>CM031240.1:837787558-838537558 GCA_018340775.1 Taxus wallichiana var. yunnanensis
TTTACATCCTCAATTATTATAATCTACAATTGCAATTTAAAGGCAATAATTGGATTCTATAACGTTTTCCTTGGTGTTCTAGACAAACCACATTCTTTCCTATTACAATCTCCTCATTTTCACATCTTCAATTATTACAATCAACAATTACAATTTAAAGGCAGGAACTGGCCGCTTTGCGGCTCTTGTTTATTTGTTAGATTTGTTGAAATAATTTGAAATAGAAAATGGGTTTCAATTTTTTTTTGGTGGTCTCATATAATTAATTAATGGATCCAAATTCTAGGTAAACAATGTTATTCTGAATAAACTTATATACAATTAAGAGGCCCTACAATGGAATGAAGACTATAAAATTAAACAGCCAGAACCGGCATTCAACTAACACTAAAGCAGAGCATAACAGAGCAATGGCGGAACTGAACATATTACTAAAAAAGAGTATAACAGAGCATATTAAATAAAAGTATAACAATTGTGGAATTGAACGGTAAAACCACAAGAGAGCATAAGACCTCTGAACCAAGAGAAACATAAAGTAAATTAGAAAATTAAAGTAAAAATACAGCCAGATCCGGCATTGAACTAACACTAAAATAGAGCATATATTATATTAAGTAAAACTACAATAACAGAGCCTAATATCGATGATAACAATGGAATTCAAATCAGAAACACTACCAAAGGATCTTCATGTGGCTCCTCTCTTATTTTTAAATCCGCAGCAGTTCGCTTCTCATTCTTTTTCTACTCGTATAACAACAGAGCATTTTAAATACGAGTATAACAATGGCGGAATTGACCAGTAAAACCATAACAGAGCATAATAACAATGAAATTCTAATCATAAACTTTAATTGAGTATGGAGCTCCTCTCACGTTCCTAAATCCACAGCAGCTTCCTTCTCTTTCTTTTTCTACTCCAAATTTAACAAGAGAAACTTACGGGTTGCACAGTCCATTAAGGCCATAGCTAGCTCTTAAAATCACCGCCGAGAATACGATGTAGAGAAAGATGAGAATAATTTCTTTCCAAAACTGTCTCAAATGTAACAAATACTGCTTCAGATTCTCACGAAACGGTCGCGGCGGCGGCAGTTGGTTCATCCGTGTGGCCTTGTTGAACTGAATAATGCATTCGTCAGCGAGCAATACGAGCATTCCAGTGAAAACAATGGCAGAAATGAGGAGAACCACCCACCAATTTTGGCAGAGGAGTGTGTTGTTATCCTTCAAATCTCCAAACAGGATTGCTCCTATCAATGCCATTTGGATTCCCACGCAGTGTATAACATAGTCTTGTAGAGACAGAGCCATGATTAGACTGGATACAAATTTCTCGTTTCTTGCCTGCAGAAAGTAGCTGATATATCTTTGGTAGTCGTTTCTGTAATGCAGCCGGATTATTTAAATATAAAAAGACAGGAAGATCGAACACCTATCAACGTAGGATGGAATACTTCCCTTTGGATGGAATCCTCCTTAATAGTCCAAGAACTCCTCCTCGGACTATTACTTCCTTGAATGGAGGAGTTCTTGGACTATTAAGGAGGATTCCATCCAAGGGAAGTATTCCATCCTACGTTGATAGGTGTTCGATCTTCCTGTCTTTTTTATATTTAAATAATCCATGGTTCAAGTGTTGATCTCCGCCTTTTTCATTTTCACGAACGGCACTTTCCACTAAGACTACCGCATCTCTTACCGGAATCCGATTCTTTTAAATATTTATGGGTCCGTCATTTACAACTACTTATGTAGTGGTTTTATGTTACTTTTTAAGTTTAAGGAACTCTAATATAATTACTATAAAATATAATATCAAAATTAGTTTTCAATTGGTTTAAAGAATTTTTCAAACTTTACAATGTTTAAAAGTAGTAGTTAGAATTTGTTAGCTTCACATCTATATTATTTAGGTTCATATTATTTTATCTTAAGAATTGTTGTTATAATATTAATGAGAATATTTATTATTTGTAGCAATTTTTAATATTAAATATTATATAGAACTATTTACCACTAAAAAATAGTAGTTGTTTTTATATGGAACTATTCTTTAAGTATGCTATCAGACAACTGAAAATTAACACGTGACCTTCGGGTGCATGTGACCTCTCAAGGTCGTGTCGTGACAAACCTATTGTGGAATGGATACATGAATAAATGGTAGTGAAATAGGGTGAATGTATGAAATGCTCAAAAAATGGGTGAATGTGATCAACTAGCTATCAAGGCAATCTAATGTCCTCTATGGGCACCAAAGGGATCTACTCGTCTAGGGCAATAAAAGCCTCTCTAACCTGAGCGGGAGTAATGGAACGGTAAAGGAGAATGGACACACATAATTTTTTGTTGATGTCGGTGTCACTAAACACTCTCCCAACTGGATGTGGATTTCGTGAGAATTGCCCTTCTTTTGCCTCGTAGAAATTTCCAGTCAATGTCATGGAAGTGTGAGAGACAATGTGTGGATAGGACAAATTTTAATTGTGACCAGGCTGACTTATCCAAAATTCATAAGCTTCGCTGCGCTTCGACGTTCAACATAGTCAATCGTGTGCAATGATGACAAGAGGTTGTGGGGATGTTTGGAAAACTAAAGTCCTCAAACTTGTATCAACGTCTATTAATAACCCTGATGTGTTTGGTTGAGGAACTCTGGGGTCGCAAACGTAGTCTCTAGGCTACCTGGGACCCTAAATGGTCATGTGAATGATCAAGGCAATCTATAGTAAGGCTGACTAGTCCAAAACACATAGGCTCTATCGTCCTCGATGTTCAAAGCCTTTAATGTGGAAATATCAAAAAATTCCGAAGTGGTTCGGGAAGATGTGAATTCAAGGTCAGTGGGTCGATATCGAGACAATGCTACCAATAAGTTTGGTTGTGGTACTATTGGTTCAAAAACGTAATCCCTAGGTTCTCTAGGGCCCTGAATGGTCATACGAGACATGTACTCAATTGATTATAATACAAGAAAGCAAACTAATTAAATAAAGGAAATATAATCTATGTTTTTGTGCTTTTCAATTATATAAAGGAAATAACAATAAACAACAATCTAATTAAATTAAACTAATGTTTTTGGGTTTTATGTTTTCGAAAAACAACAAAAGAAATTGACAGAAGAAATACAAAGAAACGTAATTGCTTCTACAATACTATTAACAAAACTAAACAAATAAATAATCCGGTGTGACTATTTATATGTGCGAGTGGATCTAGACTACTCTAATAAAATAAAAGATTTTCTAATTTGTATTTGTGGATCTAAAACTTCCTTTGTTCTACCTCAGAGACACGAGAAGAAGTAAAGCTTCTTCCCCTGAAACTTCCTCGGTAGAAATAAAAAAAGTTTTAAATGGAGATTACATATTGGAATGGAGTTATAATTGCTTTTAAACTAATGTGGGAGCTTTCCCCCAGAAAAACTTCCCTTGCAAACCCACATGGGTAGTTAGAGAAGTAATGTATCGATAGAAGCTTTGTGCAGACAAACTGAAAGCTACAATACTATATTGACTATTGAATTTCTTTGAATTGAATTGATTTTAATACTCTAGTCAAATTGTGCATACAAATGAAATGAAGAAATCAAGAAATCTAGAGGAAAACCAAGTACATCCCCAACCTAGAATTTGCAGAACTTTGGAAAAGCCAGTGATGGAACCTTTACTCTGATGTCCCCTCAAATTCGGTTCCAACTTTACCGCTCGGATGAATCTAGGGAACTGTGTTGGGTAATGCAGATGAAGCAATGAAGAAGTGTTAGAGAAGTGCTGGCTTACAGGAAGTCTAGTAGCAATGTAGGTAAGAGAATAACAATGCAAGATAACTGGCTTGATTGTGTATTTCTTAGCAAGATTACGGTAGCATAGAAATGCAATTCACAAAAATCTTCAGCCAATGCTTCGGGAAGAAGCTTGGATTTTATAGAACATAGGCTGGTAAATGGTCTAAGCCATTTAACAACCAACAAATGCTACATCAATTAAAGGAGGGCTAGTTAACTCTCAATTAGAAATAGAAGAGGAAGAGGAAGTTGGTATGCATACATTAAGGGCCTACAAATAGCCAATTTGACTAAGAAACGTGTGCAAAGGTGAGTTGGAAGAAATTAACACGCATCCAAATCACATCAGGAAGTCTCGGTCAAAACGCATAAGACCATTGGTTTCATTGATGATTATATAACCTCTCGGGGTGGTTACGCAATCAGCTGGTGAGGGCGGATTTAGCGGTTGAGTAACCACCGCGGCATTTCCATAACTCAAAGTCAAACGCTAAGGGAAAACATTGCAGAATGACAATGAATGATGGAAAAACATGGAAATGACTAAGGAAAGCATACTAAGCTACAAATATACACTACAAATGGGAAATAGGACTCAAGCACCATTGGAAAAGATAATAATCATCATAGGGGATTTTGAACTATTTTTGACAATGTAGCACATGCAAAATTGGGTGCATACATATTGCCCCCTCGAAGAAGCATTCTAGCCATGAAGAGGTTTAAAATAAAGAATTTTAATATGGCATTCCCAAAATGGGGAGTTAGAAGTTATACTTGACATTCTGTGTGTCAAAGTGACACCAATGCAAGCTCCGCTACCTGCAAGAAGAAAATGCAAATCAAGTACGATAGATATGAAATCATTAAAACATACTAAAAAAATGACAAGAGGAATTACCATATCCGTGGAAAATAGAAGTATACATGTACTAGTGCTCCAACCTTGCAAAACACACACACTCAAAACAGAGTTAAAACATGCTATATATAACCAAAATTGTTATTTTTAGAAATCATTTTCACTCACCCACTTAGAGAATTTTTTGAGCTCTAAATCATCTATGATGGTTTCATGCGAGTATATTCAATTTGAAGAGTATTCTGACTTGATATCAGCCCCACCAGCGAGAGGAGCAGAGGATAAGAAATAGGTGAGTTATTTGCATTTGTTCATTTTCAATCCATAATGTTAAAAATTGAAAAATATTAAGCTAGGGGGTCATTTTTAATGATTTTACTATTAAAATGTTTACAACGGGGGTGCCTAGATGTGTGTGTTTATTATTTAATGAAACACAATGCATTTTTGTCTCTTTATGAATTTTTTGGGCCCCATGGTACGACGTGCCCTTTTTGACATGACCACTTCTCTGCGTAGGTAGTGGTTATGCAATCGTCGCTCTACCTAGAGCAAGTGGTTGCGTTAAATCGCTACACCGATTACACAACCGCTACTCGGACACGAGTGGTGGTTACGTAAGACCAAGTGTGATTAATTTTTTTGGTTTTTGTGTTATTTATAATGTTTTTGAAGAGCTTTATATGCACGAGATGTTTCTAACTTGCTCTTTTTTGTTTTGGTGAATGCAAAGTTCCTACATCTGATGGAGTCGAGCCAGAGAGTGTGATTGGCTTCCGGGCATCACATATCGCACTGTCTCGGAAGACATGGGCTTGTTACATAGAGTAGGGTTATGGAGATTGTCTCAGATAATGTTAGTAGCACCAACTAGTCACTTGTTGTGTGACCTCTTGAGCTATTGGGACATAGACCGAAACACCTTTCGGATGTCCGAGGTCCAAGGAGAGTGGACCATTACTTTAGAGGATGTGCACAGGATTTTTGGTATTCCTGTGATAGGTAGGAGACTGATTCTTAACAGTGCGGGGTCAGTGGTGAGATCACGTCAGTGGGCTACCTATATGGGGGATGGCCGTGCACACAATGTGGGTATCAAGAAGGGCATGAGACTTATGTTTTTACCCGAACACTTATCCCTACCTTGCGTAAGGCCATTATTGGTATCTTTGATTCGCACTTGGTAGGAGACAAGGGCGGGGACAAGCTCCTTTACTTTGTTGAATCCTATTATCGATAGTATTGAGAAACATAGCTGCATCTATGTCTAGGGAATTGATGTACTAGGAACCACTTATCATGATTTATACAAAGTTTTCAAACTTCAGGGAAAGTCCTTGACCCATCCTACCTTGGTTATGTGTTTGGTATATGAGCAGATGCTCCTTACCGAGGAGAGTTGGGATAACCAATCCACGGGCTATCAAGGTAGCTAGGTGGATGGGCATGACCCCTCTTAGGGAAAATATCATCTCGTAGCCACTCGCACTCATCGATGACATGACCGCATATCCCTATTAGGACATGGTCGGATGGTGGGGTGATGATAAGGTGACTTTACTTTCTTGTTGCACTACTATTCAATCGTTGTCGTGACGGTCAAGGTTAAGGCCCATCATGTAGAAAGAGTTCCACAATAGTTCTAGTTTCCATATGTAGATGATCTCCCATGGTTCCTACAATATTGGGGTTAGAGAGGAGTCATCTCTAAGGGCCTCGCTTGGTTGGACAATGGTGACTCCCGAGTTCATATCAGGGAAACAAAGGTTTTTCTCTCGACCTGACCAGAGCCGGGTTATACTTCGATCAAGGACACTATTATACACAATGGTGAGGAGGAGGAGGAGGCTAGAAAAGAGAAAAGTTTGATGAGAAGGTCAGTAGGAGGCCAGAGAGGAGGCCGGAGAGGAGGGTTATAGGGGAGTTCTCTGCAACAATGATGATAGAGGTATAGGAAGAGCAGAGACTCTCCATTCGAGAAGCCTCTTTCCCGTGAGGAAGGTGGTGACAAAAATTCCATGATGGGACAATGAGTTACTTCATAAGAGGTTATAGCCGAGGAGGTTCCTACAAAGCACCACCACCACCACTACCAAGCATTGCTCAACCAACCCTTCCCAGATGCCAGATATTAAATTATGTAGATACTCTTCCCTAAACTTCTTCGTGAATTATGCATCGTACTTATATTTTTTTATTTTCAAATGTTTTCTAACTCGCTATTGTATTAGTTTACATTTTGCAACCATTGTTGATGGATGGTCGACTTTATTTGCTTGATCCTAGTTGATACATTGCTTCTTCCCATGGGTAAGACACGAGAGGAGATGCTTGCGATGTAGGTCAGCCACAGATGGCCGTGTACCATACCGATGTTTTTTTCCAAATTCTAACGAGCCTTGGAGGTTTTTACCAAGACAAATTCCAAGCTTACTGCATATGAGTTAATCGCGAGGAGATAATGGTGAGGCCACTCTTGCAGCTGAGGCTACCATAGGAAGATCACCTGCCTCGTCCCATGGTCATTCTTATCATTCGATTCACGAGAGGTTCTTTGTTCACATCATAAGAGCCGCACAGAGTCCTCATTGCACTCCTTCATCCGGATCCCATAGGGAGGGATAGGACATGGGCCTCATTGCTTTGTTGTACCTTTTGAGACACATATATTGATTTTTTTGGATTTCATGCTCATTACAAGCATTTTGACTACACTTGTTAGTGTGATGGAATCAGTACACAAACTTGATTATTGTGGATATATAGATATATGATTTGTTACAAATATATTGTGACATTATTAATAAATTGTACTATTATTAATAATGAGTTAATACAACTCATATTAATAATATAGTTAATAGTTGTGTGTGAGTGAAGTTGTTGAATAAACAACTCACTTAGCTATTTTGGGAGTGTGAGTGATCCTAGGGATAAGCTCGAGAGATTCAGGAGAGAGATATGAGGAAGACTAAGTGATAATACTTGACTCCTAGATTATAGGATCAAGCATTTGTATAAGAAACTATCTCTAGATGAATACAATATCTCAAATGAATTCTTAATTTCTATATTTTTATTATTTGGTGTTTTTATACTATATTACAATTCTTATTAGTCGTATCGTAGAAACTTCGATCCATATTCCATGTAGTCAAATCATTTCAAGCATCCACCATTGAATCCTGCGTGTAAATCTATCACAACAAAATGGTGGAAAATTGATTTTTGTCAGCGGATTCTCCAGTGCCCATTCTACTACATGACATTTTCTATTGTGTTTGGTGCACACTCGCCGTCCATCGTGATCTGCTCCTTCGACGTCACTTTATTTTCACCCAATCACAAAAATTGTGAGTTATAATTATTGTTATCCTTCGACATCACCTGTTTGTTCATGTTTTTTTTCATGCAATCACGAAAATTGTGAAATCATGAGTTAGAAATATTTTGTTCCATTTTTTTCCATTTTTGGATGTAGTAAAAAAAAACACCAAGTATAATTTTTTTTTTTCCATTTTTGGAAAGGGGTCTGGAAAGATGTTGGATTTAAAATTTGTAGTTGCCATAAATTTCAGCTGGTAACTCAAATTGAGATGATTTTTTTTTTAAATGTGTGTTTTTTTGAGCTCTTTACATTGATCATATCAAAAATTGTAAATGAAAAAAAAATCTTTACGGACACATTTTCGGTGGAATCCAACGTCTAATTTTTTAAATTGACATGGACAAGTTGAATCAAATTGAAAAATTTGAAGGCAAATATTTCCATACATGGTAGGTTAGAACTCAATTTTTGTTGATTAACAAAGATCTATGGGAGATTGTGGAAGGAAAAATCAATAAACCACGTGACATAGATGAAGCAAAAAATGGGAAAGCAAGGATCAAAAAGCAACAATGATTATTGGCCTAGGTTTATCTGATGCCTACCTGCATCACATAGATCTAACAAAGACATCACATTTGATCTGATGACATTGAGAAAACTTTTTGGGTCACAAGTAGAGAGCGCAATAGTGACACTCAAGCAAAAGTTGTTTGGACTCAAAATGGAGGAAGGAGAAAGTATGGTGGAACATATCAGTAAGTTTCGTTCTATTTCAAATCAATTAGCTGGAATCAAAGTTGATGTGCTTGATGATGATGCAAAAGTAGTATTACTTAATAGCATGCCTCCTAGCTATTCTAATATGGTCTTCACTTTGAGCAAAATAAATCTGAGTCTAGAGGATTTAATTTCTTCTCTAATAGAAGAAGAAAATAGAACCAAGAAGATTGATCTAGAAGAAACTGCAATGTATGTTAGAAACAAATCATATGCTAAAGGAAGATTCAAACCTTCTTTTAAACAAAAATCAACCTCCAAAGGTCCACAAAAATTTCTTTGTCACTATTGTAATGTTCCTGGACATGGTATTATGTATTGTAAGAAAAGAGCACAAGATTTACTTGATGGTAAATTGAAGGATAAAGCCTTCATTTATGAAAACAGAGATGAAGAAAGTGATTGGGATATGAAGTCTCCCCACTATGATAATGAGGAAACAAATGCTTAGCAAAGTGATGAAGAATTCTTGTATTAAGTAAAGAGTGAATTTTATGGAGGATGGAGGCAACAGAGGATGGAGGGTCAATCAACGACCTCTCATCAATCACCAACGACGGGGCCACATGAAGTTGTGGTGGCATTGTGTGTGTTACTTTTCTTTATTTTAGATTGGAAGTTAGTTTCAATTGTGTGATTCTATTTCAGAGTTCTTGTTTGAATAAGTGAAATGTTCACATTGAGGGGGGGAATTGGAACATGGTATCAATGTTCAATTTTCTCTCTATTCAATTTGTATTCAATAAGTAGTGGTTCCTACATATTCCTTGAAGGAAAGACATAGTGGACAGATGAAAGCACAAAGGAAAAGTAGCAACATGATATTTGGGTTGTTTGTTGTCTTGTAAAACCATCTTTTTTTTAGTTTGTTTGCTGTCCTGAAACCATCTTTTTTGCAGGTTGTTGGTTGACCTACAAAACCATCCAGATCATGAGCACGCATGGGCAGCAAGCTGCAGAAGGAAGTGTGATTATTTTTTCTACCTTGTCAACATTAGGGGAGTGTATATTGGGAATTAATAATGTTAACAATAGGGAGTGAATGTTACAAATATATTGTGACATTATTAATAAATTGTAATATTATTAATAATGAGTTCATATAACTCATATTAATAATATAGTTAATAGTTATGTGTGAGTGAAGTTGTTGAATAAACAACTCACGTAGCTATTTTGGAGTGTGAGTGATCCTAGGGATAAGCTTGAGAGATTCATGGAGAGAGATATGAGGAAGAATAAGTGATAAGACTTGAATCCTAGATTATAGGATCAAGCATTTGTATAAGAAACTATCTCTAGATGAATACAATATCCCGAATGAATTCTTAATTTCTATATTTTTATTATTTGGTGTTTTTATATTATATTACAGTTCTTATCGTGATTCTTTTTGTCTTGGATATCTTGTGTAATATTTTATCTCATTGATGGCTTGTTTCACTTGTGTACTCTTAGATGTTCATAATTTCTGATGTTTTATATGCTTTTTGAATGCATGTTATGGATGATGATGTGCTAACAAAATGATTTATTTTTGTTTTTTTATTTATATGATGCTTATGCAAACACAATGTAACCTTAAAACTTTGGTTTTCAAACAATATTTAGTACTTCTTGTTTTGTTGGAAAAATGTGATGAATGTGATAAAATAAGAGAATGATCCTATTTCTATTCGACTCCACCCAACTAGTAAGATGCGAGGGCTCAACACCATGTTGGGTTTTTAAATGGAACTTTAACAAACCATAGTCAAGGGAAAAAAATTCCCTCCTCTTTAATGGGAGAGGTTCCCTTATTGAAAGCAAGAAACAAAAATTATATACAAATGTACAACTTTCAAAGTGTGGATTCCTAATACTTTGAAACGTTTTATGCCCAAATATCATCAATACGAAAGAATGGAAGAATTAAGGAGATGAGGAAGGAAGAACATAACAATACCTTTAGGAAATATAGATAGTAGAGTATAACCTTATACGTATTGAACTAGGGAGATGCAAAATAGAATCATTCACTTTCATAACCAATATAATTCCATAGACACAAAGTTCTAGAAATCATATAAACAAGAACACAAAGTTTCCTATCATAAAAGATGGATGATTCCTAAATATTCAGACAAGGAAAGAAGGAATAACAGAGGAAGAAAGGGGAAAACTTATGTATTGATTACTTCAATCTATTACCTTTACAGAGTACCAGGATCCAACCCTAACAACGGTGTGGAGAATCCATTAAATATCTTCCAAGAATGGTTACATTCGGTTACAAAAATGATGAAACTGATTCAAGAAACTGACATCTGAGCTTCTCCAATGCCTCGGCCATTTCCATGCCTAGCAGAAAAACCAGACGCATTGAATCGCAGTCGTTCAATCTACCCTTGCAAAATTTGAATGTGAGCCATCCATGTGGAGAGATTTAAACAGAGGCAGGCCTGAGGACGCATTTTGCATTTTGTGCCTTTTAGAGAAATGGCACTTGTAACATTTTGGCCTTGCCACTGTTTTGATATAGGCCTAACACATGGCTTTACTTGAGCGGTGACGAAGTCATGACTCACTTTTACAATTTTACCTCTTTTCAATCCTAGCTCAAAAACTCAAATTACTTCGCCAACCCGCCTCCTTGCTTTGACTTTTGATGCGGGCTCAATATTTGACATAATCCTCTGGCATGGGTGGGGCCGCAGTCACTTTATAACTTTAAGCTCTTTATGGAGATAAATCCCAAATTCCCAAATTGCTCTAATGGCCCACTTTCCCGCTTTGAATTTTCAACGACATCAAAACACAAAAAGGGCCCACCTCCCGCTAACACTTGAAACATGGCCATGTGTCCCTTTGTGGGCCAGTTCAGTATTTTTATGTTTTGACTAAGTCCCTTTCATTTGGCGGGCCATATATATGACCCCTGAAACATGGAGGCTCAACGCACATTTGGGACTTGCCTCTAGATTTTGCCTTTGAAGTTGTGCCAAGATGACACATGGAGGCTTCCACAAACCCTTCTATACTTAGCTGATTCAATGGCTAGATCTGCCCCTTCTTTGACTCTGACCACATGGTGAGATGGAGCTTGTTTGGGAACCCGCTCTTGATTCTTCCTTTGAATTTGTGCCAAGAGACACATGGAGACTTCCGCCGATTCTTTTATACTTAGCTGATCCGGCCTACTACCCACTTGACTTATGTTGGACCCTAGACACGTGGAGAGCTGGTGCTCATTTGAGTTTTTGCTTTGGATTCACTCCCTGAAAGGGCACCAAGCTAATGCGTGGCTCCTTCCGCTGGTCTTGGACTCTTCAATGACTAAATCTATCTATCCTTTTACTCGACCACGTGATGAGATGGCGCTTGTTTGGGGTCTGTCCCTTGAGTCTCACTTCTAAAGTTACGTCGTTGAGACACGTGGAGACTTCCTTTTACCCTCTTATACTTAGTTGATTAAATAGCCAACTTTATCCCTTTTTCTGACACGGGACACATGGAGAGCCGGCACAAGTTTGGGAAACCGCCGTTGGCTTTGACCCTTGAAGTTGTGCTAATGAGGCACGTGGTGCCCGTCCGCCGAACCTTCCATACTTATTTGATTCAGCTTATTCTGCATCTTCATTTTGGACACGGGACATGTGGAGAGCTTGCGCTTATTTGAGTTCTATCCCTTGGGCCCTACCCTTGAGTTCCACCATTTGGACGTGTGGAGGATTCCACCGACCCTCTTGTTTTAGCCAATCGAGATGTCCACATATTATCCGTGGATGTTGGGGAAAAAAATTAACAGGAAGATATGCCCGTCATTCACGACTATGGGAAAAAAAAAAAAGAAAGGAAAACCCCACCTTTATGCTTGAATTTCAAATTGTTTTCCATGGAATGAAAAATTGCAAACAATACCAGGCTCAATGCAATCCATTAATCCAAGGTACCGACTCAAAATTTTCAAAACTTGACTTCAAAAGAGGGGAATTTTGAGGGCGACAACAATTGGCTCTTTTTGGGGATGACTTGATAGAGGAACGAGGCAAGATCAAGAACCATAGAAAAACTTCAGGGAAAGTAGACCAATGCCTTATCCATTGGGCAAATAGAGTCAAAGGAAAAACCAACACGAAGGAAAAACACATGAAAGGGAAACAAACCAAAAAGGAAAGACGGAAAAAACACAAAGGAACAACCAAAAACCAAAACACTCTGTACACAATATACAAAAGGACTACCTAGTCACCTAGGACTTGAAAAATTTAAATACTACCCACTATAAGGAAGTGGGAGAAGATATCCATCCATATAATCCCAATAGAACAAATTTTCTCTAGAAAGTGTCTGATTTTGAAAGGACCAAGCCAAAGAGAATCAAACTTACCATGGCTTCCTTGAGGTTCATGTCTTTTGTCCCATAGTAAAACAATGTATCCCACTTGAAAATATCTGGGTCTAGCTTTCTTGTCAAACAAAGCTTTCACCCTCAGTTGATGAGCTGATATTCTATCAAAACCCGTAACTCGTCTTCATCCAACTTCAAGATACATGATCCTCTTATCCAAGGAACTGGTAAAACTTGAATCTTCAATAGCCTTCATTAAGTGCAAGGTTGGTAATTCCACTATTACTAGTAACTAAGCTTCAACACCATACACCACTTGAAATGGAGACATCCCAATTACTCTTTTGGGTGTAATTCTATCTACCTAGAGAGCATCATAGAGTTTCTTGTGCCAATTCCTCTGAGAGTCATTGACAAGCTTCCGAACGATGGTTACCAAATTCTTATTTGTTGATTCTGCTTGTCCATTCCCTTGGGGTAGTATTCTGAATAATGAGCAAGGGAAATTCCATAACCATAGAAAAAATCCATCATCTCAGAAGAAGTAAAATTTGAAGCATTATCAGTCATAATCTTGTTTGGTACCCCAAACCTTATCAATATGTTCTACTTAATGAACTTACACACCACCTCAGAAGTAGTGCTTTTGACTGGAATAATCTCTACCCACTTTGTGAAGTAGTCTCAGTAGTAGTTAGCACATGAGTATGTCTAGCAATGTAAGGTGGGTTAAGAGTTCTAATGAAATCCAATCTCCACCATTGAAAAGGCTCATCACCACAACCTGGCTTTAGTGGAAAATCATCCAACTTAGGTCTCCCAACAAAAGTTTGACAAGCATCACATTTACCTACCCATTTTGATGCATCTCTGAACAATGTAGGCCAATAGTGCCCATCATGAAGGATTTTATGGGCAATGATAGCAGAAGAGAAACTCCCTCCACAATCATGATTATGAAAAGATTATAACAACTTCTTCACATTATTTGTCCACACACTTAAAGAATCTTCCATCTATGCCTCGCTTGAACAAAGAATTCTCCCATAATATGTATTGTGTAGACCTTATCTTAATATCTCTCTTTTCCTTTGCACTCAAGTGGGATGGAAACTCTCCATAAGTAATAAAATGTGTAATATCAGCATACCATTCATCTGTTGAACTAAGGAAGAGGACAATATGAACATCAACTACTTCTTTAGACAATGTTGCATCAGCTCCTTTAGCAATAAGCTCACACAAGCCTTTACCCCTGGACTAGCTTAGTTGGCTTGATATCAAGGTCATATTCTTGAACTTTTGCTACCCAATTTCCTCTCTTAGTTCCAAACTCCTGTTGTGTAAGAATAAACTTGATGGTTGTATCAGATCGTGTACATGTGCACAAGAGAGTGATAATTAAGAATATAAAAATGAAACTTCTTGACAATCAAGTTACCATTGCAAAAGCATGTTTCTCCATCATAGTATATTTCAACTCATGAGCTTTCAAAACATAGCTCATGAAGGCAATTGGAATTTCATGATCCTCATAATTCTTCTGAGTTAGCACAACAACCAAGGTATTCTCTGTAGCATAGCAATAGATGATAAAATCCTTGTTGAAATCAGGACATGCTAAGATGGGGGTTTTAGCAATGGCTTGCTTGATACCTTCAAATGCTTCCTTACCCTCAAATACAACCAAATTTTTGCTTTCCTTTCATCATGTGAGCAATGCTCATAGTCAACTCTACAAAATCAGAATGAATCTCCTTAGGAAGCTTATCTTACCAAAGAAAGAGTGAACACCATTTTTTCTTGTGGGAAGAGGAATCAGTAGGATTTCTTGAAATCTTTCTCGGATCTATCTTTATTCCTTCTTTGAGACAATATGCCCCAACAACTTGCCTTCAATGACACAAAAGACATACTTCTTTGGATTGATAAAAACTCCATGTTCTCCGCACTTCGGAGGACTGATTCAAGATGTTCAAAGTGATCTCGCCTTGTTTTGGAGAAAACAGTCAAATCATCAAGGTACACTACAACACACTTTCCTTTAGACTACCAAAATCCAATTCCATTTCCCTTTGAAAGGTGGCACCAGCATTGATAAGACCAAAAGGCATTCTCTTGTAGGCAAAGGTGCCCCAAGAAGTAGTGAAAGTAGTTTTGTGTTGATCTAGGGTACTGACTTCCACTTGATTGTATCCAAAGAATCCATCAAGCATGACAACATCTCAAAGCCTCGTGAAAACTTGCAAAACTTAATCCATCATGGGAAGATGATATTTTTCCTTCGAGATTCCCTCGATTCAAATTCCTGAAATCGACACAGATGTGAATCTCACCATTCTTCTTCCTGACAGGCACAATGTTGGAAATCCATGTTGAATGATGTATAGGGAAGATGATATTTTCCTTTAGTAACTTCTAGATCTCTTGAAAAATAGTGTCATCAACCTTGGGATTGTATTTCCTTTGTTTCTGCTTGAATGGTTTGATCCCAGGTTTTAGAGGGATAAAATGTTGCATCTCCTTTGGTTGGAAAGCCTTGAGATCATCATATGAATAGGTGAGAACATCAACATACATTTTTAGTAGATTTACTACCTTCTTCTTCTCCTCTTGAGTGTAACATTTTCCAATGTTCACCATCTTGGGTTCATCAAGACTCCCAATGTTAATCTTTATACATTCAACAGATCTGTCGAGCTCCTTGGGATTCTTTAGACTTAATGTACCTATCATGCTTATCAAACAGATCTTCCAAACTCACCACCCTTTAGGGATCTTGTTACCTCTCAATTTGATGCAGCCATCTTGATCCATCTCTTCCTTTATATCTCCTTCATTAGAGGATACACACTCTCTAGGAAAGGTATCACTTCCTTCAAAATACAATCGGTCAAAATTATCCTTAAGCTCCAAGAATGAGAGCAATCTGTTGATCATCATTGAAAACCTACCATTATTTGCATTATCTCGTATGTTGGGCCTATAAATCATTTCAATGGCTCCCGAGAGAAATGGTAAGGAATCAACAAAGATCTTAAGACAACTAGAGAATCGATCTAGTGTTATTTTCTCTTGCACAAATTCAATGGAGAAAGCATCAAGAAAACTCAATATAATCCCAAACAAGATTCCTATAATGTTTTACTTTAAAAATATCTCCACTTGTTTTACAATCAACTCGCATCACCACAAGCACAAAGATTCTTCACTCCCATTTATTTTTCCATGTTCAATCCTAGTATGAGTGCCTCATATTAAGATGTATTGTTTGTATTTTCAAAACAAATCTTAAAAGAAAAAGGAAGAATTTTCCCTTCTAAAGAGGTCAAAACCACTCCACTCCAGAGCCAATCGGCTAGTAGCTTCCATCAAAATCCAGAGTCCAAATGCCATTAGGGTCATGAATCACTCCCTTAGGAAGTTTTACCTCATCTTGTGACATGATCATGTAGTTACCATGCCCTATATCTTCATAGAGTATCTGCGCTTTTGGATCATCAGTCTTTTTACACAATGTACTAATTATTTTTCTCAGGTAGAAACTTCTTCATTTTTCCATTGACCGGGATCAAAGCATGTGACCAATCCATTTGAATTTCACCTCCTACCTCCTTACAGAAATTTCTACTTAGCAACATCCCATATGAGGGAGGAATATCAGCTACTAAAATGGTGGCTAAGACCCTTTTCTCTAGAAAAGAAGAAAAATCTACTTGTGCATCTTTAATTCTTCCAACCAAAGGCACTTTCCTACTTTCCATGGAATAGCAGGAACCAAAGGAACGTGTTAGAGTCAGGCCCAAAGCATGAGCTACTTTCATAGGCATTACATTATTTGATGCTCCTGAGTCTATAACACAATTACTAAGTTTATGGCCAGCTATGAGAAGAGTCACATAGAATGGTTCAATTTTCTCATTAGGGGAAGTGACTACAGCCACAAGGCTTGATTGAGGTGAGGAAGAGGGAGTGGGAAAAATACCCTTAGAAGTACTAGATGAGACTTTGGATTTGGAATTGACAAAGTTTACCATTTTAGAAAAATCTTTTGGATGAGTTTGGTAAAAATCTTCCTCTGAAATTTGGATTTTGTTCCTTTTGAGGTGATCAATGATATCAAAAGATCCAGAGGTAGATGGGGAATCATTGCTAGGAACTTGAGAGACTTTTGATCTATCATTTTTAGGATTTGAAGGACAAGGAGTTTTAGAAAAAAAGTAGTAGAAGGAGAAGGATTAGCATTACTCACCTTTTGTGTGGAGGCAATGGGAATAAGAGCTCCTCTTCTTGCAACCACTGGAATAGTTATAGGAAACTCCTTGGACTTCTTAGTAGGCTGCACCACTTTTTATTTTCTATTTGTTTTCTCTGAGTCATAACAACATATGAATCACTATTCATATTTGCCACTCTTTCATCATATTCATCTTCATCATCCATACCTTTAGTGGTGAGGAAATGAACTTGAGATCCACCAAGCTCCTCCAATTATTCATCAACCTCTTCTTCTGGTTCTTCATAGAGTTCATTACACTCCTCATCATCAGGTTCTTCAACTTCACAAGTTGCATTGAATGGAACCTTGATGGGTGGGCCTTCAATAGCCAATCTGGTTTGAGAAGAAGGAAAATGGTTCCTAGGATGAAAATTCTTCCTTGGAACATCTTGGTAAGGGGTATGCTGAGCCAATTATTTCTTGAGAGCAATGAGATAATTTGCAAGCTTTTGTACTAACTGATCAGAATTGGCTTTAGGGGAAGAGGAAGAAGAAGAAGCTTTAGATTTGGAGGATTTTCTTTTCAGTTTACTAGACATGATTAAGTCATCCTCAACACTGATAGCTAAACACTGATCAACATCCAAAGTTGCAAGGTTAGCTCTCCTTAGTGCATAACTCACTTCAGGAAACTGGGCATTGAGGAAGAAGCACTTTTGGATTTGATCCACTGGATGAGTGTTCTGTGGAATTTTATTAATTAGCTTGTTGAATTTAGCCAAAAATCCCTCATGGGCTTGAATGGTTCCTTCTTGATATGAGAAATTTGTGCTAACAAAGCATGCACATCTTCAACAGGTTTGAAATGCTGCTCAAACTGAGTTGTCATGGTATTCCAATTAGTGATTGTCCCAATAGGGAGATGATAAAACCAATCAGTAGCATTATCCTGTAATGTCTCCACAAAAATCCTGACAGAGACATCTTCATGTTCAACCCCAAGAATCCCACATGCCACAATGAAGGCTGTAATGTGTTCATCTAGATGAACTTTCCCATCACCTTGAAACTTGGGAAAAAATTTCCTGTTACCCCTAGGTAACTCATACAATGTTTGAGGAAGAGCAAGAGGCCCAACCCGTTTTCCCAAGGCAAAGGAGCCGCCATCTTTGGAAAAATTGATTGAATCGAACCAAACACCAACAAGTATCAAAGCATGGAGATTAGGACTAAGATGTTCTTGAGGAATGCTATCCTTGGAATTTCTATATTTAACAGGAGGTGTGCTTATAGAAAAAGTTCCTCTGTTCCTTCTTGTTGGAAGAGAGAAGTTTTTTTCTCTAGAAGTTGAAAATAGGAATCCTCAACCCCAAGAGCTTTCTTCCCACATGTATACCATAGAGTCGCTAGACCAAAAATGATCTTGAAGTTGTTCTTTTAGAAAGGGATCCATTTGAAATGAAATCCCCAGTAGAGTCACCAAAAACTATTGGGTTTTTAAATGGAACTTTAACAAACCACAGTCAGGGGACAACAAGTCCCTCCTCTTTAATGGGAGAGGTTCCCTTATTGAAAGAAAGTAGAAAAACTTATATACAAATGTACAAATTTCAAAGTGTGGATTCCTAATACTTTGAAATATTTTATGCCCAAAGATCATCAATACGAAAGAATGGAAGAATTAAGGAGATGAGGAAGGAAGAACATAACAATACCTTCAGAAATATAGATAGCAGAGTATAACCTTATACGTATTGAACCAGGGAGATGCGTAGAATAGAATCATTCACTTTCATAACCAATATAATTCCACAGACACAAAGTTCTAAAAATCATATAAACAAGAACACAAATTTTCCTATCATAAAAGATGGATGATTCCCAAATATTTAGACAAGGAAAGAAGGAATAACAGAGGAAGAAAGGGGAAAACTTATGTATTGATTACTTCGAATCTATTACCTTTATAGAGTACCATGATCCAACCCTAATAAAGGCATGGATAAGTCATTAAATAGCTTCCAAGAATGGTTACATTAGGTTACAAAATGATGAAACTGATTCAATAAATCGACATATGAGCTTCTCCAATACCTTGACCATTTCCATGCCTAGTGGAACAACCAGATGCATCAATCACACCGCTCAATCTACCCTTGAAAAATTTGAATGTGAGTCGTCCATGTAGGAGAGATTTAAATAGAGGTGGGCCTGAGGATGCCTTTTGCATTTTGTGCCTTTTATAGAAATGGAACTTGAACATTTTGGCCCGCCCACCCACTTTTGATATAGGCCTGACACGTGGCTTCACTGAGTGGTGATGGAGTCATGACTCACTTTTATAATTTTACCTCTTTTCAACGTGGGCTAAAAAACTCAAATTACTCCACCGACCCACCTCCCCACTTTGAATTTTGATGTGGGCTCAATATTTGACTTTATCCCTTGGCATGGGTGGGGTCACTGGGTCACTTTATAACTTTAAGCTCTTTATGGAGATAAAGCCCAAATTCCCAAATCACTCCGATGGCCCGCTTTCCCACTTTGACTTTTCAATGGCATCAAAACACAAAAAGGGCCCACCTCCCGCTAACACTTGAAACATGGCCACATGTCCCTTTGCAAGGCGATTCAACATTTTTGTGTTTTGACTAATTCCCTTTCATTTGGTGGGGCCATATAGTCATGTTAGGATAAATTTTATTATCCTATTATTAAGTATGCATAGTAGGATTATTTAATTAATTTTATTAATTAAATAATAAATGGTTATACTTGTTGTATGGTTAATCAACCATATTTGATTGTATTCAAATTGTTATATTGTTTTAAACAATATATTTGTCTTTATGTAATTTTGCTTCCCGGATGTTATTGGAAGCTTGTTTATTCTGGTTTGTGGTTGCACCTATGCAACTCATTTTCCCGGATGTATTTGGCTGTGCAATATCTATAAATATTGCAGCCCATCCTCTGTAATTTTTTACTGATTGAGATCAATAAAATCTACACAGGCTTCCGTCCCTGTTTCTCAATCAACATTTGGTACCAAAGCGAAATTCTGCCCTCGTGAAGGTGTGGAAGAGAGAGCAAGAGAGAGAGGAGATCGAGATGTATTTGCAGCATTTGAAAGCCCTCAGCCACCATGCAAACTCCCACCCCATCTCTACCTCCCCCCACATCCGCCTGTTCCTTCCAGTACTTGGAAGGCAAATTTTTTTCACTGACGTGCACTCAAAGACTGTGCAAAATTTGCTACAGAGTGTATTGAATATAATTAAAATAAATAAATTTCCCAATCAGGGTTTTGTTTTACTGTATTTGGAGGTTGTTTTGCTTGTCTCGTATATGTACCTGCAGTGATCAAGCATCAAACAGAGCAAAGAAAAAAAAAAAAAAAAAAAAGGAAGCACGCGTTTTCTCGACCCATGTGCGGCGCAGGTGAAAAAAAGTTTTTTTTTGAGAACCCGCGCCCTTTCTTTGTCCCAATTCTCGCGCAGCCTTAAGAAAAAATGTGTTTTTGGAGCTAAAAACAGCATTCTCCTCATGCACGCGCCCTTCTCCATCTGCCACGGCCTGCACAAGCAAACACCATCAAAAAACGCAGTCTAAGGCAAGAGAAGCACAACAAATAGACGCGCCCAAGGGAAAAAACGCGCCCAAGTCAAAAAACGCGCCCAGGCATTGAAAAAACGTGCCCAGCAAAGACAGCAAGCAATATACATTAAAAAATACGGCCCAGGCAAGAGAAAATGCGGCCAGGACAATAAAAAACAGTGGCAAAGGAAAAAACGCGCCCCCAGGAGGAAAATACAGCGCCCAAACAAAAAAAACGCGGCCTGTACATGCATTACAGTGCGTGGGAAGGAGAAAATGCGGCCTGAGCAAAGAAATAAAGCCTCAGATCCGTTTTTGGGCAAATAGAACCCTAAAAACGCCCCTTCACCAGCATGCGCCACGTGGCATTCATTTTTCAAGAGGTAAGTCAATTTATTTGTCAATAAATACAAATTGCTTCCTTTCATAGTCCAAGCGCCCCAAGTGGCCAAGTTGGTTAGTGCATGTGCCTTAGGAGTGAGAGGTTTGAGGATCAAATCCCACAAAAAACACTCAAAAACTCTCCTTTTGCATCTGGCGGAAATTTTGGCGAACTGCTAAATTTAGCAGGCTTTTTTGAATTTAGTTACGACTAACTAAATTTAGCGGAGAATCCCTAATTTAGGGTAAAAATTTTTTTCTCCCATTTGGTCTGTTTTCTCATTCCAGACATTTTTTGCAAAAGGAGACCCACCTAAAAATTGCATTTTCAGCTGTTTTTGTAATTTTTAGCATTTAGGGCTCAGGAGGTCACCAGGACCCCAAAACTGAAATTTTTCACTGTCATTCAAATTGTATTGTATATTGTACTAATTTGCAGGTTGCCATAGTCAACTACAAAACTTTGTAGAATCGCTCGAAACCGGCGTAATTGTAATAAAAAAGTAAAATTGGTTCTCAGAACACTCACGAGATCCTAGATCTCATTCGCAGCGGTCGGTATATACAAGTGCCTCTCGGGAAGCGCTTACAGTAAAGCCGCGCGACTACTACCGCAATTAACACCTAATATAGCTGCAACAATGTCATCCGGGCATCGCCCCTATAAATCGATGGGGAGTAATAAGGTCACGGTGCACACACTGATGAACCATCCCATCCGTCTCGTGAACGATTGCAAGACATAAATCCGACCGAGAAATTATCCGAGTATATAGCGGGTTACGCTTGCGTATGAGGATATTTCTTTGAGCCGGTGTCAATAATTACACAGACCTCCATCAAGATCGCCTTGGTACCACGTATCGAATTCTTTCACGTATGTTAACGCCTCTTTCACGCATCACGGGTATATAGAAAGGGCGAGCTTCTTCCACGTACCGACGGGTATATCGGAAGGGCGCGTATATAGAAAGGTTCGGTATATCGATCGACGGTATATAGATTGGGAGACCTTATACCTGGAGTGATAAGAGCCAAACCCTGTCAGTGATCTCTGCAAAATGGGCACCAATGCCCCCAAATTTTTTCTTCCGGATTCACAATTGCTTAGAGGAAGCAACTATGCTGCTTGGAAGACAAAAATAAAAACACAACTTGAGTTTGAAGAAATATGGCTGTCAGGACTCGGTACTCTAACTAGATCACCAACGATGCAACACAACAACGACAATTTGATAGAGCAGCGGATCGTAAAGAAAAACTCATCATTTTGTTTGGAGTGTCCGACGATGTGCAAGTCCACATTCGAGATGCCACATCAGCAAAAGAAGCTTGGGATAAGTTTCGAGCACAATATATGAGGCCAAGAACAAGAATGTCATACTCAATTTGCAGAGTCGGCTTACATACATTGAAATTCAAACAAATGAGAAAATTGAAGCCTTCCTAAGAAGAGTCAGCAGAGTTGAGGGCTTCACTTCTAGCCCTAGGAGAAGAGGTCAAAGATGAGTCTCTCGCTCCCATTGTTCCGAGAGCTCTCCTCTTCTTCTTACCGAATTTTCGTCACAACTCTAAACTTGTCATGATACGACAATTAGTTTTGACAAGTTAGTAAACCTACCGCAACAAGAGGAAGCAATGCACAACAAGGATGATGAAGAGGAGCAGTACTGCTTCACATCAAAAATGGAAAGGAAAAGGTAAAGGAAAACCTAAATCCTATCGAAGTCCCCACATCGAATCAAGATTATGGGGACAATCAATGAAGAAGCAATGTCCAATTTGCAAAAGAGGACATGACTTGCAAGAATGTTGGTTTAACACATATAAGAAAGGTTCATCAAGCAATGCTGACCTCAAAACAACAACAAACTTACAAGGGACATTCAAACAACTATCACGGGCGTAAAAGGGGAACTGAAAAGAAGACCCCACCAAAGAAGGTAATATTGCTTTGAGCAACAAGATCATCGACAATGAAGACTTCTTGTTCATCGCTCGATCAAGTGAACCATCCACGCCATCTAGTGACGTCGGTATGTTGATTCGGGAGCCACTCGACACATGACCGCCACAGAGATCCGGTTTATTTCAATGAGGGACACGCCATCGAATAATCATGTTTCTTGGGAGATGATTCTTTATATACAGCTGATTCAGTGGATTGGAAACATTTCTCTACCCCTTGGTTCATGCAAATGCAGAGACTATCATATGTTCTATATGTCCCTGGTTGACAAAGAACCTTCTTTTGGTCACCAACTCCTAGATCACAACTTGAAAATTGACTTTGATAGTCAATCCGGCAAGAAAATGTGTTTTATTCGAGATAAATCCAGAGGCTCGAAAATAATTGCAAAAGCCTCAAATGTGGGATGAATGTTTCAACTTGATTTCATTCACAAAATGATCAAGCACTCATGGCTAAAAACTCCACCTCAGCTCAGTTGTGGCATCGGAGATTTGGTCATGTAAGTTTCAAATATCTCGACACACTTCGCCGGTGTAATATGGTACATGGGCTACCATCTCTTCGTAAAGGATATAGACAAATGTCCTCACCGCTAACAGGGAAACAACAGAGTTTCATTCCAAACAAGTACTTTTCAAGCTCATGGTAAACTTGACCTGGTTCATACCGATCTGTGCGGTCCAATGCAGCCAAGTCATTCAGGGTTCCAGTACTTCATGCTCTGTGTTGACGACTATTCACGCAAAATGTGGATTTTCTGTCTTCGCAAGAAAAGTGAAGCCTTTGAAACATTCAAAAATTTCAAAGTGGCAGTTGAGAAAGAAACTGGTCGTCACATCAGAACTCTCCGCTCAGATCGAGGGGGGGAATTCACCAGTGATGAGTTCAGAGACTATCTACAAACTCACGGGATTCGTTGACAAATGCCTCCTCCACACACACCACAGCAAAATGGTGTTGTCGAGAGAAGAAATCGTACTATCATGGAAATGGTGCGATGCATGATCGATGATTCCGAACTTGCAAAGACATTTTGGGCAGAAGCAGTAAAAACAGTAGTGTATTTGCTAAACAGAGCGCCCACAACTACTCTTGATGGAATTACACCACAAGAAGCATGGTCAAAGAGGAAACCATCCATTGCACACCTCAGAGTATTCGGGTGCAAAGCCAAGCATGCACATACCCAAACAAAACAGAAATAAATTGGACATGAAGTCACAAAATCTCATCTTCATTAGATACAAGAAGAGACTCTTGGGTAGATCGATGGATCCTAAGACCGTAAAAAAGTCTACACAAGCAGAGATGTTGAGTTTTTCGAGAAGAAGGAAGCAGAGACTCCTCCTTCGACTCGCAAGATGTAGATTTTTCACCGCTTGTAAAAATCAAGAAAATGTTCCCTCGTAAGATGAAAGTGATGATGGGGATGATGGTGTTGATCATATAGAACCACAACCCATGGGAATAGCTCAACATATGCCTAAATGGTGTACAAGTACATTACAAGATGCAAGATTGGATGCTCCACCGTATACATCCACCCCGACCACTGGACTCAGAAGAAAACAAGAGAAGAAGTTAACTTTGCTTTGATGAGTAGAGTTATTGAAACAGATTTGAGCCATCTACAGTCCAGAAGCCCTACAAATAAAAGCTTGGAAAGATGCCATGGATTCTGAATATCAATCAGTGATGAAGAATAACACTTGGTAGCTTGTCGATCTTCCACCAGGGAAGAAACCCATTGGTTGCAGATGGATATTCAAAACTAAGTACAAAGCAGATGGGACAGTGGACAAGTGTAAAGCAAGACTTGTAGCAAAGGGGTACGCATAGAAAGAAGGCATTGACTATGAGGAGACATTTTCTCCCACAACTAAGATCAAAACGATCAGGATGATCTTTGCTCTAGCTGCTCAGTTTGGTTGGAAAGTCCATCAGATGGACGTAAAAAGTGCCTTCCTGAATGGAGATTTGCAAGAAGAAGTCTACATGACTCAACCTGAGGGATATGTTGTACCTGGTCAAGAAGAAAAGGTATGCAGACTCAAGAAATCTCTATATGGCCTCAAACAGCACCCCTGGGCATGGTACATCAAGATTGATGAGCATCTCGTATAACATGGATTTGTCAGAAATCCATACGATCCCAATCTCTACCTCAAAAAGCAAGGGGGGGAGATGGTGATTGTTGTAGTTTATGTCGATGATCTAGTCATCACTGGCAGTTCAGTGAAGATGATTGATGAAACAAAGAAAGATCTTAAGTGATCATTCGACATGACAGATCTCGAGCTTATGCACTACTCTGTCTTGGGATCGAAGTATGGCAAAGAGAATCACATCTTTGTTTCTCGGATGAAATATACCAAGACAACGCTCGAGAAGTTTAGGATGATGGATTGCACACCAATTGCTACACCTATGGAGAACAGACATACGCTTATCTCGCTTCGAGATCCATCTCCCGAGGTAAGTGCCACTCTCTATCGGCAAGGCTGATTGGGAGTCTCATTTACCTAACCTACACTAGACCGTATATCAGCTTTTGTAGTGAGCTATCTATCCAGTTCATGCGGGAACCCAAAATTTGTCATTGAAAGCAGCAAAGCGCATTTTGAGATATCTCAAAGGATCAAGTGGATCTTGGTCTAGAATACAAGAAGAATGAAAACTTCTTCTCGACCGGGATATACGGATTCGCATCATGCAGTAACATTGATGATAGAAAATCCACTTCTCGGATTTGTATTCTTTATGGGATCCGACCAATATCATGGGAAGTAAGAAACAACACTTTGTTTCTCGCTCTTCCACAAGTTTGTATCGTTACTCGCAGAGAAGCCGTCAGAAGCGATTTGGCTACGCCGCATACCGGAAGGACTTGGAATACCACAGACAAACCGACCACCATGTATGTTGACAATGAAGGTGTTCTCAAACTTGTTCGCAATCCAGTTTTTCATGAGAGAACAAAGCACATTGAGTTCGTGTTCATTTCATACGCGAACATGTATTGAAGCACAATATCCACTTCAATTTTGTCCAACAAATTAACAACGAGCGATATTTTCACAAAGTCACTTGCACGTGATGCTCGAGTTGTTCGAGCATTTCTCTCCTCATCTCTTCGATAATGCACAATTAAGGGGGAATGTTAGGATAAATTTTATTATCCTATTATTAATTATGCATAGTAGGATTATTTAATTAATTTTATTAATTAAATAATAAATGGTTATACTATTGTATGGTTAATCAACCATATTTGTTTGTATTCGTATTGTTATATTGTTTTAAACAATATATTTGTCTTTATGTAATTTTGCTTCCCTGGATATTATTGGAAGCTTGTTTATTCTCGGTTTGTGGTCGCACTCATGCAACTCATTTTCCCGGATGTATTTGGTCGCAATATCTATAAATATTGCAGCCCATCCTCTGTAATTTTTACCGATTGAGATCAATAAAATCTACACAAAGCTTCCGTCCCTGTTTCTCAATCAACAATAGCTGACCCTAGACACGTGGAGGCTTAGTGCACATTTGGGACCTACCTCTGGATTTTTCCTTTAAAATTACGCCAAGATGACACGTGGAGGATTTTGCAAACCCTTCTATACTTAGCCGATTCAATGGTTGACTTTGCCCCTTCTTTGAATCTGATCACGTGGCAATCCGGCACTTGTTTGGGAACCCGCTCTTGATTCTTCCTTTGAATTTGTGTCAAAGAGACACGTTGAGACTTCTGCCGCTTCTTTTATAATTAGCCGATCCGGGTCATGCTACCACTTGACTTGTGTTGGACCCTAGACACATGGAGAGATGTCACTCATTTAAGTTTCCACTTTGGATTCACTCCCTAAAAGGGTTCCAAGCTGACGTGTGGCTCCTTTTGCTAGTCCTAGACTCTTCAACGACTGACTCTATCTCTCCTTTAACTCGACCATGTGGTGAGCTAGCACTTGTTTTGGGTTCTATCCTTGAGTCTCACTTATGAAGTTACATCATTGAGACACATGGAGACTTCTTCAAACCCTCTTATACTTATATGAGTAAACAATGGACTTTGTCCCTTTTTCGCACTGGACACATGGAGAGCTAGCGCAAGTTTGGGGAACTACCCTTGGATTTGACCCTTGAAGTTGCACCGATGAGGCATGTGGCACCGTCCATTGAACCTTCCATACTTAGCCAATTCAGGCGTGTTATGTCTTCATTTTAGACCTGGGACACATGGAAAGCTTTCACTTATTTGAGGATTTCCCCTTGGGCCCTGCCCTTGGAGTTGCGTCATTTGGATGCGTGGAGGCTTCCGCCAACCCACTTGTTTTAGCCAATTAGAGATGTCCACATACTACACGTGGATGTTGGGGAAAAAATTAACAGGGAAGATACACTTGTCATTCACGACTGTGGAAAAATAAAAATAAAAGGAAAACCCCATCTTTACACCCGATTTCAAATTTTTCTCCATGGAATGAAAAACAAAAACAATACCATGCTCGACACAATCCATTATTCCAAGGTACCGACTTAAAATTTTCAAATCTTGACTACAATAGAGGGTAATTTTGAGGGTGACAACACACCAAGATCTAGAAGAGATGCGATTCATATGGGTCCGATGAACAAAAATGGTGAAAGGAATACAAGACTTTAACAAAAATCTAGTTAGGAGATTACAACCTAACCCTACACATAGTTTACTACATCATCTAGAATGTGATTTGCTTGCAAGTTTATCTAGAATTAGATCCATAGATGGCCTCTTGATTGACAAAATCTGGTTTTAAGGTTTTGACTCTCTTGGAACATATACATCTAATTCACTTTCTTGGGATTTGAAGTTTCAAAGCACTTTTTATTTGCTAAATTTCTTATACCTTATTAACTTATTTTGAAAAGACCCCCTACATCTTTCCCCATGCTACTAGTAAGAAGCATGGGCTCATCAGTGAGGAAAAGATATAGGCGAGTAAGGGAACTTCCCTCCTTTCCCAACTTCACACTCCTAAGAAGAAGCATGAGATCATCAATAAAGGCTCGATGGGGCAAGAAAGTGTAGTTTTATTTGTGAATGAAATATTTTTGTATTTATTGATTATGTTAGATATATATATATATTATTTGAGTTGTGCCTTTGGGAGGGAGGGTTTTCCCTAGCCTCAACCCCACACAACTAGTAATATGCGAGGGCTCATCACCGAAGGCTGAGATAGGCGAACAAGTGATCTGGGTAAAGTGTTTAGAGTGTTTTTGTTACCAAAGAGGTTTTCTAGGAAGTATATGACATCTAAAAGATTCTAGAAAAACTATGGGCAAAGACACCTAAACTAGAAGAAAACTATGGGAAAAACCAAGCATGCACTCCTTGGTAGGATCAATGTCAAAATTTTGTCTTAACTTGCTAAAATGATGAAGTGATTAGAATTGTTGATGATAATGTGGTCAATATTTGAAGAAGTGTGATTGAATTTTTTTAATGCTTAGAAGTTTTGGAATTTGTTTGAAAAGTACTTTTGTTGATTATAATATCAAAATATGAATTGACAAATGAAATGCAGTATGGATGCAATAATATACACACTTAAATGAAAATGGATCATGCATAGTAGATTTTAGATGAAGTGAATTGAAAAATTCACCAAAATCTTCAACCTCTAATGTACAGAGGCAATAAGTGCCATTATTGTAGTCCCGCATGAAATGATATGGACCCAACCATTTAGGTCTAAATTTTATTCCTTCACTAGTATTCTTATCGATCTAACTGTCTAGTCTTACAACTAGATCACATGTACTTATTTTGCACTCGTAAACCTTCTTGTTATATTGACGGGCCATCTTGTTAGTGTAAACATTGTATCGTTACTTATAATTATGGAAATACTCATTGAGGGTTCTAATTGAACAATTCGTTCTTCTCGATATGTATTCTCATCCAAAACTCCTTACAAAGATATGCAGAGGCTAGGTATCTCGACTTTGAGTGATAAAAATACTTTTGAACCAAAGACAAGGGAATATGGGGTTTCCTTGTAGGTATTATTACCAAATTTCTATAGGCCTGAAGGTCGGAAAGATTTTTAAGTGCCATTCTCTTTTATTCTCCTTGTCTATTTTGACGAGAATGGACTTTAACATCTTGTTTATAGCCTCAACCTATCCATTTTCTTGAGGGTAATATAAAGAGGATGTATGATGCAAGATCTTGAACCGTGAACACAATTCATGCATCTCTTCATTTTTGAAATATGTGTCATTATCCGAGATAATTCCATGTGGGACCTCATACCTACAAATGATCTGATTCAAGATAAACTTATTGATCACAGATGTAGGTAAAATAGTGAGAGGTATGTCCTCAACCCACTTTGTGAAATACTTTGTGGCCGTAATGATGAAGTTGTGGCCATCTGTTGATGAGGGAGAAAACTTCCCTATCAAATCTAAACCCCAAGTAGAAAAGGGATAAGATTTCAGTATTGGTTGTAGATCCTAAGTCGGGATGTGTATCTCATGAGATAATTCTCAGCATTTATGGAATTTTTGTACATACTCAACATTGTCATGCTCTAAAGTGGGCCAAAAGTAACCCATTCGATGTATTTTTCGTATAGTAGCATGTCCACCGAAGTGGCCCACATAGACTTCGTTGTGGGCTCCAAAGATGATATTATCTAATTCTCCTTCATCAACACACCTTGAAAACAACATTCCATTAAAGGCTCTGTGATAGAGAACTTATTCTAAAATCACATATTTGGTGAATATGATACGTAGCTGTCATCATCTGTTATAAGGTTACCCTCGGGTATGAACAGTCAATAATGAACTTAACAATATATAAGTACCATGGACATGATGTAATGGGAGGATTGGAATCTATATAAAACACACACTCATCGGGGAAATATGAGTCTACTAGATCTCCGTAATCTATTGGGTTGTCTACCAACCAATCAACAATAATATGTCCCTTCACAGACTTTTTTTTTTCGTTGATGAAGGTTAGTTCAAATTCACCCATAAGGTAATAAAGTGACCAACCTTCTTAGACAAGGAACTGAGTTAGAAATGTTCGTAGCTGGTCCAAATTAACAATCACTCATGTTTCCTGGTTAAGCATGTAATGCCTTAACATTTTTATCATGAACACTATAGCTAGGAATTTATTTTGTGCTTGCGTATAACATGTATCATAGTCCATAAAGGTATGAATAATGAAATAAACGACATGTTCAAGTTTATCATCATCTTCCTATGCCAACATGCAAGCTAGTGAGACATTGATAGCTTGGAAGAAACAAATTAGAGGAAGATCCACTTTTTTTGGAATGAATATGGGTGAAAACAAGAGGAAACGTTTCACCAACTTGAATTCCTCATGATACTCGGTTTTCTAGTTCCTATACTACTTTAATAACAAGTTCTTAATTGGATGAGCGAAAAAAGTAAATCAAGAATGAACTTATGGGTTGCTCAGAGATTTCTGAGAAAGGACCTAATTCTTGACTCATATGAGGGTGGGGTCATTTCTAGGACTGCTCAATTTTTTTTTAGATCTAAATCGATCCCTCGTGAAGATATAATGTATCCTAGCAACCTCCCTCCCGTCACTTTGAATACACACTTTTCTTGATTTAATGTTACTGCGTATTCGATGAGATTAGAGAGGATTACGCAAATCACCTTGGGGTGATCACAATGTTTATTTGCTTTAGCCGAATATAATCAACATAGGATTCCACAATCTTATGAATAAGATCATGGAAGTTTTAGGTCATTTCTTGTTGATAGGTAAATCCGGTGATTTTTGGGACAAACGGAATGACCACATAAAAAATGGTCCCCAAGGATTTGTAAAGGTAATACTTGCTTGGTCCTTTTCAAATATCCAAATTTGGTTGTAACTTGAAAAACCATCCATAAGTGACAACAACTCATATCCAGTTGTTTGCATCTATAATGACGTCAATGGAAGGTAACAAAAATCATCTTTAGGACACGCCTTATTTATGTCCCTAAAATCAATGCATATGTGAATTTTCCAATTCTTTTTAAGAACAGGGACTATGTTCAAGACTCACATTGAGTAGTTTACTAGATTTAATGAATCCCACCTATAGGATCTTCATAGCCTCTTCTTTTACCATCAAATATACTTTTGGCTTCATAGGTCTCAATTTTTTCTTTATGGGCTTAACATCTAACTTGGTTTCTAGGTTATGCACCAAAAATCAAGAGAAATCCTCATCATCTCCTTGTAACAAAAATAAAAATATTTTGAGTGTTCCTTGAGTACCTTCGTATGGGCTTCCACTTCTTCTAGAGTCAAGGAAGAACCAAGTTTCAATATTTTAGGATCTTCCTCCATCCCAATATTTATATATATAGTCCCTTCGATTAAAGAGGCGTTACCCTCTTCAAACTCGGTGGGGTTGGAGGTAAGTCTAGTTCCTCCCCTCTACTTCACAAATCTCAAGGTATCCCGATGAGGAAGGGTCCATCGCATGATCCCTAAAAATAGGAGGAAGAGTGAGGTATAAGAGAGAATCCTCTCTATGCGTGGGATGAAGAAAAATGTATGTATTGAGGTATCTTAGGATTTCCTCATCATTCTATGTGTATTCTAGAGGGGTAGGATTATTTTTAGCCTTAACATATTCTAGAATTGGATTAGTTGGCATCTTTTGAACTAGAGGCTTAGGTTGGACTGAAACAGTGAAATCGTTTTTCTTAAAATCTCATCTTGGAAAAAAGTGAGAAGAGGAAGTGGCTATAGAATTGGATAACATGTTTTGATCATGTGGGATAGCCTCAATAGAGTTGAAATCAAAAACTTTGTTAAGGTCAAGCACAACAGTCTTATAGAGTTGTAGATGTTCCTCTCTAGTCTCATAAACTTCTAAGACTTGATTGGCGACAAATTTGGAATCACCTAGAACCCTAATGTTTCAAACACACATCCTCTTAGCTATGATAAGACCAAGAAGAACATCCTTGTATTTGGAACCATTGTTTTTGTAATTGAAATTAAGTTTAAAGGTAAAGGGCATGACCTTCCCTTCAAGGGAAGTGAGAATCATGCCTACCCCAACACGAAAACGACTCTTTGCACCGTAATAATTAAGCATCTAGTAGCTTCTAGGAAGATAGAGGTTTCATCATATTTGTATTCTTCTTCCTTTACCTCTGAGACCTCGACCATGCAAATATCTTCATAGCCTCCGACCGGAAGAGAGGTGAGTCCAAGAGCATGTCATATTCCCATGGAGTCAAATGAAAGGAAGATAGGTAGATCATCTTCGAACAACTCAACAATTTTAGCGGTGGTCTTCATTGAAACTATTTTGACTACAAAAAATTCATCTTTACTTACAAAAACCCCTTCGATCACCTTTGGGGATTCTAATTCCATCATAGGAATTAGTTTGGACACTCACGTTGAATCTTTGGGTTTGTTCAATTGATTGGAAGGGATTTTGAACTCGGTATGAACCCGGGTTTCTTCTTCAATTTGGCTAGATGGATGTCAAAAGGATTTGGGTCACCCTGAGCAATGAAGACCTTCCTAGATGTAGGAATCTAACTTCTTGGAAAATCATGGAAGGAATTTCTTTCATTCGATGGATCCAAGGTCGACCAAGAATCATATTATAATTGGTTTCCCAATCTATAATATAAAACTTGGTTAACACCATCTTCATTCCAAGGGTAATTGGAAGCACTATAGTCCTAATGGACATTGTTACGAGATTGTCGTATCCTTTTAGCATGTTTCTAGTTAAGGAACAATTTGTCTCTCCATAGCCTAAATTTTGAAGGAACAAGAAGGGAAAATATGGACAGCTTCCCCATCATCAATCATTGCACATTTAACATAATTATTATAGATCCAAACCTGTAAATATAATGTTGGGTCACCTATTCATGCCAATTTGGCATTGGTGGGCATCTTATTGATGTCGAAGACAAATCCAACATCTGCTTTCGGCTGCCCGAGGGGTATACGTCAAATTCTATATGGTTGATATGTGCCATGGTGGAGGGTAGCTTTGAATAAGTGACCAGGCCCAACACTTCCATAAAGTGGCTCTCTGAGCCGGATAGTTATTCAACAAATCTAAAAAGAAAATGTGAGAAAAGGTCTTGGTCAAATCTGTAATTAGGTCATAATCCCATGTTGGCCTCGGAGTACTGGAGTTTTGTCGACATCAAGGGGTCTATGGGAGTGGACTATGTGGAATACTTACGAGTACAAGTGGCAGTGTTAATATCAGGTTTAGCCTCTAATTCAACTAGGCTCACAATCACAGTTTGTTGTCGGACATCCAAAGGGGACACTACCAAAGTGTTTGATGATGTAGATGATTCATGGTCATTGTTCCCTACTGGTTTAACCTTGTTAGTGCCATGAGGGTTCATTTTCCCATTTTTAGGGTGCATAGGAAGGGGGTCTCTAAAAACTCCAAAGGGAGCATTCAGGGGAGATGGGTCCCATGTGAACATTATTTTTTAGCACCATTTGAGTAAATATTAAAAGAAAGAAACTATTTGCTAAACAAGCATATGCAAGTGTAAGGAGGAAATTCCTCCCTCTTCCCATCCATCTCCAAAACCCACACCCCTCAAGGGTGGGTGGAGCAACAAAAAATAGAATAAACAAACATCCATTTCTCATTCATATGCATAATTCAACTTATAACACAAATTCAAAGACCATTTCAAATAGGAAAAAAAATAGGTGCAAGATCCTACCTTGCACTCAAGCACAATCCAACTAAGGAGATCACCAAGAAATCCAAATGCTTGTTCCAAGCTCCAAGCTATTCCACCTCCAAAAATTTTCCAAAAAAACCCCTTCACTAAGGACATGAGGGGTTAAGAAGGAAGAATGCCACATAAGTCAAGCAATGGGAGGGTGAAAATGTCACCCTCCACCTAAACCACATCCAAACAAAATGCAACAAAATTACCACATAAAATTAAAATGGGAAAAACAATTTTGGCTCCAAGCAATCATGAGAAGATTCACATTTCAATAAACATTCCCAAAATCAAAACTCCATAAATTTGGAGTGTGTGGGAGGGGAAAATTGGGCCAATGGGCCTCATTTGCATTGAAAATATCCCACCCCCTCATAGGGATGGGGGCTATGTGTGTGTGTGTGTGTGTGATTATTTCTCCCAAATAAATAACTAACTAATAACTTGATATATCTTTACTAGTGAATTATTACTCGCATTATTATTCACATTACATTAACCCAAATTGAGCACTAACCATGGATTTCCTAACAAGAGTTTCCCAATATCTCTCTTGGTGGTGTCCCTAGTGCAATCTGAACCATAATATGACAAAAAAATTGATCTTGATGATGATTTTTGGGATTGAGAGTGGGCCCCAATGAGTTTTTTAATCCACATGATATGATTTTGGGTTGACAAGTTCCCCAGCCAGAAATTTTTTATGAAAAATGTAGTCACATACACCCAATTCACCATTCAATGGACCCACTCCCCCACAAATACAACAATATGATGGTCAAATAAATACATTTCTGTTGCATAATTTATTGGAAAATATTTTTATGTGATTGTTAATGATGTTCTTCTTCATATATAGAAAATTTTAAAATATGAGAGTTTTGGGATAAAGTTTTGATGAAGAAAATAAATACCACGTTTTCAATTAACCATTCCTAGAGAAACACTTTATATTTATTAGTTCAAAATCAACCAACAAATAGATTGATGTGATAGTGAATCAAGTTGTATCATGTGACATTTATATAAATAATAACTACAATGATAATGTTTTGGATGACATGTTAAATAAGTAGGATAATTTAAATGTTGAATCCCATGCTTACTATAAAAATGGGCTAGAGACAAAAATAAATGACGTTGGGGTTACCATGAAATCACCCACTAAAGGAAAAGGGGGATGTGGAAGTAACGTTCGTGTGGGGATCCTTAGAAAAGGTGTTGACATAAACATTGAAATTAAGAGTGCATACGACTATAATCATGTTGTAGATGCTCAAATGTAGGAGGATTATTTTTTATTAATGTATTTTCTGGAGAAATATTTACACAATGATACCTAAAAGTATTTGTAGATGGTGCATAGAAGTATTTATAACAAGGCATATTTGATATTTACTTTCTTGTGGTATGTTGGATGAAATTTCATTCTCATCAAACAAGATTTATGTACCATTTAAGGAGCTAGACATAGAGAAATATTTAGACATGGTTGTTGTGATGAAGGAGACATTGCATGAATGTGAGGCCCCTATGATTGTAGGTGAAACCATGTATAAGATCCTTACCTCTTAGGGTGGGGGATAAAGTGGATGTTTAGGGTAAAAAATTAAGGTTCCCTCCCCCGCACAACATATTGTTTATTATCTTGAGGCCCTTTAGTTGTATTGTAAGATGGAATCTTCATGTTTTCCCCCTCATAATCCCACCTCCATATTTTCCTTTTGAATCATTGAGTAATGACAAAGATTCAATTTTTCAAATGATTCTCTAGAAAATTCACGACTAATATTTCTATAGGTTATGTGTCAGGACTCAATGTTCCCTACATTACGATGTATTACAATTGTGTCAAAATAACTTTTCAATATACTAAATTTTATTTTTTTGAAGTATTTTCTACTCTCATTGCATTACATTTAAATATTAATTTTTCTCTACTAATTAAATGCATATGTAAAAATGTAATTACAATAATCCCAAAAAATTTCAAAGCCATTTGATTAAGCTAATAAGTAATTACATGATCCTAATCTAGATGCAAGTTTGCAGTAAATAAATAAGTAATGAAATACAGAAATTAACCCAAGCAATCTAAGTGAGAAAGTATGAAACCATAAGTGTAAAGAGAGGTAAAATCCTTAGTTGATTCACATTTAAATATGGAATAGACCAAAGATTTGACTGGCTAAAAAGAGAGGAATAATGTCATGTAGAAGCCCTAAAAATGCAAAGCGGAGGATCGGGATGGATAGGGGATCCTTGAAAGGGAAATGGGTGCCCATGGGTGCTGACAGCTGGAAATGAGTGCCCAAGTCTTTAAAAATGATTAGAACCCCAAATTTTTATCCTCACAAGTCGATTTATGGTGTTTTCCTTTTGTCTCATTGGATTCACACTTGAGATCGCTGAGTTTGTTGTAATCTTGCAATGAATAATGAACATGTAAAACCCTAAAATTGACATAAAATGCCAAAAAGCAAAGATGTAGAATAAAGGGTTCAACTATCCTCAAGCTGTCACAATGGTGAACTAACAATTGAGCGTTTCACCACATCTCAAACTCAATGTAGTTATGTGTGTGTTTGGAACCGTGCCCTAGGTTTCTCTTGCGCATGTCGCACTTGATACCGAGTGAATATATAGATGTCAAATGTAGTAAATGTGTGCATGGAATAAAATGAACTTTGGGTAATTGTCTAGTCTTGGTTGCATACTACTATTAATGTGATTCCCTAAGTAAGAAAAGTAAAAATTAACCCATGTTTTTGGCCAACTTTCTTTACTTTACACTGTTTACTTCGAGTCTTGTACCCTTTCTTGCTTACTCTTCATTTTTACACTTCATCATTTATAATCCTTGAAAATGTCGACTATGAAAAAGATAAGATGTTCAAATAGCTAAAAAGGACCCAAAGGGTGGATAAAGTAAAAATGGGTCGGGGACACCCAAAGGGGAAGAGGGTTCTGGTGTTGGCATCCTGTCTAGGTGCTAGTGTCAAGGATGATAAATGATGAAGTGTAAAAAGGAAGAGTGAGCAAGAAAGGGTGCAAGACTAAAAGTAACAACATAAAGTAAAGAAAGGTGGCAAAAAACATGGGTTAATTTTTACTTTTCCTACTTAGGAATCACATTAATAGTAGTATGCAAAAAGGACTAGATAATTACCCAAATTGCATAATTAAGTGTCTACATTTCCCCCACTTTATGTTGCTGATAAGAAATATAGGTAACATAAAGTAGATAGAGATGTGTACCTGATAACCATGTAGATCGATGTAGAAAGTGTGTGCCAAGGGACAAGGCAAAGTGTGGAGTGATAAAAGTATGAAGTATGAATGCTAAGGATAAGGAAGTGCAAAAATTTGATGATGAAAATGAACATAGGGAAAAGCGTGTGTTTAGATGTCACGAATGTTCCTATTTTTGATATTGATTTTTTTATGTTGTTGAATGATGTTGTTGACTACTGCTTCCCATATGGATAGAATTGTAAAAGAGAAGACAAACAAGTAGTCAAATAACATGTATATGTAAATTATTTGTAAAAATGATGAAAAATATGAAAAAGAAACATGTGCACCTAATCCACGATGAGGGAAAAGAGTGTAGAAAGGATCTTGAAGTTGTTGTAGATGAATGAGTTTTTGAGGAGATCTTACGCAAACAATATGGAAGAAGTGTAGGGAGAAAAGTTTGTTGTTATCCTCCAACCTTTAACTAATTCCCACAATGTAGAACACCACTGCAGATGGTGTGTATAAAAACAAGTGCTAAAGACTATATTTCTGTAAAATACGTTGTGTATGGAGTTCTGTAGACTATTCTAAACTATCAATCAATGTGTAATTACCCATGTTTATAGGCATCTAGGAAAGGTCGTTGTGTGCTAAAGACCCAAGTATGATTATGAGCCCTATCCAAAAGTGTGTTATACTAGTACTATATTGTGATGTGTATAACGTTGTATGGGGTGAATGATTAATCCAAATGATGCCCCCTCATTTGGGGTCCATGCACTGTCTCTAAAGGAGAACGCGGCATAAAGGAGGACCAAGCACTATGCTAAATTGTTCCCTAAATGGTGAAAGGGGTGTGGTTGGTCAAAACCAAGGCACACGTGAAAAAAATGGCTGGGAGACAAGTGTTAGTACAAGAAAATATAAACACACATGTAGAAAGAAAGATGTAAGATAAGCATATTAAATTTAGCAGAGCATTACATAATAGAAAAAAAAAAATACACACTATAACATTCTATATATTCAACTTATATGAATCATGGTTATTATATAGCCACTTACATATCATAATAACCCTCTGTAATAATAGGGAGGTGTTACAACTAATATCCCAGAATAATATTCATAGGTACAACATACTAACCACTAAGTACATAATATTGTTATAATATACAACAATATTCCTTAACAAAACACTAAATACAATAGTTACAAATATACTTGTAACCGTACCACCAAACTAGTAGTACTAATTTACCAAATGGTAAATCACCCACAACCATGTAAATATTAATTTTCCTAACATTCCCTCCTTAATTTCTATATGGTAGTAAATAACTATCACACATTTTTTGCAGCTTTTTTCTCGTGCTTTCTCATGATCTTGGTACAACTCTCAAGCAAAAGGTAGAAGAAGGAACACATCAACTTCTTATTAACCATGCACTTTCAGGAACACATTTAACCAACGAGGATGGGAACATGCTCATGAATCATCTGTTTATCAACCAGTCACTCTAGGGAACACATATGACCTAGTAGTGTGGGAACTCAAGAAGGAACACATATGAACAACCTTCAATGGTTTTCAAGAGGCTAACCAAAAACCTAAGTATGAATAGGAAAACATCCTACTATTCAAACTCTTTAAGACTCATCATGTTGTGTTTCTCTATGTTATCTAGTCTTCAATATGTTATTACATCAAGGGAATAATGTAGGAATAACCACATACGCACGTGAACAAGAACATACCACATCTATTCTTATTTTTAATACCACGCTAAAATCCACACCAAAATGAAATGTAAAAATAAAACACACTGCATGATAAAATAAGGCACATCACTCTAAAACAAAAGCACACACGTGCAACCAAATCAGTGAAGTAGCCCTGTCGTTGGTGACTGACGAGAGGTTGCTGGTTTTCCTACAACCTCTAATGCCTCCTTCCTCCATCAATATGTTGCTATCTCAATTGGATTTGACTTGGATGCTCAATAGTTTCCACATTGGGTTTATTTTTTCCCCAATAATGTGAAACACATTATTTTCCAGTATCGTCGGGTAACATCAAAAATGTGTTTGTGAGGTAATTTTTTAGTTTTATTTTTTTACAAATTTTGACAACTTAGACTATTTTGACTAAAAACGACAATAAAAAATATCCTAAAATCACCTATTTGACAACAAGAATCAATTTTCTAATTAACTTGACATTACTGATGAGACCTTTGACAATACAATGATACTTGACAATAATGATACTCATTTGACTAACAACATAATTACGACTTGACTATTGATATTAATATGTTCTTGCATTGACAATAAAAATGAATCTTGATATATAAAAACTCAAGACTAACCATATGAAATTCACATGGCATATATCAATAATCAAAAATACCTATGAGACTTAAGTGACTAAAACCTAATAACAAGAAAGTAATGATTAATTAATTTCAAACAACAAATATGTAGACTATAAAAATAAATCTAACCATAGATATTTTGAAGAGTTAGACATCACCGTAGGAGACCTTGAAACCTTGTTGCAGCTCACGAAAGATGAGAGAGGGAGCTCGAAAGGCAATCAATCATTTATTCACAAACCTTTGAATCCAATGTAACACTCTAATTGCATGAATATGAATAGAATGCAACATACAACAATTGATGGAATTCCTTGAATAGTTTGGGTTGTATTTGGATGTTCTAGAAGCAATTGCAACTTGTAGGAACTACAAGATGTATGAGTGAAAGCATCCAGATGTAAAGTGAGGTAATAACCAATGCAGGTGCCTAAATTAATTGAATCTATCATATCAAACTCATGTGCACCACTGAGTCCACTGTATTGAATGCAAATCGACTATATAAGATTAGAAGAACCATTTCCATTGGAATGAGTGATATTCAAGGTCAAAATGACATGCCATATCTTGCATGCACTATGGAATGCTTTAGGAGGAGATTCCCAAATGAAACACAAGATGTAATTGCCTCAATTGATGAGGATACTTCTCACATATGTAGTCCAAGAATAATTCAATGTGAGCATAAGAAACACCATTCACAAGGAGATTTCCTAGAGTTATATAGAAATATCTATGGAAAACTTGGATAGAAAATTAATTCACATCTAGTCAGGAATATGATATTCCCATTGGAAATAGATCACTATAAATACACTTTGCGCGTAGAGTATAGATAAGGGAAGAGCAAACAACCAAATGATTTGGGAGGCCTTTAATATATATATATATATATATATATATATATATATATATATTGAACCTAATCAATCCGAACATAGCTCAGATGTGTCTTTGAATAGGGATGATCCAATATGGTGTATATAATATTTTTTTGTCCTCTTTATGTTGGACCCCAATCATTGTCATTGGTGTTTTCATTGATGTCAAGTGACATTGATGACAAAAATAGTGAGCAATGGAGAGTGAGCAAGAGAAATCAAGGTTGATTGGTAGTTTCATCTCACGGAGAGAAGTTCCTAGGTGATTCCATGAAGCATCAAAGTCATGATAGAATATTTGCATGGCCAAGATCTTGTTGAGTCCTGAAAATCATTGGTTGGGAAGATCTATGGGTAGACAAGCCAACATTAAGTGCGGGCATAGCCCCTCTTTGAGTCAGCAAAGTGAAACTGGTTTATTGCTATTCTACCAGAAGGAATCTATGTAAGTCTCACAATATTCTGCCTTCGGGGGTTTGGGACCTCATCCCAGTTGGGGTGTTTCCGACTGTGAAAAGAAGGGAAAGAAGCGAAGTGAGGAGATGGGATAGATTCGAAGGGAGAAAAGAAATGAATTCCAAAGCAGAAAGGTCAGAGGGTCTATGTTTTGGGCTGGTAGTAAACAGAGCCGAACCTACTTGCAGAGACAAAAAGTAGAGATAGATTCAACAGAATAAATGCCTAAATCTGACATAAGAAATATTAAGATGCCCATAACACACATATTCAGCACAAAGTCTTAATATTTGTATTAATGTTTTCTTCACATTACAAAAGCTCAAAGTCTTTTCTTCTCACTTCTATTTTTCATCTAAAAAGTATCCACCACTTGAACACAACAAATATCCAAGTATATATAGAAGAAGGAGAAGAGAGAAGGAAAAAAGCAACCAACAACTAATTACAAAATATCTAAAAGTCAATGTTGACTTTGGACAACTTGGTGGATGACAACATCCCATGGTGCAACATGGATGAGGTCATCATTTGTATCAACATACTCTTAGATATTTACAAAAAGGAAGCCAAGAGGAAGAAAGCTATTCGTCATCGTCTCGCGGCTAAAAGGGGGTATCTTGCTTCTGCTGTTGTTTGGGAGAGGTGATGTGGAACTGAGTCTGATATTCCATGAATTTACTGATCATTGGCTGAAGTTGATCTTGGGCGGACCCTTCGTATGATCGCCAATGACCTCACAAGTCTCCCACTCATCTCTGAGTTTTTCAGGGAGTTTGAAATATTCATTTCCTGCCTCCATCAGGAACCCCACAAAATCACGGCAAGCCAGAAGGTTGTTGATGCATTCAGTGTCGAAAGTGGCTTCCGGCCCTAACCCTTGCGAGACGATCTCCTTAAAGATCTAGATAGTTTCGTCTGCCTTCCTCAAGGTGAAAGAAGGAGTAAGCAAGCCTGGAGACATTCTCAGAACAATTTGCTCCATTTGATGCATTGCATCCAGGGCTTCCTCCTTGACTTTGTCAATCTTTTCCAGGATGAAATCCATCTGATTGACCCAGTAATCCAATGTAGCAAGGATCTTGCTGGGTACCCTGGGGTGATTGAAAATTCTGAATTTCACTAGATCATCGACTGAGTAGTCGAGCATTTTCTAGAACGTCTCATGTTGCAACCTTGCATGGTCCAACTCTTCAGAGATAGGTCTTATGATCGCCTAGAGATCTTTGTTCGCCCAACTGATGTTCTGATACAATTCGGTGAACTTGACTATTACCTCCTCGTTATCTTTGAGGATTTGATCTCTCCAGGTGGAAACTGCCATACCTTGTTCACCAATTTTGGTGTACTCGTTTATCTTATCCTGGCTTAGGACCTCAGGAGTTTCAGTGGTAGTTGTAGGAGGTGCACTGCCCATTTTCTGTAGGGCATGGAGAAGATGTTTGTTTTGTTCTTTTAGTAACCTCTTCTCCTCCTTTGCTTCTTGAAGTTTCTTGCAAAGGGCATCCACCGCAGATAGGGCCTCTCCTTGAAGACTTTCAGAAGACATTCCCATTGTGACTTGGGTCACTATATAATCTATCGGAGACAGATCCTTTTTACCCTTTGAAGGATCGGGATATGCGATCTCCATTACTCTTTCTCCCGATGCACTCTAAGAGAAGCAGGTTATAGGCTTTTGCTTCTTAGCCCCCTTTGTCGGGATGATGGAGAAGTCCATCGGTGCGATAGGAATTTCCTCTTTTTCTGGCTCAGATCTTGGGAGATCCATGTTGGACTTAAGGGAATGGGACCAGAGGTAGAAGAGGGAGCAGCTACAGTGGATGAGGGGAAATGGGTAGAGACACTTGGTGGTGGCATTGAAAGGGAGGCCGAGAAAGTGCTCACGGGAGGAAGGGATACTGCAAGGGAGTTAGACATGGGAATGGAAGGGAGGCCGAGAGATGAGAGAAGAAATGGTGGGGACAGCTCCCGAGAGAAGAGAAGATGGATGACGAGGAAGGGGGAACAATAGAGGATGGGGAGAGGATATGACCAAAGGAATGGTCACTTGAGTCACGCTGAGGAGGAGAGGTAGGGGGGAGACGGATAGAAGGGACCTCAGCAGTTGTAGTAGTGGCGACACCCTGAGTGGATGTGCCCGTCGAACACCTTCCGCCACTTCTTTCTCTGGGGATACCAAACTTACAACCTGTTCTTGTGCAGCGGAAGGAGGACTTTCAGGAGCTCCTTCTTGATCGAGCTTGATTCGCCCTCTTTATCCTTTCCTTTGACCTTTGGCAGATGCTTCAGCCTGACAGGTGTGTTGCCCAATGGGGATGTAGTGAAATCTACTCCGAGGTAGATAAGGCCATTCATTCTGCACCAGTGTTCTGTCCTCCGCAATGTCTCCTTGACCCTTTCTTCAATGGTCTGGGCACTTTTGTTCTGTCAATTGCAGCAAACATGGCTAGTTGTCCCCATCTGTGTCTAGATACACCTGATCAACTTCTTGATCGGTAGTTTGATAACCCTTTGGAATAATGGCCACACCATATTGAATAATCTCTACCAAGGCCAAGCGGGAGTGATCCTTCCTTCTAAGTTTGACCTCATGATACAGGTCGATATAGATGTCCTCGATCTGTGGAATGTGGATTGGATCGATTTTTCCTTGGGAAGGCAATTCCTTGGATCAAAAGTGGGCCTCGCCAGGAATTTGTGCTTTAGATTGAGCAGTTCTAGCTCTGTAAACATTTCCCGGGCTTTGTGGTGAGAAATGTAGGTGTATCTGCCCACTGTAAGGGGGAAAGGAGTTCCACCCTTCTTTCTCTTCAAACATTTCTCATGGTAGGTTATGAGTTGTCTAGACAGCTCCAACAGGATCAACTTGGGGCCAGCATATCTCGGTAATTTGGTGGGCTCCCCCAAGAAGTTGGCCGCTCTAAGATAGGTGAAGGTGGGGAATTGGGTAAATAGTGCCCCACTTCTCAGTTGTTGTGACTATGCTCTTGGTCGTCCGACCATGAGTCATATTTGGCCTCAAAAGGCAGACGATGCCATAGAAGAAAGCATCATTGATCTTAGTAAACTACGGGATGTTGTTCTCTAGCTTCAGCTCTAGGTAGTATTCATATATCTTTACCTGAGGCCAAACCCCGCATCAGCTTAGTGCTAGATAATCCTCTCCGAGCACTCGTGGCATAGACTACGTAGGAGTTCATGTAGAACCTCCCCGTTATGGTGAGTTGTTGGAGCTGCTCGGATATGGTGCTGCTTATGATCTCTCGCCCACTCAAAGCGTTGATCTGGCACATTCTTGTTCATAGTTTCAAGGTACCTGAGCATCCATTTGTGAAAGTAATGGGCATCAGAAATCCCAAAAACTCTACTTAGGAATGTGATGGTGTCGCTCAATTCCTTAGAGAAGTCACTGCGGTGAATAACCTATGGCCATCTGGTTATCACCTTCTTGTTCTTTAAGTAGACTTCGTTCATCAGTTGCATGCACTTGTCTTCATTATCCTCCCATGCCTTGGTGTAGTCCTCTTGGCTTACAGCCACAAAGTGTCGGTGGTGAGGAATGCCCAGCATGATCTTGAAGTGCCAGGAAGTGAGGTTGATTATGACCTCGCCCTTTTCATTTTCGACACACCTTGTGTCTTTATTGTAACAGCGGGCCACCACCATCATAAATTCATTGTTTCTGCACCGACAGGAATCCCCATTAAAGTGTAGACCACTTCCCACTAGCTTGTCCATCTAAGGACTTCCTATGACTCTCCTAGTTCTGGCCCAGAAATCCTCCATGTCGATGTGACCGAGTTCGGAGTCTCTAATGTCCAGGTCACATTCTACCTGGGACTCGGGCATCCTGACCCTCTGATATTTATACTTCATCTCTTCCTCTGTAAGCTTAGCCTTACCCTTTGACTTGGTTGGCCTTTTACTTGATGTAGACATATATGGATCTGAGTTCAGTTGCTGATCTGCAAGAAGAAGAAGAGAAGTCCAATGCCAAAGAGCCATGTTAGCTGTCAGATCTTCCATTAAAGCACTACAGAATGAGGAGTTAGAAATTTTAAGGCCTTAGGGCGCAGGGCGCAGGAACACTGCAGGCTACAGAGTTAATAGAATGACACATTGAATCAGAGTGTTACAAGGAACAAATTAGTGCCAAAGGCGCAGTAGGCGCAAGATTTATATGAAATTATTGTTATTGTAAGCGATGCGTTTGCCATTTATGTAGTTTTATACTGGGTGCAAATAATTTTGGTGTTGCATGGGGGCAGGGTGCACCAATGGTGCATGTAATTTGCATGTAACACGAGACTTTGGTGCACCGAAGGGCGCAAGATCAATGTGTGTAACACCAAAATTGCATGCGCACAGGGGGACTTTGGCGTGGCACGAGATTTCTTGCATGACACTTTGTTGTTGTAAATGGGGATGCACCTGCGCTAGATTTAGGATTTTACTTGGTTTTCGCATGGCGCAGGGATACTGTATGTTGCAATCAAGGTCGGTGTGCCTTCTTGCATGTCTGTGTTTCTTGTAACAAAGGTGGCGATTGCGCCCAAAGGAAAATACAGCCCGAGGACAACTTTCAAGTTTTCTTCCCTCTTTAGTTCGTGACTTTCAGGTTTTCTTGACGTGATTTGATAGTGGGAGGAACACAACAAAGAGGTCAGGATTTATTTTTTAGGTAGAGCCCCCTTCTGGCCAGCAGATCTGGAAAGAGGATAAAAATGGTTTGGGGGAAGATTTGCAAGAATGGCAGGAGGGGTTTAAAGCTTCAGATCCATTTCACCAAATTCACAAACAACCAGCAACAAAAAAACACAAGAGGGATGAGGACCACTTACCCGGAAATATATAGAAAGTGAGAGACGAAGCGGGGTCCACGAACACGATACGAGGAGGATGGGCATGCTGACAGGTGTAGAGGAATAAAATTTATCACGTGTTTTCAATTGTGAAAGTGACAGGTGGATGTGCCTATATATAGGCAAAGGTGCAATAAATGTGCCAACCACTTTTTCAAGGGGCACACCAAAACATGTGTCGACACGTAAAACTTTGCGCCCTTTGGCATGGATATATGCGTGTCAACACAGAATTATTTGCGCCCCTTGCACAGATTTAGTAATCATCAACACTTTATATTGAGCGACTGGCACACCAAAACACGGCGCAACAATTTAGTTGTTAACATGAAGGCACATGCGCCTTGGCGCATGCAAGAAAGGCGCATCACGGGGAGGCGCAACAATTGTTGTGTTAACACTTCAAAGGGTGCGCCAAAGGAAATGAAGGGGGCGTGAATTTAGTCTATGTTACACAGATAAAAGGTGCGCCCAGCCAAAAAGGGACCAAAATGACTAAGTTCGGAGAACTAGATTTCCCAGAAAGGGATTTTGTAACATTTTGAACACGAGAGGGTCCTTGATGAGGGACCAGGACAAAATTTTGGTATGGTTACCTACCTATAAAATTTCCCTTGTCAATTTTATAGGATAACGAGATCTTAGATAGGTCAATTTTGTGTGGTTTAAGTGATAATGAGTCTATAATCACTGTTCAATGTGCATGGTCATCTCATGAAGGTGTGTTAAGTGGTGTCCAGGATTGCTAGATGATTCAAGATGGTTCCAACCGTATTCAAGATAAATATATGTGAAAGAGGTGTTTCAATGAGAAACATGTGTCTATAAGGTGCTTTTGGTGTTTTAGAAGTGTATAGTGGTCTCTAGTGAGTGCATTGTGGAATTTAGATGTTCCAGGATTTCAAGGTTATTGCAAGCTTAAACAGTGAATTAGGGTTCAGAGGATTTCACTGGAGGAAATTGAAAAGGTTAGTACACTTTATTAAATTTATTTTGAGGGATAAATATTATTTACAAGTGTTCTAAATTCTTGCAAAAATTTATGGAGAAGAAAAATATCTCGGGTACTTAAGAAAATTTGGGGAAAATGGAGTATGGCATGTTTTAGTTCATTATGGGTCTATAGGGTGCAGACATAACTTGTTCATTTGAAACAAGACTTCACCACATTGGTCTAGGATGCCACTTCTAGTGTAATGTGGGTCAGATGGCTAAATCAGGATCAAAGGCCCTCATAGGAACAATTCCACATATATCAATGTTCTCTGCTTCGTTGTTGAGTCAGTAGGATGAAGGAATGCATGTTATGTGGGTCGGCCATAGTTTTCAGGCACAAATTCCCTTATAGGAACAATTTCCATGTTGATATGTGTTCCCTGATGCCAAGGATAAGCCGCAACACACTAAATTAGTGTTATTTGGATCAATTATATATTTTGGGCACAAAAAAGTTAAAGTAACTTGTTCCACGAGTGATATAGTTCCCTATGGGTTTGTTATAAACTAAAAATCAAAGGATTTGGGGGAGGGTTAGAGTATTACTGATTGAATGGAGGTTTCGATAGCTTTGAACCACTGAAGGAACATTTCCTAGCAAAAGGATGTTCCCCAAAACATACTCTCACCCCATTAACAAAGAAAAGGGACAAAAAGGAAGAGTAGTGGGATGCGAAGTGTGAGGCATTAGGAGAACAAGGAAGATATGGAATAAGTACAGTAGCTCGAGTTCCTCGGAGACTCAATGAAATTGAAAGACAAAGGAGAAAGGAAATCAGTTAAATGCAGAGATTTAAGGGATTGGAAGAAATAGACCCATGAAGCACGTGTTCCTAATGTTCCGATTTAACCCGATATATCTGATAATAAAGGATTTGAATAGATGGAGTGGGTTAATGATAAATTAGAGATCAGATAGAATTGATTGTGAGTGAACTGATCCCACATAGCACCAGTTTCTCATGTTTTGTAAACATATAATTTACCTGATTTACAAGGAGATGATATAATGGAGTTTTTTAAGGTTTAAAAATCAGTATAATGTGAATTATGACTGATGATTTGGAAGTTAGTTCCACATGACCCTCTCGAACTCGCATGGAGTTATCTCTCAAACTAGATGTCGATTTTCTTACTCTTGGACTTGTTAGAAAGGGAATTCAATTCTCTAGACATTGGAATAATAAAAATCAATATTTGGGGAAAACTATAGAAGAAATAACTAGATAACATATGTCACATTGTTAGAGGATAAATTTTCAACAATCATTTGTATTCTCAAATACATGCTAAGGAGATGGAGAGTCTAGTGTCTAGAAAAGAAATATTCCATGCATAATATGTGCTACTGAAGGGTTGAAGAGCCAGAGAGAGAAGAGGAAAGGACCGATCCATTCCAATAATTGTATAGGGACAAGATACAAAGTTTCTAATGAATATTTGAATCTGATAGAGGAGAAATGAGCTTAGTTTTTCCATGAATATCTCATGAGCCATGAATTAGAAATTTTTGCATACTGTAGATGTGATGGAGAAATAGAAAAGAGAGTCAAAGGAAAGCTAAGAAGAGGATTTTACAGGAAAATGATACATTGTTGATTAATGTAGATTTACTTAAAGAGAGCAGAGCAGAGATATGTGTTGGAGGGATAGAGCCATCCAACAGGATCCCAAATATAATGAATGCATAAAGAGATGATGAGAAGATAAATGTTCCTGAGTGCCTAGGGTTCTTGCAGAGATAGAAGAAGAGAGTCATGAACATTCAATGAATATATATTAAGAAGAGGAAGATGCGGTGAGTCCAAGATCTATTGTAGAGAGAGAGGAATCAGATAGAGGCATCAGATTAAGGCATGTTAATCAAATGAAATGAGAGCCATGTGCTAAAAGAGAATAGAGATTCAAAGATTGTTGTATAAATTGAAGAGGAGATAGAGCCATCAATCAGAAAACTAACCCAATGAATTATTGAGGGAAGAGGCCAGAGAAGAGGTAAGAAGAGTATTGAATATCTAAGTTTGTAGAGTGAGTGAAGAGAATTCAGGTGATATGAAGAAGTTATCATGATCTGTTGTGAAGGAAAACATATGTAAGTGATCTAACAAGTTGTATAGTATCAAGTTGTATAGCCTGAATTGTAAAATTTTAGGTGGTTGAAGCCTCCTTGTTAGTGATATAAAAAATTGGGAGTCTTCTCATGGTTTTTTTTCCCGAAAGTTGCTTAGCTTAGCATACTCGAGGAGGTAGTAGCCTCTGCTGGGTACGTAAAAAGATTAGTGGTTAGTAAAATTTTTAGGTGGGGAGTTGTGGTTTCAGGAAAGTGGTATCTTCTCAAATATTGGGTGGTGGCATGGTTAAATGGCAAGTTGTAGCTCGTTTCCCACATTATATCTGGTCTCCTCATGTGCATATGTGTTTATTTCTCTTCATATCTTTCATGGTTAATATTGCATGCTTATGATAATCAATATAGTTTAACTACAATAAACTAAAAAATGTGGAAATTGATTGTGAAAGTTTTTATCTGGAATGATTCAACCCCCTCTAAGTGCCTAAATCTATGACAATTGGTGTTAGAGTGGTGGTTCTCCTATGTAAATCATAACAACTTGTAGGTGATCCTAAAGGCATAAGCATGGAAATATCAACTTATAGAAAACATCATGATGAAGCTTATAAGGAAAGGTTAATGATGGTAATGTAAAGTTGTAGCAGCTCTCCATAAATTATTTAGATGATGAAAAAGTAGAGATAAATCTATAAAATGAGTTGGAATGTGCTCTATAAGAATTGGATAAGTCAAGGAAGAAAAAAAGAAATTGAAATCTTACATTAGTTCCTATGAGAAGCACATCACTCTTCTTGAGAAGAAATTAAGCAAGAAAGATCAAGAGGATGTTCAAGAATGTAAAGAAAAGGAATCTGAATCAGAGAAGGTTCTAGAATCTCTAAAACTCAAGGAAGAAGATATTACCAAGATGAAAACCTTGGTGATGGAATAAGAAGATCAAATTAGACATCATGAAGCAGTGTCAATCCAAATGGAGCAAGAATATGAGAAAAAGGTAGAGGAACTTGAAGAACAAGTCAATATGATCTCTAAGGATCTTAGGGACAAAATTGAAGTTTGTGATAAAATAATCTCAGCCATGAAGACACTTCAAGAAGAATTGAATCAGGAAAATCAATAAAATGTGAAGGACAAAAAGAAAAAGAGAGACTAAATGCAGACTTAATACTCTTAGAGAGGAAATGGAACAAGAAAAATGAAGGAATTTGAAGGCCGAGTCAAGCAATACATCTTTCCAAAAATGTTCAAGGATCAAGGAGGATGAAAAGGATGGTCCTAGCATGCAATCAGAAAAGAATCAGACCAAGAAGACAAAAAGAAGGAAATTTCAAGCCAATCAGACAACCAAATGCATCCAGGTATGAGATAAAATTTAATGGATACTTTTTTATCATGTTATGGATTTGGACATAGAGCTAGGGAGTGCATGAAAAATTATGACAAAGAGAACACATGGAGACCTTGTATTACTTAATATGAAAGGAGAATAGTGTGTTTTAATTGTAGAAATAAATGTCATATTTCCAGGTATTGCTTAGAAGAACCTCTAAGTCAATTTAACAATGAAAATTACTATTTAGATAAAAGGATAAATCATGTCATATGTTACACATGTCATGAAGTTAAACATTATTCAAAGAATTTCTATTACAATGATCAACCTAAGAACAAAAATAGGTTTTGTAACTTTAGATGGAAAAAAAAGAAGAATTATAACATGAAGATGAATTCTAGAAATGAGACAAAATCAGTCAAGCCTAAAGCTTCCTGGAAAGAAGGAAATGAAATGGGTATACAATTTCAAGGAAGAAAAACCAGAAAGTGAGAGCTCAGATGATGTGATAATCACTTCAAGGAAAGTGACAAGAGAGAAAGGAAAAGGAAAGACAAAATGGGTCATCATGCTTTCTTGATGAGTTTCTTTTGTTCTAAATGTAACATGACAGGATAGTGTACCTTCTCTAGGCTTCGGAAGGTATGTACAAACTAAAGGAAGAAAAAAATTCTCTTCATTTGTCTACTAATCCATAGTTCCTCAATGATGAAGTTGAATGTAATGGTCAAGGATGCTAGTTGGTGCCAGTCTCAAGAAAGTTGTCAATGGATCCAGGACTATAAAAAAGGACTGTTATGCTTCCTGGAGGAGGATAACTAAGAAAAAATGGTCTGAATATGTGGTTCTATAGGCTAGTGAAGGATTTTGTTCTATGTTGCGGGTTAGACCACTTCCTCTGGGTTTGAATTTGTTTATTTTTTCTTGTGATGTTGTCAAGCTTGAGTGTAAGGTTTTTGACCTCAACAAAGATCAATGAAAAATCTATAAACTAAGAAAATCCCATGTATGTTAATCCAAAATGAGTTTTCTCCAAAATAACATTGTCATCTATTAATCCAAATGGTTCTGCTACAAGATCTAAAAAAGAGTACCACTATCCTACAATTATTTTTGGTTGATAAAAGGGACAAAGGTCTGACTTTTAAAGAGTATAAATGATTCAAAAGAACAAATTATTGTGCAAAATGATGTGTAAGTCAGTGATGACCTTTCTCAGTGGTCTATTTAGTGTTAGTAAACTTGAGAAGGCTCCCTGAGTCCGTGCATAAGTATGAGGTGGTCTTTGAACAATATCTCAAGGAAAATGGAATTTGAGAGTTGTGAAGAGGTATGTGTTGTATAAAATATGGTGATTAAAGGAAAGTATATGGGATCTAAGAATACTGTTCTAATCCTGTTGATAATAATTTCAAAGGTAATTCAAAGTATTCTCTAAGGATAATCGAGTATAAAATGTGAGAAGTGGAAGAAGTCAAGGAGAAATATGAATCATTTTTATGGTTGGAAGGTAAAAGAACATGGTAAAAGAATATTCTTAGGGTGAGTAGTTGAGCTTGGTGTTATGAATGGTATAGTGAGATTGCATGTTTATGTGTGTGTGTTATGAAGATGTTGAGGTGTAGTGTGAGAGTGCATTGATGATCTTAGAGCTCTAGAAAGACATGCTACATGTATGGAGAGTAAATTTTTTGGTATGAGTTCTTCATGAAGGATGCTTTGTGTTGATATGTGCTCAGGGATTCAAAAGGATGTCTCAATGGTATGTAATGAACCAAAAGAGAAAATGTTTTTGGGTACATAAAGATGTAAAATCATCAATTACATGACTATGCATAATACTTTAGATAAAGGAAAAGATATTCATCTCATCAAGTTTGAAAAAGGTAGAGTTCTTAGGTGTGTATTGTTACATGAAGCCATGTAGTGGTCTTGTCTAATCCTGAAGCCTCCTCAAGAACTAATGTAAACAAGGATTGAATTCTGAGTTGTGACATCATTGATAGCCTCTATAAACAATGTATTCAATATGGGAAAGAGTGAGTTGTAGAATGGATAGGTGCTTCTCAATGAGATATCTTGAAGGCTATAAACTCATATTTACATAGCACAACCACCTCTCATTTGAAAATGGTTTGTATGGTTATGTGAAAATTAGGACATTGAGCTTACCTTGCATGAGTCATAGAAATCCCTCATTATCAAAGTAAGTATGGCTTGAAGCCTATAACAATGTCACTCATAGAAGTTTGTGTGTAAGTATATTGAAAAATAAGAACTCAGATGTAGTAGGGTTTAATCATTGAAAACCTCCCTGTGTGAAGAATACTTGAAGATAAAGTTGGTTCCTTGTTAGGAAATTTATCAAATTCACTTATCTCAGTCAATGAAGTGACAAGAATTCATTTAATTTTTGTTGAGCTTAAAGAGATTATCTTTAGAAACTTTGGATCTTGTTGCATCAAGTTGTATAAATCACTCAAGAGGCTAACTCAAGGAGAAATAGGAGTGTGGAAAGATTCTAAAGGATCTCTTCAATTTGTAGTAGTTATTGGACTTGAAAAAGATTCATTTTTGGGAAAGAAAATCAAAATTGTAACATCTCGAGTATGTCTCAGTAGTTGACCATGTCTCTAGGGTTTCATGGAGAAATAAAAACCCTTTTCTCAAGATTCAACTAATAGAACACTCTGATAATTTGTGGTAATGTCTATGAGAACGTTGTGAAAGTATTGCAAAATAATTCAAGTGGATTTCTTTTGTAGCAAAGGAGATATTTTAGTGACAATTTTTGTCACAATCATTGAGACAGAGAAAACACGTTTTGTTCTTGTAACTAAAACCTTTTATGAATCTTGGGAAGTAATTTTATCATTAACACAGGTCAAGGTCTCTGACAAAGGTGATTTATGAGATCTCAGAGTGCTATGATAGTATGGATGAACATATTTTAATGATACAGTGCATATGGAAGATAAAGATTACATGATACATGATCAAATATTCCACCAAGACTAAAAGGCCTACTTCTGAGTAACTAGACTATATAGAGGACCGTTAAAGCATGACAGAGGTAGTGGGAGCTTCTTAGGAACCCCAAAAAGAGTATGCAAGATGTATAGTTAGTGAAATAGGAAGAGTGTATGATGTTTTGGTTGAGAAAGACGGTTTTGAACCTCATTTTTTCATGCAAATGTGCAACAAGAAAATTTCTAATTTTCAAGTATTGCAACGGATCATAGTGTCAAAATTTTTCAAAGTCATACCTTCCTAAGACACCACCAGGTCAGTCTATCCCAATCACCAGTCCTATATTGTAAGTATAATGATCCCTATGTGAATTTCAACTCAGCCCCTAGGTTATTTAGGAAAGTCAAGTCAATCCCCTAGATGATTTAGGATCTATTGAAACATGCAGGCTTCTAAGCAGTTCTAGGAGGGGCTACCATTAGTCTTCCTAGGACTCATACATCAGCAGTGGGGAGGAGTAAGGACTAGAATTCATTGAGACAAATTATTCAAGTTCTAGAAACCTTAGAGAAGATATTTTGGGAGATTCAAGGAAAATTTGGAAGTTTTGGGGGTTCTCGAGCCTAAGCAACACACAATGTTAAAAAACACCTGATCTTTGGGAAGAAATTCTGGAGTTCTGTAAGGATTTAGGAGCTAAAAAATATATTAATGGAAAGTAATTAAGATAAATACAAAGGGTGGAGTCATAGTTTTTGCAACACCTAGGTGCAATATGTCTACATCTAGTTTTCTCATGCTCAGTCACAGATCTAGAAAAAAATCCTAATTTTAGGGTTCAAATGGATGAATCAAGAGATGAAACCACTAAAATTGGATTATAATTCCATTTATAGTCAGAATCATATAAATTTTCATTAAAAAACTCCACCAGAAACTCCAGATATGGCCTTCACAAGTTCTCTCTCAAGGCACACTCTTTGGTACTAGTCATTTTTCAAAGTGGACACGTGTCAGCACCAGGAGCCTGGGATTTCATGTCCCTTTCCTCCCTTTAGAAAAGGTACATAAGGGACACAAAAATTTCCCAACCTTTTTATCCCCCAGAACACCAATGTGACCTCCCATTTGCCAGTTAAGCCCTCGAGAGCTAATTTTGAGCCTTCCCTCTTCTGCATGCATGTTCGCCAATTGTCGTGATGAGGCACAAAGTGGAAATTGATGTCCCCTTCATACCTTTGGAAAAGGGAAAAAAGGACAAAAAATTCACCCCATCCCTCCCCCTTCCAATTTGGGCATATAAATATTGGGAGATAGCTATTTTTCGCGTTTCTCCCCCACCTCTCCATACCCTGACGAAATGCTACAAAATTTTCTCCATAATTCCTAGCCTCCATTGTTGCATTCAAACCACTCCACGCAATCCCTCTTTATCCATAAAAACAAAATCACAAAAATAATGGATTAAAATGGTGAAAAATGAAGAAAAAGAAGATTTTCATTAGAAAACCCTCGTAGTAAAAAAACAGAGAAATGCTTGTTTCTCTCAATCTAGAGCATGGATCAAGATTCCATATTTTTAGAAAATTCATTATTTTTCAATATGATCAAGATGAAATTTATGGGAGATCGAATGGTTCTCTGAATCATTTTTTCAAACAAAAATCACTTTTTGTGCCCTAGCTCACATTCATCGATTTCCCATCAATCAGGAAATGGAATCAAGCTAGAAATTTTCCCATTGACTCCAAGTGAAAAAACTATCCCAATGGAGTAAATTTAATCATAATCGGAGGTTAAAATCAGACCTGGAAAAAGCTTCATGACTCCATTAATGGCTTCCATGGTAGCTCCGTGCTCGAAGCTCTTGCTAGGTAAAAATTTATTTTTTTATTTTCAAGCTTTCTGGTGGGAAAAATCAAGTGAAATTTAGAGGATAAGATTGTGATGATGAGACAAGTCCAAAAATATGTGTTTCATTGCAAACCGAGCACTAGAAATCCACTTTCCAAAAATAGTAAGTTTTCCTATATAAACTTGCTATGTTTGGAAAGTCATCATCAAAAGTGGTTATGTCGAAAGGCGTGTGCACTTTGAAGATCATGAGGAAGTAAGAATGATTGTATAGAGTAGAAATAATGAAAATGAATTCTTACTAAAAATAGTAAGTTCCCTATATGGGTGCTTACTAAAAATAGTAATTCACCCCAAGAAGTGGTTGAGGCGAAGGTAGTGTGCACAGGAGTGAATGAAGAATTTCATCACATTAGGATGGTCAAGAAGAGGAAAAATCACCTCTTACCAAAAATAGTAAGTCTCCCATTTGGAACTTGCTATTAATGGTAATTCACACTCAAAGAGTAGTTTTGGCACAATGGGACATGAAGGGATAATCATTTAGGTCAAATCATCATTCAAGATCATCATAGGAAATTTTCACATGGCATTCAAGATCCAACTCAGGGAACTTGACAGTGTCTTTCGACACTCACTTTGTGGCTCGATTTTAGGAATGCAATGTGTAAGACAAAGGTTGAAATCATTGGTGAACATTTCATTCAACTTGGCAGGGTCAGTTTTGAGTTCCTATCTCTTCAGAGGGTATCTTCATGAGTCACGTTCATGGTAATCGAAAAACCATTCAGTAGTGTTTTTAAACACTCAATCCAAAGCATCCAAGATCCATTTGAAGGAGTTTATCGAGTGCAAAGAGTTCAAACATTCATAGTTTCAATGCATTGGAGATTTACATCGACAAGGATTAGTGAATTCACCATAAGTAGCATCTCGCTTCTTCAGATCCTTCCTTCTTTCTCTCTCTTTTCTCACCCTAACTTTCTCTCTATTTGATGTTCTAATTTTGCATTGGGGTTGCAATTTTCATGTCTCTAATGTAATAAAAGTAACTTTATTTTTCTAATGTATTAAAGTCACCTTTATGTTATAAAAAGGGACTTAATTTTTTTAGGAAGATGAAAATTTTAAGTTATTTCAAGACATATGAAGAGTCATTGGGGAAATGAGGAGTCAATGTTCCTCTTATAAAATGTAAAGGCCTTCGTCTTTCAAAGGGTTGGTCATTTTGTGAATTCATGAGAGAGAGATCCTTGTGAAAAGAAAAAGAGATAGAAAATTCTTCCATTCCCCCACTCTCTAATTTCTTCCATTCTCATACTATGTACAACTCTAGATTTTCAATGCTAATTAAGGAAGAAGTTTCTGTTTTCCATGGCATATGAATGTGTGCATATTTGTATGCATGATTTCCTCTAACTAGTAGCATTAAAATCTTGTGGTTTTCTTCTCTTTAATGCATGAGGGACTAAATAGTGTACTCTCGATTTTCTACTTTGCAACATTAGTTCTCCTACCTCATAATTCCCTTCCCCGCTCTCAAGACAAAGTTTCTCTACCTAAAAATTTATAGCTTTACCACCAATAGTTTTATTGGATCCCCAGCCATAAGGCCACTAGTAAAACCCACTTTTTCAAGCATAGAAAATATGGAATCTGATTTTAAGTAGAGGACTTACTCTGGTGAAAACCCACAAATATGACCTCAAAATCTTGCCAAAATCCAAAAAGAATCATCTAAAAATGACCAAAAAAATCCAAAATTGAAAAAAAAATAAAAAAATAGAGTTGATGGAAATCCATTGATAAAATACACATTGTTGATTCTTGTAAGTGACCTTTTGTATTCCATAGTGTCTTTTCATATTCCTATTGCAAAAATTTTCAGAGCTAGAACTAAAAGAAGAATTTTAAGAAGAATTTTCCAAAGTAGAAGCTACAATAGGAGAAAAAATGGAAAAAGAATAAGAAATACCTCAACCTATTGTTCCATAGGGAAGAAATAAATTCCCACTTGCTATTGAACCCCCTCTTCACAATTTATCGATAGATTCCCGCAAGAAATTTCCAAAGTTCAAAGGTAATGGAACACAACTCCCTGAAGATCACATATTTTCCTTCACCACATCATGTGGGATTCTTGGTGTCCAACATGAAGATGTCACTATAAGATTGTTCATGGAGTCTCTCCAAGAAAAAGAAATAAAATGGTTCTACCTCCTTCCTGCCCAATCCATCACTTGTTGGAATGACATCAAAATTAAGTTAAGGAAATATTTATATTACTAAGGATTGTTTAGACCTCCTTGATCAATTGGCACAAATAAATAAATGAGAAAATGAAACTATGAGATACTTTGTGGCTCATTTCGACCATTTTCTCAGAAGAATAATGGAAAAGGATTCACCATCAGAGAATAACATCAAGATATTCTTTATTAGTGCTCAATCATGAGAGGTAGGATTTTTCCTATGAAGAGTTCAACTAAGGGATATTGAAAAATAAAAAATATTGGCCATTGAACTTGATGATGATCTCATTATATCTAAAAAGATCAAGAATCCCTAAAAAGGTAAATCTCAATGTCTTGGAGATGAAAGAATCGATCCTTTTTGCAAAAATGGCAAATGAAATGTCTTCACTAAAGAGGGAATTTTTTGAATGAATATCATCTCAAATAAATAATAGGAATCATATTTTCGGGAACCCCAAAGACTTTGCTTGGAGGCCCCACCCATCAATATGAGTAGTAGAATCCAAGAGGATGAGGAAGGACTCAAATAAGAAAGTGAAGGAAGAAATTTCCTAGAGATAGAAGAAGTGGGTGGTGATACTCAAAATGGACTCATTGAATATCACTCAAGGAGAAAAGATGATGATGGTGAAGAGGCACCGAGTTTCTCATGTGTTGTGTTTACTCACTCCTAGTCTCAAAAGGGAGCTTCTTCCTCCATAGCTACGAAGAAAAATAAGACTAAAGACCCTCCTACGGGGACTCCACAAAACAAAATAATCATTCTAGGATCTCCACTTAAACCTTGCATGGAATATGCATTTTAGAAAACTAATCTTGTATCAAGTAAGAAGGATCTCACAATTCTAAGTAATTCTTCCAATGCCTCTTCTAGTTCTAAATCTAAATATCTCTCCTAAAATTTAGTACTTGAAAGCTCCTAGTGTACCTTTCAAAATTCCTTCTATTCCCCAAAAATTGACCCTTCTTCTAAATCTTCCCTAACTAAAAATAAGTCCCTTTATCACCCTTGTAGCATCGATCCTTTTGAATTCATAGAATATGCAAAAAAATCCAAAGTGTAGATTACTAAAACTAAATATTTTCAGACTCACCCTGAACAATTTGAGAGATTCATCTGATATATCAGGAATGGTAGTTTAACACCCAATGTTATAACTCCTAGTTCTAAAGGAATACTACCAAACCCACCTATTCCTCCATCACAGAACATGCTCACTCTGAGTGCATCAAATACCGACAAGGTTGATCCTTCTATGTCTCTCTTCTCATTAGGGAATATATATTGAATAATTACATAATAGATTCAGGTGCCTCAGATAATGTGATGCCTATGAAGGTTTTAAAATATCTTAAACTCCCCATGAATCCCCTCGGTGGATCTTATTACTCATGGAGTCTAAAGAAGTCCCACTTATAGGGAAGATCAAAGATACACAAGTGGATCTCACCCAATTTCTAGACAAAAAAATTTCAATGATGATTTTGGTATCAAACATTCCGATTTCATTTGGAATGCTGCTAAGTAGAATTTTCTACCAACATTTGGGAGGGAAAATCTAGATGAATTTGTCTTTTGGAACCATTCCAGTGAAGGGAGATATGGATAAATTTCTTCCAAAGAAGAAGATAAGGTACACAATGTGAAAGTCAGGAATTTTAGGAGCCAACATTTTATACCAAAATAGAAAGAGGATGAATTATTTGTGATGACTAAAGAAGAGGATGAGATCCCAATTTTGATAGGACCAAACCTTCCTTCCCCAGGAATATGGATCTAGAGGAAGCATTGAGGAAATTTGAGATGCAAGAGAATAGCCCTGAATTTCTAGATGATGTGAGGCATGAAGAAGAGGAACTAGTTCTCGATGATTTTCAAGTGGAAAAATCATCTTATGTGCTTATCCATGATGAGGAGATATTATCATTCTTATTCAAAGATGAGCATTCCCTTGATCATGTCACCCAGGAAGAGACTAAGCCAACATGTGATGAGCCTCACATAGTTGGAAAGAACCATCTGTTTAAGACCTTTTAAGAGCAATAGAAGAGATAAAAGACCTTGAGCTCAGTCTCGAAATCATGATGTATGATATGGAATTATAAGACAAGTGTGAACTTAATCTGGATGCTAAAATGATTCAAATACTATTCATGATGAAGAAAATAAAGGTGAAGATCCTTGATGTCCCTCCTGAGACAGTTAATGATGACAAGTGAAGTCTTTTCTTTCCCATTTGAAGAGTAGAACTCTTTCTCTTGTGAAGAAGTTGAAGCAAGAAGTTTTGAAGCCCTCAAAAATGAGATTCCTCCAAACGAATAAGTGATAGAATATAATGAACATCAAAATATTGAATAAATGCCTCCTAATGGGTTCCTTGGATGTCAAAGTGAAGAATTTTCAAATAAGGTTGAAGATGAACTTTTGGAAGTACTAGATAAGGATTTAATACAAGATATTTTGGAAGCTGAAGACTACTAAAAGTTCCAAGAAAAGCTAAACATATAATACTAACACCACATAGTCTAATTGAGAAAGTTCTTATTAAATCTAACAATAGTTACATCAATGATTAAATCTTAATGGAATGCTAGCTAACATGAATATAATTCAAAACCTAGATAAATCATGCCTACTAGTATATTTAATTGACAAACATAGACCTAAAAAGATATAGGAGCAATCAAATTGGGGGTTTGTTTCTACTCCACAAATGGTGAGAAGATATATTTAGCATAAGACTACAATGCCATGCTATATACCCTTCTACTAACCACAATGAAGACTTGAGGCAAGGATTGAACTTAACTATTAATCATATTTCTTATATGATTTGAAAATCAAAACATGGTGTGTAAATTTTAAAGGTAGTATTTAGTCTTACTTGGGTTGCATGTGGGACTAAAAGTGTAAATAAGATTAAGAATTTATAATCATGATTAAACTTTGCTAATCATGATTAGTGAATTAGAAAGTGATTAGGATGTGAGGAGCCTTGATCAATCACTTAGGGTCAATTAGGAGGCTTGAATAAGATTTTGAAGCCTATTGAGATGTTATGGAGGGAAGTGGGGTAATTTTGAGTAGTTGGAAGAGGGTTTGAGTCAATAATAGGGTATTTTGACCAAAAAAGAGTAAAATAGGATTAATTAGCTAATAATTGTTAATTATCTATTTGGAAGAGGATTTTGACTTATGATTTGTTGTAAAGTGACATCCTAAATGTAAAAGAGGATAGGTAATAAACAATGCACTATTAATTAACCAAAATGGTATGAAACGTTAGTTAATTAGCAGAAATAACTAATTTTAATGGAAATGGTAAGAATAAGAGTGATTTGTGTGCTTTTGGCAATAAGATTGTAAAAACAAAATTTAGGTGTCTATATTTGTCTTTGTTTGAGGTAAAGTAAGTAATTTCACTTCAAATATGGTATACAAGCATAAGAAAGTAAATGTTTGAAGAAAAATTAGTAGAATGAAGGATGCCCCCTTAAGTGTTAATGGGGTGATAGAAGAATTCAATCGATGATCGAAGATATGATAGAAATGAATAGAAGAAATAGGATAGGAATAAACATGATTGTTTATTTCCCTAGGTGATTTAGGAAGAAAAATTAATAGTGATAAGACATGAAAATGGAGAATGGGAATAGCTCTTTCCTTTCATCCAATATTCAATAAGTAGCTTTGTTTTATCATGTTGCCCCTATGATCTACATCATTGACCTTTATTAAAATAAACAAAAGTGTAAATAATATGAAAATCTATATTCGAATAATTGTTTATTGCTAAAAATACGTAACTCCATGCAACATACATTATGAAATACAATATGAGAAAGTAAAATGATACTTAACTTCATGCAACATATAAAATGTAATGCAATATGAGAAAGTAAACCAGCTAACCTAACAGAGAAACAATTATAATCAAACTTACTCAAACAAATAATGTTCAAGATAGTTGTACCAATGTTTTTGTTATCAAGATTCAGTTCCCAAATGTTCGTGTTGTAACGAAAAGGGTTAAAAATGGTGCCCCAAGAAAGGATTCATGTGAGGGGAATAATGGAGGACACAATTAGTCACATGGAAATAATTTGTGCACTATGACATAGTCTCTGACAACTCACTGTTGCATGGGTACCAACATAGTAAGCAAGTTATCTTTGTTAATGGAGGTAGTTTACGATGATCTGCAAGTCGTTTGAGACAAGAACAAGTAAGAACCTAAGAAAGATGTTTTTAGGAAAAAAATTCAATATTCGAGGAAAATGCATTTGCTACCGGATTAAACTGTGTGCATGCATTTGCCAATTTTTGAATTTTTTTGAATTTTTACATTTTTTTGGATTTTTAATTATTTTACCCATTTTTTGGATTTTTGTGAACTTTGCCAATTTTTTTTTGGGTTTTTTTGAAATATATTTGAATGTTATTGATTTTTTTTAGTTTTCTGAAGCTATGTACATGAAATGAAGAAAAGTGGATGCCCCATCGACAAATGAGATGTACAAGGGTAGAATGTCACGCGTATGCATAAGAAACTGAAGATGTTAAATTGCCCCCAATGTTAGATGTGAATATTCAAAGGAAAAATCTTCATGTGAATAATTTGGATCATGGAAAACATAGATAGGTTCAACATGATGATGAATGTAACCCAATGACATGCTAGGAAGGAACACGGATGCCCCCAGTGTAAGCTGGCCAAGAAGCACATGATAGAAATAAGTAGAATAATTTTTTGAGAAAGGGGACAAAGGTTCTTGTAAACATGGAAAAAAAGAAATATTATACACATGGATGTTCTGAATGAAGTAGAATAACAACGTGAATGTATCGTAGAATCCTCGTGATGAAGAAGTGATTAGCCAAAGGTATAAATCGTGAGATAAGATACAAACTAGAGTAAGAGTTTGAACAAGGTCCAAAAAAAGACACTTGCTAACATACTAATATTGTTTTCTCATAGATATCCAAAGGTGTGTACACGTGGAAATTTATTACCTCTTGGAAGGAAGATTTGATAGAAAACAAGTGAATACATCCTAGCCAATGTGTAGGAATGATTTATTTTTCAAAGTTGATTTTTTTAATGGATTATGGAAGGAGAGTTGTACATTGATCCGTTGTCATCCCGTCCAAGATGTATTTTATTCTAATAGCAACATTTCTCTACTACCATTCAAAGGCATCCATAACCCAATAGAGATTATTGAAAATACCCTAAGAGAGAGTTATATATCAATTTTCTTTTTAATTGTGATTGATTCTTTTTCTTTCTAAAAACATATTTCGGCTCTCTTGTTTTGACAAAGGTTAAAAATCACTTATGGCTTGATGGAAGGATGTGGAAGTGATTGAGATGATGACATTGGCTAGTGTTAAAAAATACGTCCAGAATTTCTTCGCAACAAGTTTTTTAGATGTTAATTGTGATGGGATCTCTATGAGGCCAGTCATTCTTTAATTTACCAAGGTGATGAAATAACAAGGAAAAACGGATGTCATAGAGATAAATTTCACAAAATGCATGTGAATTGGCTAACCAAAATATCACAAAAGGGATGAAAAATGGTAGGAAGACTTGCAGAAGAAGAGAAATAAAGGGAAGAAAGAACATCCATGTGTATTAATACTGGATTGCAATTCTTTATCTTTTTACCTTTGATTTCTCATTTGTTCTGTTTTCTCATTTTTTTTACTTTTGTTTTTTTTTAAAAGTGGGACCAATAAGGTCATTCAGCGTGATAAGATCCAATAAAAATTTTGTGATTTCCTTGATAAGGAAGACTAGGCATATTTTCTTATCAAGATTCATATTATCTACGATCTCAATGATCATGGTGAGCTCATACTCAACAAATGATTGTGATTTATCTTGAAACATGGATGTCATATGTGGGATTAAGTTCCTTATCCATAGGTTTATACACTTTGCACCATACTTGATGGTTGTGTTGGTGTGAATTATTGAATCGTGTTTGGTTATAAACTTTAAGATCATTTGAGTTTTTGGGAGCTTTGGAGATTTTAGAATTTTGATCTTAGCTTGATAAAGAAACTGTTTGGGTTTCTTATAAGCTAATATGTGACTTGTCTGATCTCAAGAAGTGGGAGAAGAAAGTGATGTTTAGATTTGATGTGAGAAATGATGGTGGGATTACCACAATCATTAATAAAAGGAAAATGTGATGGACGTGAAGGGTATGGTCTAAAATTGAAGAGGATGAGCTACTAGGAGGTGTCCCATAGATAGAAGATAAAAGACTACCAGGATGTGGCCCTAAGATCGAAGATGGGGTAATTCCAGGAGGTTTCCCATAGATAGAAGATGATGGGATACTAGGATGTGGCCCAAGAATCAAAGATGAGGGGGTTTTAGGATGTGCCCCAAGTATAGAATAAAATGGGATACTGAGAGGTGATATGCATATAGATGATGAAGGGATACTTGGAAGTGGCCAAAATATAGAATCTGATGATGGGCTAATAGGTGGTGACCCAAGGTGAGATTACGATTGAGGAATCATGATAGATAAAGAATGATTGGGTAAGGAGAAGATATGACATGGATCAATGCTAGACCTAGGCATTCCATCACCCAATGAAGAATGTGAAGATGGAAGAATAAGAGGAGGATCGAGTTCGATAATCTTAGGGTCTTCCTCTATTTTATGACAAGGAATTAATTTCTTCCTCCCAATATGTGAATGTATCAAGGTTTAAAGAGAATTATTTCTCACAACTTTCTAGAGAAATATATTCATGTACCTCATAAATTATTTAATCAATTCTTCATTCTGAAATGAATCGATTGGTATGGGTAGTTTTTCTTTGACCATGGGAGGTTTACTAGAAGAAATGGGTCCAACTGGCATCAAAGATTGAGAAGATGATGACTCAAGATATGAAATAGACTTAGATTTGGATGTCTCGTGAGTGGAAGAAGATCCCACTTTTAAATAACTTGGTATAGGTTTTCCTAGAAGATGAAATATTGCTAGGAAAGTAATAGGATCATTCATCCAGGTAGGATATTGTGGGCGAGGGGTCGACTTGGATGATTGATGAGAGGAACTTTGAGTCAAAGAGCTCTTCGATGAAGGAAGGGGTCATTGATTCAACTGAAAAATGGGGTCTTATGAAGACAGGAGGATCATGACTCAAGAGTCAAATTAGACGTTTGATTAGTGATACTTGGGGTTGCATGGATATTTAAAGGAAGATGTCATTTAGGTAACTAATAAGGGGAGTCCTGTGAAGAGAGGGATAATTGTGACTTAAGAGTCAAATGAGGTGAATAATTTGGATTAGAATCTTTAGAAGACCGAGAGGAATTAGAAGAATCATTTAGATTTAAATATTCAGATGAATCACAAGAATCAAAATCATACCACCTACCATGAGTTGAAGATGGGGGAAGAGGTAAGTGAATGGGTTCTCTAGCGTGAAGAACCAAATGAGGTCTAGTCATGATAGGAATGCTTTGATGGGATTTTAGAAACCTAGGTTCCCTATTGTCGTATGTATAAGGAGCCATGTGATAGTAAGTCATTGTTGGAAAATTCCTAGACCTAGATAGTGTGATTTTTCCAAAGAGGATCTAAGGAAAATAGATATCACAATGACACAATTTTGATGAAGTCAACAAGGTTTGGTAAACAAGTTATTAGTTTTAAACGTCAAAATTTTTGATCAAAATTGGGAAACACAAAGGACACAAAGGAAAACTCTTTTCCTATGTTCAATTCGATGCAAGAGTTGCTTGATAAGGGATGTTTTTGCTAAGGTTTGACAAATGTGTAGAAGTACTACAATGAACTTAGGAAAAATAAAGGGATTGGACCCTAATTTTTGATGCCCCTATTCCTATGATAGGAGGAAAAAAGGCTAGGTTTTTCTAAGGTTGGCTTAAAAATGGACCCTAGGTAAAATTACACAACATAATGATGTCAAATTATCAGAAGGAATGTCCTATAATAAATGGTAACCAATCCAAAGGATCAATGAAATATGAACTAAGGAAACTAAATAATAAAGAATGATACGTTGAAAAGGAAATATATAATAAGAAGTACCGAGGACTTAACAATCAAGTATAAGACCATGACCCAATCACAACAAAGTATACTCCTTATGTTTTCCTAGATAGGTCCAATAAAAATAGTGACAACAAAATATCACTACTTAGGTGAAATTTGAAATAAACAAGGCCTAAATACTAAGAAAGTGTTGACACGATCCTCAAACAAGGTATACTAAAACAAATTTTGGACACAAACAAATTCCAAGTCCTTGAAAATGGAAGTTAACAATGTGAGCAGTGTAACAACACTATTTGGACAAGTGAATTGAGATTTATGTTGAAAGAAATATTTGTAGTATCAAAATGATGTTATCTTGATGTGAACAACATAACTTCAACAATCTCAAAAACTCAAGGAAATGCTAGAATAAAAAAACTAAACCTAATTATACTAATAAGTTGTTATTTAAGTGAGAAACACAACAATACAATATTGAGATTTAGACCAAGTTTCACAATGGAAATAAGACATAAGTATCACAATTATATGGCTATAATGTGGAAAGCATAACAACTCAAAGGAAGATAATGATGATATCACCTAACTACAATGATAATAAGTATCAATATGGGTTTTGAGATACAAGGACCCTACTAGAAAGTGAGCACATACCATTCACACTTTCAACACTTACATTCTGACATTGCAACTTGGTCATGCAAGTAGACTAAAAAGTGGTGGACATGTTATTTATAGTGGTATCTGTGTAAATTTGTTCTTATTTTGTATCAAAAAGAGCAACAAGAAAACACAAGAGTAGACCAAGTGGTGATGAAAAATAGTTGGTGCAACTTTGGCAGAATTTCACCTTGTCTTAGGATAAATGAAAAACTAGGACAAAGTAACACTAAATCGATTTCATGATGAAATGTCATGTGGTTTCAAATTTAAGAGGTTCTTTCCCTTTTTGAAAAACAATAGTTTGAATCCAACAAAGTTGTCACTTTGTGAAATCTCTCAATTATAATATCTAAGACAAAATTGGCTCCAAGATGGAAAACTTCCTATTAGTTCTCTCACCTAGGTTGTCACAAACTACCTCTGCGAGCTCAATTTACCAAGAAATTCACACTGACTAGTCTTGGGGATCTCAGATTTACTTTACCCCCTTATACAATGAGCAATGAATTATGTTCAGTTTTACTTTCACTGGGGTCACAATGGAGGTAACTTTGACTCTAATCTTTCAAGGCGTACTAATCAATTGGGTAGTGTGGAGCACTTTCCTATTTCATTCACAAGGTTCCCTCTTGCGTGAACTACTTTATGGTTCCTAGGAGCATTCCTCTTGTTTTCTTAAGGCTTATGCCAAAGGAAGTTTCTCCTAGTTATGTGGAAGATCTTTAGCTCTTAACTAAACTTACACATACAATGTTTTGCAAAGTGGTGTATTTTCTTATCTTTTGGATTAAGCAATTTGGTTTAGACCACCATTTGAAACCTACATCACACATGCATGTTATAATTTGGTTTGAAGAGAGTTCTTCTTTATTTGGCTAGCATTAGGTCCTTCACAAAATGGTTAGTAGTTCAAAATGATCTACAATATCATAGAAAGAGGATTAAATGTTGTTTTTGATTCTTGAGATCATCTAAGGACACAAGAGAAGAGCATACACAAATAAGTAACCCAATTAGATAGCAATAAAAATCTTGTAAATCAAATAACCACCCTAAAAATTTGTAAACAAGGTTTATTCCCAATTAATCCAAGTGCATTTTTAGTGAAAAACTAAGGTTGTTTTTGTTGAATATTTTTAATTATTATATGTGTTGTCATTGATGTCAAGATTGATGAGGTGATATCAAGATGCATTGATGGCAAAAGGATTCAATTGGTAAAGTGAGAATGTGAAGTAGATGAAGGTTGATTGGTAGTGTCAGCTCACAAAGAATTTGAGATGATAAAAGATAAGTCCTAAAGGACTTAGACAACATTTTGAAAATCAAAGATATAAGGTGCTAGCAAACAAGTACATAAGAGAGCTGTGGACTAAAGACACTCAAGGAAGGAAATACAAAATAAAGTAAAGCTCCAGATGAATCACCGAAGGTAGGTGAGTGTCACAAAGTGAAGAAGGTCAGAAGGTAAAGCCACAGGTATGAAGATTTGGTGAATTCCATGTATAAAGGGAAAATATGTAAAATCGTGGATAGTAAAAAAAGTTGGTAAGTATAAAATATTTCCATAGGAAGAAGGAAAGCAATGAAGAAATAGAAAAGGAGGAAGCCACGAGAAGTTGAAAAATCTACACAATGCATACGATGTTTTTTTTTAATATTGGTAAATAGTTTTTGAAAGGGACTATACCCTTGTAATGCAAAAGGAGGCCTAAAAGCCGAGAATAGAGAGGAGCGAGAGAAGCCGCGGATGTACAATGCATACAGATGTTGTAGATAACTAAAAGCCACATAAAGAAGGAAAATCCAAAGGACAAAAGGAGAAGCTGCGATATGAAGGAAAAGATCAAAGACGCTTGAAGGAAGTCACGAGACGTTCAAAGTGGCTGAGTGGATCAAGGACAATTAGTTAGAGTTCAAATTGAAAGAGTGAACATTTGCATTTAGATTTCAAAGGAGATTTGATTGAAAGAGAATTACAACTACAAGTACAACTAGAACTTCACACAAACCAATGAAATTCTCTGTTCCAACTACCAACATTTAATGCATGTTGGGTACATCGATAGAAAAGTGACATGCGAGAATGAGAATCTACAAGGCGGATTTTATTCGTGCCCACCTCCCGAGGTCATGCAGAGACAACCTATGAGAATGTAATATATAGATACAGAGAAAAACTAGTTGGGAAATCTTATATCTTTAACACGTAATAATGGAATCAGAATCTAAGGCAAATAAGGCTCTCCTAACCTGAATTGGTGTAATGGATCGTTTGGATATAATAGTTCTTTGGGAGGCTCCAATCAATGTTGAGCTCTTGTGAGATCCTATTTATTGGGTACATTGGATACGTGGAGAAAGACTGTAGGTGTTTCGTGTATATTTCAGAGACAAAGGTCATGGAAAATGGTAATGAGAGGTGTGGTGGATCCTCTAGAGTTTTATGGATGATTCTCTGGTCTAGTCAAAAATCCCTAGCTTGATTGGCTTCTATGTTTAATACGGAGAATTGTGTAATGATATCTAGCGGAAGTGGTGAGGATCTGAATATTAGTGTGCGTAAACCAGCGTCAATGTCTGATTGATCGGTAGGCCCGTTGGGTTGTGGGACCTATGGATCACAACCGTAAGTTCGTGGTTGTGAGACCTCCTATGGTCATATGAGGAGTCAATCTCTTCTCCTGACTATCCAATAGTCATAAGCTTTTTCAGCCTCTATGTTTAGAACTAGAAGTTGTGTAATTTTCTCAGAATACCTTACAGGTGTTCTGGCAACTTGAATACATAAGCCAATATCTATGTCGATGAGGAGGTCTCTATGTTGGGCTGTGAAACTAAAGGATCGAACCAAATATTTGTTCTCTTTCAGTTTTTGTAAGCTCATGTAGATATCCTATCAAGACAATCTATAGTTGGGGTGAAGCCACTTGAATGTGTATGCCTTGTCGTCCTCAATATTCAACTCTCTCAATTATTCACTAACTACTCGGGTTTCTTCGTTGTTTGAAAACCCGAATCCTAAGGTCTTGATCTATATCAGCTAGTTTTGTGGGGATATTTGGTTGAGGCACTATTTGTTTAAATACGTATTCTTTGGGCTCTCTAGGTCCTGTGATTGTCATTCAAGATGATTCAATTTCAACTAAAGCGAATAAGATAATTATGAAAGATATATCTACACTATGCATATATTCTTTTATTTTTGTATTTTCGATGAAGTATTTTAATGAATTTAAAAGAGCAGCTATTCTAATATATTCAGAAAATGGACAATTAATCTAATAACAAAATCAAAACAAGCAACGTAGCCTGGTATAGCTATTTTCCTGTGCAGTTGTGAGTTTATCCTAAATATTTAAATAACTAACTAATTTTAATCAAAAGACTCTCAATCCTACCTTAGAAGTGAGGAATGAATAATAGTTTCTCAAAAACTATCATTGCCCACAGCTTCCCTGGAAATATCGAAAGCAAGACTTTAACTAAAATGAAATAATTTACTACTCTATTTGATATATTGAACTCAGAACTTTGATAGCTCAAAACTGGAGTTTACTAAATAGTGGTAAATGCAGGCATGTGTGTGACTTTGTCCCCTCAGTGTGATCTCCTCTTTCCTTCATGTTCTCATGAATCTAGAAAAGCATGTATATGATAGCATCAATAGAAGAAGATACTCGAACAATGGCAACTTTGGATATAGACTGAATACAATGCAAGTAAGAGAGGGATAGTGCAAGTGAATAGAGCTTGACTATGCAATTCCTAGTAGGATTTATTGCGGGAATACAACACAAATACGCCAAGAATTCTAGAAACTATCTTTTGTGACAAACAAAACCTACAACTCTAAGATGGATTCTAATCTAGAAATGAAACTACCTTACTCTAAACTGATTGTATGGAACAACAATGAAGTGAGATGGAAACAAGAAGATCAAATGATCTCTAAACAGCAAGGGAAGGCTGATAACTGATGCAAAATATGAAACTATTGGAACTCTAAGCAAGAACTTCAAACAAACTGAATAATTAAATAGAGAAGGAGAGGGGCCATTTGTTTGGAAACAAGTTGGCTATTTATAGAAATTTCATTTACTAGAGAGTAACTCCCAATTGATCTCTTTTACTATAAACAAAGGAAAACACTATTTCTTGGTGGCCAAAACATAAATGCAAGCTAAAGTGGGTGAAGAATGTAGGTGAAAGTTAATTTTTACGTTTGATGCATTCATCGGAATATTCAGAAAACACACGCAGACCACCACCACATGCAGTGGCGATTATAGGAGGCGCCACCCTGTCTTGGGGCGATCATGAGACGCCACCCGAGTAGGGCGACTGGTCCTATCACTTAAGACAAAAATGTAAAGAAAAAGGGTGTGTAGAGGATAGAACAAAACACATAGAGCTTAGATAAAGCATTTGGGATGTAAACATACACTTGGCGAGTTTTTGGATTTTGAACACCTTACAAAGAGACTGAATCATCATTGGGGCTTCGTAACCTCTTTCTGGTAGTACTATACCTACATTTTTGGGTATGTACATATTTCCCCCTCGGGAAAGTGTTTTAGCCATAAAGACACATAAAACGGTGGTTCCGAGTATGGTGGTCCCAAAATGGGGAGTTATAAATTATACACGACACACCTATGTGTCGAAATATTGCCATCCACAATCCTTCTGCTTCTGAGAAAATGAAAAGAGAACTCAAGTGCAGATAGATAAAATAAAATGAAAAATAAAATTAAATTAATATGAAATGAGGACTTACAATTTACGCTGGGATTAGAACTTACCTCCATCGACACTCCATTTCTGCAAAAAAAAACATTCAAAACCAAATTAGAATACTATATATATTTAAAATGAGCTCATTTTACTATTCATTTACGCGTGTTGATTTGGTGGTTTTTGAGCTCTGGGACCCACGGTGATCATTTTCAATGAGAGTACAATCAAACATCTATTACGAGACCATGTTCATGCCTCTGAGAGTAGGGCATCGACCCATGAAGTCTCGGTTAGTTCTTCTCAATTTTTCATTTTTAAACCTAAAAATAGAAATGTAAAAATATTTGTCTTGGGGGATTATTTTCAAAAATTCTAGTTTTAAACGAGTCTCTAGGGGGAGATATAGGAGGAGATAAAGGAGGGTGAGACCAAGGCTAGCGGGATAGAGGAGGATTACAACGATTCTAAGTGGCATGATACTCGGGATATCTTACGGGCCGAGGAGAGCGCAGAAGGTGACCACGATTTCAAAAGGAGTTACCTTCTCGGGACTTAGGAGAGATGATGAGTCCATGGTAGGACGTCACTTCATTCCAGATGTGGGAGAGGGATGATAGTCAAAGAACACTTGTTGTCGGTGCAGGCATAGATCCTAGAGATCCCACCTGGATGCCTAGAGATCTCGAGTGAGTTACTACTCTTTTCTTAATTTTTGTTTTAGTTAGAAATGTTTAGTTGATATTTCCCTTTCGTTGTTTCATTTGTCTTTGATCTTATTTTGGACAACTTTCTAACTTGTTCATTTCTCCTCTTTTATTCACAGTGACCACTAAGGGATGGCGAGACTTGATTTGCAGTGTGCATGACACTCTACTACTCCCTTCGGAGAGTACATGGGCCAAGCTTACTGCAGACGTGGGAGAGCCTTCAGCAGTTGGTAGACATACCGATGTGTTTTCCCCTATCTGGAAGGTAGAAAATATCATGACTTCTCTCCATGCTGAGGTAGCTAGATATAGGACTACGGAGCGCTTGATGAGGAGGAGTCATTCTCACAGTGAGACCAAAACTATTCGTCGTGATTGTGAGCTGCAGTACATTGAGCGTTGTCATAGAGGATCCCTAGACAAGGTGCGTGCACCTTGGAGGGATCTCACAGGGATTGAGAGATCATGGTGCCTTTTTGTAGTGATTTTTGGTTAGATATTTATACGAGTGTTTTTTTTTGTATTTTCTAAGCTCATTGAGCGTTTTGACCATGCCTTAGTGTATGATGGCATTGTACATAAAACAGGATTCATATATATATCTTTTTGGATCTAGATCTTCTTATGTCTAGAATTTTTGATTCATTTCCCATGTGTACACTAGATGTTTTTAGAGTATTTGTTTTTATATGCTTTTCAGAATGTATGCAATGGATGACAAATGATAACAAATACTAAAAAGAATGTTTTACTTTATTTTCTTTTGTAATGCTGATACGTGATGATGTAAAACATGTTGTAGTATTGAACCTTTGGATTATTTGGGAAATGTCTATCATTTCTTCCTATGTTGGAAAAAAATGATGAATGTATAGTGATAAAGAGATGAACTGCCCCACTCCCAAACTCCACACAACTAGTACGATGCGAGGGCTCAACACCAAGAGTTGGGAAGGGCACAAATTGTATGAGTTTGACTGAATGGAATGATGCGAGATAGACAAACTAGTGACAGAAACCAAACTTAGACCTACACACTTACCCTAATCAAAACTACCACCAAGCTCAAAAGGAAACTTACTTTCCAGTTTATCTAGACTTAGATCTATAAATGGCAACCTGGTTGACAAAATTTGGTTTTTGAGGATTTGATCTCTTTGGAATTTGGACACTTATTTTCACTTAGTATAATTTGATTTGTACTTCTAAAATACCAAGATTCTTTAATTTGTGTGAATGGACCCCCACACCTGCCCCATGCCACTAGTAAGAATCTTGAGTTTTGTCACCAAAGGCAAGATATGGGTGAGTAAGGGCACTTCTTTCCTTTCCCAACCTCACATCACTAGTAAGATATGTAGGCTTATCACCGAAATTTGGTGGGGCAAATAAGTGTGTAAAATAAAATATTTTGTTTGCTTGGTATTTTTGATTCTATTTGATTTTGACACTTCGATCTATGATTTTGAGATATCCTTGTATTAAAGAGACGTAAGAGGGATAGATGTGACACCAAGAAGCTTCTAGAATGGATCGTAGGTAAGAACTACTTCACCTAGTAGAAAGAAAGAGAAAAACCAAGTATGCAAGCCTTGGTATGGTTTTTGTCAATATTTTTCTATCGAACTTGATGAAAAGATTTTGAAACCACTTGATGATGTTTGAAGAGATGTGACTTGAATGCTTTTGCCAACATTTTGAGAAATTTATAATAGATTGCTTAAGAGTAAGTTCCTTGACTACAATTTTTACGAAATGAGTGAACAAAATGAAACAACTAAGTGACTAATGTAATGCAGGTAGATATAATATACAAATGGTGGTTTGATGATTTATGCGTAAAACCATTTAAGATGCAAGGAATTGACTGTTTCATTGAATTCCTCACCTTCTAATGTACACAAGAGATACACACCATTTCCATAGTCCTTCATGACTTGGTATGGGCCTAACCACTTGGGCCAGAATTTCCTTCATTCACCGGTTTTCTTATCAATCCGGCTGTCTAGTCTTAGAACTAGATTTCCCTCATATATTTCTCGTCAGAGAGTTTTTGTTATATTTCCAGCGCATCCAAATCAGCATAGGCTCTATACCATTGTTCGGTTTAGCCTAGCCTCATCAAGGCTTTCTAGTTGAGAGAGGCGTGCCTCTCTATAGGCATCTTCTCCCAGAATCCCTTGTAATGAGATGCAGAGACTAGGTATTTTGACCTCAAGTGGGAGAACTACTTCTGCCCGAATACTAATGAGAAAGGGGTTGCTCCTGTTGGTGTTCTTATTGAGGTTCGATGGGCCCACAAGGCTGGATATAATTTTAGATGTCAGTCTTGTTTGTTCTCCTTAATTGTTTTGAGGAGAATAACCTTTAATGTTTTGTTTGTTTCTTAGGCTTGTCCATTGTCTTGAGGGTAGTAAAAAGAGGCCATACGATGGTTTATTTTGAATTTGCTACATAACTCATGGACCTCATCATTTTTAAAGGATGTGCCATTATATGAGATAATGACTTGTGGGACACCGTACCTAAAAATGATTTAGTTCAAAATGAACTTGGTGATTACCGAACTGCAGTACGGTGGTGAGAGGCATGGTCTCTCCATTTGGTAAATATTTTGTGGCCATAATTATAAAGTTATGGCCATCTGTTGATGAGGGAGAGAATTTCCTATCAAATCTAGACCCCATGTGGAGAAAGGCCATGGGGTTGCTTATTAGTGCAGAGATTATGCTGGCATGTGAATCTCGTGGGAGAATTCTTGGCGCTTGGGCACTTACGTACAAACTCTCTGCATTATGTTCAAGAGTGGGCCAAAAATAGCCAATCCGATGTATTTTACGAGAAATGGCATGACCACCAAAGTGACCTCCACATATCCCACTCGTGGGATTCATAAAGAATATTCTTGGATTATTCTATGTTGACGCATCTTAAAAGCATTCCATCAAAGGCTTTACGATAGATTACTTGTTCTAGAATAACGTATTTAGCAGTGATAATGCGTAACTGCCTTCTTTGTTGCAATGTGGCACCTTCCGGGTATGTATGGTCCATGATAAAATTGATGATGCGATGTACTGTGGACATATAGAGATGGGGGCCTAGTTTCGATAAATTATATACACTCATCGGAAAGTTTAGATTTACCAAATTGCCTCCATCTAATGAATTTTCAGCTAACCATCATGCAATGATTTATCCCTTAACATATTTCTAGTTTACAAATGTTAATTCAAATTTTCCCATTAAGGTTATGAAACGTCCAACCTTTTTAGATAAATACCTTGCGTGAGGAATGTTTGTAAATGATCCGTCTTTACAATGACCCTTGTTTCTTGATTTAACATGTAATGTCTTAAATTTTTTTTTGCAAAGAGTATGGCAAGGCATTCTTTCTCTCACTTTTATGTATAATGTGTTTCATAATTGAGCAATGTTCACTAATGAAATAGACTATACGTTCTCATTTATCATTGTCTTCTTGAGCCAACATGCAGGCTAAAGCGAGACATCAATAGCTCATGAGTACGTAATCAAAGGATGATCTGGTCTAGAGGCATTAGTGTGGGTGGAGACAACAAGAAGTGTTTAACTACTTCAAAGGCCTCGTTGCATTCTTCTGTCCAATCAATGCTATAATATTTCTTTAATAGATTGTTGATTGGATGAATAGCAAAACTTAAATCTAGAATGAACCTTCGGATTGCACCAAGTTTCCCAAGAAATGATTTGATACCAAACTCGTCTGATGGTGGAATCATTTCAAGAACAGTACCGTGATTTTGGCTGAGATCAACATCAAATACGCATTTCTTTGGGTTCAATGTGATGTCATATTCAATCAATCGTGAGAGAATGATACAGAGTACTTCGGGTGATCAAAGTGCTTCTTAGCCTTGGTAAACGAGTCATCTATATAGATTCCACAATTTTATGGATAAGATTGTGGAATATGTATGTCATTTCCTCACGTATGTAGCACCAACATTCTTAAGATCAATGAAATGACAAAGATAACAATAAGTTCCCCGGGAATTATAAACATGGTTTTGGCTTGATCCTGTTCAGATATTTTAATCTTATTATACCCTTGGAACCCATCCATGAGGGACAATAACTCAAATCTAGCTATTTCATCAACAATAATGTCAATAGATGGTAAGGGGAAATCATCTTTGGGACAAGCTTTGTTAATATCCTGAAAGTCTATGCAAATGTGTATCTTCCTGTTTTTTAGAACATGGACAATATTAGATACCCATTGTGAATAGTCAACTAGTTTGATGAATCCCACTTGGAGAAGTTTCGTTATTTCTTCTTTCACCATGAGAGCCACTTTAAGGCTTCATTGTCTTGACTTTTGTTTAATTAGCTTTGCATCTGGTTTGGTGACAAGATTATGTACTACGATATGTGGTGTAATTCCAGTCATTTCTTTGTAGTTAAACGTGAAATCCTTTTGATACTCTTTGAGGATTTGGGTATGTATTTCTATCTCTCCTGAGTTAAAGGATCCCAATTTCAAAATTTTTGGTTCTTCCTCCATTCCAATGTTTATGTCAATTATTTCTTCGATTAAAGAAGCATTTCCTTCTTCAAATTCAAGTGGGGCCAGAGGTAGTTCCAAACTCTCTCCATTCTCTACCTCATAGATATCGAGATCCTTTTGTGGAGGAGACTCTATCATGGGATTTCCAAAGTAGGAAGAGGAATGTGGTATTAGGGAAAGATCCACTATGTGGTGAGCAAGATGTAGCTCTGCATAGGTGTTTAGATATTTGAGAGTGACTCTATCACTGTCAAAGTGATCCAGATAGAAAAATCATTCTCAACTTTGTTATGAGTTAGGAGTGGGTTTGTTGGTATTTTATGCACCAATGGTTCAGTACGAAGTGATACCGTAAAACTTGTGTTTTCCAACTCACTGTTTGGAGTGAAGCGGGAAGCTGAGGTTGCTATTGAATCAACGAGGAGGTTCTATTCTCGTGGGATTGCTTCAATTGATATGAAGTTGAATCCTTTGCTTAGATCTAATACCGCCATTTTGTAGAGTTGTAAATGTTCAGCTCTAGTCTCATATACCTCAGAGACTTGGTTTGCAACCACTTGTGAGTCTCCCAAGTACACTAATGTTATTGACACCCATTCTTTTGACTATGATGAGGATAAAGAGGATGGATTCGTACTCATCCCCATTGTTTGTACACTCAAAGTTTAATTTAAAGGAAAAAGGTAGGATCTTTCCCTCGAGAGAAGTATAGATCACACTTGCCCTAGCTCCAAAGTGATATTTGGCTCCATCAAAGTGGAGAGTCCAATATTTGCTTGGAAAAATGGATGTTGGGATATTCGTCAAGTCTGTTTCTCCTGCCTCGATTTTCTACCATACAAACTTCATTTGATGGAAGGGAACCAATTCCTAGGGGGTATCCCATACCCATAGAATCAAATGATAGGAGAATGGGCAGATCTTTCTCTAAGAACTCGACAATTTTTGTGGTAGTCCCCAATGACACTATTTTTATGACAATAGCCTCATTTTTGAGTGTTGGAATGCCCTCGACTAGGTTTGTAATTTTTAATTTTGTGGTAGGTATCAACTTCTCTTCTAGTTTTGAATTAATTAGTTTGCTAAGTTGATTCCTTGGGAGTTAAAACTCAGAGTGAATGCCCTGGTCTTTTCTTTAAGGCAACTAGGTGTATATCGAAGGGTTTTGGGTTACCTTGTGCCACAAATTTTTTCCCTAAGTGTAAAAATCTTATTTCTTGGAATAACGTGGAAGGGATTGCCTTCATGCGGTGTATCCATGGTCGACCGAGGATCATATTATAGTTGGTTTCCATATCTATAATATAAAATTTTGTGAGGACCATCTTGGGTCCTAAGGTGACTAGTAAAATAATGATTCCAATTAAGTGGCCTCGAGGCTATCATAACCTCTTAGCGTATTTCATGTTGTGGAACAATTTGTTTCTCCATATCCTATCTTTTGAAGAAAATTGAAGGGGACTATGTTAACTATTTCCCCATAATTAATCATTGTGTATTTAACATAATTATTATAGACCCATACTTGTAAATGTAAAGTTGGGTCACCTCTACGCACAATTTCAGTGTTTGTTGACATTTTTCTTATATCAAATATAAACTCAGTATCCCTATCTGGCTGCCTTGGAGGGTAGACATCAAAGTCTACATGGTTTACCTATGTTTCGGAGGAGGAGTAATGTTAATTAAATGACCAAGGCCTAATTCTTCTAAGAGAGCAGCCCTATGGGTGAGAGAGTTCTTCAACAAATCCAAGAAGGAAATATGAGAGAAGGTCTTTGTTAAGTCATTAATTAAATCATAAGCACCTATGGGTTTTACCAATGTTTGTTTAATGTTGTCTAGTTATAATGGATAACTTGGAGTTGGTTGAGAAGAATAATCCCATATTCTTGTTATGGTTTCTACGGGTAGCTCGAGTTGTCTAACTCTACTAGACCAACTATCTTGGTCTGTGGTTGAGTTCCTAATTGGGGTGCGACCGGTGGATTTAATGAAGTTGAGGCTTCATGATCGTTGTTTCCTACCATAACACCCTTGTTCATTCTCGCTTGGGTCTAACCTATTATTTTTAGAATGATTTGGGAGCGGATCATTAAAGATCTTGAGGGGTGCATTTTGAGGGGAAACTACCCCTGTGTAAGTGTTTGGTGTGGGTACTACAGAATTTTCTAAGAACATATCTATAAAGAGTTGTCTTTGGTCTTCTAGAAAACATTGCATGAATTTATTGTAGTCACGAAAAGTCCTAGTATCATGGCCTTGAATCTTGTGGAAACCACAATAAAAATTGGGATTATAATTTTGAGGTTGTTGATTTGAAACCTGTTGTGGTCCGAAATTCTGATAAGGTTGTTAGTTGTTAGAGTTAAAATTTTGAGGTTATTGCCTTTGGTTTTGACTCTGATATCTAGTTGGGTTTCGATTTGGACCTTGTGTTTGGATTTTCCATTGTTTTTTTTGTTGTTGTGGTGGTCATGGTGGACGATTAAAATCCACCATGTTGATTGTTGGAGTAAAATTGTTATTTCGCTAATTGTTAACGGGTGGCAAAATATTTACAACGTTTTCTCTTTTAACTTGGTTTGTTACTCCATCTGTTGTAACCCCGTAGTTTTTGTTAAGGATTTTGGGTCCTTGATTGGTATTCCCGGCATTAGGATAGGTTGTAGTGTTTTGATTGGGAATGATTAATTTCCCATTTGTTCTATATGTCTTACAACCACTATCTATTGTTACTTGATCTATTCGGAGAGAACTCTCGAGTACTTCATCATAAGTTCTTAGTGGGAACTTTTGGACTTCTTCCTTTATCTCTCTATTGAGGGAATGAAGGAATAAATCACATAGTTCCATCTAATCCATGTTTGGAGCACTTGTTGATGAGTAGAGAACCGTACGCCATCTTTGAATAAAATGAGCAATGGATTCATTATGCTCTTGTTTAATATGCAAGAATTCCCTTGATTCTTGTTCTCAATAATTTGTTCATATCAAAAGATTTGATAAAATCTGACACAAGTTGTTTAAATGAGTGTATCGAGACTTTAGGTTTTCGTAGTACCCGATCAAGGACAATACCCTCTAAGGTTTTAGGGAATATCATAAAGAACAACCCCATCCCAAGGGATTAGTTCTCGAATAGCCGTGGCATAGGCCTTGATATGTACATTTAGATCTCCCTCCCCTTTGTATTTGGGTAAATCGGGAAGAGGCCTTGGAAGCATGACACTTCGTATGGTGAAATATAGGGGCTCTTTCAAATATTCTAAGTCCATGACTGCATAGGCTTCACCATTGATGGTGCCTACCGAGGGGGTGGAGGTGGCATGGGTTGTTAATAAGGCACAACATACATATTTGCAGGGACATAAGGAAATCCATGTGGTTGAGTGAAAATCCCGAGAGAAGAGAACATGTCTCCTCGTGGTGATTTTGAATAAATGTTTAAGTAGGAGGAACATTTCTCCAGTAAGGATTATTTGGTGCTAAGCGAGGTATCATACTTTCAATGGAGTGGCATTTGAAAATGCGGTCCTAGTTGGTGTTTGTTGTGGATAGTTATATGAATGTTGAGGAGGTAGGCATGCCTAACATGCATGTTTCGTAAGGAGGTCAACCCGCCGGGACGATGTGGAGTTTTGGGGATTCACCTTGCTTGCCTAAAATATGAATTTTTATTTGCTTGAGTAAGTTCTAATCCTATAACATTTTCAACTAAGGCTAAGATGACCTCGATTGGTGAAGACATAGTGTTTTACCTTAATGGTGTTTGTTTTACACTTGAGGATATAAAGGGTATGATACCCTACTATGAATTGATCATTACCCTGTCACAAGCTTCACCAAGAGAATTTCCCATAGGTGTAGAAATGGGGGTGTTTTCTTGGAGTAGGGTATCAGGTTACGTTTGCAAGCTTCCTATAAGTGGGTACATGTTTTGGAAGCATTGTTCACTTCTAGTGTAGCGTGCTAAATACTCCTCATCCAAAAATGGGAGTGGATCTGACTTCCTACTAATTTGTGGTCTGAAAAAAACTTGAGGAGATGAAATGGATTCTCTAGTAAACGTCATATTGTTAGAGCCTAAGGGATTTGGTTGTTGCATTTGCCCAAGCTGATCCAACTCCTCAATCGAAATGAAGAACTAGAGCTAGTTCTTTGAGGGGGAGTTTGTGATGATAAGTAGTTACTTGAATAGTTTTCATCCCATACAGAGAGCGAGGGTGATGGTTGTCTATTTGTTTGACCATAATTTGTTTGAGACCTGAGAGAGGTCTTCCATATGTGTCGTATCTCAACATATTCGGGGGGTATATGAATACCCGTAGAATAATGGGAAATAGCGAAGGTGGATGAAAGAAATGAAAATAAAAGGGGAACAATTGTTTGTTTCATGTTGGGTTCACCAATTTTGTACGATAGAAAAGTGACATGCAAGCATGAGAATCTACAAGTGGCTTTTCTTCATACTCGACCTCCCGAGGTCGTGTCGGGATAGCCGAGTGAGAATGGAATATATATAGATATAGACAAACTAGTTAGGAAATCTTATATCTTTGACACGTAATAATGGAATCTATGAATCTAAGGAAAAGAAGGCTCTCCTAACTTGAATTGGTGTAATGGATCGTTCGGATATAATAGCTACTCGGAGGCTCTAATCAATGTCGAGCTCTGTTGAGATCCTATTTATTGGCTGTTGGATACGTGGAAAAAGACCTGTAGGTGTTTCATGTATATTTCCAGACAAGGTCATGGAAAATGGTGATGAGAGGTGTGGTGGATCCTTTGGAGTTGGTCTAGTCTAGAAATCCCTAGCTTGATTGGCTGCTATGTTTAATATGGAGAATTGTGTAATGATATCCGGTGAAAGTGGTGAGGATCGAATAAATGTTTGATTGATCAATAGGCCCATTGGGTTGTGGGACCTATGGATCACAACCGTAAGTTTGTGGTTGTGGTGGACCTCCTATGGTCATATGAGGAGTCAATCTCTTCTCCCGATTATCCAATAGTCATAAGCTTTTTCAGCCTCTATGTTTAGAACTAGAAGTTGTGTAATTTTCTCGAATACCTTACAGTGTTAGAAACTTGAATACGTAAGCCAATATCTATACCAATGAGGAGGTATCCTATGTTGGGCTATGGAACTAAAGGATCGAACCAAATATTTGTTCTCTTTTGAGTTCTTGTAAGGTCATGCAGATATCCTATCAAGGCAAATGCAGAGTTGGGGTGATTTGACCGTAATGTGTATGCCTTATCATCCGAAATATTCAACTCTCTCAATTGTTCACTAACTCGCTTTCGTAGGTTTATTGTTGTTCGAAAACCCTAAATCCTAACATCTTGATCTATATCAACTAGTGTTGTGGGGAGATTTGGTTGAGGCACTATTGGTTCAAATACGTATTCTCTGGGATCTCTAGGTCCCGTGATTGTCATGCAAAGATGATTCAATTTTAACTGAAATGAATAAGCTAATTATGAAAGATATATCTACACTATGTATATATTCTTTTATTTTTATATTTTCGATGAAGTATTTTAATGAATTTAAAAGAGTAGTTATTCTAATATATTTAGAAAATGGACAATTAATCTAATAACAAAATCAAAACAAGCAACGTACCTTGGTATAGCTATTTTCCTGTGTAGTTGTGAGTTTATCCTAAATATTTAAATAACTAACTAATTTTAATCGAAAGACTCTCAATCCTACCTCATAAGTGAGGAATGAATCATAGTTTCTCAGAAACTATCATTCCCCATAGCTTTCCTGGAAATATCGAAAGTGAACTTTAACTAAAATGAAATAATTTACTAATCTATTTGATATATTGTAACTAGAAATTTGATAGCTCAAACCCGGAGTTTATCGAATAGTTGTAAATCCGGTTATGTGTGACTTTGTCCCTCAATGTGATCTCCTATTTCCTTCGTGTTCTTGTGAATCCGAGAAAAGAATTTATATGATAAAGCATCAACAAAAGAAGATACTTGAACAATGGCATCTTTGGATATAGACCGAATACAATGAAAGTAAGAGAGGGATAGTGCAAATGAACAGAGCTTGACTATGTAATTCATAGCAAGATTTATTGCGGAATACAACACAAATACACCGAGAAGTCTATAAAATATCTTTTATGATAAACAAAACCTACTTGCAAATCGTAAGATGAATTCTAATCTAGAAATGAAACTACCTTACTCTAAGCTAATTATATGGAATAACGATGAAGTGAGATGGAAACAAGAAGATCAAATGATCTCTAAATAGCAAGGGAAGACTAATAACTGATGTGAAATATGAAATTATTGGAACTCTAAGCAAGAACTTCAAACAAATTGAATATTTAAATAGAGAAAGAAAGGGGTCATTCGTTTGGAAACAAGTCAGTTATTTATAAGCAATTGCATTTACTGAGGGTAACTCCCAATTGATCTCTTTTACTATAAACAAAGGGAAAACACTATTTACAGGGTGGCCAAAACATAAATACAAGCCAAAGTGGGTGAAGAATGTGGGTGAAAGTTGAATTTTTACATTCGACGCATTTTTCTAACATTCTTTGAAAACGCACACAGACCGCCACCCTACTCAAGGTGGCAGGCCTGACAAAGCACTCCACCTGTCTGGGAGGTGGTCACAGGACCACTTGCCAGTGCAGGCAACCTTATCTGTCACTTAAGATGAAAATGCAAAAAAAAGGGGGAAGAGGATAGAATGAAACACACGAGCTTGGATAAAGCATTTGGTATGCAAACATACACTTGGTGAAATTTTTCTAGATTCTGAACACCTTGTGAAGAGACCCAAATCATCATTGGGGCTTCTGTAGCCTCTTTCTAGCATGAGTGTACCTACATTTTGGGTATGTACATTGACCATGAGACAATTTGGTTATAGGCTCAATGGAGATTCCTGATTTCAAGGTGAATCAAAAAATTACAAAGAAGATAGGTTTCCATTTAATTTCATGATGCAAATTCTAAACAATGTAAGTTTTCTATTTTTGGAATTCGGCTACTAAATCAATTTTTCAGAAGCATGGAAGAAGGAGGAATGAAGTGAACAAGGAAAGAATAAAATATAGACTCAACTTGGAACATTTAATGATCCAGATTCATTAGTGATAGATCAAGAAGAGTAAATGATGCAAAGATCAAAGAAAGTTTTGTTTTAGAAAAAAGGCACAATTAAAGAAAAACACCAAGTCATTCAAGGATTTTCTCATGAAAAAAACTAAGGCACTAGAGCCAAGAAAGATATAGAGGCAAAGAAAATAAAATACGATGTAATCAAGCTAAGAAGAGCTACATCGATGAAGTAGAGAGAAAGGGTGAGATTGAGAAAATAATGAAGAACATGATAAAAAAAGTAGAGAATAAAAGTGGTAGTTTGAATGAGAAAAAGAGTGTGACAGAGGAAGAACACAAATCGAGCCAAGAAAGTGATCATAATTCATTATATTGGTGATTTTGTAACTACATAAACAAAATGTATATGTAACGAACTCTAAGTTGTAGCTTAGCACATTCGGGAGTTGTAGCTTTCTTGTAGGTGGGTGCACATAGAAAAGAATCACATTGCAAAGTGTAATATTCACTTGAGTCCTTTGTTGTGTGTAATATTAGCATAGGTGTAGGGGTTGGTGTTCCTTGTGGGATTGGTGTCTCACTAAACAAATCTTGTAAGATGTGTTATATTCTTATGATTCCTTGCTTTGTGTAATATAAGCAATGGTTTTTGTGTTTTTTTCTCCCAAATAGTTCCGTACAAATAAACCTTTGTGTTCGGTGTTTATGTGTTTGATGAATACTTGATTGATTGTATGCTTCTCATACATATAGATTGGTAAAGAATATAAAATTGAATCAAGAGTGTAAAATTTTTAATTTGCACTGATTCCCCCTCTCAGTGCTTGTGATCTGCAATAATTGGTATCAGAGTGAGTCCTCATTACAAAAGCTTAACATCTTCGAGGATATCCTCTTATCACAAGCATGACATCAAATCAGGCACAAGGTGGTTTGTCACTATCTAGATCACCTCTGTTCACATGAAAAAATTATGCATTCTGAGAATAAGGATGAAAACATATTTGATGTCACTTGGGTTTGACATCTGGGAATGCATTAAGAAAGGATATATAGCTCCACCCACACCGATCACCTCTTCAAATGGATAAGGAAGAATATGAGTGCAAATCAAGAGCTATGAATGTTATTTTATGTGGTTTGACTGAGACATAATTCATGAAGGTAATGCACTGCACAACTACAAAGGAGATATGGACCAAACTGCAAAGCATCTATGAAGGAGATGAGAAAGTTAAAATGGAAAAGTTACAAACTTACAGAGCTTAGTTTGAGAATATGAAAATGAAGGATGATGAGAGCATAGCGACATATATGCAGAGAATAGATGAGGTCATAAACATGATCAGAGGCTTGGGAGAAAAGAAAGAAGAATATGTCATTGTCCAAAAGATTCTAAGATCCCTGACCAACAAGTATGATGAAAAGGTTTCCGCCATAGAGGAAGCAAAGTACATGAATACTCTTATAAAGACAATCAGTCGAACATGAAGAACATATTCATAAACATAATAGAAGAGAAACTAAGTATAAAAGAAAAATAACAAGAAGAAATTCTTCAAGAACAAAAGAAACTTCTACTCTAAAGAAGAATCTAGTGAATCGGAGTTGAGCAACACAAAAACTTAGAAAATGAAGATAATGAAGATCAATTAGAATGTTTGTTTATGGATATGGACATGGATGAAGAAAGTAGCTCCAAAGGGAAGAAATCAGTTGAATATGAATATTTTGATGAAGAGGAAGCTGAGGTAAATCTTGAAGTAGAGTTGGTAAGTGCACTTGAAGAACTACAACTATGCAGAAAGAAAAATTAGAAACTAAGATGCACATTAAAGGATTATGAGGAACAAATCTACATCTTTGAGAAAAGACAAGAACAAAAAGAAGAAGAGGAGGCTAATGAGCTAAAGGAACTTGAAACTCAACTGGAGAAGATCTCTAAGTCCTAAAAATCAAAAGAGGAGTGCTCAAAGTTGAACACAGAATTGGAGGAGTTGAAATCTGAGATGGACCAAATGTTCAACAAACTAAGTATGTATGAAAATATAGAGAAGATCTCTATTGTGCTAATTGAAATACCCAACATCCCATGTGATACAAACCAAAAGTATGGAATTGGCTTTAAAGGGAGAAAGTAAGGAGAAAGAGTCAACAAAAACTAAAGAAAATAAGTTCGCGACTACATCAAGTTCTTCCTCTGCTGCAAATAAATATTTCCACAAACCCACAAGAAGAAGAAACACTGTTCCTAGGATCACCTATGCAATGAGGTACACAAATTCCTTTTATGGGTATTTTTCTCTTGTAATCGCATTTGGACATAAAGCCGTGAAGTGTAGAAAGAAATCTAGAGGCTATAGAAGAAAATTTGGCCCATCTTACACCAGTTCAAACTTTAATGCTGCTCAATACACCTATCACAAGAAAATAAATAATCCACTAGTAAGGAAACAAGAGCCGCCCAAACAACAAAAGTGGATATATGTAAAGAAAGATGAGAATAAGAGAAAGGAATGTTGCTCAGTAGTACAGACCACATTCCATGTACAAAATGAAGATAAAATTTGGTATTTAGATAGTGGATGCTCCAATCACATGACAGATAAAAGTAAATTTATTTCTCTATCAAATAATGCATCGGAGTGTGAGATTTGGTGACAACAACTCTGCCAACATAGTTGGAAAAGGGACATTGAAACATAACCTATTAAGTGTGAGTCAAATGTGTAAGAGAGGATACAATGTCATATTCCATGACCAAGGATGTGATATTATCAACGACAAGATAGGAAAAAGAGTTGCAAAGGCCAAGCAGACAAAGAACAACATGTATGTGCTAAATGAGATAAACAATGAGAAATGTTTTATAGGTAAAGTTGATCATAGTGGCTATGACATAGAAGACTTAGACATATGAGCTTTGAGAATTTGGTTAAACTAAGTGCTAAAGGGTGTGTGAGACACATGCCTAAGATTATCAAACCTGCAGATACACTATGCAAGGCGTGTCTACATGGTAAATAGACAAGGAGGTCATTCAAGTCAAAGGAGTACTCTACAACAAGACCACTAGAATTGATTCATATAGACCTATGCGCCCTACCAGAACTGAAGGAATATCAGGTGAAGTATATTTTATGTTGCTTATAGATGATTATACAAGAATGACCTAGGTAGCATGTTTAAAGAAGAAGTATGAATCCCTAGATAGATTTAAGAATTTCAAGGCATTAGTTGAAAATGAGAAGAACAAGAAAATCAAATGCCTAAGATCAGACAGAGGTGGTGAATTCTAGTCAAATGAGTTTGATGAGTTCTGTGAAGAACATGGAATCAGGAGACAATTCTCAACCATGTGGACTCCTCAACAGAATGGAGTTGTTGAAAGGAAGAACAAAATAGTGTAAGAGATGGCAAGGACCATGCTAAATGAATCCAAACTCCTAGATAGGTATTGGAGTGAATAAGTATACACAATGATCTATCTTCTGAACAAATCTCAACTGAGAGTAAACAATTATAAGACCCCCTATGAACTATGGAAGAAGAGGCCTGCAAATGTGAAGCACATCAGAGTGTTTGGAAGCAAATGCTACATCAAAAGGGATGAAGAAAACTTAGGAAAATTTGACTCAAGGAGCGATGAAGGTATTTTCCTTGGATACTCAGTAGTTAGTGTAGCCTACAGATGCTACAACAAGCGGTTGCAAAAGATAGTGGAAAGCACTAATGTGAAGGTGGATGAGGCACAATATGGAAAAACCAACACTTAGCACACTGGAGGAAATGAAGAACAAGAAGATGATGAAGACTTGGACAGTCTGCGTGAAGAAGTAGAATAAGAAGAAGAAGAAAGACCAGACACTAAGGCACCCTCCAGGCAAGTCAAGAAGGATCATCCTGCAAATCAGATCATTAGAAACAAGGATGGTGGCATCCTAACAAGAAGAAGACTCGAAATTAGTAGAGTCATGAAGATATAACACTCATGTCCATGATAGAACCCAATAATGTTGTTGAAGCAATCAAAGATCAACATTGGGTAGATGCCATGAATGAAGAATTAGATCAGATCAAAAATAATGAGACATGGGAACTAGTACCTAGGCCGCGGGACAAGAATGTGATTGGAACCAAGTGGGTCTTTAGGAATAAGTTTGAATGAGAAAGGAGAAGTTATGCAAAAAGGCCAGACTAGTATGCAAAGGATACACACAAATGGAAGGGATTGACTTTGATGATACATTTGCACCAGTTGCAAGAATGGAGGCAATAAGGTTGTTTCTAGCTTACGCGGCATACAAGAAGATCAGAGTGTTCCATATGGATGTGAAATCAGCCTTCCTAAATGGTTTCCTAAATGAAGAGGTATACATTAAACAACCTGATGGATTCTCACTGATTGAAGATAAATATTATGTGTGTAGGTTGAAGAAAGCTTTGTATGGATTAAAACAAGCTCCTAGAGCTTGGTATAACATATTGGATTCATACCTCATTAATAAAGGATTCAGAAAAGGTGTCATAGACAACAATCTATACATAAAAGAAGAAGGATAACATCTGCTCATTGTAATAGTATATGTGGATGACATCATTTTTGGCAGAGATCATGACAAGATGACATATGATTTTGCAGGCTTGATGAAAGAAGAATTTGAGATTTCAATGTTGGGTGATCTATCTTTCTTTCTGGGTTTACAGATCAGTCAAACAGATCAAGGTATATTTATATCCTAGACTAAGTATATCAAGGAAATGTTGAAAAAGTTCAGAATGGAAGAATGCAGACCAATTGGTACACCAATGGAAGTTGGATGCAAGCTGAGAAGAGATGATGATTCACCAAAGGTAGACAAAACATTGTACAGGTCCATGATTGGCAGTCTACTTTACTCTACAACATCAAGACCAGACATCATGCAAGCGGTAGGACTTGTTGGAATATTTCAAGAAGATCCAAGGAAACACACCTCAAGGTGGTCAAGATAATTTTGAGATATCTCATTGGAACACTTGAGTATGGACTATGGTACCCAAAAAGCAATGACTTCAACATAAAAGCATATACATATGTAGATTGGGAAGGAAATGTTGATGATAGAAAAACACAATTAGAGGAGCATTCTTTATTGGAAATTGCTTGGTATCTTGGATAAGTAAGAAATAATCATCAGTGGCTCTCTCAACATGTGAATAAGAGTATATAGCTACCATGATGTGTTGCACTCAAGTTTTATAGATGAAGTAGACATTGGAAGATTACAAGGTAAAATCTAAAAATCCAATTCCTTTGTTGTGTGACAGTACAAGTGCAATAAGTATCTCTAAGAATTAGTGTTCCACTCAAAGACCAATCACACACCTATAAGATATCATTTCTTGAGGGAAAAAGTAAATGAAAAAAATATTAGTCTAGAATATGTGAGCACTAAAGAAGAAATTGTAGATATAATGACTAAGTTGCTACCAAAGGCAACATTTGAGTACTTAAATAATGGATTAAGAGTCATTCCAAATCTCGCCAACAACTAGAGGGCATACAGGAATCACAAGGGAACATTCTCATGAAATATTATCTCCTAAAAATAGTGCCAAAGTGAGGAAGAACTAATCTATTAGCTCAAATTTATCAAAGCATGCATCAACTCAGGGGGAGCATTACCGCGGAAACACCAAAGCAGATGGATAAGAAGCATAAGCCTAGGGGGAGCTTCTTGAGGTAAGCACATGAAGAAATCATCTTACAAGTACATTCAGTTATGTGTGGCATAGATGGCCCTTTGTCATTATTGTCAAAGGGGGAGAGATAAAGAAACCAAAAACCAAATCAGCGGATATAGAAGAATAGGAGAAAGGTGATTTAGGTATGTAATCATTTTTCCATCAAAAGGTTATACAGGTTTCTACAGGATGGAGTGTTGCCATCAATGACAAAGGGGGATATTGTTGAATATTTTTCATTGTTATATGTGTTGTCATTGATGTCAAGATTGATGAGGTGATATCAAGATGCATTGATGGAAAAATGAATTGGTAAAGTGAGCATGTGAAGCAAATGAAGATTGATTGGTAGTGTCAGCTCACACAGGCTTTGAGATGATAAAAGATAAGTCCTAAAAGACCTAGACAACATTTTTGCAAGCTGTGGATATAAGGTGCTTGCCGCCAAGTACATAAGAGATCTATGGAGTAAAGAAACTCAAGGAAGGAACTACAAAATAAAGGAAATCTCTAGATGAAGCCATTGAAGGAAGGTGAGTGCCATAGGTATGAAGATTTGGTGAATGCCATGTATAAAAGGGAAAATATGTAAACTCATGGATAAACAGAAAAGGTGACAAGTATAAAATATTTCCACGAAAAGAAGGAAAGTCCTAAAGAACTAGAAAAGAAGAAAAGCTGCAGAAGGTAACAAACAAGGAGGAATCCATGAGAAGTTGAAAAGCCGCACAATGCATATGATGCCATGCAGATAACTAAAAGATGCATAAAGAAGGGAAAAGCTGAAGGACAAAAGGAAAAGACGTGATATGAAGGAAAATATCAAAGATGCTAAAGGAAGTTGCATAACGTTCAAAGTGAACTGGAGTGGATCAAGGAAAATTAGTTAGAGTTAAAATTGAAAGAGTGAATGTTTGCATTCAGATTTCAAAGGAGATTTGATTGACAGAGATTTACAACTACAAGTACAACTAGAACTTCACATAGACCAATGAAATTCTCTATTCTAGCTACTAACATTTAATGCATGTTGACCATGAGGCAATTTGGTTATAAGCTCGATGGAGATTCCCAATTTCAAGGTGAATTAAAATAATGCAAAGAAGATGGGTCGCCGTTTAATTTCACGATGTAAATTATAAACAATGCAAGTTTTCTATTTTTGGAAGTTGGCTAATAAATTGGTTTGTTAGATGCGTGGAAGAAGGAGGAATGAATTCGAATAAGGAAAGAATAAAATATAGACTCACTTGGAACATTTAATGATTAGATTCACCGGTGATAGATCAGGAAGAGTACACGATGCAAATCTCGAAGCAAGTTTTTTTGAGAAAAAAGGTGCAATAAAAGAAAAACTCTAAGTCATTTAAGGGAGTTTCTCATGAAAAAAACTAAGGCACTAGTGCCAAGAAAGCGATAGAGGCAAGAGAAAATAAAATATGATGCAATCAAACTAAGAAGAGCTACATCGGTGAAGCAAAGAGAAAGGGTGAGATCGAGCAAATAATGAAGAACATGATCAGATAAGTAGAGCATAAAAGTGGTAGTTTGAATGAGAAAAAGAGTGTGACAGAGGAAGAACACAGATTGAGCCTAGAAAGTGATCATAATTCATTGTATTAGTAATTGTTGTAACTACATGATCAAAATGTATATGTAAATAACTCTAAGTTGAGCTTTCAGTAGGTGGGTACCGTAGAAAAGAATCTCTTTCAAAGCATAATATTCACTTGAGTCCTTTGTTGTGTGTAATATTAGCATAGGTATAGTGGTTGATGTTATTTGTGGGATTGGTGTCTCACTAAACAAATTTTTTAAGATGTGCTATATTCTTATGATTCCTTACTTTTTGTAATATAAGCAACATTTTTGGTGATTTTTTCTCCCAAATGGTTTCATACAATAAATATTTGTGTTCAGAGTGTTTATGTGTTTGATGAATAATTAATTTATTGTATGATTCTCATATATATAGATTGGTAAAGAATATAAAATTGAATCAAGAGCATAAAATTTTTAATCACTTTGATTCACCCCCTCTCAAGAGTCTTGTGATCTGCAATAATTGTTATCAAAGTGAGTCCTCATTGTATAAACTTAACATCTTTGAGGATATCCTCCTATAAAAATCATGACATCCAATGAGGCACAAGGTGGTATGTCACCTGTTATCAGATCACCTCTGTTCACATGAAAAAATTATGCATTCTAGAGAATAAGGATGAAAACATATTTGATGTCACTTGGGTTTGACATCTGGGAATGCATTGAGAAAGGATATATATAGCTCCACCCACACCAATCACCTCTTTAGCGGATAAGGTAGAATATGAGTGCAACTCAAGAGCTATGAATGTTATTTTATGCAGTTTGACTGAGACAAAATTCATGAAGGTAATGCACTGCACAACAATAAAGGAGATATGGACCAAATTGCAAATCATCTATGAAGGAGATGAGAAATTTAAAATAGAAAAGTTGCAAACTTACAAAGCTTAATTTGAGAATATGAAAATGAAGGATGATGAGAGCATCGTGACATATATGCAGAGAACAGATGAGGTCATAAACATGATCAGAGGCTTGGGAGAAAAGATAGAAGAATCTTTCATTGTCCAAAATATTTTGAGATCCCTGACCAACAAGTATGATGCAAAGGTTTCCACCATAGAGGAAGCAAAGGAAATGAAGAATCTTACAATAAATGTACTGCAGAGCACCCTTGCTGCATACAAGATGAGAACTGTTGGAACCAAGACCACCAAGAAAGAAGTGGATTTCAAGGTCAAGAAATAAATAAAGTCTAGTCAAGAAGATGAAGAAGAATCAGGTTCCATAGATGAGTTGGATGAAGAAAATATTGAGGCATTGTTCATGAGGAAATTGAAAAGAGGATCTCGATAAGTTTAAAGGAAAACTCCCATTCAAGTGCTTTGCTTACTTTTGACGGTAGGTCATTTTGCAGTAGGATCCCAAAAAAATAAAGACAATCAATTAGAACATGAAGAGCATAATCATAAACATAATAGAAGATAAATTGAATATAAAAATAAAGATAACAAGAAGAAATTCTTCAAGAACAAAAGAAACTTCTACTCTAAAGAAGAATCTAGTGAATCAGAGTTGAGCAACACAAAAAACTCAAAAAATGAAGATAATGAAGATCAATCAGAATGTTTTTTTATGGCTATAGACGTGGATGAAGAAAGTAGCTCCAGAGGGAAGAACTCGATTGAATATGAAGATTCTGATGAAGAGGAAGTTGAGGTAAATCTTGAAGCAAAGTTGGTAAGTGCACTTGAATAATGAAATTATGCAAAAGAAAAATTAGAAACGAGATGCACATTAAAGGATTATGAGGAAAAATCTGCATCTTTGAGAAAAGACAATCACATAAAGAATAAGAGGAGACTAATGAGCTAAAGGAACTTGAAAATCAGTTGGAGAAGATCTCTAAGTCCTATAAATAAAAATAGGAGGAGTGATCAAAGTTGAACACATAATTGGAGGAGTTGAAATCTGAGATGGACCAAATGTTCAACAAACTAATTATGTATGAAAAGATAGAGAATAGCTCTATTGTGCTAACTGACATACTCAACAACCAACGTGATACAACTAAAAAGTCTAGAATTAGCTTCAAGGGAGAAAATAAGGAGAAAGAGTCAACAAAAACTAAAGAAAATAAGTCTGCGGCTACACCAAGTACTTCCTCTACTGCAAATAAAGGTTTCCACAAACCCACAAGAAGAAGAAACATTGTTCCTAGGATCACCTATGCAATGAGGTACACACATTCCTTTTATGGGTATTGTTTCTCTTGTAATCAGTTTGGACATAAAGCCGCAAAGTGTAGAAAGAACTCTAGAGGCTATAGAAGAAATTTTGGCCCATCTTACACCAATTCAAACTTTAATGTTGCTTAGTACACCTATCACAAGAAAATAAATAATCCACTAGTAAGGAAACAAGATCCACCCAAAAAAAGTGGATATATGTAAAGAAAGATGAGAATAAGAGAAAAGAATGTTGCTTAGTAGTACAAACCACATTCCATGTATAGAATGAAGATAAAATTTGGTATTTAGATAGTGGATGCTCTAGTCACATGACAGTGATAAAAGTAAATTTATTTCTCTGTCTAATAATGCATCAGGTGTTTGTGAGATTTGGTGACAACAACTCTGCCAACATAGTTGGAAAAGGGACATTAAGTTTGGATAATGGAAAGACTATTACAGAAAATTTTTTATATGTTGAAGGCTTGAAACATAACCTATTAAGTGTGATTCAAATGTGTAAGAGAGGATACAATGTCATATTCCATGACCGAGGATGTGATATTATCAACAAAAAAAGATAGGAAAAAGAGTTTCAAAGGCCAAGCCTTATAGGCGGGTGCCTGTAGAAAAGAATCTCTTGTGATGCATAATATTCACTTGAGTCCTTTGTTGTGTTTAATATCAGCATAGGTGGAGGGGTTGCTGATCCTTGTGGGATTGGTGTCTTACTAAAAATCTTTTAATATGTGTTATGTTATTATGTGTCCTTGCTTTGTGTAATATAAGCAATGGTTTTGTTTGTTTTTCTCCCGAAATGGTTTCCCACACTAAATCTCAATGTTAAATGTTCATGTGTTTGATGAATACTTGATTTATTTTATGTTGATCATATATATATAGATTGGTAAAGAATATAACATTGAATCAAGAGTGTAAAATTTTTAATCTCCACTCGATTCATCCCCCTCTTAGTGCATGTGATCTACAACATTTTTTTGGTTCTCAAGATCACACTAGGTGCAAGAGAAGAGCATACACAAGCCTTAACCTTAGTTATTTATCAAATGAAAAGATCCTAAACTAAAAGATCATATACCCGACAAAATGAAAATTTATTCCTGTAAGTATAACAATGAATGGTGATTTTTCTTAGTTACTCAAAATTAGCAAAAGAAGGTTTAGAGGTTCTTTTAATTCTCAATATCACACAAAGTGCAAGAGAAGAGCATACATAACCCTAGTCCAAACTCATACAAAGTATGAAAACAAAATCACTCATAAAAACCCTAAGCCAATTTTAACAAAAATCACTTTATCAAACTCTAAGGAAATTTTGTTAGTAATCTTACTCTAAAATCATAAAATTGATAGTAACAAACACTAAAAAACGTCTAAAAATGATAGAAACCCTAAAAACTAGAAGTTGAAATTTCAAACTTTGAAGTAAGTTTACCTGAGTACACTAGCACACTTCCTAGTGCATGTGCACATTCTATAGTGCACATGCACATTCATTGAAGCACATGCACATACATTCATGCACAGTGTACCTCTTCTCAATTTTACATAGTCGATTATGCACATGGGCATACAGAGAGGTGTAGGCACACCCTTTGATGCACAGTGCAAACCACACATAGAGGTTCAAAATCAAGTGATGTATAGGCATATCTAGAGAGGCATAGGTGTACCATTTGATGAAAAATCACGTCCAGTAGATCACAGGCACAAAATTTGATGCATAGGCACAAGCCTTCCTATAGGTGATCAAAATATGACTTTTGACAAGGAATTTTTGAAAAAGATCAAAACTTTGGCCTTTTGAGGAAATTTTGACAGCACTTCGCCTCCTTTTATCCTACAAAGAACATGAAAATACAACCTCTACTACTAATCTAGTTGAAACAACTATCTAGCTTGAAAATTGATCTACAAAACTTTGAAAATTACTCTAAAAACTTGAAATTAATCTAAAAATATTGAGAAACTAATCTAAAAATCTTTAAAGTAATCTAAAAGCTTGAAATTAAACTAGAAAACTTGAAACTAATCTAGAAAACTTGAAATGAAAAACTTTGAAACTAAGTTTAAAATATTTAAAAATGAATGTAATGTGGTATTGTCCCACCTTTGGATGTGCCAAATGAAGACTTCTAAAGCTCCAAGAAAAGCTAAACATAAAATACTAACACCACATAGTCTAATTGAGAAAGTGCTTATTGAATCTAAAAATAGTTACATCAATGATAAAATATTAATGGAATGCTAACTAACATGAATATAATTCAAAACCTAGCTAAAACATGCCTACTAGTATATTCCATTGACTAACATAGACCTAAATAGATCTAGGAGAAATCAAATTGGGGGTTTTTTGCTACTCCACAAATGGTGAGAAGATCTCTCTAGCACAAGACTACAATGCCATTCTAGATACCCTTCTACTAACCACAATGAAGACTTGAGGCAAGGATTGAACTTGGCTATTAATCATATTTCTTATATGATATGCAAATCAAAGCATGGTGTATAAAGTTTAAAGGTAGTACTTAGTCTTATTTATATTTTTCCTTTGAGGAAAACTTACATCTTCATACATGTGGGAAAAAAATTACAAATAAGATTAAAAATTACTAATCATGATTAAGCATTGCTAATCATGATTAGTGAATTAACAAGTGATTAGGATGTGAGGAGCCTTAATCAACCATTTAGGGTTAATTAGGAGGTTAGGATAAGCTTTTGAAGCATGTTGAAATGTTAAGAAGGGAAGTGGGGTGATTTTGAGTGGTTGGAAGAGGGGTTTGAGTTAATAATAGGGTACTTTGACCAAAACAAGAGTAAAATAGGCTTAATTAGCTAATAATCGCAAATTGTATATTTGGAAGAGGATTTTGACTTAAAATTTTCGTAAAGTGGCATCCTGAATGTGAAAGAGGATAGGTAATCAAAAATACACTATTAATTGACCAAAATGATATGAAATGTTAGTTAATTAGCGAAATCACTAATTATAATGGAAATGGTAAGGATAAGAGTGATTTGTGTGCTTTTGGCAAATAAGATTGCAAAAGCAAAATTTAGGTGTCTACAAAAGCGATAGAAAGAATTTAAGATCCCAGATGAGTCTCGACCTCTTGATTCAAGCTATGGCCATGCAAGATGGGCATGAAGTTGTGTACGATTCTTCACTCAACTTACAAATACCTCATAAAGACATGAGTTAGAAAGATGAATTCAAGGATCCCTACAGAAAACATGTGGATGAACATGAATGCGGGATTGAAGAGAGCTCAAGATATTTGAAAAATTCAAACAAAAGATATCCTAGAGTAGTAATGATATGGTAGAAGAAAAAGAAATTATGCGGATAAGAACATAAACAAATTTCAAAGGAAATGAAGGCAATGGAATCTCTGAGCGAAGACCTGAGCATCAAGAAGCTCATGTAGGCTCACTCCTACAAAGTATACATGCAAGTGTGAAAGCACCTAAATTTCATAAGTAGTTAATAAAGGGAAGCTAATTTATAGAACTTCGTCAATGGTGCCACAAAAATCAACATGTAGTGTTACACACTTAGGGGTGATATATGAGGAATGAAAAGTGCTTCAGTGAAAGTGGGTTATCCCCCGCATTGTACCATTCGATATTTAGGCACATTTTCCTTTCTATTGTGTGTGTATTTCCCTTTCCGTGTGTAATGTGTGTTTCCTTTCTTTGGATTTGTGTGTGTGTTCTTCCTTACTATCTATCTCTTGTAAGTTGTAAATGGCTCTAGAGGGCCCAATGGATAAGGCACTAGTTAATATATTACATGTTGACATTCAAGGATTCCTCATGTCATGTCTTCATTGTGATCACTCCATAACATGTCCCAAATCTATAGCAAGTTATTGTCATGTAAATGTATAATATGAAAAATTCCAATTTTCAAGCATGATAACGGACCACACTGTCAAATTTTTTCAAAGTCATACCTTCCCAAGACACCACGAGGTCATTCTATCCCAATCACCTATCATATCATGTCATTCTAATGATCCCTATGTGAATGTCAACTCACGGCCCTAGGCGATTAAGGAAAGTCAAGTCAATCCCTACATGATTTAGGATATAGTGAAACATGTAGTCTTCTAAGCAGCTTGATTAGAAGGGGCTATCACTTGTATTCCTAGGACTCGTGCATCACCAATTGGGAGGAGAAAGGAGCATGATTCATTGAGGTGGAGTATTAAAGTTCTAGAAACCTTATAGAATATATTTTGGTACATTCATAGAAGATTTAGAAGTTTAGGGGCGAGTCCACTGAAAACAGGTTCTCGGGCCTAAGAAACACACAATTTTAAAAAGCACATGAGATTTAGGAAGGAATTCTAGGATTTCTGTAAGGATTTAGGAGCTAAAAAATATATCAATGGAAAGGTAATTAAGAGAAATACAAGGTGGTTTAGAGGATCACAACACCTAGGCAAAATATGTCTATATCCATTTTTTCTCATGCTCAGTCACAAAGCTAGAAAGAAAATCCTATGTTTTAGGGATAAAATGGATGAATAAAGAGATGATACAACCATCTATGGATTCAAAAGGAAATTTCTAGTTAGAATCATATAACATTGCATTAAAAAAATCCATTGGGAAATCTTGATACGGCCTTCACAAGTTCGCTCTCAAGGCGTGTTCTTTGGTATTTAGTTATTATTCAAAGTGGACCCATGTCAGCCCCAGGAGCCTCGAGAAGATTTCATGTCCCTTTTATACCCTACAAAAGGTACAAAAAAATGTTCCAAACCCTTTTTATCCCCCAAAATGCCAATGTGACCTTTTATTTTTCAGTTAAGCCCCAAAGAACTAAATTTGAGCCTTCTCTCTCCCTACACACATGTTCGCCAAGTATCATGATGAGGCGTGAACTAGAAATTGATGTTCCCTTTGCCACTTTGGCCAAAGGGACACAAAAATGCACCCCATCCCTCCCCCTTCCATTTTGGCATATAAATATTGGGAGATAGCCATTTTTCGCATTTCTCCCCCACATCTCCATACCTCTACCGAAATGCTGCCAAATTTTCTCCAGAATTCCTAGCCTCCATTGTTGCATTTGAATCACTCCACCTAATACAGATTTTATCCAGAAACAAAAAAATCACAAAAACAATGGATTAAAATGGTGAAAAAACAAAGAAAAATAATATTTTCATCAGAAAACCCTCATAGTAAAAAATAGAGAAATGCTGTTTCTCTCAATGTAGAGACATGAATTGAGATGTCATCTTTTACAGACTTCCTCATTTTTCAAGATGATCAAGATGTAATAAATGGGAGATTGAATGGTGCCCTAAATAATTTTTTCCAACAAAAACCACTTTTCATGCCCTAGCTCACATTCGTCGGATTTCCCATCAATCTGGCAATGGAATCAAGCTAGAAATTTTCCCATTGACTCCAAGTGAAAAACCTATCCCAATGGAGTCACTTTCATCATAATCAGAGGTGAAAATCAGACCTACAAAAATATTCATGACTCCATTAATGGTTGTCATGGTAGCTTTGTGCTTGAAGCTCTTTCCAGGTAAAAATTTCATTTTTTATTTTCAAGCTTTCTAGTGGGAAAAATCAAGTGAAATTCGGAGGATAAGATCATGAAAATGAGATGAGTCCAAAAATATGTGTTCTCATTGCAAACTGAGAACTAGAAATCCACTTTCCAAAAATAGAAAATTTTCTTGTCTGCAGACTTGCTATGTTTGGAAAGTCATCATCAAAAGTGGTTATGGTGAAGGCAGTGTGCAATGAAGAGCATTAAAAGTCGAAATGATATTAAAGAGTAGAAAAATGAAAATTAACACTTACCAACAATAGTAAGCTCCTATATGGGTGCTTTGAATAAAAATAGTAAGTCACCCAAGAAGTGGTCGAGGTAAAGGCATTGTGCACAGGAGTGAATGAAGAAGTTCATAACATCAGGATGGTCAAGAAGAGGAAAAAATCACCTCTTACCAAAAATAGTAAGTATCCCATCTGGGCACTTGATATTAATGGAAAGTCACACTCAAAGGTAGTTTTGGCATAATGAAACATATAGGGATGATCATTCTAGTCAACATCATCATTTGAGATCATCATAGGCATTTCTCACATGGAATTTGAGATCCATCTTGGGGAACTCGACAGTGTCTTTTGACACTCACTTCATGGCTCAAGTTGTAGGAATCTAATGTGTAAGGTAGAGGTTGTAATCATTGGTGAACATTTCATTCAACTTGGTAGGGTCAATTTTGAGTTCCTATCTCTTCTGAAGGGATCTTCATGAGTCACATTCATGGTAATCTATAGAACCATTCAGTAGTGTTTTTAAACACTCAATCCAAAGCATCCAAGATCCATCTGAAGGAGTTTATCAAGGTGTAAAGAGTTCAAACATTCATAGTTTTAATTCATTAGAGATTTGATGATAAGGATTAGTGGACTTTACCATAAGCGACATCTGGTTCTTTAAATAAATCTTTCCTTCTCTCTCTATCTCTTCTCACCCTAACTTTCTCTCTATTTGATGTTCTAATTTTGCATTGGGGTTGCAATTTTTCATATGTCTGTAATGTAATGAAAGTAAATTTAGTTTTCTAATGTATTAAAGTCACCTTTATGCTATAAAAAGGGACTTAAATTTTTTTAGGAAGATGAAAAGTTTAAGTTATTTCGAGACATATGAAGAGTCATTGGGAGGAATATGAGGAGTCACTCCTCTTATAAAATGTAAAGGCCTCCATCTTTCAAAGGGCTGGTCATTTTATGAATTCATGAGAGAGAGATCCTTGTGAAAAGACAAAGAGATAGAAAATTCTTCCATTTCCCCCACACTCTAATTTCTTCCATTCTCATATTATATACAACTGGATTTTCAATGCTAATTAAGGAAGAAGTTTCTATTTTCCATGGCATATGAATGTGTGCATCTTTATATGCATAGTTTCCTCTAGCCAGTAGCATTAAAGTTTTGTAGTTTTATTCTCTTTAATGCATGTGATGAAATTTATAACTAGTGTATGCAGGAATCTGATTTTCTACTTGCAACATTAGTTCTCCTACCTCATATTCTCACTCCTACCCCACTCTCAAGACAAATTCATCTCTGCAAGTAATTGCTAGCTTTACCATGAGGTCGGTGGAGTGCCCATGTTGGATCCCAACCTTGCAAGACCATTAGGAAAAACCCACTTTTTCAAGTGCATGCAAATACAAAAGATGCATCGTTTAAGTAAAGGGACTTTGACTCCCTTAGCGTTGGCGAAAAACCCATGATTTTCCACGAAAAATTTCTCGCCAACACCTTGAAAAGTGAAAAGGTAGGATATAAATGTTTTCTAAGTGAAATTTCCTAAAACTATTGAAGAACATCAAGACATGTGAAAATAAAGTGTTGATATTATAGAGGAAAAATTGTGTTAGCATGTAAATATGAAATGACTATGAAACTAATTCAACACAAAATCTAACACAATAGTTCATCTACCTCAAATTGAGTATAGATAAAAGGAAGAAAGTAATATACCTGTACTTACCTACAAGTGAAATCCTCCTCCTTTGATGATTTTGATTTTCTCCTTGATTTTCTTGTGAGATGGTATGAGAATGCTTCAGATGTGTGGACCAATTTCAGCAACACCTCCCCTTGATCAAATGATGTTTTTGGCTTGATGGAATGCTATGAAGAATGCTTAGCTTGCTTGAGAATTTGGCAACATAAACTTGCAATTTTTCTAAGGTGCTTTCCATGGAGGGTGGCACCTCTATTTATAGCTAGAGGAGGCAAAAATCAATGGTTGAGATCTTGCCATGTTGGATAAGATCAATGGTTGAGGATGCATGAGAGTGGAGAATTTTCTAGATGTGGAGAATTCTAGATTTCATGAGAACTCTCCATTGAATTAAAAATTCAATGGAATAGTGCTCATTCATTTGAATATTTGAAAATGGGAGGGAAGAATGGAGAGGATTCTAGAAATATAAGCCTCTAGATTTGGAGGGTCATTTAGCATGTAGTTAGGTGAGATTAAGTATGTTTAATGAGGTGATTAGATGGAGAAGCTAGGCATAAAGTAGGTATAGGGTAGGTGGTAGGTGGGTGAGTATTTTTAAATTGCTATAAAATAATTAATGAAGATTAGTTAATATATTAAATAAATTATTAATGATGTATTAATATTTGTAAGGATGTAATGGGATTATGGAATGGTGAAAAATAATAATTGAAGTATGGTTATATATAATAATTAATTAATTTGTAATTAATTATTATATGGTTATTGATGGGAATGGATTACTATAGTATGATGATCATATTATTTGCTAAATGACCACATTAACATTTTACATGTCTACATTTTCCCCCTCTTTGAAGTGTTATTGTGAAGCAATGATAGTTCAAAGAAAATAAGAGAAGATAGAATAGATGGAGAAGTGATTCCCCCTCGAGAGGTTAGGTGGGGAGGAACGAGTCAACTAATCACTTGAAAAGAGGAAAGACCTAAGTTAGCAGATGATAGATGATTATAGAAGTTGAAGGAGATTGATGATGAGGATGCAGATTGAGTAGAAGATTGAGGATGAGGATTTAGGATTATAGGAGGATAGTATGGAGGATTAGAGTAGAGAAGAGAGGATTTAAAGGATGAGGACTAGAGAATTAGAATATTTGAGGATTTTGGAAGAAAAAGAGATTAGAGGATTAGAAGAGGAGTATAAGATTAGAGGATGAGAATGGATTAGAAAATAAGGATATAAGAGAGGATTAGAGGGGATTAGAATATTAGGAGAGAAGATTAGAAGAATTAGAATATTAGAGGAGAGGGGAGAGGATATTGGATGCCCTAGTCAACAAGTGTATGGAAAGGGAAAGAGTTTGGATTTTGGATTTAGATGATGCCCTTGTCAAGGGGTTAGATGTTGAGGATTTTGGATTATAGGATGTTGTATTTTGGAGATGTCGGATTATATGATGCCCCAATCAAGGGGGTAGGATTGAATATTTTTGATTTTGATGTGAGGATGTTGGATTAAAGATGTTATATTTTGAGATGCCCTAGTCATGGGGTAGGATTTGAAGATGTGGGATATAATATGTTAAGAGTTGGATGTGGATATTAATTTATTGATAAAGGATTGATTAGATGGGAGAATTAGATGATGACGATGATTAGGTGTGGATGATGATATGGCTAAAAAAATGATGATAGGAGAGGGTATGTTGCCATAAAGTTCCCATTGTATCATCATTAGCTGTTGTGATTGATGTGGCATAAAGAAAAATGCACCAAGGTATAAAGACCATGGTGACTGAATTATCAAATTCCCTTGTCCTCATATCATTGGATAGATTAATATAAAAAATATGGTCATCATATCATTGGACCAAACAAAAGGGGCCTCATATCATCGACCATGTAAATAAAAAAGAGGCCTCATATCATCGACCAAAATGTAAATGTAAACAAAAAATCAAACACAAGAAAAACACACATTATATTTTTGGATCTTTGTTGAATTATTTAGATACATGGATTGTGAGTGTTTAATTTTTATAATTTGGTGAATTTTTTAAAATTTTTGATTTTTATGATTTTGTTTATTTTTTACAATTTTTTTGATTTTTTACGATTTTTTGATTTTTACAATTTTTTTACTATAAGGTGATAGAGGAGGAAATATGATGAGTGTAGTAAGAAACGGGAGGAAGAATAGGCCCTGTGGAATATTTTAGGTCACTACGAGGCGGGTATAAAATGCCTTCGGGGTCCATGGGAGGGTCATTTTCACCGCGTATAGTTTGAAAATGAGATCTTTGAGGATAATGAGAGGTCTTATTGGAGGATTGTAGAGCCATCGTGTAGACACCAGGTAATGCGAGTTCTACAATTTCTTTAGTAAAGGCAAGATAGGCTGGTGAGTAATTTATATTTTATTTTTAAATTATTTTTTTTTTTTTGAAGTTTTAGAGTGTTTTAGGTGAAAATCACCACTTAGGTGCCTTTATTCGGAGCGTACATGCTTTAAAAAAATTAGGCACATGATGAATAAGTAGCACATATAGGTGATTAGGGTAATAGGGACACAAAATAACACTTTTATGGGTGGGTAGATTTATGTTATTATGTTATAAATAATGCTTATATCATATAGATTGCCATGTTTAGGGTGGTTAGGCATAAGGGATGAGAGATAACACGTTTAATTAGTTTTAGAGCATTTAGGGGCATGAAAGGATGAGGTTTGGTGCATTTATTATTGTTTAGCGCGTATACCATATATAATGGCACGTTTAGGGTGAGCAGAAGTGACTAGGGGAGTATAACATGTTTAGGGTGTATTAGCATGTTTATGGAATATAGTGGTGGATATACGAGATAAAATAACACATATATGGTAGAGGAAAAATGGATAGGAATGGGAAGGGGAAATAGGAAAATTATTGAGAATTAGATGTAGGCATTAACATGGGTTGTGTGACTGTGTGCAGGAGGTGTTGTCCCCAGTTTAGGTGAGGCATCGATGATCAGTGGCTTTACAAAATTTGCTAGGATGGGAAGATATAGAGGTAGAGGAGGATGATGCGTCCTCTTGAATGTGTTAGGAATTATCCATGTAACGAGGATGCTTGTGATGCAGGTAGATTGGAGTTTACCGATAGCATTAGTAGAGCATTGGTACTTAGAGACGAGCATCTTACGTTCACGCGAGAGGAGATGATAGTGACATTAGAGGACGTCTACCATATCTATCATTTTCCAATAGAGGGAGATCCCATTGTGTGGTAGAGATCAATCCCAGGATAGACTAAGGTTATTAATAGATGTTGTGGATATGCCTTGGGATGGGATGCGAGATAGATCATGGAGTATACTTTAGAGAGGGATACATGGAGTAGGTTCCACTATTATTGTGTTCATTGATCAGTTGTGTGTTATTCCCAGATGGTGGGGGTTAGTGATTTAGTGTTGGTTTTACAAATGTGGTGCATGATATGTTGTAGGAGGAGATAGTATTTGCATGGGCCCCAAGAGTATTAGCTCGATTATATTAGGATGTGCACATAGTGGCCTATGGTGGAGGGGTAGCATTAGAGTATGGATATTACTACAGGTATGAAGCTATTAACATATCATTATAGGTAGACCTATTGGTATTAGGGAGTAGCAACGAGTGGGGGAGCATTATATTTATGGTTGGAACATGACTAGGGGTAGACCGGAGCATTTAGATGAGTTGGATTGGTATCGTTGACATATCAATGAGTTACAAGAAGGGATATTACTTGGAAGCCACATCATTAAGTACAAGGAATGGGAGGAGATAATAAGAATTTGGGGAGGATACAGACTCCATATTATTTAGTATAAGGTTTTCCGTACATATTAGAGTGATACCATCCAGATTGGGTTCTTCAACAGTTCAAGATAGTGTAGGGTATTCCCACAGGTTGCCATATCTTTTCCGATACTACTCAAGAGACAAGACTTGGGGTGTGGTGATTCTAGAGGAAGTGACCAAAGAAATTTTAGATGGGGTACCATTAATTGCATGGGAGAATTTACTAGCAATAAAATATCTATGGACAACATAGGGATATATGGAGTGATGGGCGGAGATTAGGCCTATGTGGTTGACACGTTCTTGAGGAGACATGCGGTTTGTACATGGCTGAGGATAGGTATACATGGGATAACACATGGACAAGAAGTGGTATTACATTATCCACAACCATGAGGATAGGAGGAGGCCTAGAGAGCACCTTTCGTGATTATTTTTAGTGGTCCACAAGGACAACAACAGTCCAAAGAAACCACCCGTGTAGAGGCGAAAGAGGTAGAAGATAGACATGATGGAGGTAGATAATACTTTGTTGTCACTACATAAAGTGCATCCATCTTAGGAAGAAATAGTATGGCTGTCGGGTAGAGGTAGATCAAGAGAAGGAGGGGATGGAGGAGTAGGAGGAGATGAAGGAACATGAGAGGATGGAGTATTAGGAGCAGATTCAAGAGGTGTCGATTTGTAGGAACATATCGATATGTTAGAGAAGGAGGCACATGAGCGAGTAATGGAGATAGCCTATTTACGGGTGAGGGATAGAGTTCTTATGAGAGATATACATGGATTTACAATAGTAGTAAGTTAAAGGGAAGCAAATATTACATGACTATACAGAGATTTTGCGCATATAGAGTAAGAGAGGGATCATGTAGTGTCTGACATCGAGATGGATATTGGAGAGACCAGGATGCATATAGGGTGAGATATGGCCCATTAGATGGAGGAGCAGGGGGGTAGTAGGACAACGAATGGATCAAATGTTGCAATAGTATTACTGAGCACTTCACATAGATTAGGATAGATGGGGCCACAGGATATTATGCTCGTATAGTAGTATTAGGCCTTGATAGTTGAGATGCGATATTATGAGGATATTGTGATACATGAGTGGCTAGATTATGTACGTTATATAGATTTTGTGGCCATAAAGAGGACATGTCGGGATCTATATAGATATCATGTCAAAAACCAGGGTCGATCCACAACTTCTAGGAGCATAGCTAGTGTTGCACAACCTCCACCAGGGAGGGATGATACTGGGAATTCGACACCTTGATGAGTGTTAATATATCATATCATATGTATTTTTTTGTTGATGACTAGTATGGTCATAGTTTTGATGTATGTACAGATGATCGATTATTTTGATGGCCAAGATGGTCATATTTTTGATGTATATATATGGATGGTTTGCAATATATGATTACCATTTGGATGAGGTGGATGATTTTTGTATTATGACATGTACATGTAGTGAGATATTGTATGATGATTATGATGGTCATTTTTTTGGTGGATATGTTCATGGATACTTATCATTTTGGATGTATAGTGTATGTTATGGGACATTTTTATGATGATGGTTATAATGAGATGATGTGATTTCTTTTGATGTTAATGATGTAGTGTGATGATGATTGATGATGTTGTTTTATTATGATGTTGATAATGTTTAATGTTTTAGTGATTATCATGATGAGTGTGTGATGTGATAATGAAATAGTGGTTAGATGATTTGGTTCATGATGGGTTTGATGAGAATATTGTCTTTATTGTGGATGATGTATAGATGTGATGATGTGTACTTAAAATGTTGATTTTTATATGTGTATATATGTGATGAAATTTTTATTTTGTTGTGGTTAACCATAATAATGATGATGTGGTTTGATGATGGATGGTATTAATTTGTAATGAATATTATTAGATGATTTTCATGATGATGGTAAAATGTGAATGGGATCATAATGATTATTCATTGTTATTGTGATGGCATTTTATATATAGATGGTTTATTTGTGATATAATGTGTTAGATTGTTGGCTCATGTTAGATGTTGGTATGAGAAGTATTGATGATTGATGAGTTTGAGGATTTAGTATGGATTATGGATGAGATAGTGACTATGTGTTAGATGTAGATTAGGATTTAGGTCATGGATATGGATGGATGTATAATATTATATGTTATTAATGTAATATGTGGTATTTACAAAGGAAATGGGTGTCAAATGTTCCTATTTTTTTACAAATATGGCATTAATTGTGATAAGATAATAGAAAGGAAAGTGGCAAGGGATCAAATAATGAAAAGGAATAAAAGAGGAGTGTTTAGAGAGAAATTAAGGCCTCAGGATCTTACAAGGGTTGTATTTCTTGTAATTTTACTTAGAATCACCTGTAAACATAGTTCTTGGGTATGATTGTGGACAATGTGACCTTAGTGAGGATCGGGATAGAAGTTCTAATCATGAAAAATCCCGTACTTTGAAGATAAGATCAAAATAAATATGGATTTGGATAAGGTAGATTGGGATGAAAATGGGGATCAAAAGGATGTAGGGATGATTGGGTAGTTTTCCCCCAACGTGCTTTGTTAATGCGTCATAGAGTGCTAGTAGACTAAGGATCAAATTTACCATAGCACCGAAAATGGGTTTTCACCATGGTACTTGTTCAAGACTCCACCGAAGTGGATTTCACCTTTGGACAGATTTTTTTAATATAATGTGGAGTGTTAGGAACTTAAGCATAAAATTGACAAAAATAGCTACTCCACCTTATGTCAATTCTATGCTTAAGTGCCTAACACTCCACCTTAATAGAAGTGATAAATAGGATACTGCTCGTGCTCGAGCCATGATGTGTGAAGGAGCCATCATAGTATAGTGTCCACGTATCTAACTCTGTGATTTTATATATGGATTCATCTAGGAACCAAGTGCTAAGTGGTGTAGAATTAGAGACTGGAGTCTCTGCGAACTGATCATCTAGAACTTGTCCTTTAATAGCTTTGTGGTTAACATATTCAATGTCAAACTCAATGAGGAGCATGATCTATTTATCCATCCATCCTATGAGATCCGATTTAGAAAGTATCTATTTGAGTGGATCAACTTTAGGTATTAAGTTAAAAAAATTATTGAGCATGTAATTTCATAGCTTTTGAGAGGCAAATACTACATCAAGACACACTTTTTTCATTAGGGTATAATTGAGGTCATAAGTGATTAAGGTTTGGATTAGATAGTAGATGGATTGTTCCTTTCCATGGATATCGTGTTACACTAGGAGAGTGCCTAAGGCATGGTGTGTAGCTACTATGTAGAAAATAAGAGGCATTCTGGCGTAGGAGGTACCAAAACAAGAGGATGCATAAGATATTCCTTTATTTTATCAAAATATATCGACATTCCTCATTCCAATGAAATTCCATTCCCTTTTTTAAGTAGATAAAGGAATGGATGGAATTTATCGATAGTTATGAGATAAATATTTTGATGGCTTGAATCTTTCCCTTTAGACTAAGTAGCTATTTGATATTTTTAGGTGGAGACATTTCAACTACAACTTTGAATTTATCTGGATCTCTTTCAATTCCACATCTAGAAATAATAAAACCTAGGATCTTACCAGATGTGATGCAAAAACACATTTCTTGGGATTAAGATGGACTTTGTATTCTTAGAGTCTTTCAAAAATTCGGTGAAGGACCATAGGATGTTCTTCATGAGTTTTATATTTTCTCATAATGTCATCGATGTAATCTTCAACTATATCATGCATCATGTCATGAAAAATGATAGTCATCACACGTTGGTAGGTGGCTCTAGCATTCTTGAGTCTGAAGGGCATGACTTGATAGAAAAATGTGCCCTAAGGTGTAGTAAAAGATATTTTATGTTGATCCTCTTCAAAAATTTTGATCTGATTATAGCCAAAGAAACCATCCATGAGAGACAACATCTCGTGCCCAACTATAGAATCGATAATCATGTTGATATTTGGTATTGGGAAATCATCTTTAGGGAAATATTTATTGATGTTGTGAAAATTGGTACAGATGTGAATGCCCCAAGTCTTCTTTCCTACCGGGATAATATTGGAGATCCATTCAAAATAATCAATGGGTCGGATGAAACCAACATCAATAAGCCTATGTAATTCTTGAAAAGAAATGTGACTTTTGGATGCATTTTTGGAGCTTTTGTTTGACCGGTTTAGCATCTTTACGCACCACAATGTTGTGGACCATAAGAGAAGGATATAGACCGAGGCATATCCACATAAGACCACGCAAATACATTTGATAATTATTTTAAGAATGTGGAAAATATGTCCCATTCCTTTATAGACAAGGATTCCCCCAATTTGAGAATCTTGTTTTCTTCTTTTGTGCCAATGTTGATGTCAATGGTTCCCTCTCAATTAGTGATCAAATCCATCTTACAATGTTTTAGGAGGCTGGAAGGAGTTGGTCTATAACTAGATTGTTTTCGGGATCTAAGGATTCTTAGAAGAATTCATAAGGATATTCCTCATCAAGGTGATAAGAGAAGTTGGGATGAGGGATATTTGATTGGGACTAAAGGGAAATGGGAGGATCCTATTCACCGAAGTATGTGTAAATGTTTAATCATACTTGGAAACCCTTTATGATCCTCAATGGTTATATTGTCACGAGTTCCCATAAAATCAAGAATTTCTTCATCATTTTGAAATGAGTTAAGAGGGCATCCTATGATTGTTGGTCCCATTGAATGATTTGTGGATAGATGAGGGAGATGTTAATGGTGAGAACAACGGTATCATGGAAAAGGTTAGTGGTGGCAAGGTCTTTGTATCATCTATAGAGGGAACTTGTGTTAATATTGTTGATGGCCTCCTTAGCTATGTTATACGTATCACTAAGGTCATCATGGATACTTTGACTAGGTGGTTAGTACCCAAGCCCATTACCATCAAGGTTAGGGATAGTGTCAGGGTTCTGAGGATGCCTTGTCTATGGATACCTAGTCCTTATTTGCAATATCCCATATGAGTCATCATCCTTTTAGGAATAAGATATTCATCATTAAAGCAAAAAGAGGGTATAGAATCATCAATAAGCCATGTGGAATTAGATGGTTCAATGTACTCATCAGAAAGACACCCTGAAATGAATAAAAGTGGATGAGCCCAACACATGTTTTCCATTTTTTTAGATAAAAAATGGTCCTTACAAGCTATTTGGGTGACAATGGTAGTTGGTTAATGCTGAAGGTTTGATATTCTCCACACCCTTTCATCTTTAGTTTGAGTGGTGGAGTGGGTAATAAAGGAGTGGATATAGATGGAGTGGGAAGAAGGGGAGAAAATGATGGCGAAGTGTTGTGAGATGAGGATGGAAAACTATCGGTGATAAATAGAAAGTGGTAGATGATGGTGGTGGTGATGACTATCCGGGTTTAGTGAACGGATAATAAGGTTCCTAATAACTTTCAACTTCCAATGCTTGACAATATTGGAAGGGTTGTGGGTCGCCATGGATAGTGACTTTTGTACTATCATGTTCAAATTTGAGATATTGATGTAATATGCATGGTACAACATGTATCTCATGAATCCAGGGCTAACTAACAAGAGGTTATGTAGGAATTAGATGTTGATAACGTGGACGAGTGGAAAGCATGATAGGCCTAATGTTGATAGGTAAAAATATGGTGCCAACCGATTTACACTCCACATTGTCATATTATTTAATAATAATAATATCTTGTTTAAGATCCAAGTTGTTGTATCCTAATCGATGGATGATATTTAGGGTAAAAAGATTAAGATTAGATCCATTGTTAATTAGTGATTTTTAATGCAAATATTTTCAATGTGGACTTTGATGTAGAGAAGAACATTATGGGTAGGACCTTGTGGTGGAAATTATTTTGGGTGAAGGTGAGTGGAAGTGTTTGGATAAGGATAGAGATGAGAAAACAAGGGCCTAAAATTGTGTAGGATCAATGTCAGTGGGGATGTGTGTCTCTTAGAGGGCATGGTATAAAATGTCCTTGTGGATAAATGAAGTCTTGAGAAGGTCCATGATGGATATTTGTGTGGGAGTCTTCTCAAGTTTTTTGATGATGTTATATTGTACTTGTGGTGTTGGGTTAGAAGAGGATGGAGGGCTCCTTGAACCACCACACGGCTCCTTCAGGTAGTGACAACACATTGAGGGTTTTGTGAGGGGCCTTTTATTTTAATGGTGGCTACTTGGTGGGGAGAATGGTGGATATGGCCAACAAGTGATGTGTAAGGAGGGGGTACATGATGGTAATTGATGTGGTTAGAATGATGACTGGATGACTCGGGTTTACTTCTAGACTTATGCTAACCCTATTTAGAAGCATTGTTTCTACCATGATTAGGAAGGGATTTTTATAAATCCCGCTTTTTATTTTTGAGAAGAAGTGGAAGCATTGTGCTCTCTTATTTCAATTTCACTTGGTCGATAAGGTATTGAATATAATTATTTAATTTCATACACTAATCGTGACCTTTGATTTTATGGAGCTTACAATATTCATTTTCCTTTAACCATGAATGTTTGGGCCAGGACTCATCCATGGATGCATTTGAGGAAAAATTACCTTATTGGCAATAATTAATTTATCAAGGATCACTTCCATAGATTCACTAAGGGGGTGGATGTTTGTTTCTGGAATTTTGAGTGGATCGGGGTTTTCCTTTAGGGATGGATATGGAAGCTATTGTAGAGACACATTGGATGAATTTGGTGTCTATTACTCTGTCACCAACAACAATTTTATTCTTATTAAAATATTTAGGTTTTTCTAATATAAATGGTTGATTGGATATATTATGAGTATTACAGAATATGTCTTCATAAGGATTTTTGCAACAAGGGATTTCTCAATTTGTATTCCCTTCTCAATGATGTCATCAAACATGTTTGCGTAATGGACTTGTAAATGAAAGGATAATTCCTGATTGAGGTTAGAGACAAAAATGGTAACTAGTTATTTTCAAGTATGGGCCATGGAATACGGCTGGAAAGGGCTCACCATCATTGTAGGAATGACAAGAAAATTTCACCATTGTGTTGTTTGGTATTGCACAAGTCAATCATTATGACATCATGTTATACATTATAGGAGAAGTGTTTTACAAATTGAGCCTTTAGGTAATTTAAGAACCATTTTAAGGTTAGACCACCTAGAATTCCGAGAGAAGGGTCTTAGAAAATAGGATTCATTGTAGGCTACTTCTTGACACAACATGTAGAACTCCTTAACATGTTCATGGGGATCTCCTTTTCCCTTGTATTTTTGAACTTGGGAGGTTCAAAATATGGTGGAAAAGGACCCATAGGATATCACGATCAAAAGGGTTGGGGAAACATTCCTTGAATTTATACTTCCATCCCTATGTGATGAGTTGCAACCCTTGAATAATTTCCTTCATAGATTTCAATTCTTGCTCCAAGGTTGGTTATGGAGGATTGGGAGGTGGTTAATTAAAGTTAGGTTGAGAATGATGGGATCTGTGATAATTGGATGGTTTTGGACTCATTCGAGAGGCTAATTGAGAAATTTGGTTGCTCATTTGTTGTAATTAGGATAATACGATTTCTTTGGATATGTAAGGGTGGTTTTCTATACCATCCCATCCCTTTATAACGTGATAGTGGTTTAGATTATGAAGGTGTGTGGATGGTGGTCATTGGACAAAGTTATCATTTACATTTTGGAGGATACTTTGGAGTTAGTCATGGGTGTAATCAAAGGCATTTTTTCCTCCATATGATATAGCTAGAGAAATATGCCATCTTTATTTTTATTGACGAAATGATTAAGCATTTATCTTCTTCATCCTCCAAAAGTAGGTACTTGAGTCATCATAGCGATAGTGTTGACCATGGTCTCCTTAGCTTCTCCTCTATTACGGTTTTCTTTGGCATTTGCATCATAATATTTTTGGTTAAATAGATCATGTTCCATGTTGTGATTAATGTTTTCTACTTGTTTCCAAATTGGGATTGAGTTATAATTATCCTAGTACCATTAGACTACGAAGCTAATGAGATGTATTGATGAGATGAAGATGAAGGATGTTGGATGAGAGTACAATTCTTTTGTTAATCAACACACAATCTCAATAATCTAGTCTTGCTTATAGAGAACGAAGAAATTAGGGAGAGAATAGAAGAAGGATTTTCCTTGTTAGTAGAGGGCTTCTGATGTTCGTTGTTATAAGGGCTTAAAACAATAGATTAGATAATAAGTATATTTTGTCTATTAGTAATATGTTGATTAATAAGATTTGGCAAGTCGTATGAAAAGGGGATATTAAATAGGATGATTGAAAGTGTTGATATGGAGGTGTAAGGTTATGAATAATTTTATGATTAAATAGGTATGTAATTGGGATACGTTTCTAGAGTCTTATCGGCCTAGGTTAGTTTTTATATGCCGAGTAATTAAAATGGTATGACTTATGTGGTTCAAGATGAAGGGTAATATTTTTGTTTGGTAGATGGAAGAGGGTTTTTATGTCATATTATTAATGAGGTGGATTATTAATTATGTGCTTATTGAAGGGTAAATAGTATGGGATGTATATTATGAAGTTTATTTAATGGGATGGGAATGTCGGTTTTTATTTTTTGGATTTTTATGGTAATGTGGAAAGTTTAAATAAAAGTATTTACATGATGGTAGTGTATGTCTAAAGTTTATGGTGGAAAATTTTTGGTTTATTATTTACAAGGGATGTGTATAATGACAAGGGGTAATGTGTGGTCAAAATTTATGTATCGTGAAAAAAAAGGAGATTTATTGTGGTAGGTGCGATAAAGGTCAATGATGTGTATTTTGAAAATCAAGGTTAAAGGGTTGTGGTCACAATGAGTGAATGGTAGGTGTATGTTAATGAGGATTAGTGTGAGTGTTATTTACTAGTTTTGACAAAACAATCAAACAAGTAAAACCACGCAAGCACAATCCTAACGAGTCAGGTGGGATTGAAACCAAATTATAGCTCTCTTTCATACCACACACCTTTAAAAGGCAATGCCAAAAATTGGCTCTCCACCTATGTGCCAAAGTGTGATCAGCTAGTGAGTGATCTTGGGAAGTATGGCCTCCTTGCACTATAGTTCGATATGAGGCCAAAAGGGATACCTAGTCTAGGCTTACAAGCTCTCTAGAGAGTCCCCAATGTATCTTGTGGTACGTGGGGACCAAATCCATGTTTCAAGGATGTTATCGAGGCACGGTATTGATATGTGGAAGCCCCTCACTTCATGTTGCTCTTAAAACAAGAAATCACTTAGCCAATAATGATAGCTATCCAAGAATTTATATACCCCACCAGAAAATTGGGCATGTATACATGCGTGGAGGTGAATCCCATAGTCATGAGACCCTTAGGACTACGATACCTATGTGAATGTCACTTCCATGTCACGTTACCCCTAAAAAGAAAAGGGAGGGAAGACTAACTTCTTTTGATCCTCAAGATCATCCTAGGACACGAGAGGAGAGCATACACGGGGTCCCCTTTAGGTTCAAAAAAGCAACACAAGAACTTACAAAAAGACATGCAAAATAATGAAAATTAAAATTTATATGATAGGGGCCTTTGACAAGGGAACTTGAAAAATAAAAAGATTAGTATTTTTAATAGGAACCCCAATGTACTTGGACCATTCGGATACAAAAAAAAGGTTAGTAGTCTAAGTTCACTTAATATCATGCAAACAAAAATGTTGGGAATTGTTTTTGATCAAATGGTAAAACTGACAAAGTTTCCCCTTGTTTCTGTGATTTTCCTGCAAAAATATAATGTTAGATTCAAGAAAAGACTGCTAAAAACCAAAATATGTTAGCTACCATCAAAAACAAAACCAAAAATAGTTATCAGTATATATGTGCTATTATAGTATAAATGTGTTGTTTCAGGAAACAAATGCGTTGTTTTATGACAAAAGCACTAAAATACAAATCGAATGCGCTAAACTTGCAAAAAGGATTAGTAAACACAAAAGCTTTTCTTCAAGAGTCAAACACACTAAAATATGGATAAAAGCATTGAAACGTAGTCAAATGCGTTGAAACACAAACAAAATGCACAATATGTAAAAGTTACTATAAAAGAAACAAAAATGCTAAAAGTATAATAAATGCGTTGATATTGTTGAAGGGTGCCGATCCTTGAAAGATAGAGTATCATTATGCAAACACGTTGATATGTTGACAAACATACCGAAAAGGAAAAATCACGCCATGGGTTTTGAAAACACACTAAAATGTGCCATTGGAATCACAGAGGTTAGAAGTTCCTACAATTTTTTTAAGGATATATGCACTATTTCGAGGTGATGAATGGGTTGTTTCATAACGTATGCATTGGAACGACATAGATTCATGAAAAATTGAAATTTTTTAAGTTTAAATCTCACTAATGGTAAATGCTACTAATTCCAATAAAAATTTAGGGGGGTAAGCCCCATGGTGGGCACAAAATGTAGAGGAAAAATTGTGTTAGCATGCAAATATGAAATGACTATGCAACCAATTCAACACAAAATATAACACAACAGTTCATCTACCTCATATTGAGCGAAGTGAAATTAATATACATGTAGTTACCTACAAGTGGAATCCTCCTCCTTTGATGATTTTGATTTGCTCCTTAATTTTCTTGTGAGATGGTATGAGAATGATTCAGATGTGTGGACCAATTTCAATAGCACTTCCCTTGATCAAATGATGATTTTGAATTTATGGAATGCTATGAAGATTGCTTAGCTTGCTTGAGAATTTGGTAGCATAAACTTGTAATTCTTCTAAAGTGATTTCCATGGAGTGTGGAACCCTATTTATAGCTAATGGAGACAAAAATCAATGGTTGAGGATGCATGAGAGTGAAGAATTTTCTAGATGTGGAGAATTTTATATTTCATGAGAACTCTCCATTGAATTAAAAATTCTATATAATAGTGCTCATTCATTTAAATATTTGAAAATAGGAGGGAAGAATGGTGATGCTTCTAGAAATAGAAGCCTCTAGATTTGGAGGGTTATTTAGCATGTAGTTAGGTGATATTAAGTATGTTTAATGAGGTGATTAGACAGAGAGAAGGTAGGCATAGAGTAGGTATAGGGTAGGTGGTAGGTGGGTGACTATTTTTAAATTTCTAGAAAATAGTTAATGTAGTAAATAAATTATTAACAATGTATTAATATTTGTAAGGATGCAATGGGATTATGGAATGGTGAAAAATAATATTTGAAGTATGGTTATATATAATAATTACTTAATTTATAATTAATTATTATATGGTTATTGATTTGAATGGATTACTATAGTATGATGATCATATTATTAGTTAAATGACCATGTCGAAATTTGACATGTCTACATATACTATCTTGGAAATAAAATACATATAACACAGAAAAGATGAGACATGTGGATAAGAAAATATAGTTGGTAGCTTAAGACAAATGGTGTGAAGCATATCATGCAACAGAGGGAATTATAATAGTCAAAAGCACAACATCATCCAAGTGGGATATTATCATGTAAGAATTTCTTTATTTGGTAGAATAATGCATTATCAAGCTTATTTGAATATTTCACATGGTGTTATAAGGTTGGCCCTTTATCAATGATGTCAAAGGTGGAGAGATACAAAGTTTTTACTCAGAAACCATGTATGCAAGTGTTTTTTCCATCAAAGTTGATAGGTTTATGAGGTGTTTCCATCAATGACAAAGGGGAGTTTGTTGGACCCCAATCATTGTCATTAGTGTTTTCATTGATGTCAAGTGGAATTAATGGAAAAAATAGTGAGAAATAGAGAGTGAGTAAGATAAATGATAGTTGATTGGTAGTGTCAGCTCACGAGAATTTCCTATGTGATTTCCTAGGTGATTCCATGAAGCATCATAGTCATGACAGACAAGTTACATGGTCAAGAGATTAGACAGGGAAATCATGTATGGTTTAGGTGATAATGAGTATGTAATTAGTGTCTAGTGTGCATGGTCAACTCATGAAGGTGTTTTCGGTGATTTCCAAGGTTGGTAGATGATTTAGGGTGGTTCCAGTTGCATTTATGATCAATATATGTGCAAGATGTGTTTATATGAGAAACATGTGTCTATAGGGTGATTTTGGTGTTTTAGAACTATACAATGGTCTCTGGTGAGTGGATTTTGGCATTCATATGTTCCAAGATGGATTTAGGTTGATTTAAGCTTATTGTAAACTTAAACAATGAAATAGAGTTCATGGGAATTTATTGGAGGAAATTAAAAATGTTAGTACACTTGATTAAATTGATTTTGAGGTCTAAATGTTATTTACAAGCATTCTAAGTGCTTGTAAAAATTTGTAAGGAGAATCAAAATATCTGGATACTTAAGAAAATTTTGGGAAAATGGAGTATGGTGTGTTTTAGTTCACTGTGGGTCCATAGGGTACGGACATAACTTGTTCCTATGGAATAAGACTTCATCGTATATGTCTAGGGTTCTACTTCCCGAGTGTAATGCGGGTCGGATGGCTAAATCAAAGGCTCAAAGGCCCTCATAGGAATAGTTTCACGTATAAAAATGTTCCCAACTTCATTTTTGATTCAATAGGACAAAGGAAAGCATGTTATACGGGTCGGTAATAGTTTTCGAGCATAAAGGGCCCTCTATGAACAAGTTCCAAGTTTTTATGTGTTCGCTTGATGCCAAGGATAAGCCACAACACACTAAATTAGTGTTGCGCGAGATAAATTATAGATTACGGGCATGAAATAAGTTAAAAGAAATTATTCCATGAGTGATATAGTTCCCCGCAGGTTGTTATGAACTGAAAATAAAAGGATTTGGGGGAAGGTTAGAGTATTGTAGATTGAATGGAGGTTGTGGGTGCATTGAACCTTGAAGGTATAGTTCATGGCCAAAGGATATTTTATAAAAACACTCTCACCACGATTAACAAACAAAAAGGGGACACAAAGGAAGAGTACTTGGGATGCGGAAGTGTGATTCATCGGGAGAACAAGGAAGATATGTTACAAATACCCTGACTAGCTCAATTTCCACTGGAGACTTCATAAACCATAAAGACATTGGAGAAAGGAAATTAGTTGAGTGTAGAGATTTAGGGTATTGAAATAACTAGACCCATGAAGCACGTGTTCCCAATGTTCCAATTTGACATGATATATCTGATAATAAAGGAGTTGAATAGATGGAGTGGGTTATATATAAATTAGATATTGGATAGAATTGAGTGTGAGCGAACTCATCCCATGTAGCACTAGTTCCTCATGTTCCATAAATATCCGATTTACCCGATTTACAAGGAAATGATATAATGGAGTTTTATAAGGCTTAAAAATTAGTATAATGTGGACTTTGATTGATTATTTGACATTTCATTCAACACGACCCTCTCAAACCTGCATGGAGTTATCTCTCAACCTAGGTGTCATATTTTCTTGTTCTTGGACTCGTTGGGAAGGGAATTCAATTCTCTAGACATTGGAAAAATAAAAATAAATATTTGGGGAAAATTATAGAAGAAATAATAAGATAATAGGTGTCACATTGCTAGAGGATAAATTTGCAACAACCAGTTGTATTTTCAAATGTATGTTAAGGAAATGGAGATTCTAGTGTCTAAAAAATCAATATTTCATGCATAATACATGTTGCTAAAGGGTTGAAGAGCCAAAGAGAGAAGAGGATGGACCCGAGCCATTTCAAGAATTTTATAGGGGAAGGATATAAAATTTCTAATGAATATTTGAATTTGATAGAGGAGAAATGACCTGGATTTCCATGAATATCTCATGAGCCATGAATTGGACATATTTTTATACTACAGATGTGATGTATAAATATAGAAGAGAGTGAGAGGTAACCTAAGAAGAGGGTTTTACAAGAAAAGGATACACTATTGCATAATGCAAATTTGTTAGAAGATAGTAGAGAAAAGATATATGTTGAATGGATAGAGACATCTAACAGGAGCCCAAATCCAATAAATGCATGATCTAATGATAAAAGAAATGTGCTTGAGTGCTTAGGTTTCTTGTAGAGATAGAAGAAGAGAGTCATGAACATGCAATAAATATCTCTTACGAAGAGGAAGATGAGTGAGTCAAATATCTATTGCATAGAGAGAGAGAGAATCGAGATAGAGCCATCGGATGAATGTCTCTTAATCAAATTAAATGATAACCATGCATTGAAATAGAGCAGAGCTTTATATATTGTTGCAAAAAATTGAATAGGATACAAAGCCATTAATCAAAAAACTAATCCAATGAATGCTTGAGGAAGAGGCCGAAGAAGTGGTAAGAAGAGTATTGAAAATATTATTTTGTAGAGTGAGTGAAGAGAAGTCAGTTGATATGAAGAAGTGATCATGGTCCATTATGAAGGAAAACATATGTAAGTGATTAAACAAGTTAAACAATATCATTAGTCTAAGTTATAGCTTAGCATAATCAGGGGTTTGTAGCCTCCTTATAGGTAGTGGCCTACAAAATATCATTTGTGGTTGATTAAATTTTAGGGGGTTGAAGCCTCCTTATCGGTGGGTTTTATACAAAATTAGGAGTTGTGGATTCCGGGAAAGTTGTGGCTTGTAAAATCTTTGGGTGGTGATCAGTTAAACTATTAGATTTGTAGCTCCATGCTTGAGTTGTAACTCAATCAGGAAATAATTTTAACTACACAAGACAATTGTCCAAGATAGTGAATTAGTTTCTATGGGTTTTGTCCCAAAATGGTTTCCCACATTATATTTGGTCTCCTCATGTGCATGTCTTTTTATTTGTCTTCATATCTTTCACGGTTAATATTGCATGCTTATGAAAATTAATATAGTTTAACTAAAATAAATGAAAGAAGTGTAAACTGATTGTGAAAGTTTTATCTACATTAATTCCTTCCCCTCGATGCCAAAATATCTAACACTTTCTTGAGATGCCTAGTATGGTATAAACCATTTGAAGGATTAGTCAATGCTAATTTTTTTAACATAGATATTCAAACATTCTTATATCTAATCTGTTATTTCTAAAGTAGTAGTTTACAAAATAAATCCTCAATAATATGGGATAATAGAAAATTTTATTGCCCCCACAAAATTTTAACAAAATAATTTGAGAATAATGTGCTCTCAAAATACCATCTTTGATACTAAGTCTTATATTTGGAATAACATTGCACATCGAAACAATAATAAAAACACACTATAATATTATATATATTCAACTTATATGAATCATAGTTATTATATAGCCACTTACATAGCAAAACAACCTCTATAATAATAGGGAGGTGTTACATCTAATATCCTTGAATAATATTCACGGGTACAACATACTAACCACTAACTAAGTATGTAATATTGTTATAATATACAACAATATTCCTTAACAAAACACTAAATACAATAGTTACAAATATACTTGTAACCATACCACCAAACTAGTAAGTACTAATTTACTAAATAGTAAATCACCCACAACCATGTAAATGTTAATTTTCCTAAAAAAGCGAGACAATATGTAAGCTAAGACACATGATGATGTGTAAATACGTAAGAGAAAATATAGACCGTGAAAAGTAGGTCAAAAATAAGGTACATCACTCAAGATGTCACAAGACAATAAATTCCATATTGGCCATAAGAAAAAAGTATTCACACAAGACAAATGGCGAATCATGTGAATAAGAGCATAAAAAGAGAAATAAAGAGAAAGAAATGTAACAAACAAAGATGGAATCAAGTAATCATACAAAAAAATGTTGCATATGAAGCACCCATTAACATGTTAGAAAGATAAAATTTATGTCAAAGTGTGTATAATCCAATAAAGTAATGTGTTTTGAAATAAAATGAAATGAAACAATAAAACTTTTAATGTACAAAATGGATGCCCCAAGATTCGTTGTGGGACGGTAATAGGTATTGTGCAGAAGCATCCATACACGCATGTCATGGATCTATATACTCTGCGATCACAACTAAAAAAATCAAGTGAATGTGGATGTGTGTATGATGAAGACAATTACATACAATATATCTATCTAGCATCTGTAATAAAGTGACATGTAAAAGTACAAGTAAGAGTAAATGAGACCAAGGTATGTAGTATGTTGTGGATGTGGTAGTGGAATGAAGTGTGAATGATAGAGCCCACGTTCCCCAGTGGATGGGTATGTATGAACTGCGGTTCATTTATTTATGCCTCCTCAGTATTCAAGAATGAACTATAAACGAGATCACATCATCGAGTAATGTTTTGGATTGTGCATTATATGTAGAGAGAGTGGATGAATTTAGCATGGAGTGTTGATTGTATAATGATTATGTTTAGATAATATTTCATACAACATAGATATGATTGATCTTGAAGTTGTAGAATGAGGTTGTAGGATGTGTGATGATTTATCCTAAAGTGTATATCATAAATTGGTTGAGTAGGATACAAGAAAGCGTGATGATTTAACACAAAGTTTATATCATGAAATGAGTGAATAAGAAGATATAAAGAGTGATGATTTATCATAGAGTGTGTATTAATAAATGGTTGAGTATGATACAAGAAAGCGTGATGATTTAGCCTAATGTGTATATTAAATGATGAGTGAACATGAAGCGAGAAGAAGTGATGATGTAATATAAAGTTTATATCATGGTTTGTGTGGGAAACAAACAAGTGAAGCATGTTGCGTATGAAATGATAAGATTCATTGATTATGAAGATCAAAGTGTAGATTGAAGTAAGTGTGATGAGGTCCATTTGATTTGTAAGAAAATATTAATCGAGTATATCGAGGAACTAAAGTTCATCATAGGGTACTAATCACATAGTGTGAAAGTAGATGTCGAAAGATATAGCATGAATGTGTTGTGTGCAAGAATTAGTTAGCCATGTTAGTGAAATTGAAACTAACACCTAGTAGCTTCAAAACAATGCTAAACTAACATCTATGCACCATCATGCTAAGAGCTAAACAAGTAATAAACATCAACACTATGTATTAAAACCTTGAAAAATAAACTTCAAGCTAAACATGTTAACATTTATTGCTCTACTCTTTAGAAAGCTAAATCAATGGAATGGACCTAGGTAGATCCTTTAGCTATCAAAGGGTTGATAGTTGTTTCTTGATCCAAGAGGCTTGAGGATGGAGGTTCATCAAGTCATGGCAACAAGGCCTTTCTTGATTAACTCCATTGATCTTCACAAAATAGCTTGGATGATTGAATGTAAAGGGATGATGCTTAGCTCCACTCTAATGAAGAATGCTCTAAGATGATAAAATGGCTATAACTTAGGCTCTATGCTCATTTTAGGTGTAAGTAGAAAGGTAGGAGGAGGGCTCCTTATATAGCCCAATGGATAAAAGAATCTCTACATCCCTTTACATGTGGGATAATAGAGAGGTTGGGTTAGTTGTGGATAAGGAAGGTTTAGGGAGGGTTGAGTCAACCTTAGGAGAGTTTAATTTGTCCTTTAGTGACCCATGGGAATTAGGGGTGCACATAATTAATCAAAGGTGATTAATTAATAAGGATATGAGCCTATTAGGATAGCTTAGAAGAGAATTAACATGATTTCAGGTGATGCAATAGAGGAATTTGATTAAATAGATGAAGATTTGTTGATTTAGATTAGCGGTCATAATTAATTAAGAATAATTAATTACTTTAGATAGAAGGAGGTGTTAATTAACGAAAGGTCATTAATTAGGGTTTTGAGCTTTAGAAGGACTAATCAATTGTCATAATGTGATTAATTAGTGGTGATAGAGGATAAATGGAGCATTATTGACAGAGTGTCATCAATCTTGTGGGAAGTGGTGCAATTAGCACAATTTAAGTGTATTAAATTGTTTGGTATAATTAATGTGTCTACATTTTCCCCTCTTTGGGGTGGCATAAGTGACATCACTTCAAAGATAGTAGACAAGTAAAATTTTTGAAGTAGAAGAAAAATTAGTAGAAGTGAGAGATGCCCCCTCAAGTGTCGATGGGGTGATGAAGGAAGGTGATCGACGATAAAAAAGGTGAGAGAAATGGATAGAAAATAAAGAACATGATGCCCTAAATGGAGTGGAAGAATGGTGTCAATAGGAGAATGATATAGAATAAATATGGAGAAGGAGAGATTAGAACTAGCCTTCATCCCTTGCATTTGAACAACCTTATTTTGATCATATAACCAAAGATCTATGTCATTAGTCCTTATTAAATATACAAGCATATGACAAAGCGTAAAATGACATGAAAATCCATAATACAAGGAAATGTTCATTCTTTGAAAACACCAACTCCATGAAACATACAAAATGCAATGTACTACGAGAAGGAAAAAATATCATTTAATAGGGAAATAAGTATAGACACACATACTCAAACCAAATATGTTCAAGATTGTTGCAAAAACATTTTTGTTATCAAGTGAAAATCACCAAATGTTCATGATTGAAGACAATGGTTAAAAATGATTCCCCAACTAAACAAATATGCAAGGGAGAGTGATAAAGGATGTCGGGTCCCATGATAAGATGATGTGCACAATGAAATAGTATCCGAAACTAGATGTTCCTAGAGTACCGAAAAAGCAAGCGAGCTAGCTTTGTAAATGGTTGTAAATCGATGATCCACGAGTCATTTTTCTATGAACATGCGAATTTTTAATAAGATACGGGAGGAGTACCATGCGTAAGACATGGGTTTCATTGTTTGTGAGTTGTTCACCTACTTTTGTAAAAAAATTGAATGTTTTACAAATTTTTAAGGATTTTTAAGCTCGATTTTTGAATTTTAATATTTTCTAAATTTTTGACCATTTGGATTAGTTGATTTTTCTATAGAATAATTTAGAAGAATCGAGAAAGATTCTCCTATGAGTGAAAGAAATGCACTTGGGAGAAGGAAGGAACACTAGGTGGCAAGTACTACCCCAACATAATGGAATATTAATAAAATAATTATTTAATAAAATTAATTATTCGATGGAGTGTATAGGAGTGATATTGTCTAAAAGAAATAAAATTTTCCTAGTGAGAAGAAGCAAGTACTAGGTGGAAAATAATGCCACAACATGATGAAAAAAAAAAAAAAAAACAATTATTTAATAGAAAATAATTATTTATGGAAAGTAGAAGAAGGGTTAAAATGAGAATGGTGGTCAAAATAGGCTCCCAATGCATTGCGGCTGTGAAAATGGATAAATATACCCCACACAAGAGGGGGTAAATCATTACGATCAATTCATTTGTTATGAACCACTACCGAAAATTACCATGAGACCTCTAAGATTGATGAAGATGATGGTGAGAGCATGATCCCATAGGAGGCATTGCCGACCGACTGATTTTAGAGTACGTTCATCAATGCAGCGATAGCTCTTTCATGAGTAGTTTAACCTTTCCCTTGTAATTTCATGCATTTATTACTTTATTAATTATTTTTAGACCAAGCAAAAGGTTCATGCACACACCTTTGGGGGCATAGGCATTCTCAAGGGTGTGCAAGCACCAAATAAGTGTGTGCGCACTTACACACATGCCGAATTTTATCCATGTGCACACATAGGCACCAAAACATGCATGTGAGTTCCATGAGGGGATATATATATATGCACTTACGACACGAGCACGCAAAAATGGCTATGTAGGCTCTCCGATACATGCACACACATGCACAGGTGGGGTTAGTTAAGAGAGGCACACATACAAAAATATGGGTGTGCTTGTACAAAGAAGATGTATGCACAAAAGAGAGGCATGCACATGCGCAAATAGGAGTGCGGGCGCTGAAAAGGGAAAAACTTCTTGACAAAAAAAAAGAAAGAGATAGGAAGAATTAGAAAATTGTAGAAAAGTGTCTTATAGAAGAAATTGAAAATTAGCATGTGATAGAAGAAAATAAAAAGAGCATAAAATAAATTTTAGTGCCTAACACATGTTTTGTTTTATAGAGACAATTGTCGATTAAGCCTGCAAACTAGATAGTGGCATAGTCGCATTCTTTGAGATAGAGGTGATCTTGCCTCACAGGATTGTCATGACCTAGAGGTATTGTTGGAGGTAGTTGGTTTAGGACATGTTGCTCGGATGCCATCCATCACTTTGGATCATGGCTTGTTGACAACATTGATAGAGTGATGACACATCAAGAGCCAATGCTTCCACTCCCTACGGGAGATGATTGTTACCTTGGAGGATGTCCGTGGATTTTACACATCCCTATTATTTGATCCTTGATTGAGTATACCAAAAATTTGGGTGGATCGTAGAGGCGATCAATGAGGTCTTCTGCAGGGGATGACATACCCCATCGGGGTAAAATAGTTCATTTACACTTTAGATGCATATCGATTGTATCATTCACCGAACCATTATACTTGATGGCTCTTATCAATGGGTTTTAACTCACTAATAAGACAATGACATCATTTCCATTAGGCCTAATTAGAGTTATTCATGGTTTATACAAGTGCGCGAGATACTATTGGGGCTAGTGTGTACTAGAACATCTATACTAGGACTTACATTTGATCACCTTCTATCGTCAGGATGATGATGGGGCCTGCCTCATTGTTATATATTTGGTCATGGGATCACATAGAGATTATTCACCCACGTTAGCATATAACACGTGTGAGCTCTAGAGGAGCCTACAGCTATGGGTTGGGTTCTTATTGGGGATGATATCCGAGGGCACCTTGGCAATACATACTATTATCATCTAGATTTTTATAAGTTACAACAGAAGATATTATCTAGAGTCCCTATAGGCATAGACAAAGGACCGGAGGATGGGGTAGAGTTTGACGTCTCGCATGGTATAGAACTTTCTCCTACGAAGCCACAGATTATATTATAGAGATTTATAGAGTGGATTGATGCCAGTGGTAGTTGGGTATCATTCAGGGTGTTCCTCAACTTGATATGTGGTATGCTCATCATGATGCGGAGAGATAGACCATGGGGCCCCCATATTTAGGTAGCTAGAGCTAGGGCTAGTTTTACATGATGGTGCAACAAAGTTGGGCTCCCGCATGAAAGATTAGGGATTTGGTGACCACACCAGATTACGGCCTAATATGTCACTATTTTCCCCGATGATTGACCATACTAGATGGTGCATGGGTTGTAGGTGTGAGACCGCCACCAGAGATTCCCTATAGCAGTGATGAGGGTAATGATGTGGAGGGTGGTGCCGGGGAGGTGATGATGATGATGACCTTTTTATGGATAGAGATATGATGGTGGAGATGATAGAAAGGGTCCAAAAAGTGTCCTAGATCGTGCCTATAGAGGTAGGGATAGGTCCACGTAATCAATAGATACTTCCCGGAGCATAGGGTCTAAATTATATCCCTCCTCATAGTCCACTGAGAGGAGGAGAGGGTGGAGATGACATGGGACAGCTACTACCATGCAACAAAGATAGCCGATGAGGTCACATCAGTCAATTATAGGTAGCGAAAGAGAGGGACCATGCTTAGGTTTAGATACAAATACTCACAACAAAGCGGGACCAGACTAAAGCACAAAAAGGTAAGGGAGGGGATGGTGATTCTCAGTTTAGAAAGTACAACAGATGGCATAGATTATGGGCCTATTACAACATTCCTAGGTATAGGTGTAGTAGGTGATAGTATAGAGGATCATCTCCGAGGTAGAGCGAGTAGTGGATCAGGCTGATGTTGCAAGGCTATCTGTGGAGGTAGAATCCTTCTAACACACAGATGGTGCTACGTTGACACCACGTACACACAGAGATTTAAAAATGACTAAGGGAAGAGCCTCCTACTATCACTCTTTATACTATGAGGCCATTCTAGAGGGTCAGCGAGCACTAGCTATAGCCAATGTGATCGATTGGATCGCGAGGTCGAGAGGCCCCTAACATCTAGAAGATCAGTTGAGCAGCCATGAGGAGAGCCAATAGGGCAGCAAGGTGCACAGGTTATGGGTCCTCCCCCACCTCACAGGCCACGCAATCCTGATGAGGGTTTGAGTCAGACATGACTCATATGTATTTACTAATTTTGTATGTACCGTGAGATACATGCCTCTTATGAAGGCTTCATTATTTTTTATCGATGTATATGATGTAGCATTTTGATGTATGCCTTTGATGAAGGCTTTATTATTACTTGTGCCCTTGATGGACCATTTTATATCAATGATGTATATCTCCTATTAAGATAGAAATTTTATACATGTATATATGGACATTTGATGTTGTATATTGTCATGTTGTGATGTATTTTATGATGATGATTTATTATGGATGTTTGTTATATCATGATGTTGTATGGTTTTATTCCACATGTTTGTATGTATCATGATGATGGTTATGATGATGTATCACATGTGTTATATTTTATGATATATCTGTAGATGATACCATTTGTTATTGCATATGTGATGTTGTGTTGATATTTTGTACATGATGATAAGATGATATTGACTCGGGAGAGATTTTGATATTTTTGATCCTCTTTCCCCATTTGATGATACGGTATGTGTTAATTAGCTTAGCATACATGTATGATATATACGTAGCATTTTATTTATATATGATGTATAGATGATGTTAGATGTGATGATATAGATGGAGATATGATGATGTGATAAAAAAACTAGGTACATGCGATAAGAAAACACAAGAAAACGTTAACAAACCTATCAAATATACATTTCTAAAAAACATGAATTAACACAAATATGTATAATTATTTACAAGAATCAATAAACACACATCATATGTAAAAGTAAGAATGAATCTAATCTAAGGAAGAAAAGATGAACCTAACAAAGTATGTTTAAGTGACAATCTATACAAATGTATAAGCAAGTAGAAACTATACAAGCAATCAATGTACACAAAGCAAGAAACAAGATAAAGCAAGTAAACTAAAGCTATGTTTTTGTAAGATTGTTTTTAATGTGTTTTGTGTTGTTTTTGGGAGTTTGTGAAACAATTTTCTATTTTTTTGTGGTTTTCAACATATTTTAATGTTTTTAAGCGATTTTCAACATATTTGAGTATTTTGTGATTTTCAACATATTTGAATTTTTTTTTTATTTTCAACATATTTGAATGTTTTTGAATTTTTATAAGGTTTCCGAAGCTATGTCTAGGAAACTCGAGAACATGGATTCCCCAACGTTAGATGGGAATATACAAGGAAATCCCTTCACTAATTTACAAGAGGAGAAATATCTGGATCAAGGCTTGACAAGATAGGATCATAAGGAATCTCGAACTCGGGTGTGGAACTAACCACAGAGCTAAGTAAAATTACCCCTCAGATGCAAGATGCTTGTGAAATATAATCCTCCCAAGGCATCGAAAGCCAATTTTCACCAAGGACTCTATTCAAAGCACCATAATTGCATGGTTTTCACATTTGGATGACCTGTTTTCTCTTTATCTTTTTCTATTTTCTCGATTTTTTATATTGTTTTATCCTTTTTTACTTTTTTTCAAAATTTTTGCAATTTTTAAGCATATAACCACTAAGGTACATGGCATTCATTGGATTATGGAGCTCATCTCCATTAGTATGAACAAGTTTGTATGCTTCTATTCCATATTTTGCCACAATGACATACGGTCCCGGCCGGTGTGGTTTGAACTTTCCTTTCTTATCTCTTTACTGCCCTTGTGTTGAACTAATTCTCTTTCATGACCAAATCTATAACCTCAAATTGATGAGGTATGATCCTTTTGTTGTAGTTCCGGGAGACTCTATTTTGATATACCTTGAGATGGTTAAGGTCACAAATGCACTTTTAACTAAGAGTTTCAACTCTACCAGCCTAGCCACTATGTAATTCTCATCTTTGTCTAAATAATCCCCAAGAGATATCCTTGAATAAAGCTCTATTTCCAATGGGATGATAGATTTTGTTCTAAACACTATGGAATAGGTGTCACACCAATAGGAGTGTGAATTGAGGTCTAATAAACCTAGAGCACCTGGTGACATTGCAAATTCTAATTACGACCTATCTTACTCACCATCTTCTCCATTATCCAATTTTTTTTTCTTAGTGGCTTCAAATTTCCCATTACCTTGAGGGTAATATGGTGTGGACCACTTTAATATTATTTGAAATTGATGACAAATATCTTTCACTATCTTATTCTTGAATGATTTTCCATTATCAGTAACTATGGCCACAGGAATGCCATACCGACAAATAAGGTGATTCATGATGAACTTTGATATCTGAGCACCTATAACATAGGTCAATGGAATGGCCGTCACCCACTTAGTGAAATATTTTTGGTCATGATGATGTAGGTATGACCATCGGATGAGGGAGTGGTGCTCTTTCCTATTAAATCCAATCCCACGTTTGAAAAATGGCCATGTTGTTGTTATTAGTTGTAAAGGTTGCGATGGTGCATGGATGAAATTTCCATACTTCTAACATAGAACACATTTCCTCACATGGTTAAACAATCTATCACCATAGTAGGTCAGTTTGTAGTAGCCTACCCTTAATAATTTCTTTGCTAGGACCATTCCATTTGTATGGGTGCCACATACCCCTTCATGTACCTCCTTGATCACTTGGACCAGCTCTGCTACATCTAGAAATGTAACAAATTCCCATCATAGCCATGATGATATAGTGTACCTCTGTGGAGGTGTAACGTGTTATTTGGTGGATAAGGCTTTGTTTTTAGATTGGGAGATGTCGGAGGAAAGGTACTCTTGGTTTGGAGGTAGTTAAAAATAGGGTCATACCATGGGGAATAGAGACCAACAAATTCAAATTCCAAGCATGATTCTAGTATGTCGTATGCAAGTTGACGTATATTTTCAACAAAAATGGCATATCATTATTTTTGGAGTAATCTACAACATAGAACCCACTATTGCCATTGCATCTGTAGATCGGTTTTGTGCCCTTGGAATTTTCTCAAAGGTGATGTGCAAAAAAGTATTATTTCATAGTTTATACCAATTTATTGTATGGGATGATCTTGTTATCCTTGACCTTGTACTCATCATTGAATTTTTGATAATCAGTTGTGAGTCACCAATGACTTTGACATGGTGGATATTCCATTTGATTGTCAACTTCATCCTAGCAATGAGTGCCTCATATTCTGCTATGTTATTTGTGCAAGGAAAGCCAAGACAAAAATGTTATAGTATAGGATCCCCTATAGGAGTGATTAGGACAACTTCGCCCCTAAACCATGGAAAGTGAATGATCCGTCAAAGTGGACCTACCACATGATAGATTCTTCAATATACATTAGTGATATGTCTGACAAATCTAAACTTATATGTTCTATTTCAAGTAAAGGAATTTCTACGATTTTTTCGGTAATCACTTGTCCCTTAACAGAATTTTAGTGCACATATTCAATGTCAAATTCATGAGCGTGAATGATCCATTAGCCATTCTACCCGTGAGAGTGGGTTTTGACAACGGTACTTGATTGGTTCAACTTTAGATATAAGCTTGGTTTTATTATTCAATAAGTAATGTCGAAGTTTTTGAAAGGTAAAAAAACTAACCAAACAAGATTTTTCAATTTTTGGATAGTTGAGCTCATAGGAAATCAAGGTATGGCTAAGGTAGTACACAACTTTCTCTTTTTGGCTCAGGTCATATTGTGCAAGCAAAGCGCCAATAAAAAATTGGGTAGTAGATATGTATAGAAAAAGTGGCTCACCAGGGGTTAGAGGCATGAGGATAGGTGGATTGGCCAAGTATTGTTTAAGAAAGGAGAAGGCTTGTTTTTACTCTGGTCCCCAAATGAAATCAACATCCTTCTTAAGAAGATGAGTAAAGGAATGACACTTATTAGCAAGCTGCAAAATGAAGCAACAAATGGCTTACGTATTTCCTTGTAGACTCACGGAGTTGTTTGATATTCTTGGGAGGGTGAATTTTAGTCATGGAAATGAATTTGGTTGGGTCCACCTTAATTCCTCTCCTTGATATAAGGAATCCTACCAGTTTCCCTGATAATACTCCAAACACACATTTTTTTGGATTGAACCTAACCTTATATTCCCATAGGCGTTCAAAGATACGCTGCAAAACTTCGGTGGTGGTATTCTCTTGTCTTGGACTTCCCTAGGATATCATCTACATAGTCCTCCATGATGTCATGCATCATATCATGGAATATCACTTTCATTTCCCTTTGATAAGTTACACCATTGTTTTTTTAGGGTGAAGGGCATTTCACGATAGTAGAATGTCCCCTAAAGAGTTGTAAAGGTTATCTTGTGTTGATCTTCCTCTGCTATTTTGATTTGGTTGTAGCCTAAAATCCATCCATAAGAGAAATAATTTCATAACCCACAATTGAATCGACAATCATGTCGATGTTGGGCAAAGGGAAATCATTTTTAGACATGCCTTGTTGATGTCTCTAAAATTTGTGAAAATTATGATGCCTACAGGTTTATTTTATACCAACTACATTTTATATCCATTCTGAGTAGTTAATAGGTCTAATGAACCTACTTCTAGTAATCTTTCTAACTCTTCTTTAACTAGAAGAGCCACTCGTGGATGCATTTTTCTTAGCTTCTTGTTTGATGGGATTTGCATCTGTGTGCACAACTAGGTTATGCACTACCAAATTTGGATCTAATCCTGACATATCTTTATAAGACCATGCAAATATATCCAAAAATTCTCTCAGAAGCATGGTGAATGTATTTTCTCTTGTCTGAGAGCAAAGCTCCTAACTTGACTATCTTCTGGATCTTCTTATGTTTCAATATTCACATCAATGGTTTCTTCTACTAACATTTTTGACATATCCTCCATATCCGTAGGATCGGGAGGAAGGTTGAGATATTATTCCAAGAGCATCTCTATGAGATTTTCACCCTTAGCGTGGTCACTTTCCTTGTCCATTGATTTTTTTACTTGTTTGTCACCCTGCCTTAAAGAGGCTTTCATTATGTGACTTGGATTTTTGCTTTTTCTGAAGTTTTTCTTTGGAAACTTTTTCCCTCACTTTTTCTTAAGTTTTTGACCATGAAGCTCAACTTCCTCTCCAAAATATGTGTAGGTATCTAAGTCAATGTAGAAACCTTTCTTATGGTCTCCAATTGGAATTGTATCTCATATAACAAAGTGAATTTTGCAATGGCCTTGTCATTCTCAAAAACATCCAATGGCACATGACATTGTTGGTCCCAATCAATAAGGGAAGGGTAGATAAGTTCAATTTTAGGTTCAATGGGGGTTAAGGTAAGGATAGTGGTATCTGTGAATAGGTTCTTTGAGGCAAGGTCCTCGTATTGGATACAGTGTGAATATTTGTAGCTGTCTAAATAATCGATTTAACCTCATGCTCGAATAGGTAGCATCTTGATCATTGGGAGAGATCCATAGGGTCAAATTTTAATACCATAGTGCTTTGTTTTGAAATGTGGAAGTGGGACTGGCTCCCTTGGTCCTTGCTCATATTTTCCACATCCTAGGCCTTTGTAGCCCATAGAATACATCATTCGATAGACTTCTCATATTTAAGGATTTGGTAGCAAGTTGGTTGAGTGTCCTCTGAAACCCAAGTGGTAAATGGGTCCAAAAATTTCTCTTCTACAAGTAATCCCCCAAGTAAGAATTTCCCAATAGTTCATTCATCTCTAGGCCATTTAAAATGATAGTTGGGTTGGCCTCTTGTTTTAGGTGACAAAGATAGGTCTAAAACTAGGAGAGCTTGTTGCACATTGTATTCTCCACAACCATATTCTAGAACTTTCATCTCCCATGAATCAAAAGGAGAAGTAGATGTAGAAGCCTCTTGATTTCAAGTGTTGAGAGAATCTGAATCAATTTATGATTTAATAGCTTCTAACTAAAGGGGAACAATTATGTCATTAGTGAAGGATACACATATGTTCCTTTACGAGCAAAGCTATTGAGAAATTTTCAATGAGCAAAAGGTTTTGGATCTCCTTGTATTGTAATAGTATGTCCTTCGTGTTTTAAATCGATGCATTGTTGGAATGTTTATGGTATGGATCTGCATGACATGAATCCACGGGTGGTCAAAAAGTATATTATATGGAAGTTCTAAGTCTAAGACATGAAACTTGGTATTATGACAAGTTGGTCCTACTTCCATTGGCAATGTGATTGTTTAGCTAACTCCCACTCTACGTTGTCATAAGCACTTATGGTAATAATATGGGACTCTAGATCTTCCTCTGTGTGTCCTAGTTATTTGATTAGTTTCAATGTGCATATATTCAACCCTAATGTATTCACAAGCACCTGTTTTATCTTCCAATGGGTAAAAATACCTCTATATGTAGGGGAAGATTATGTGTGTGATATTCATTGTGGATTTCTCTGTGATTAAATGAGACATGTTAAATTGGTGTGATGTTTTCCACTCGTAGCTTGTAAATTTTAAGGGTATACTTCCATTAGCACTCCAGGCCCCCGAAGTGTTTTGTATAGGATGTCCTTATGTACATTTGATATTTTCAAAAGATCCAAGATTGAAATTTTAGTAGATGCCTTCTCAAGTTGTTTTAAGATGTTTTACTCGACCATCTTGGGGGTTGATTGATGAGGGTCATCAATCCTCACCATTAATAATTTCAATCCAAGGCTAGTGTTTGATGGCTATATGTATTAAGAGAAGAAGATCTTGGAAAGCAGCTTTTTTAAACACAAACCAAACTTCACGTATAAAATAAATCAAAATTGCAAAAATTTAAAGGCACACTTGAAGAAATAAAGTTTTCATGAAATAAATCACACTTGCATGAAGGAAATAAAACTTGCAAGAATTTAAAAACACTTGCATAAATTGAAATTGTTGAATTGGAAATAAACATAATTAAACAAAACACCTGCAGGTTCACAATAGACTGAATTTTCACAATACAAAGATAAAAACAATACAACAGAATGAATTACAGACAAATGAATAAACATAAACATAAATACATAGATCCATCTTCCTTGAAATGAGTGGCCAGATCATTCCTTGGAAGAGGATTTAAATCATACTTCCGAGATCTTAAAACTACATAATATTTGAGAGGAAAGAATAGATCTTTATTTCTTGGGAGAAAGAATTACATATCTCAGTGTGGAAGGTTGCATTTATAATTCATGCATCCAACCAAATCCTTATTTTAGGAAATACAATCTGATATTATCTTTATTCCAATCCTAACAACTAAGATCTCCATCTCCACAAAATATGGAGAGATATATATTATTAAGTCAAATCTTATCTTGCTTATTTTAGGAATATTTGCTCCCAAATCTTCTCCTTGATTTTTGGTAACAAGAATCACAATGATTTTATTCTCCTACATTATTAGAAGGAGGTTTTTCCTCAAAATATTATTTTGACCAAATACCTTTCCCAGATTTTCCATTTGATTTTTTTGTTTTTGATTGTGGAACTTTTGACACTTGTCTGATACACTTTTTCCTCGAATGCAGTTCACTAAAAGTTAGATTTCTCTTCATTGGTAAAACCTGTAGAAAATATGAATGATATTTTTGTTAAACACATTTCTATAAACAAAAACCTCTCTCATATTTTCCATTTGAATTTTTTGTTTCTATTTATGGAACTTTTAGTGCTCATCTGATACACTTTTCCTCGGACTACAACTCACTGAAAGTTAGATTTATCTTCATTGGTAAAAATGTAGAAAATATGAATGATGTTTTTGTTAAACACATTTCTATGAACAAAAACCTCTCTCATATTTTCCATTTGACTTTTCTATTTATTTTTATGTAACCTTTGGTGGTCATTTGATACACTTTTCCTTGACTACACCACCGAAAGTTATATTTCTCTTCATTGGTAAAACTCAGTACAAAAATATGAACGAGGTTTTTGTTAAACATATTTCTATGAATAAAATCCTCTCTCATATTTCCCATTAGATTCTCTGATTTTTCACAATTTCTCAAAAACTTTCATTCCATTGATGCAAAGTTATGGAGCTAAAGTTACTCTATTAATGCAGTTACAAAACTAACTCCAATGGTTCTAGAGCTAACATTACTCTATTGATGTAGGTTCTAGAGCTAACTCCAATGGTTCTAGAGCTAATGTTACTTTGTTGATGTAGGTTCCAGAGCTAACTGTAATGGTTTTGGAGCTAACGTTGCAGGTTCCAGAGCTAACTTTGTAGATTCTGGAGCTAACTCTAATGGTTCCAGAGCTAACTAAAACAACTATAAATTTTGCATGCAATCTCGGATTGAGATGATTCTTGTTTTGAACTTGCATAATTTTTTGAGAGGAATCTGAATATGAAATCATATTTTAGTTTAGATGTACTATCCATGATCAGTTCCATTTTTCCCAATACTAGCATTATCTTTCCTTTATGGTATGCATACACAAGACTTTGCATCTTTTCCCAAATAATCAATAGGATTAGTCAACAAAATAGATAAAAAATATTTCTAAATAATGAACAAGATATATATCCTATATTCTATCTTAAGCAAACTATAAGTTCCTAGATTACATTTAAATCCACTTTCAAAGGTAACTTGGAAGGAAAAAATAATGGTAATCTATGGCCTCATGATTGATTTAAGAAGGTTATGGGATCATGAGATGAGCACTCCTTATTCTGCAACATAGTCTTTTCCCTTGATCCTAATCGTATTCACATGTTCATTAGAAGATTTGATACATCCAATGAGTGATTCATAATGATTACTATCACTCTTGGTGTATATATAGTTCACAACTTTGTAGCTTTGGGATGACTCTCCTTGATCCAAATTTTTTTCATCTTCTTTTCCATGTTTAGGGAATGGTTTATTGAATATCCCCATCTTTTCGCTTGGTTTTGATTTTCTCCTGGGAATCAACTTCTATCTCTCCATTGTCAATGAGATCTTACATGTACCGGTGAAGTCTTAGGCACTTGTCTATCTTGTGTCCCATTACATGATGAAAATCACAATACTCATACTATTTATACCATGATCACTTAAGAGCATTGTCATCATAAGGTTGTGTTATAGGATAAGTCACCATGTGGAGTACATCTAATTGTTTCAATATTGTAGAAAAAGACTCATTAAGAGGAGTGAACATTCTATATTTAGGTGGTGGCCGAATGAGTCCGTTGGTCAATTTAAAAGGTTAACCAAATTGAACTCTTTGTACTGCGCTTGAAATCTATGATCCTATTTCCCACCACGTTATTTTTATTTTTAACAATATTTGGTTTTTCCATTGATTTGGCATTTTGATTATCTTTAGAAGTTGTTTTGATTGTTCCTTTTACAACGAGGGATTTCTCTATTTATATACCCTTTATAATGACCTCTTAAAAGGTATAGACATAATTCATTTGTAAATGAAAAGCAAGTTTTGGGTTTAGATTAGGCACAAAGATGATCACAAGCTATTTTTCGGGAATGTGCAAGGGAAGCGGTTGACTATCCCTTATCATCTTTGTAATAATCTTGTGAATTTTTCGATAGGGCATTGTTTAATACTACACAAGTCTACCATATGTATGTCAATTTCTATGTTGTATGAGAAATGTTGAAAAAACCTTTACTGTTATTTTTAAGCCATGTGAAGATAGACCCATGAGGTAAGCAAGTGAACCATTCTAAGGCTTGTCCCCCTAGACTCTTCCGAAAGATTCGTATGAGGTAACTAATGCTATATGCCACTTGGTATGCCTTGTAAAAATATTTTACATTATCTCTTAGGTCACCTTTCCCTCTATATTTTTCAAATTTTGGCATGTCAAATTTCTTAGGAAAGGGGTGAAGCATCATAGCTTTATCGAATGGGTGGGGAATAACTCTTCATATTGGTACTTTTTACTATGCCAAAAATTACTTTCTTGGAGGCTTGTGATTGTTTCTTTCATGGATTGTATTTCCTATGTAAGTAATTTTTCCTTAGTAGGAGAAGTGAGAATATATATGCGATTGTATTCCGTATTTTCTCCTTCTTGGTTTTCTATGTCAAGTTCACTAGTTTTTGCCTTAAGCTTCTCCTCAGTGTATATTTTTTTGGTTCCTTCGTACATGAGATGTTAGTAAAGATAATTTTTGACTAAGGTTTTGGATTTTTGTTGAATCATGAATTTTCCTCAAGAGGTTCTCTTCTTATTTGTGACGTGTAGTTTGTTCCACGTTTTCATGTTCTAGTCTAACTCTACGTGGTATCTTGATGAAGGGAATTTTATAACCCACCATATTATCATTTCCTACATTGGATGTGGAAGCGTGCCCATGTGTTAGGATATATTCCATATTAATGAGAGGTTGTTCTTCCTCATTAGCCTCATTCGTGGGTGGGATTGTCTCATGTTCTGTAGGCATTCTAGCTCCTAATTCCACCACTCTTGCTAGCACCTGATATTTGTTTCTAAAGAGGAATTCATCTAATAAGGTAGGATTAAAATAAAATTCCATACGTGGTGACCCTAATTCATCACCACTATGATCTACCATTTCCTCCACTTCTTTCTCTATGGAAAATAGAGGCCGAGATCATGGTAAATAAAGGGATTTAACCCTTGTTTGTTTAAAGTTTCCCAAGTTTGTTCTTGTATCGTTTCAAATGATTTTCTTTTTCCTCCCAATCTTGTTTTATAGACCATAACGAATGACGCTTTCACTAAGGTGTTTTGAATTTGGTTCAAGAAGTGTTAATCAAACCTAAATGAAAATCTTCAAATGTTGATAAAATGTCAATAGCTTCAAGAGAAATGAATGTCAAAGGATTAATGTGACAAAGTGATTATTCTAAATGAATAAGTCAATAGTGACAAACAAGATACAATCACATAATGTTTAGTTCCAAAACCAATCAATCAAATAATGTACTTCCTAAGTCTATTTCCAAATGATAGTTAGTGTTTCAAGATGATTAACAAAATTTCACCACTTATGTCAAGTTCAAAGAAATGAACAAGGCATAAGTAATAACAAGAAGTTAATGTGATCCCCAAAAAAAGTATACTAAAAGCGAGCTTGAATCCAATCAAGACCTATATCCCAAAAAGTGGTAATTATGATTGTGAATGACACAACAATACCACCAAGATATGTTAACCAAACTTTGTGAAAAAGTAAGGTATTAATATCAAGATGATATTGATATAACGCGCACAAATGGTAACACTCAACACTTTTCAAAATCAAGGTAGTAATTAAAATCAAACTAGGGCTAGAGTATACCAAGGAATTGTTAGAGTGTGTATAGCGTAACGTCACAATATAGATATTTAGGCCAAGTTTACGAGAAACAAGATGTAAATACCAAAATTGTAGTGACATGATATAAAAAAAATAATATTTGAAAGGAGAATCAAGGTGATGAATCAAGCCTAACTATGATGATGATCTTGACTCGGTATCAAGATCAAAAAGGATATCAATGATATGAAAATGTATCCACACACTTTAGATGTTTAACAACATAGCCACAAACATGGATGAGCATAAATGAACACAAAAGTAGTGAATACAATCAATTAGAAACACAAGGGTGGTCACTCTTCATTTAATCAACAACGTGTCAAAAGAAAGTGAAGGAAGTACATCAATTGAGGGTGAAAAATGTTAGCTTCACTTCGAAAAGTTTCACCTCGCCTTAAGGCAAGTGAAAAACTAAACAAAATTAATTCTTTACACATTTCATGATGAAAGCTAGCTCTTAACTCAAGTTGGTTTTGAAATGGCCAAATTTGGATCCTAGTCAAAGATAGCCTCATAGTTGGTTCACTCAACTAGGTGTCACAAGTTTTCTAATGCGAGCTTTATTTACCAAGAAATTTGCACCGACTAATCTTGGGTTACGCGTCAAGCTTTACTTTACCCCCTTCAAGCATAGTGGGCAATAAATGTGTCCATCATGTACTCTCATTGGGGTCACAATACGTATAACCTTGATGCTAAATATCTCAAGTGGTAACACTAGTCAAGTGGGATGTGCAGAGTACTTTTGTTTAATCCACAAGGTTCCCTCTTGCATGGACTAATTTAGGGTTCCTATAACCACCCCCATTGTTGTAGCTTAAGGTGTTCTACCAAAAGGTTATGTTCTAGTTGAGTGGATAGGATGTACCCTTTTCCAAAACCCTGAAAAATATAGTATGATTTTGTGGTAATTTTTTTATCTTGTTGAACTTAATGTGGTTTACTTGAACACCTTTTGAAACTTACACGGAAACCAGTATTAGTAGTTTTGTTTTGTCTTGAATTATCCTTTCTTTGACAAGTGTTTTTAGTTTTGCACAATGGATTAGTAATTTTCCATACACACAAAGAGGACAAACATTGTTTCGATTCTCAAGATCATCCTAGGACGCAAGAGAAGAGCATATGCAATGCAAAATCCAACTAAGAAATCAACAAATGGAAAATACTTAATTCAAATGCAAAATATGTTCATCTTAACCAAATTTGACATTCTAAATGTTTTTCAAAGCAATGAAAGAGATAAAAATCGTTTTTGATTCCCAAGATCACCCAAAAGGTGTGAGGGAAGAGCATACACGACCTTAATCTTATGATTAAGCATGCAAAGTTTATCCAAATTTAATACAATTTAAAAAACATGTAAATACACCCTACAAAATATAAATTAATTAGAATAAACCTGCAAGATGTTAGTATTTTAATGACACAAGATTTTATAAACATGAAAATGGTATGAAAATCTAGATTGTGGTACCTACGTGCAAGTTAGTGTGTGTACATGTGGATTACTTGCTCATGCGCCTACTTATGAACAAGCAGTGCTCACACAGACCGAGAGATGTATGCACTTGTCTCAGTGCACCTATGCTAGTGGATAGATGCATACACATGGGAAGTGAAATAGAAGGTTAAATAAGCTATGATAGTGTGTGTGCACTTTGAAGAATGATGCCCTGCACTAGCAGCAAATGAGTGCATCCACCGCCAAGTAGGATACATGAGCATGTGCACTAGCAGAAGGGTCTATGCACTACCTTTAGGTACCTATGCTAGTCTGAAGGTTTTGGACAAACAAGGTTTCATTTTGCAAAGAGAGCATGTGTGCTGAGACAAAGTTTTTGTGCATGCAAGAAGGACTTCTGACATGGTTTTGTGTGCCTAAATGCCCCCTGAAAATCTACTTAGAGATGATGTCAAAATATAACCCAATGATGTAAACAAGCTCAAAAGCATTTAATTTTAAAATGTTAGCCCAAAATTAACAATAACCTATCAAAATTAAACCTCTAAACAAGACTCGACACATGCAAAGTGAATAAAATCATAATAAATTTAACATTATTTCACACATGTGCATATCAAGGGTTAGCCAAGCATTGTAATAACAAAATAAATAAACTATAATGATAAGAGACTAAGGACCTATCCCAACGGGCATGCCAAATGTGTGCAAAAATTAGTTAGCTATGTTAGATAAATTGAAACTAACACCTAGTAGCTTCAAAACAATGTTAAACTAACATGTATGCACCATCATGCTAAGATTTAAACAAGTAATAAACATCAACACTATGTATAAAAACTTGAAAACAAACTTCAAGCTAAACATGCTAACATTTATTGTTCTACTCTTTAGAAAGAGAAATCAATGGAATGGACCTAGGTAGATCCTATAGCTATCAAAGGGTTGATAGTTGTTGCATGATCCAAGAGGCTTAAGGATGGAGGTTCATTAAGTCATGGAAACAACGCCTTTCTTGATTAACTCCATTGATCTTCACAAAATAGCTTGGATGATTGAATGCAAAGGGATGATGCTTAGCTCCACTCTAATGGAGAGTGTTATAAGTTGATAAAATGGCTATAGCTTAAGATCTACGCTCATTTTAGGTGTAAGTAGAATGGTAGGAGGAGGGATCCTTATATAGCCCAATAGATACAAAAATATCTACATCCCTTTACATGTGGGGATAATAGAGAGGTTGGGTTAGTTATTGACAAAGAAGGTTAAGGAAGGGTTAGTCAACCTTAGAGAGTTTAATTTGTCCTTTAGTGACCCATGGGAATCAAGGGTGCACATAATTAATCAAAGGTGATTAATTAATAAGGATATGGGCCTATTAGGATAGTTTAGAAGAGAATTCACATGATTTCATGTGATGCAATAGAAGAATTTGATTAAAGAGATGAAGCTTTGTTGATTTAGATTAGCAGTTGTAATTAATTACTTTTGATAGAAGGAGATGTTAATTAATGAAAGGTTGTTAATTAGGGTTTAGTGTGTGAGGTTCATGTATATAGGATTCCCTCAATAATCAAGTGTGAACAGTGAGCACAAGAGTACATCATCGGGTAATGACGATAGAAGATGTGTCAAGATGTGTTGATATTAGAGGGGGAGAAAATAAGTGTTATGCCCCCTAAGCATGTGATTGTGAATGAACTATCCAATGAAAGTAAAATATGAGGGCCCTCCTCCCGATGTTTTCCGAGATAAAGGTATGTGAACATGGTCTAAGAGTGGTGGTATATGAGATAGACTTTGTGTAGGTGAATGAAGTATATATGCATGTGACTAATGAACATATGGTGGGCACCTATGTGTAACAAAATGTGGTGGTGATGGAGACCTATGCGAAGTAGAGTGCAAAGATGATTGAAACCTATGGAGAGTGAAATGAGGTGGTGAGGTATTCCTAGATGTAGGAGCTATCTGAGTGATGGATCTACACTGATGCACTAGACTAGTAGAGCGATGAGACCGTATAGGTCGTGTGTAAACAAGTGAACTAGGAGAATATTTTACTTTATGTACGATAGGATGTGGGGAAGTAGGCATTGTAGGTGATGCAATGGAAACCTCAAAAGGAGGTTGTGACCATGGAGTAGATGGAGGCACATTGTTGATGGAGATGAATTTCTTATTATGAATGAACTTAAGATGCAAGTGATTCAGGAGATGATAAAATGAGACCTACACATCCAATTGAGATCTAATAACATGTCACACCCTTCAATTTTTTATGCTACTAGAAAAGGCACAAGTATGGTAAGAGGACGAACAATAACGTGAAGCTGGAAAACCCCATATGAGTTCTTCATTGAATATGAAATATGCAAGAGTAGATAACCAATAACAATGAGAAATGGAGAAAAACATGTGTTGATGGGCCATAATGGATCAAATTTGGTGTTATTGATAGTAATAGATCCGATAGAACAATTATTGTGAAGGTGATCAGAAGAGAATACAACATGATAATCATGATAAAAGAAAGAAATGATTGGTGGAGAAATGTCAATATTATCCACTAGGAATTCTAGAGCCCTCGATGTAGGAGGAGGAATTTCATGATATGTATGATTTAAAGAGGAATCAGTTACTTTCTTGTCATGTTTTGGAAGTGGATTATTAAATATCTTGAGCTTATGATTTTCGTTGATAGGTTTTGAAGCCATAGGTTCTTGAAGCTCAATTTTATTATTGTCGCTCAAGTAGTGAATGAGATTTGGAAGTTTAAAACAACAATCTATATAATGCACTATGCATTGGTGATAGTCACAATGAAGTTTTTCATCATAATTATGACCTTTTGGATGAGATGGATTTAAATTAAATGGTGGAGGAAGCGTGATAGTTAGTTTTGTGTATGTACGCCTAGGTGGTTTCTATTGAAGGTATTTTGTGCTAGAGACAACGTTGATGGTGACTTTAGCTTCAACAGGCTTAGCGGTTGGTTCAAAATTTGATTCTTGTTGAAAGTGTGTAGAGGATGATGCCCACTCTTGATACTTGAGCTTTCCTATAGATAAGAGCTTAGTTTCACATAGCTTGAGAGTGTGACATAGTTGATAATTTTATGGATATGTCTCAAAGAGACATCTCTCCCGAAGAGGTGGTAGTAGAATTTGGATGAATAAGTCTTGAAGCTCAAAATCCACAAGTACATTAAATATCTTAGCTAGATTGTTCTTATATCGTAGGACATAGTTGGCTAGGTGTCCATTAGATCCTTTTTTGATTCATACAAATTATGCGTATGATATATAGAGCCAATATTGATAGAGAAATGCATTAGAAAAACATCAGCTAGATGTAGAAATATGTTACCGAATGGACAAGTAGGTCATAAAACCAACACATTGCAAAATTTTAGAGACTCTGAGGAAATAAATTAGTAAGAAGAATGTGATCATCTATGAAATATAGAAATTCTAGATGGAATGCTCAAAGGTTCTCTTAGGGGTCACCACGGCCTTTGAATGTGGATAACTTAGGAGTGACAACATTAGGTGGAAGTGGATAGGTGGAAATGGTGGGTGCAAAAGGAGTGTGAAGGATTCCAATAGAATGGAAATATGGGGATGCACGAGAAGTATCAAATTGTATCTGGAGAATTTTCATTTGTAAATCCTAAAATAGAGAAGTTAAATTAGGAGTATTAAAAGAAGAACAAGGTTGTGTATTGCAAGCGTTTGGCTAAATAATGGGAGTGGTAGTAGTGGAAATAGAAGAAATAATGTGAAGGGGTTGAGTGGAGGCCATGGAATGAGCGATCAATAGGTGCCACAATAGTATTATGAGTTTTTATAGCAGTTATCAAAGCATGAAGAATGTGTGGAAGGTGGGAAGGATTATCGCATAAAGCTTGACAAAAATTGGTGATTTTGTCGAGTTATTATTGATCAAATTGGTATCCTCATCATATGATTTCTCACTATCAGTTTTTTTGATTTCATCAAGAGGAACACAATGAGAGTTAGAAAAGGGATTTTATATGTTCATCATTTATTTAGAAATACTCCAGAATATGGAGGAGGCTCATAATGCTCAAAATATCCAAAACGACCACTACAGTGATGGGCATAAAAATTAAACCCTAAAGAAGGTGTGATTTGGGGAAATTTTTTCTAAAATGATTAATCTAATAGGTAATTATATGAGCCTAATCTAGATGAAAGTTTGTAGTAAATAAATAAGTAATGAAATACATAAATTAACCCAAGAAATCTAAGCAAGAAAGTATGAAACCCTAAGTGCAAAGAGAGGGTAGAAAGCCTTAGGTGATTTACATTAAATCTATAGTGGACCAAATCTTTGAACATAATAGAGAGGAAGAAGTTTCACATAAAATCCATGAAAAATGTAGAAGTAGAGGATCATGCTAGATAGGGGCACCCAGAAAGAGGTAGGGGTGCCCAAGGGTGCTACAAACTGGAAATTGGCACCCGAGTTTGTGAAAATTATAAAACCCTAACTTTTCAGGGTCACAAGGTGGTCACTGGTGTTCAAATTTTGTCACTCTGGATTCACACTGAGATTATCAGGTTTGTTGTAATCCTATAATGAATAATGAACTTTCAAAACCCTCAAATAGACATTAAATCCCAAAAAATGATAGATGTAGAATGAGGGGTTGGGTTGTCCTCAGCTATCACAATAGTGAACTTACGACTGAGCGCTACACTATATCTTAGACCCAATGTAGTTTTGTGTGTTTTTGTGTGGAATTATGCCATAGGTTTCTCTTGTGTTTGTCACACTTAATAGTGAGTGAATAGTTAAATGTAGAATGTAGTAAATGTGTGCATGGAATAAAATGAGCTTCCCTCCTATGAAATGTGATGTAGAAAACCAGCCCTTGTGTCCCTTGTGATGACACTAGATGGATGTAAAGATGCTCTTAGATGCTTTGATGGATTCAACCTTAGGTGGTGATAGATAGTGTTTAGTTCTTGGTCCTTTATTATTGTCACATAACTTTATATTTATATGATTCCTTTTCTTAAATTTTGTAATCAACTCTCTAAAAGGATGACTATGCAAAATATAAGATGCATAAATAGCTAGAAAGGACCCAAAATGTTGGAGTAGGTATTTACCTTAGCTCATGTTCACCTAGGTACTTTATTTACCTTTATTGTATTTATCCTCACCCACTTATGTGTGTGGATATTTATTTTTATTTATTTAGATATTATCTAGTTGTTAGGTATAGTATCTTTCCTTGATCTATGGTATTAACTAGATCCTTGATGTCTAGTTCTTTCCTAAATCTATGGTCTTGACTAGTTCTTTGAGACCAGTTCTTTCCATGATTTATGGCTTCATCTACGACCTTGACTGGTTCTTAAATTGGCAAGGCACATTCTCATTGTATTTCATTGAGTTCCATAATAATATATGATATTTCTTCTCATTTGTTTGCAAAGGTTTTATTTAAAGTTATTCTCATTATTGATTGTGGTGTTTGATTAGCATCTTTTTTCTTGGCTTGGTATGATCTGGTTATCGTTCCTTTTTTAAAAAGTGCATATAAAGTAAAAAAGGGTCATGGGTGCCCATATGAGGGTTCCTTATTGATAAATGAGATATTATCATCTTGTCCTGGTGCAAGACAAAAATTAGCAATAGAAATAAAGAAAGGTGGCCAAAAACATGGGTTAATTAGTAATTTTCTTACTTAGGAATCACATTAATAGTAGTATGTAACCAAGACTATATAATTACCCAAAGTGCGTGATTTAGTGTCTACACCATTAAAAGTAAGGATTTCTAGGATGTTGACTACTAAGATGGTTATTAAAAATAGATATTTTTCTCAACAAACATAAATTTTAATCTAGTTATATTAGTGTGTATATGAGGCCAAGAAAGGCCAAATGGAATGGAAATTAGCTAAAAGAAAATGTAAAAATGGAATGATGATCAAATCAATTTTTGTCTTATGATTTAATTAGTTTTTTATTCCAATTTTGTTGAGATGTACATTATTTATTTTCAATACACTTTTTTAATTTTTTTCTTTATCCTTTGTGTATTTAAAATATGTGTATTTTTCATAAAGTTTGATAGATTTTACATTAAACAAAATTAAGTTTCTTTTGAATTTGGCCTTTAAAATTATTTTTTAATTGACAAGTATACATTTATCTATATATCTTGAAAAATATTGTTTATATGTATATGTACATTAATGTATTCTCTTTGAATTGTGTGTTTACATGGTCTTTGAGAAATGGTGGAAGAGGGATTTGATATTTTAGGATTTATTAATTGGGTTGACTATATCTACATTGGTTTTTCCTATTGAATCTACTTGTGTTGTGTATTCATCATACCACACGTGAGAGGTTTCATTATAAATAGAATCCATGGTGTAAATTCTTAGGTATTTTGCTAGTGAATTTGTCATCATATTCTTGTTAAATCCTTAAAAAGTGTCTCTTATTTATTTTTTATATTTGTTGAAATAATTTGAGGTTTCTCATTTTATTTGTGATCTCACCTAACTTGAATCTAGAAGAAAATTATTATTATCTTAATTCTAGGTAGACAATGTTATTTTGAAAAAACTTCTATATAATAAGAGGCCCTACAATGGAATGAAGACTCTATATAAATTTAACTTGGATATAAAAAATACCTCCATTGGATTTCAGATCATATATATAATTGCATCTAGTTCCTACAAACACTCAAACTTAGAAATCTATCCTTCGACCACTACTATCTTGACATTGCACTTTTATGGGACAAATGCACTCTCCTCATTCTTTCTTAGTACATCTTGGTATAATCTCATGTACTTTATTATGTTTCCAAACATCCATGTCAATAGTTTATGAAATATTATTGTAAAAAAATACATATATAAACATCCATGCTTAGGACAAAAATTCAATATGTGTTTTTCTTTCTCCTGGTCTAACCATTGGTTTTGGTTGGGTTGTAAAATTCTACATATTGACCCTATTATATATTTTTTGACTAACATGTTTTTCATTCAAGATTCCAATTCCATCACCTTCATACAAACAAATACACCCCTTTAGTTAATCTTTCATATCATAATAATATTTTGAGAAGCATATATAAGAAAGTAAGACATACCTCATTTCATAACCTAGCACTTTATGAACTCCTCATGGAAAATATAACAAAAAGGACACTAAAAGATCCCTAAAAATGAAATAACTCAAGAAAATCCATTAGGGAAGGGCCCTATAAAGTTATGAAGTCTCCTTCTAGGTTTAGGAGTCTCCATCTTCATCATACAAGCAAAACAAAGTGACCCTTCCCAAGAATTTGTGCAAGTGTGAAACTCAAGAAAAACATTTTTAAAGCATGGTTGTCAAGTTCTGATTGTACTACATTATATATCACATTATAGGAAAATGACATAAGGTTTGAGTAATCTTCATATTTTTGTGTACATTGGTAGTGCTTGGGGTCACCACAATCCAACTAAATTTGTTTTATAGGAACTCCTTCTTACACTACAATGGTTTGAGGGTTTGAGTAGAGTTTATAGAGCCATCTTAAAGGTGATAAAAGAATACCAATAGAAAAATAAAAACATTTCTAGGAAATAGAATCACTTAGGAAGTTTCAAACCTTTAGATTCCAAGCAAGTACAAGATCATACAGAAGGGTCAGGATGATACAATGGTATTGGTTGAGTTGTACATTTTCTGTAGAGTTCAGTTTTAGATTACAATTTCACAAAAAAATCATTTCTAGTTCTAATATTCTTGTTCATACACTTAGATCACCTAGAATCCTCCTAATCCACACATAATCAGCTAAGTGAACTCTCTTGCTTATCTTTTTGCATTTTTAAGTATCTATTCACTTTAAAAAGAGTTATAATTATTTGTGGAATTAATGTTTGAAGTTTATTAAAGTAGGATAATCACTAGTAAAATTATTCATCCTTTTTAGACATGTTAATTAAAACATACTAAAATAAAAAATGGTGAAGTCATTTTGTGAACCCGATCCTCTCTATTAGAACATCATATCGATAACCAGAGTAGACCTAGTGCTTCTTTTTGAAAAAATAGATTGATGTTTTCTTTCATTAATATCATCACTCTTAAATTTCTATATGATTTCCTCATATGCCATATCAACACAGTTCTTGACTTAATAATCAATCTATTGAGCATCTTGAGCTTTCATCTCCTACTCACAAGCATCGTAATGAAATGACTTCTTCATTCCTAGTTGTAGTTATCTTCTTGATCCTCCTACACTAGAGGTTCCATTGAATGACATTGATACCAATAGTGAACACTCCTATGATTGAGACCATGATGAGGACAACAATGTAGACTCAACACCTCCTATCTATCATATTGATGTCTTAAATGCATCCCAATATAACACACAAGATCTTGATTCCCTTGTTCATTATTTACAAGCACAAATATTATAATTACAATAAGGTGTCTCTCATAATTCTAATGCTATGGACTCTTTTGAATTATTACATAATGCACTTACACCTAAGCGTGTGTCATATACCTTTCCTATTGGTTTTTTTCTACCAAATATTACTTTTATTATGGAAAAGGTGATCCCAAGAGGATCGTAGATCATTCCATGTTGTTTGTTTTTACTATGCATCTAATGATATATTTATTACTAAGATATTTCCTATGAGTCTTAAGGACTTTTCTTTACAATGGTTTTATGATCTCCCACATTTTGTACTCTCTTTTACTACACTAGTAAATCAATTTTCAGCACAAGTTTCAATCAACATTGGGGATGAATCTCTTATGCATAAATTTCCAAACTTAAAAAATGATTATGAGCCTATCAATGATTATGTACCTTTCATTATAGAATAATTCTTACTAAAATGAATAACATATTAACTTAAAATGGGTTAAAATATATTTTCCCATATTTTTCTTCCTCCATCCCAAGAATCAGTCATGTTTGGTAAGTATATATCTTTTAGTTCCATATATTTCATACCCTAAAAGAGTGTGAAGCTAAGTTATTACATATGTAAAAACGTAAATATGTTTCTATCACCTCTAATACATCAAATGTGAAGTTACAAAGAAAATATAATTTAAAAGGAAAATATAATGACACTAAGGTTGCTTTTAAAGACAATGTCAAAGTTATTTCTCAATCTAATAAGATGTAATTATAACCTACAAGTCAAAAAACTACATGGTTAACTTTCCCTCCACACATTGTTCTAAAGTAATTACTTGAGTGCAACCTCTTGTCTCTCCCTCCACCATTGAGGTTGATACGAGAAAGCCTCAAAGTAAGGGCTTTGATGTTAATGCTCATTACAATTATCATATATGTATTGGTCACACTATATATATGTATTAAGTTAAGAAACATCATTTATGAACTTATTGATTCTAATTAATTTGAATGAGATGAGCCTACTAAATCTTGTAATCCTAAAAATAACAATTTTGAGATGAAAATATTCAATGATCTTCAATAATAATGGAACATCTAATTCAAAATTTCATAAGACTCATCATGGAGTGCCACCAACACCTTATTCTGATCATACACTTGATGCTATGATTGGCACTATTACTCACACATCATCTTCTACATTGATCATTTCTTTTGTCAATTTTTGATATAGATGACACACTTATTTATGACGCATTAACTATTATAGTTTCTTTTAATCATATTCATATTCAAGGTGTCTTTGTTATTCCACATAACAAGAATAATGTTTGTGCTTAGCCATTATTCCAGTCTCTTGGTATGTATTTTGAGATTCTTAAACTTGATGTTTATCAACACTTCCATCGCATTACATTTTTTTATCATTTTTGGGTCTATCACTACACAAAATTAATTATTGGTCACTAATTTTTTGCTAATATGGTATTGTATCTAGGTATTCCTTGGCTACATGATCTTATGGATGTCCCATTGGTAGTTTATCGGTGTATTAATTTTATTCACCATCAACAAGTTTTCACTATTTGAGGCATTCCTTTAAGGGATTTCTCTCCTAATTTTCCTAGTTATTTTATAATTTCTATCACTTTTCCTAGTACATATACAGAAAGGTATCTTGTTTCACAATCTAAATTTCATAGTTTTATTCCTCCTCAATCTCATAATAGGCATTTGGTTGTGCATACTACTTTAAAATAACAATAGTACCCCTAGGTCTCTGTTAGGCCTTTTCTGTACATATAAACTCATATAATTATGTGTATCCTATTAGTCCTTTGGTTCCATATGTTACACCACACATATATAAGGCCTCTAGGTCTCCTCCTAGGCTTTCTTTTGTGCACATTATTTCTAGTGGTTTGTACTCTCACAGGATTTTATATAAACCTTCTAGCCATAGGATTCACTCTATAGTTTCTCATAGATCTTCTAAGATCACTCATTATTGTAGTCCACCATGAAAATATCATACATCACATTTTACTCTGTGATCTACTATTTATGTTTCTCCTCACAAGCCTTCTTAATCACATATCACATGACATTTCCACTTGCACTTGAGTCACAATCTATGACACATTCAAGGCTTGACCCTTCGTCATCTTAAGAAGTTTATTCACCTCCTTGTAAGTTTATCTTAGGATATATATTATGTTATCCCCCCTCTTATACATAGTTATGTAAAAAAAATACAAAAACACTAAAATAATTTCAAATTGAAAAACATTAAAATATTTGTAAAAATAGAAAATTAGGACTTGTTTTTATGGCATACATTATTTACACTTTACATTATATATGTTTTTTATTCCTTTGGCTTAATAGACAACATTTATTATTTACACACATACGTTCACATGGATTATTTAGCATGATGTAATCCATACACAAAGTGATGCACGATGAAAGGTGATATACCTTTACCCAAACTTTACCAACCTCTAGGGGAATTTATTAGTGCATGATATATCCGGGAGGTATATTTTCATTATAGTCCCTTTCTTTCTTCATTACACTCTTATATATTTGTGTGTGTATGTGTGTGTGTGTGTACACACACACACACACACACACACACACACACACACACACACACACACACACACACACACACACACACACACATATTTTCATTATACACACCATTTCACACATATATCATTACACTTACATATATATATATATATATATATATATATATATATATATTATATATATATATATATATAGATATATATACATATATATATATATATATATATATATATATATATATATATATATATATATGTGTGTATGTGTATATATATATTATATATTTATATATATATATATAAGACCAACACATGTGTCTTGTGTAATGATTACACATATTATGTTTCATTATATATATATTATATATATATGCTGTGTGATTTTTTCATAACATTTGGATACACTTAATTTTCATATGTGCTTGTTAGTTATGTGTGTGTATGCTTATTTTATACTCTGATTGTTTTATACTCGATAAGGGCCTTGATTTTCTTGAAACATTATGGGTTTCACATGTTTGCAACATCATACCTTGTGTGTGGTTTTTTATCTCTTTTTTGCAGGCTTAAGGGACTTGATTGTCTTGTGACACCATGGATGTCGCATGTGTACAGGTATTTATCCTTTTGTGTGACACTATTTGATATATGTTTGTACTTGCTTCTACATTATATACACATGTTTTTACTTGATACATGGGTTAATACTAATATTATTACTTTTTGATGCATTGAAATTGTTGTGGTTATCATTCTTATTCTTATTGTTTCTCTTTTTTTCACCATGGTTTCTATCATGCGCTTATCCTTGAAAATACATTTCTTCTTGGTGACCACCACACTAGTATTTATGATGTTATATACAAATTATCATATTATCATACATGGGTATACACCTTTTATTTTGAGCCAAGTTCTTACATTATTCATTCCACGAACCTCAAAATAGGGGGTAAAAATGTAGGGATTATTTTACATTTAAAAAAACATGTGCATTTTAATGGTCACAAAATATGCACAGGTATACAAAAATGAATCAAATTCAACTCAAACATAGAAAGTCAAAAAAATCTACACAAGCTCAAAAACATATAGAATTTTTAGGATTACATGAATGGTTCGACCTTGCTACATGTTTTATTAAGGGAATTTTATCCATATTTTCTAGGATTTTCATATTTTTAACCTAATTAACATAGGGATTTCCTATGGTTTAAGAATCATATTGAATGAGTTTGGCATAGATTAAAGGGGAATGGAGTATTTCAATCTCTTCTCTCTCTCTCTCTCTCTCTCTCTCTCTCTCTCTCTCTCTCTCTCTCTCTCTCTCTCTCTCTCTCTCTCTCCCTATCCCTCTCTCCACAATACACATTTTATTTTTAATTTTTGGAACAATGGGGGAATGTGTCTCTTGTCTTTAGTCAAATATCAACATTCATAAATTCTACTCAGTTGTGTAGTACATGGGAAGAGTATGGGAGAACTTATTCTCTTTTATACTATGTGACTTAATTTACAAAATTGGTCTTGTATCTGTTTGTAGCGGTATGGTTAGTTGGGTTATGTAAGGTATCAAAGTGGCTAATTTATTTGTAGGAAATCCTTCCTATCTTTTAGTACTTAAGTGGAAGATATCAGAGTCACTGAATAAATTTGATACATGGTATTATTTCTTTGTGGGGTGTTTCAGATATTCATTTCATTTGTTTCTTCTCTTTTATATTCGTGTGTTGGGTTTTTTATGCCTAATACATCAATATATCCTCAACATAATTGAGGAATGATCACCCCTATTTCTACATTTGAATTTCAGTAAAATCCAAAATGTTCAAGGCACACAAATATGAGCACATTCCCTCCAAAAAATAAATAGGTGTATTCCTATCATGATTTCCATATCATTTGGCATTTATTGTTGCACATTTATTTACATTAATTTCATTACATTTGAGTTAGAGTTTAATTTAATATCTTGGGAATTGAATACACTTTGTGTTATAGGTTTCATCTTGGAGCATGCCAACACTAACACAATGAGATACTGCAAAGTAAAGTTAGTATGAGAAAATAAAAAGTGTGTCTACACACTCAAGTATATTTTCCTTTAAGCATGTAATGTTCAATTTCATACTTAAAGGAAGGAAATATAAACACTCAAATTTGTAAATCTATCCTTTGACACTACTAATCTTGACATTACATACTTGTATGGATAAATGCACTCCTCACTCTTTCTTAGCAAATCCTGGTAGCACCTTATGTATTTTTATCTTTTCAAACATCCTTCTTCTTAGTTTCTTAAATCTAATTAGAAAAATACATATAGAAACATCCATGATTCGGCCCATAAATTCAAATTGTAATTTTCTCTATCCTATTGTAGACACCAAAAACATGTCACATTTTATCACTTTCCTCCAAAATAACCTAATAGCCACATTCTAAACTCATTCACACACCCAAGGATTTAATTAACATCAATTAATTAAATTCCCCCTTTACCCACTCATCAAGCCACCTCACCATGCCACTGACCTGGCCACCTCACCCAAACACCTCATCATTCCATTACCCCACTTGCCCTCCACCTCACCCTTCCACTACCCCACTTGACCCCCACCTCACCCTTCCACTAGCCCACTTGCCCTCCACCACCATTCCACTCCCCACCTTGCCCATACCTAGCCCATACCCTTCTAGAAATCCCTAATAGTGGCCACCCCACTCATAGGACCCCTTTTGTCCTATTACCCATTCTAAGGGCGGAGGACGCATGTGCTCCACCACTCAAAATCAAGTGGGGAAGGCATATTCCCCACTTTTCAAAAAACAAATCCCCCAAGACACCAATGTCGTGTCAGGTGACAGTCCGACCGATGTTGGTCATGGTGGACCATGGGTCACCTACAAATACCCAATCCCGACTCTTTCCAAAGGGTTAGGATTTTTTGGTTGGTCATTTTGGTTGGTGGATTCTTGAGCTGACTTCATTCATCATTGCTGTCTAGAACTTGACATTAGCACAAAAACTTGAAAACAACAAGGCCATCAAAACTCCCAAAGACCATTGTTGGAATCACTCACAAGAACCTTTGTGAGCATAGCCATTGAAAGGACCTAAACTAGACAGAGCTCAAGCAAGAGCTCTCCAACCAACCTACCAACCTTCACCAACATCTATCACTCTTCTTCACCACTTTCACTCTTCTCTACATGCATCGACTCTCGGGTAAGTGGATCCCTGTATCCTTCACTCATGTTTTGTGTTCTTTTCTCTCTATTTCCTCCTCCAAGAGTAAAAACTTCCTCCTACCCTCCAATCTCACCTATTCAACCCACACCCTACACCCAGGACCCTTTTTCACCCCATTCCACTCCCTAACAACCCTCTAACCAGTCACAGAGAGCACCCTAACCCCACTACCAAACTCGACCCAATACCAGTGACCATCACCAGGTTAACCCTAACCACCTGGTTGTTACCTGCCTCGACCACCATCATGCATCACCTCTACTATCTTGCCAGCCTCCCACCTCTACCTAAACACACCCAAAACCACCTCCAAAGACCCCACAACTCTGACCTAAACCCATCATTCACCTAACCCTCACCCATATCTTCTCAACACTCTGTCCTGAGACACAGTGGGACCCAAACACCTCCCACCTAGACCTCTGTCACTTCTACAGTGACCGATACCGTCAACCTTAACCAACATCGGTCTACCCTCAACCGATGTCGGTCTTTGTGTCCACTAACATAGAGCAGACCAAACCTACCTCTCACCCAAACAACCTAAAATACCCTACCCAACCCCAACCAAACCCTTTCTGTGACCTGCAGAACCACCTAACCTACCCAGAACCTGACCCAAACACCCTTTTACCTCGCATAGTTTAGTATTTAATTGAATCGACACTTGATAGCAACTTGAGGCACCCAAATCAGAACACTAGCACTAGATTCCTTTTATTTACATGCTTTTTCATTTAATATTGATTTATAAAATAGTGGATTGACAACCCTCTAGGAGTATCACACTTCCTGGATCTAGCATACGCTAGGTAGTCCACTGCATATATTGTTTAACTCTCTCTTGTGGTCTTGTTTTCTTATTTCAGGGTAGTCCTTCCCAGCCAAAAAGGAGTTCACACGATCGACCAAGATCAAAAGTCAACACATGTGCATTCCACCCATCACCCAACAATAGGTAAACCTCCTACACCCTTATCTATTTCAGTCTCTGATTGTACGCAAAAAGGATCAAACATTTTGGCACACCGGTGGGACCCATCCGGGTTCCTTGCATTTTGTTCATTCCTAGGAAAAGTTTGTATGTTTGTTTCCCTTTCTAAAAGGCTTTCACATTAATCTCCTTCTCTGGAATCTTCTTCTTCTTCTATTGTCTAAAAGCAATCATGTTTTGGTGCTTTAAAATGAACATTTCTTCCCTTTCATTAGTATCACATTAGTGAAAGAGCATCCCTTCTCCTATTCATCAGTTGTGACATCAATATCATATTTTGATTTGGGTTTAAAACACTTGCATTTCATTCTGCTTTACTGCATTAGCTCACATTAAATGAGGGCAACCTATATGCTGGAAGTCATGCCCAACTGATGGTTGACAAATGAATCATAGAAAAGCACTCTTTCTCTCTCTCTCTCTCTAAGTCTTACCAAACTGCACAAAAATTCAAAAACACATCTTCTTAAACAACATCTTACCTGAGAACATCTATCCACGATCACACGATCAGGTTGGCAGGTACTCCCCAGCTCGTTACTTCTATCGAGTCATTATCTCAGAGGATGGCCTACCCCACCATAACATAACTTAAAACCTCACCTTTTAGATCTCCTTCTTCATAGGAAGCCTTCCTCACCAAAAACTTTGTTCTAAAGTTCATGAGTCAGTCCTTCTAAATAGCGTAAGCTCAACACATTTAAAATCACTTGTTAGGTAACGTCTTCTTTTAGCATTTTTTCTTTGAAGTGTGTTTTGAGGTGTGAGAGTACATTTTCTCCATTTTTTTCTCTTTTTTCCTTTTTTACGCTCCCCACTCATAGTTGGTGTATTCTGAATTTTTCTGAGGGTGCAGAGGCTTCATTATATCATCCACCAATCTCTTGGTTTGATCATTCTTTTGATTCAAACTTACCATAATACAATTTTCTACAATTTTTCAATCTACACAGTAACCAGGCATCGTTTACTCTTCACCGGCATCGGTTATACCCTACCGATGTCGGTCTCTATTCCTTTTGGGTTAACTTGTCCAAAAGACCCCTCTTTCAGTTTCTTTGTTATCATAGTTCTTGAAACATTCTAAACACTTTGTTTCCTACTAAAAAGCCATCACAGAGCTTTCCCACCTGATCATTATCACTCTTTATCTCAGTTTGTTAAAACATTCTTATCTTTCAAGAATTCAGCAGCAATTAACCTAAACCGAATCATGGTCACCCCTAACCAAGCTCGATTACCATGTTGGTTCTTAATTAGCACATTCACCCAATCTACCTACAAATACCCATTCTTCTTCATTCCTCTTCTTACTTTTCTGTGTCATCTACAGAGTACAACATTACCTGATATACACCCCTTCACATGGTGTTGATGCATAACCAAGCCAACACTTGTGTTCCACGCTAGCCTTCAACCTCTTCCACCTAGTCCATCACCCCCTTCCATGTCATCCCCTATGGACCCCAGTTTCCCCACCATTGTTAGTATGGGTGACACAGACTTTCACATGTTTCTGGACCAAAACTCGCCACTTTACAACACTATCTAGCCCATGCTTCCACTCAGGATTCCTGGGCCAGCTTATCTATGGTATGCCCATGTCCATCCTCCTACTCTCACACCTACCTCCGTGTCAGCTACTTCTAGCTCGGTTATACCTACTTCTACCTTACCACCAGTGGTGTCACATCTCGACCCTACCATGATGGTATCCACCCCTATATGAACGTTTACCACACCTTTGACATCTTCACCCCTATGGCATCTACCATGCCCACCTCCATGGCCATTAGTCCAAGTGGCCCCATGTGTCCACTACCTACATACCCGCTCCATCTCAACCACCACCAGTATCGACAAACCATACCCCCTTCAAAATTTAGTTCTATCTATTCCCCAATCACTTCCTCCCATTGCTACTAGGGTGGTCACCCCGACCCCTCCTGTATACACCCACTTTCAACCTCCACCAAGTAGCTCTACCTCTTATTCAACATATTACCCTTCCTCATCCTTCTCCTCACATATACCTCCACAATTTTCATACGGGCTCCTTCACACAACGTGATGCCTTCCACATCATATTCTTCTACCTTCCTCCCCTCCTTTGGGAAGTCAACCTCCATCACAACCTACCCCTGATCTTATTAAAATGATGATGGATAAGATGCAAATGCTAGAAGCATCTCTTTCCAGTTCACGCACATCTCTCACCTACGAGGAGATTTGTAATGAGCCTATTCACTTCTCCATTCCTATTCATCCCATACCCCCACACTTGGGAAATGCTGAAATTCAATCGGTTTCAACAACAAAGAAGACCCACAACAACATCTGAGGTCTTTTAGACACATGTGTTATCTTATCACTCATGATGACGCTTTGCTCTTGTTGAAACATTTCCTATGTCCCTCAATGGACCCACCTAGATTGGTATAGTGCCCTACCTAAGCACTCTATCTTCTCCTTCAACCAAGTGGCCCAAGCCTTTTTGGATCATTTCTCCATCAATGTAGTCAAGAAAGTCACCATGACTGACTTGTATACCACGTGCACCAATACGATGATGAGTCAATCATAGACTTTGTTGCTCATTGGCATGGCCTGATCAATCAACTCACATTCCCCTTACCACAAACCAAACTAATAGAGTTGTTTACACGGGCTTGTGCTTGCCACATCTCATCCACCTTACAAATCCAAACATTTTGTACACATTTGACGAGGCATTCACCATGGCCCGAAAGCTCAAAATCTGAGCCATCGAAGAGAAAAGGATTCAATTGTGCAAAAAAGGTGCTCCTTTTAAACCACATGAACCCTCTCCACTTCCAAAACACCACCAACCACTCCTCTCAACCCTCCTAGAGCCAAAGGATCCACCCATGCGGTAGTCCTGAAAGGCTGGCCCATCTCACCCATCCAACCTGCCAAAACCTCCACCTAACCTCTCACCAGTGCAAACATTCCTCTTCAAAATGAACAAAAGAAATATACCCCCATTGCTGAACCATACCCTTACTTTTCTGGAAAAACTCTGAACACAAGGGCTATCACTCTTTTAGCTATCAAACCACACCTTGGTTTTGATCCTACCCACCCGATACCCTCATGGTATAGGGAAAACGAAATCTGTGACTACCATCATACCCGAGGACACAACACCAACAACTACATCACCTTCAAAACCATTGTCCAAGAAATGTTAGATAGAGGAGATCTCATTCTGACAATCCCAATGCACACCCAAAAACCAAAACCTTCACATCTTCCAAAAACCATTTCCTAATCATACACCCCCACCCAACACAACCATTCTTCCATCGACAGTGACAATACCCGGAGGTTCATGCCATCTTTGATGTCCTACCCATACCACTTGCACCATACCCCCAACCGCACCTATAAAAGAACTTCTCAAACAAATACCTTTACCCTCACCAACATCTTCACCATCTTCACCATTACCAACAAAATTTAATCTAGTGCAAATAGATTCATCTTCTTCGATGTCATAACTACCATACCTGACCATGTCATTGACCCTCCCTACCCTCATACTTGAAGAATCACCATCACACCTGCTTCCATACTCACCGAGGAGTCGAAGTACCTTCCCCTTCCTCCACCTCACCACACATCGAGGAAGATCCTTCTTCATCTACCTTACCCACACTTCACCACAAAGAAGAGCCCATTCTGGAAAAACAATCAACCCACTACCATCTCCTACAACATTAAATGATCTCTTCTCATCTCTCCTTCCTACAGAATCAGATGTAGAGGGCTTCCTATTTCACAGATATCAATTCCATTTCAGGATCACCACCAAATCAACCCTCATCCCCTTCCTCTCTTCATCACCCCATTCGATGGACCCTCTGGAGTATGTTGATCATTCATTACTTTGGGAACACCTTCAAATCCCCATCTCCACACAGATGCAGACCTTACCTACCGACTCACCCACTATTTACCCTATAATAGTGGCAACATCCACACCTATCCCACCCACAGAGGTGACTGCAACACCTCCCACATTACCTCTGACCATACATACATACCTTCATCATCATCTCATCATCTACATCCTCACTTCCCAACCCCTCATCAACCTCCACCATCTCTCGTATCCTAGGGGTACGACCCACATCAAGCCTTACCCATCCAACAATCAAAATTGATCTAACTACCCCCTCTCACCCCCTCACCAAAAATACACCCCTACCAAAACCAAACACCAACCACCCTCGCATGACCGATACTAGCATCACCCACTACCTCTTTTTCACCTTCACCACTACCATCCCTCTTGGGTCCTCATCCATCACCCTAACCAAAAATTACATGTACACAATATAACCAAAATTCGAAAACCACCCACTTACCACCACCTCCTCTTCTACCCAACCCTACAAATTACCTTTACCTACTAGGAAACACCAAACACCACTACCATCACCTACCCCTACCTCCACAACGATCACCCTCTCACCTTGGATAACCCATCCTCTCCCACCTTTGGCATGACCCTCTTCATCACACCATCATTCTACATTACTGACCACCCCACCTCCCAAAGCGACACCTAAAACAAAAACCAGATCACCCACTACACTCTTACCTAACAAGGTGTGACCCACACCCCAACCCAAACCTAAACATACCCAAACTACCCAGACCACCCCCACCCGTGACCCGTGGCACCCACTTCTAAGTCACTACCAAGTTCCTCACCCAAAACCATACCCACCTCACAATGTGACCCAATGGTAGGATCCTATGCGACTATCCTGGCTAACCTACTTTCTCCTCCCACATCACCTTACCACCCATCCGACCCTACGACCCACTCAAACCAAAACCAAAATGGTTTGATGACTCCCAGATCTGCACCTACCATCATGCACCAGGGCATAATGGAGGATTTCCAAGCTCTCAAAGCACTCCTTCTACAAATCTTCATTGAGGATGATCTTTTAGACAAAGATCTTGTTCCTCCCACCACCATAATCACCCCTTCTATACCATTACCACCATCACCCCACACATCATACCCTTCCTACCCACCACCGATATTTGAAATCAATATGGTTCGAATAGCCACTCGGGCTCAACGTGATAAAGGGAAAACAGGGATGAACCTACTACCTCACCTATACCTCACATCACACCCACGCCCACACCAAAAATCACCATCCGAGGACCTACCTTCCCCGTCTCCAATGGGAGAGCCCATCACACCATGATCAAACAACTCCACCAATCACCACTCAAAATGTCCTTGTATGACCTAATCCAAACTTTTGAATCTCATCGCCAAGCCCTCATTGAGGTCCTACAATCCATTGAGGTCCCACCTAATGACCCCACACCAGTTGCATCCATCATCACACCACACCACGTGGCCTCCCTTATTTCTTCACCTCCCACCTCGACACCTGTTGCCTCATCTCAGGTGGCTGCCCTCACTTTCTCCGATGATGAGATCACACCTCACCAAATGGAGGACCCTGATCCCACCTTTTTCATCTCTTCCTTTGTCAACAATATACGTGTTCAACATATTATGATAGATGGCGGAGCTAGCATCAACATCATCTCCTCTCATGTGTTCAACCAAATGCGCATTCCTACCAATTACATGCATAATGATCCAATTATGTTGTGTTCTTTCAATGATGCCATAACCACTACCTTGGGGACAATGATCCTACACATTCATGTTGGTCCCCGTAGCATCCCCAAACTCTTCTACATCCTAAGGGGAGTTCCAATACAACATGTTACTTGGCCGACCCTAGATTCGTGCCATGGGATGTGTCCCCTCCACCCTTCATCGTTGTCTCAAATTTGAACATGAGGGACACAACTACACCATACAAGCTGACCCTTCACCATTCAAAACATGTAACATGTTATATCGGCCCAACGATGTCCTCATACCTATCACCACCCCCACTTCCACCTCCGCTTCCGCTACCACCACCTCTACCACTTCTTCTTCGACCCCTACATCACCTATTATCACCACCACAACAACTCCTATAGAACCATCCATTGCTCCACAACCCACAACCTCCTCATCTCAAACCCCCATAGAGACATCCATTCCCGCCACCCATATCCTAGATACTAATCCACTAGAAGGTGTTTTTCAATGCCTAACATTGGGGAGTATCACCTCTACAATTTCGATACCTTCCATACCCCACAAGAGTATGGAAACCTTCAACAACATCCCCATTATGACCCCCGCATTGGTGAAGTTCTCACCTATGGACCCTCACACCTCCGCACCAATCTGACCTATGGAGTATCGACACTCCCACCTACACACCTGAACCACCTACCCAAACCCTACCATTTACCACCACCCTTCCCTCATTAACCAACCCATGCTTTTCCCATACCTTCCTACATCATTGATGTGCTTGGAAGGGTTTTGGCTTTGGTCTTTATGAACAAGGCCATCACACCATGTCATTCCTTGCACTACTCACAAGCACAAGGACCATAGTGGGGTGGGATTTTTGAGCCCACGCTTAAACAATCCCATGTCGACCTCATTATGAGGTGCCTCAACCTCACATCCCCCACCTAGTTCACCTACATCACCCGCGAGTCTATAGACCCAAAGTCTATTCCTCCTACCTTTTTTTTCCATAAACACCATTTCCTTGGGACCACTCACCATTCAACGAGATGGCGAGGCTCCTACTTCTTTTCCCATCCTCTATCCTGATATGATCGATGAGGATGCCCCTTCTATCAATGTTGTACAGTGTCAAAATGATGACTCCATTCTCACCTACTTGGGTGCGGAAGACTCCTATCTCCACCACACACTACCTTCTTGAGACCCAAAACATGTTGAAATGAATCCACCATCGACATCAACATCCACACATCGATGACCCCCACATTCTAAAGATAGGCCAATCTTTGGACTCCACTAAACAAGAAGCCTACACTTCTTTCCTCCATGACCATAAATGCACTTTTGCTTGGTCATACGCCGATATGCCCAGTATTGACCCCAACATCATGGTCCACAATATCATCACCTTACCTAATGCCAAACCCATAAAACAAAAGCTACGTAAAATGCACCCACACATTGCCCTTCTCAAAAAGAAGAGCTCCAATGCCTCCTCTCTGTCTCCTTCATCCTACCAATCGACTACCCGCAATGGATTTCCAACATCGTACCCATTACCAAAGCAACAGGGGGACTCTGCATATGCACTAACTTCCAAGACCTTAACCTAGCTTGTCCTAAAGATGAATTTCCTCTACCTAGCATCGACCAATTGGTTGACCTCACCATCCGAACATGAGATGCTATCTCTCATGGATGGGTTCTCGGGTTATAATCAAATATTACTCACCCCCGAGGATCAACACAAAACCACCTTCATTACCCCTTGGGGACCTTCTGCTATCATGTCATGCCCTTTGGACTGAAGAACATAAGTGCCACCTACCAACGAGCCATGACCTATATCTTCCATGACATCATGCATCATATCTTGGAAGACTACGTCGATGACCTTTTGGGAAAATCCAAAAGTCACATGCTTGAACATTTACCCATTCTTAAAATCATCTTCGACCATCTCATCCAATATTGTATACACCTTCAACCTAAGAAGTGTGTTTTCACCATCCTATCGTAAAACTCTTGGGCTTCATTGTTTCCTTGCGAGGCATTGAAGTTGACCCGACCAAAATCAAGGCCATCCTCGAGATGCCTCCACCCACTAACCTCCGCCAACTTCATAGCTTACAGGAAAACTGCAATCTATTCGTCGCTTCATTTCTCAATTATCAGATCATTACAAACCCTTTCACCACCTCCTTAAAAAGGATATCACCTTCCATTGGAATGTGAACTATCACAAAGCTTTTAAAGCCTTGAAAGCATACCTATTACAGCCACCTGTGCTTACCCCACCTAAGGATGATCAACTGTTCTACCTCTACATTTCTACCACCGACCATTCCTTGGGTGCCATGCTCACTCACCGTGATGACCAACATAGGGAACAAGTGGTCTATTACATAAGTCATACCCTTGTGGATTATGAGACTAGATATACACACGTAAAAAATTTGTGCCTTGCTTTAGTCTTTGTGGCCACCAAACTTCACCACTACCTACTTAACCACACTACCTTCATCATCACCAACAACACCAACCCTTGCATTACATGTACTCTAAACCATTCCAAAACCAATGCATTTCACGATGGCTCATGCTACTTACGCTGATCTAGATATCACCTTTCTTCACCAAAAATCAATCAAGGGTCAGGATATCACCGATCAACTGGCCGATGCCCCACTCTCTAACCACCAACCCAACAACTTTGAATTCCCTGATGAATCCATCGCTACCCTTTCCCTCGACGAACCTGCCGAGGAACCTCTACACTATCAAATGACCTTATTCTTTGATGGATCTAAGTGTCAATGTGGGGGTGGAGCTGGAATCATCCTCATTCCACATGATAGTGAACCCATCCCACTTTCTTTCAAACTTGACTTTGAGTGTACCAACAACATCACTTGAATATGAAGCACTCATACTTAGGTCTCTAAACCACCCGAACCCTAGATGTTAAATCCATTAATATCTTCGGTGATTCTCAATTGGTAGTAAATCAGGTCAATGGACTATACCAATGTCACAATGAGGAATTACAATGGTACAAACACCATGTAGACCTCTTGTTAACCACCTTCACCCACTATAACCTATAAACCATCCCCACTCTACAAACAAGTTTGCAGATACCATGGCTTGTCTCACCTCACAAATACCCTCATCACCTACCGATTCACAAATCTTTGTTGTTGTGCGAAGGTTGCAATCACCCTCCTACCTCTCTCATGCTCAATCTCATTGAGAAACCTACCACCGACCCATCAAACCTCTGGTACCAACAATACTCGACTACCTCTCCCTTTCCATCCTTCCTCAATCTTACCCGCAATGGCCAATGCACTTTCCTCCAAAAGGTCTCCCACTACGTCATCATGGGAGGTCTCCTCTATAAACACGGGCTTTGATGGGATCCTTCTTTGATGCCTCACTAGCTCTAAATACCTTATACCATCAAAGAAATACACGATGACATTTGTGGGGGTCACATCAGTGGCCTAGCTGTCACTAAACGTATCTTTCACCTTGGCTATTACTAGCCTACCCTCAACCACAATTTTTGACTACGTCAAACAATGTGTGAAATGTCAACAACACTCAAACCTTCATCACACCCCTGGTCATGCCTTATAGGTCACACGAGACCTCTAGCCCTTTTCTCAATGGGGCCTCGATCTCATCGGTGAGATCAACCCTCATTCTTCTCAACGCCATTAATGGATCATAACCGCTACTAAATACTACACCAAATGGGTAGAAGCCATTCCCTCATCTCTACCAAAGCCGAGAATATTTGTGAGTTCATCAACCATCACATTATCTATCGCTTCGTGTTCCTCATCACCTTATCACTGATAATGGAAAACAATTCAAAAACAAAACCTTATCACGAAAACTCGTCAAACAAAACCTTTGGTATCCAGCTCATTTTTTCTTCACCTTATTACCCGCAAACCAATGGCCAAGCTGAATCAACCAACAAAACCCTGAACAAAATCCTCATGAAAGTGGTCAATGATACTAGGAAGGATTGGCATACGCACATTCCTTTTTCCCTATGGGCATACCACACTAGTATTCATACATCGACTGCTGCTACACCTTTCTCTCTAGTCTATGGTACCAAGGTTGTCTTGCCTCTCGAAGTCTAGATCCCATCTCTCCATATCACTCAAAGACATGCTCACCAATGATGACTTTCACCAAGATCGTTTGCACAACTAGAGCTGTTAGACAAATGACATCTACATGCTTTAGATCACCTCCAAATATACCAAAAATGCATCAAACGTGCTTATGACAAAAGCACGTCCACCCCCGAAACCTTCCAAGTCGGAGATCTCATCTTGAAGGAAAATCAACACGTCACCAAAGCTGAGAAACATCTACGAGGTAAATTTTCTCCTAATTGGCTTGGACCCTATATCGTTACCCATACCTATGGATCAGGTGCTTATCGTTTATCTTCACTCGATGGTAAACCCAACCTAAGCCCCTTAACATCTTGCATCTTTGACCATTCTATTATTGAACCAAGTGCTTTATCACCCATTGACTATTACTAGCTCATCCCATGAGCACCCACTCCTCTTATCACCACCTCACATACCTATGATTAAACAAAGAATCATGTGACTATCCGTCACTTTTTCAACCTCATCTTCAATATGAGTACCATGGCTCTACTCATGGCATGATTCTCATGGATACTTTTCATCCCTTGAGGATAGAATCCCATGGTCATATACCATTCCTCATCTACCTCACAAAAATCCACCTTTACCTCCACCTTCCTCCACCTTTTGACCTACGATGTTCGTATTCCTCTATAGCCTTGTCCATGGCTTAATTGGTAAAAACAAATTCACCTATCAAAAATGGGATCACCCTCCTTGAGTCAAACTTCCAAACATAAAGATGAATCCCTCAAAAGGACATCTACCATTTGTATCTAGTCACCATAAATAGACTACTCCCTCGAAGGACAACTATAATGCACTAGCCATACTCTACCTAGTCAAAAAAAAAGAGAGACTAGGCCCATTTCAAAGCTTCCGCATCAATCAACTTCATGAAGACCTCAAGGAGATTATCTAATCATCCCACATAGACTTCCCGCATTGATCAATCTATCCAACAAACATAACACACCCTTTTTCCATGGACTCACCTATCTGGGTTATCGACCATCTTATACAAGAGGTGTGTTATTCCCCTTTACATTTCCAACCTTTCACCATATCACCATTTTACCACATTACCCTACTTTTCCTACCTACCACGGGACACTACCACCATGAATACGATTTGTCGTGATCCTGCACATTGATTCACCTTTGGAACAGTCCAACCTGCAAGGTATTTTAGGGGCTTGAGGTTCATCACACCTACCCTTGGTTTGTGCATCGATGGTCCTTCCCAATTCGGCCGCATCATCTACCCTATTACAGTTCCCTACTTTTTGAACTGTTGACCTTCTTCAACCAAAACAATGATTTCCACTTACCTTCAACTATCTCTCACCCACACCTATCTCCACCTATCAATCTCTATTTCACACACTTGACCTTCATCACTTTACCCACACACACTCATACCTTTGACCTAGCATCTTACCTATTTCTCCTCACCCACACACATCACCTATCTACCCATACCCATTGACCCTACCTATTTACCCATACCTTTTACCTCACCTATCTACCCATACCCATTGACCCTACCTCTCTACCCATACCCATGACCCGTACTTATTACGCTACCTATCTACCCATACCATTTTTCCAATACCATTGTCCCTACCTATCTACCCATACCCATGACCCTTACCTACATACCCATGACTTGTACCCACCCAAACGTACCATTTACCCGACCTATCTACCCATACCCATTCACCTTACCTATCTACCCTTACCTACATACCCATGACCATAACCTACCTCAACCATACCATCATCCCTTCTCTATACCTATTCTTTTCCTCCCTATATTAAGGAGAACTACATTAGTCCGAGTATTTACTAATGCACACCTTTAGTTTGGTGGATGTAATCTGGAAGCAAAACAACAACCGAACACAAGAATACCATTGACTATGATAAGACGAATGACGACAAATCTGAAATATCAAAATAAATTATAATATTAACATGAAACTATTACAATCTCACCCATGAGGTACTTCAACAAGACTATGGGAGAAACTTTACAATTACACCTCTTGATGGCTTCTTCAACACACCTTTAACTGATGGCTTCCTTCACACACTTCCTACAATATTTCTCACTACTTCTTTCTATGCTAAATGAGGGGGTGGCCTCTCTATTTATAGAACTCCCAGCTTATCCATCCTATCTCTAAGATAGGATAAGAAATCCACTCGACGAATCATATTCCATACCTTAACTCTTATCTCGTACATGTAAGCTTATCTCGTTAAGATAAGATAAACCTTATCATTTTACATGGGTTCCACATTTTTAGACTTTTTACAAATAAAATACACAAAATATTTATGACCTCACTCTTTGTCCTTATTAACAATATAATATTTCTAATTCCTAATCATGTAGACCCTACTTCTCTAATTACCCAAACTTTGACATTTTAACATTACCGACCACTTACGACAAATATTTACTTTTTACAACATTCCTATTGTACTTTGACTTACCATACTCCACATTATTGGCGGCACCCATATCGACGGCACCGTATCTTCTATCGACGCTACTACTAATTACACTTAACAACATCCTATTCCTAATACATACATTAATGAAATAGAAATTATGGAGGAAAATTTTAGTGTCGACATCTTCCCCTTCCTAGCTTCTACTCCGTCCTCGAGTAGACTATTCTCGGTGCTTGGAAAATCTTCAACTTGTCGTGGTTGACCCATTTTGTAATGGGAGTGCCATCCAATTCCTCCAATTGGACGTACATTATTTTCATGCACATCTTCTATTTTGTAGGGCCCCATCCATTTTGGAAGAAATTTTCTCTCGTCTTCTTTTTTTGTATCTCGAATCATATACTAGACCAAGTCATTCACATGAAATGGAGACCATCGGATCTTTTGATCAAAGTATTCCTTCTCGCTTCATTTTCTTCTTATGGCTTGTATCCTTTGCTATTTCCTCATTTCCTCTAGTAAATGAAGATGTACCAACCTTTCTTTTATCAATCACTTTCATCCATCCTTTCATTTTTCATAACTCTCACAAAGGGGGAATATCAAACTCAATAGGAAGAACGGATCAATGCCATAGGCCAACCGAAATGGGGAGTATCCTGTTGCTGACTTTGATGTTTCCCTATATGCCCACAATGCCGCATGAATCCTTTTATCCCATTTATGTACCGCAAGGCCGCATCTTTGCTAGAATTTGACACAGCACAAAATTTGTTCGCTCCACTCCGTCCATTTGTGCTTGGCTTGTATGTTGTTGCCTTCCCGTGCTTGATAGAAAACTTATTGACTAGGGCTTCTACCACCTCATTAATGAAGTGGCTTCCTTGATCTGCATACAATTTCTAATGGACAACCAAATCTGGTGACAATGCGCTCATATATGAACCTTGCCCACTTCATCCATGGAAGTTGTTTTCAATGGCCTAGCTTCAACCCACTTGGTTAAATAACTGTGGCAACTACAATATACTTATTTTGACGTGATGTAGTTGGAAGTGGACCTACAATGTCTATTCCCATTTTTCAAAGGGACCAAGGGGAAGAATAGGACATAATGGAGCCGATGAAGTCTTACGGTTACCATGTGTTTGACAAATATCACATGTCTTACAATAATTATAACAATCTTTAAAAAGAGTGGGCCAAAGTGATAACTCGCATCCAAGATCCTTCTTGCTGTAAGTTGTCCAGAAGTGCCCTCCACATGTACCATTGTGGAATTCTTCTAGCAGCTCCTTTCCTTGATCACGCCCAATCGCCTCTTGACTATCCATCGTGTCCTATTCGAAATAATGCTCCATGCAATAGAATATGGACGATCGCTTGAGTAATCTTTCTCTTAGTCCTTGCATTGGACCATCAGAAACTTGAATTCATTCAGATAATTCCAAATATCTATGTATTCACTAGGGATTGTGTCAAGGGAGAACAATGCTGCATCGGGAAAATCATCATCATCACAAGATGATCCTAAACCATCATAGGCTCGAGAGAGTGCATCTGCATTGACATGCTTCTTTCCTGGCCTATCTATAATATCAAATTCAAATTCTTGTAGCAAAATTATCCATCTTGCTATCCTCCCTGATGGGTTAGGCTTATTGACAATATATTTCAGAGCCTGATGATTTGTTACAACTATAAATTTCTGCCCTAGTAAGTAATTTCTAAACTTCTTTACAGCAAAAATGATAGCCAGAGCCTCTTTTTCGCCATAAAGATAGTTTACCTCAAAGATCGCTCATTTGTCTACTCCCAAAGTAAATTGGATGTTCATTCCCATTTTCATCCTTTTGGCTCAAAGTACTACCTAGTGCTGCATCTGAGGCATCAGTGTACACAATGAATGGCTTGCTCCAATCTGGATTCTTCAAAACAGGTGAAGACACCAGGGCTTCCTTCAGTTGTCCAAAAGCTTCATGCGCCTTGTTTCCTGGTTCATAAGCAACATCCTTCTTCAAGAACTGGGTTAGTGGCTGTGCAATCTTTGAGAAATTCTTGATGAACCTTCTATAGTAACCCACATGGCCTAAAAATGATCTCAACTTACTTCTATTTATAGGAAATGGTAAATCTTTGATTTTTGAAACTTTATCGATCGCACTAATACCATCTCTCGATACAACATGCCCTAACAAAACGCTTTTTAGAACATCCAAAGACACACTTTGTAGGGTTTAGTGAGGCTTGTGCTTCATCTAACCTTTGAAATGTTGTCTCCATCTGGTGCAGGTGGTCCAACTTGCTCCCATAGATGCAAAAATCATCCAGAAATACTCTGATGAAGGTCCCAATGTAGGGTTCGAACACCCTATTCATCAAACGCTGGAATGTTGCTGAGCATTACACAACCCAAAAGGCATAACTTATAAGCAAACGCTCCCAAGGAGTGGTGAACGTGGTCTTCACTGATCTTTCTCTCGCTATACAAACTTGGTTGTAGCCGCTATATCCATCAAAGAAACTATAGCACTCCCGCCAGCTACTTCGCCCAAGATCTCGATCTGAAAATGGAAGAGGGTAATGATCCTTCTTTGTTGCCTTATTGAGCTTCCTCGTAATCAACACAAATGCGTAGCTTCCCATTCTTTTTTATTGAGATCACAATGGGAGAAACCCATTCTCGAATTCTCCACAAGAAATATGAATCCCGCATCAAGCAATTTATCTATTTCTTCTTTTACGCCTCTGGAAAAATTAGGATTCATTCTATATGGCATTTGCTTTATGGGCTTAGCACCATCTACCACTCAATACAATGTTCTACCCAACTTACTTGACGGAGTTCCTTGTAATCAAAAGTGAATAGGTGTATGTACCTTCGAAAGAGCTGGAGGTAGGATTCCTTCTCACTCTCCATCACAAAGATCACCAATCTTTATTTGTTGGAGACGATCATCAAATTCTTCTTCAGATAATTTTATGGGGTCATGAGTTGGTGTGACTGGCAAGATATCCATGACTCAAACATCCACCTCACTTTCTTCATCTTCGTGTCCACTTCACCGGTACTAGAGTAATCGAGGATGTCCAATCATCGCTTTCATCACTTGAATCCACAGTGTTCTACTTTATGATGTCGAGGATCACGTTTATCTTCACCCTCTCTCTACCACGTCCAAGTGTCATGAAACCTTCATTCCAGTAGTTTCTTGCATGAACTCTCCTTAGCCATGGTCTTCCCAAAGAACATTGGGTACGCAATAAGACCATTTTTCATCACCTCGAAAGTCTACCACACATACAACACCCATAACAGAGATATTGCCACATTTGAAATTACACCTTCTCGGTTTAGTTTTTCCTTATTTAATGACCTTAACATAAGTGTCAAGGGCGATCAATTTTTAAACCCAACATATTCATTACGTACTCGGCATTACATTAATCGCAGCACTCTCCATCAACTAAGACATCATGAATTGAAATACCATTACATAATACCTCACCAGGAGCATAGGGATCTCGCTCGCCTCCAAAACAGGACCTCAACCTCCTTCCTTCTTCAGCATTGAGTCCACCTCGCAACTCCCGCCTCTTCTCGAAGACATAGCCAAGAGTTGACCATATGTAATATTTGCAGCCTTTTGGACAGATCTTCCAAGATGGAGTATGGTCCTTGCCCCGTGAAATCGAAAATCCTACACACCCAACTTTCTTCTCCTATGTTTCTTACTAGTTTCTTCTTTCATCTTCTTAGGATCATTTCCATCTTGATTATCTTTTTCTTTCTTTCTTTTTGTTACAAACACATCTACTTCATTATTTCTCGCTTCTTATCTACTACATCAAAAGAATTCACAGGTGTGCTTTTCCTTTATCATTATCTCCTTACCGTATGTAGAAGCTCTATCTGACAATTATACTTATAATGACCCTTTTTATAACAACCATAACAAACAACTTCAAATATTTCTTTTGACCTCTATCTCCTCCCCGAGAACTAAATTCCTTTCCTCAAGAAGATTAATAGTTAATCGACCCATCTTTTTGAGCAGATCTTCATACTCAAGAGATGTATTAGGAGAAATATTTGTGCTCACCGAGTGGTCAGGATTCTGTGACCAAAGGTGCTGGTGTAGGCTCTACTTTAGCAACAATTTCTTTGGGCTCCTCTTCCATGCTTTCTTCTTGCCTTCGCAATCTCTCGCTTGTTCAATGGTAGCTAGGCGGTCATACTTCACTCGTTGTCTGATCTCTGGCTTCATCCCAAGAATGAAGTGCTTACAGAGGAGATTATCCATGCCATTCATCAACCCATCCGCTAGTCCTTCCTTCCGGATCTGGGCATCGAGCTTCCTCCTTAGCTCTAGAACACGAGCATGATAATCTCTTATCTTCTCCTTCTCTCCTTGGGATAGCTTTGTGATCTCGATCATGAGATCTGCATATTTCTGTTGTTCACCAAATTCTTCAAGAAAACTTTCAGTTAATAAATCCCATGAATTTTTCACATTATCACCTAGTGTTTCAAACCACCTAAGTGTTGAACCATCCAAAAAGGTAGGAAAAAAATTCACCCATTGTTCCTCTTATGAGGCCATTACAAATACAAGATCGCTTAAACTCTTGAATGAAAGAAGAAGCATCTTCATTAGATTGAGCTGAAAAAATAGGAATCTTTCCCATTTTCAAAAGTAACCACCGTGAAATACCAACCCACAAGTACAATTAACAAGACTTATGTGCACAAATAATTGGAATCACTATACTAGAAAGTGACTTTACACCTTTCTACAAGAAATAGAAATGACCACGGTAAACTATGGTAAAACTTGACTTACTACGGTAAAACGGACTTTACCGTGGTAAACACTATTCACTTTAGAAAGTGAAGTTACTACGGTAAATACTATTCACTGTAAAAAGTGACTTTATCATGTAATTACTATTCTCAAAGAAAAAGGACTTTACCAGTGGTAACTACTATTCATGGCAAAAATGACTTTAACATGGTAACTACTATTCATGGTAAAAATGACTTTACCATGGTAACTACTATGCACAAGAAAAACAAGGTTACCCTCCAATTAATTTTTGCCTAAGTGGGAATATCTCTCCGTAAAATCCACTAACGAGGAATGGTCCCGCAACGGAACCAAAATGTCATCACCAATCCGACTATGATAATTCTTCACCGAACTCCTCGTGCTATGATTATTTACTAATGCACAGCCTTTAGTTGGGTGGATGTAATCTGAAACAAAACAACAACCGAACACAAGAATACCATCGACTATGATAAGACGTAATGACGACAAATATGAAATATCAAAATAAATTATAATATTAACATGAAATTGTTACAATCTCACCCATGAGGTACTTCAACAAGACTATGGGAGAAACTTTACAATTACACCTCTTGATGGCTTCTTCAACACACCTTTAACTGATGGCTTCCTTCGCACACTTCCTACAATATTTCTCACTACTTCTTTCTATGCTAAATGAGGGGGTGGCCTCTCTATTTATAGAACTTCCAGGCTTATCCATCCTATCTCTAAGATAGGATAAGAAATCCACTCGATGAATCATATTCCATACCTTAACTCTTATCTCGTACATGTAAGCTTATCTCGTTAAGATAAGATAAACCTTATCATTTTACATGGGTTCCACATTTTTAGACTTTTTACAAATAAAATACACAAAATATTTATGACCTCACTCCTTGTCCTTATTAACAATATAATATTTCTAATTCCTAATCATGTAGACCCTACTTCTCTAATTACCCAAACTTTGACATTTTAACATTACTGGACCACTTACGACAAATATTTATTTTTACAACATTCCTATTGTACTTTGATCATACCGTACTCCACATTATTGGCACCTGCATCGACGGCGCCGTTATCTTCTACTCCGACGCTACTACTAATTACACTTAACAACATCCTATTCCTAATACATACATTAATGAAATAGAAATTATGGAGGAAAATTTTAGTGTCGACAGAACCCTATAAATATAAATTTATGAGACCATAATGAGGTTCCTAAAAGCGTCACACACTACTATCACTCCATCTAGAGTTATATCCATTGCATATTTTATATCCATTAGTTCCATTGCATCAATGCTAGGAGATCTGCATAAACACACACAACATAGGGGAGGGATTCTACTCTATTCCATACACATATGCTAGTACATTTTCTATAGTTATTATTTCTTATTACTTCACAAAGTGTGAATGGCACAAGAGAACCTAGGGCATGACATACACACACACAAATAACTACATTTGCATCCAAAATGTAGTGCAATGTTGAATCATAAGACCAATAGTTTGGCAAATTGAGGTCATTCTCACTCATTCATTCTCGCATCTTTTATTTTTATGATTTTATACTTCTCTTACTTTTTAGACGTCATCACATAATCTTTCATCACTCGAAACATTCGTGAAGCTCATAAAATCTAGTGCGATAAATAGAGAGGGTTTCAACCTATCTTATGACCCTAAAAAAATTAGTTTTTGAGCTTTTACAGAGACCAGGGAACCTATATCCCATACCATGGCACACCAGTGCCCTATTACCTTTCTAGGTGCCTCGGTTTGCGCTTGATCCTCCGATATGGCCTTTTTTTTTGGACTTCGAGTGATCGTTCTTGTATCTAGAATTTATAGTTGGACTCGTGACAACCTACAATAGTCTTATTTAATCAAATGAGTCATTCATCTTCACTCCTTTGCGTATTTAGGTTTTATTTCATTTAGGATAATTATTTAGAGTTATTTTCATAATGTTTTATCATACTTTATAGCGTTTTAGTCCTCCTATTTAAATAAAATATTTGTTATACCATCTATAGGTTTTAGTTAATTTTAGTTAATCACCCTTGATCGCAAAAGGAATTTGAATTTCTCAAGCAATTTATGATAAATCCCCAGTTCTCATGTCGCCTACCCCACGGAAACCCCTATTGTTGTATATTTTAGCCACCCAATTTTCTATTGGTGCACTGCTTTCCCAATATGATCTTGGCCACAAAGAAAGGGTAGTTTATTACCTTAGCCGCACCTTAATTGCCTATGAGCTGAACTATCCTTAAATTGAGAAGATCTTCCTAGATGTTTTCTTTACATTTCAGAAACTTCATCACTACCTCCTTAATAATAAGACCAAGCTAATATCCAAAGTTGACCCTCTCAAATACCTCCTATCTAAACCTACCCTTACAAGATGGATGGCTAATTAGATCATCCTCCTTAGTGAGTTTGACATTGAATTCATTAACCAAATCCCTAAAAGGATAGGTACTTGTAGATCAGCTAGTTGAAGCTCCCCTATCCATAATGAAATTGTTGTGTCTAGATATGCCAGATGCATCTATGATGTACATTGAGGAATTTTTCATGTGGCAAGTCCACTTTGATGGGTCATTCACCTTTCATGGTTCAGGAGCAAGAGTGGTACTTATCACTCCCACTAGAGAATTCATTCTACAGGCAATTTTGTTTAGGATTCCCTTATATGAATAATATTGCAGAATATGAGGTGCTCATCACCGGCTTGAAATTAGCTATCACATGGAACATCAGACAACTATGAGTCATTGGTGACTCCCAATTGATCATTAAACAAGTTAATGATGAATACAAAGTTAAAGATGAGAAGCTTGTTCCATACAAGAAATTGGTTGAAATCTAAAAGAATACTTTACATAGATTATATTTGAATAGAGGCCAAGATCACATAACCGAGTAAAGTGTCCGCCATGGCTATAATTGGGTCTTTACTACACATTCCACCTCAAGAAAACAAGATTCCTTTCTTTGTTGAACACTTGCAAGTGCCTGCATATGACATGTCGAAATCTTGTCTAGCATGTGAATTTTTTGGTCCTCTATCCCCTTGGTATGATCCCATTTTTAACTACTTACAAGATGGAATCTTTCCCCCGAATATCCCCATATTGAGAAAATATCCCTCATCCACCATATAGCTCTGTTATACCCTCCTAGGAGGCACCCTCTATCATCATGGCTATGATGGGAATATGTTGCGTTGTCTTGATGTGACCAAGTCAATCCAAACAATTAAAGAAGTGCATGGAGGCATTTTTGGAGCACACATAAATATACCAATAGACCCTAGAATGGTCCTTGCTAAGAAATTTTTAAGAGTAGGATTTTATTGGCCTACCATGGAAGCGAGAGTGTTACATATTTTTCAATAAATGTGAACTTTTTCAAAAGTATGGAAACTTGATACATGCATTAGCATAGTAATACTGAAGCTTCATATAGCATCCCCATCACAATACCCTAGTCTTTCCTTCACCAATCTACTGCAAAATAGGTTTATACACATTTTGCTATCTATAGAATATGGGGACTTAATCTCATAGGGATCTCTATATCATCTACGATATCTACTCACTCCAACTTCCTTAGATGGCCACACTCATATTATCACCACCACTGAGTACTTCACCAAATGGGTAGAGGTTGTACCTCTCACTTATGTAACTAGTTCACATAGGGATGATCTCCAAGTTCATAATGAACCATCTCATTTGCCATTACAACATCCCTTCTGCCATTATAAAAGACAATGGTAAATCTTTTAATAACAAGACAATCAAAGCATTATTTCAAAGTCTTCTAAATCTTCCAAATATGACTCAAGTGGTTAACCTCCTATTACCCTCAAGGTAATAGACAAGCTAAAGCCACCAATAAAACTCTAGTTCATATCATGGAGACTATGGTTAGTAAAATTGGTCATAATTGGCACCTATAGATCCATCCCACGCCATCTGGGCCTATTAAACCTCCATCTGCACCCCTACTAGTGTTACTCTTTATTCATTAGTATTTGGAACTTAGACCATTATTCCCTTGGAAATTGAGCTTCCCTCCCTGAGAATATCTCTCAGGACTATCTAGACAAAGAAGAAGACTACTGAGTAGCTCAGCTAGCAGAGTTAGATCTAATGGATGAAAAGTGTATGAGAGCACTAAATAATTTGAAGGTTTATTATAATAGAGTGTTAGGAGGATATAACAAATGGATCATTCCCCATCAATTTGAGGTAGGAGATCTTATTTTGAAAGAAAACTAGTTCAACACCACCAAGGACCGAGAAAAGAAAGGTAAATTTGAGCCCAACTGGTTATGACCATATGTTGTGGTCACTAAGTAATTTACAGGGGCATAAAACTTACTCATTCAGATGGTGAGGAACTTAAGGAACCCATGAATGCAATACATCTCAAGCGATTCTATGCTTGAGCATGGAGTTCCTTGGAAAATCATAAAAAACAAGAAAAAATCAAAAATAAAAAAAAATAGAAAGAGAAAACATGTCATCCAAGTGTGAAAACCACACAATTGTGGCACATTGGGCAAGTCCTTGGTAAAAATCAGCTTCTAGCGCTTGAGGACGATACATTTTTCACAAGTGACTCTTACATCTAAATAGGTAATAATCACTTCTATCTAGGTCTAGTTTCATAAAGACTTAGGGTCCACTTGAGCCTATCTTTCAGGGCCTTGATCTAGTTGATCTATTCCTATATATCTATGTGAAGGGCTTACCTTTGTACATTCCCATCTAAATGTTGGGGAACTTACACATTTTCACTTTCTTGCATATAACACGTGGAATTCTACCCTTGTACATTCCTCTCTCATTGGGGGCATCCACGCTCTTTCATTTTCTATATGTAGCTTCTAAAAACACTTCAGAAAGCACAAAAAAATTCAAACATTGAAAAACCCCCTTTCAGGAGACAAAACCACAAACACAATATAACATTGTCCTATGGAAATTCTGAAAACAATGTGAACAAGAACCTTAAAAATATATTATAAAAATAAATCATTTTTTTACTTAATTGTTTGTTTGTATTTTAAGCCTTGCATGTATATATTGTTAGGTGTTTTAGTTTCATTTCAAAAATGATCCTTATAAAACTCAAAACAATAGAAAATTATCTAGCAAACATACCTAAAAATAGTGGAAAATATATCAATGTCTTCCCACAAAAATAAAGAAGTGATTTTCTTTCTTTTAGTTGTTGGTTTGTATAGTTTTGATTGCATTACCTTTTTCATGTTGTGTTCTTTTTAGATTAAATTCATTTTCTTACTTAGGTTTAATATTACTTAATATGTTGTGCATTGCATTGAGCTCATTTTATTTTTCATGCTTATATATAATTGTGTTTTGTTAGTTAGATTTGATTAAGTTGTGATTTTTGGTTTCTTGTACAATTTATTTCCATCATATCATCTATCATCTATAATCACATCTATACATCCAATATCAATAAACAACTAAGATACATCATCACGAACATGAAAAAAAAACATGTATGCTCAGCTACCATCATATAATATCACTAAGAGGGAAAGAGGACTAGCTTTTGTCCCCCTCAAACATAGAACCATAATAAAAATCTGGATAAAACATAATTATCACATAAAAACCAATATGATATCATCTCATTACTTGTTATATCATATATGTAACATGCTATAAAGTAGAAGAACATAAAATTGCATCTAACATTTGATATCATCTAAACAATGTTATCTCATACATCAAATAAACAAGTGATACAAATCATTACAACATTCAGGAATAAGCCCATAACCATCATCATAATCATATAACATTTCAGGATCAAATGTCCATATACAATGAGTCTCGATACATGCATTTAGATACAAAATATGCCATAATGGGAATGAATAAAAAATGTGCCTTCATCATGAGGAATAATCAAACTGATACATGTTCATTAATAAAAATGATCCTTCATAAGAGGCATACATAAAAAATTACATACATATGTGTATACATCATAAGAAAAAATGAGTCATGATTGACTCGATCCCTCATGGGGACTAGGTGGTCTGCGATTTGGGGGATGGCCCATAATCTGTGGACCGTGTTGGCCTGTCTGCTATCCTATCCATTGCTCAATTGATCTATCCAATTCCTATGGTCACTATGACCTCACAGACATCGACGCTTGATCAGAATTCAGTGCTCTCTCTCTTTATTGAAAGCCTTGTAATATAATGACCTATAACAAGAAGCCCTTCCATTGGTTTTCTCCAATTCCAAATGCATGTGCGGTGTAACTGTGACTACATCTATATGCTAGAATGAGGCCACCTCTACTAATAATTGGGTTAACTCTTCTTGTCCCACTATCCTCTCGCCCTAAGTTGGTCTCTCTCTATAGTAATATCTTGGAAATGTGTCCTGGCATGGTCTCTATCTGTTGTCAACTGTTTTACATGAGTCATGGACAAGTGTAAAATTCCCGTAATCTATAGCATTTAAGTTTCCATCTCGCATAATCTGCATAATCCACTAAAACCAAGTAGCACCATCTTCTCCACCTCCATGACCCCCATCTCCTCTGCCACCTTTTGGACTATGTGGCAGACTGGCAATAGGACCCTGTTATGGAGCTTATAGCATGGGTATTTATTATCTCTGAGCCTTATATAGAGGTTGTTGTGGTATACCTTCTCTAGGTGGAGGACCCTACAATACTGATCTAAGAGGATGTACCTTCCATAGTCATGTCTATATCCCAACTGGTATACCCACCGGGGGCATTTGTATCAAAGAAGCAATAGGGATTTTCCTCTATCTCTGTCCCTGTGGAGTACCCTGTCCACCACCATCACCACCATCATGATGATTCCCATTAAACCCATCATCATTTGTGTCATCCTCATCATCATTACTATCACTATACACCTTTAGAGGTGGTCTCACCCCTGCATCCCATGCATCCTGTGGAATAGTCAAGTGATGTGGAAAAACTATGAAGTACCATGGCCCATATCTCGATGTCACTCCAAGATCTCTAATGTACTTCAGAGGATCCCATACCTATGGTACCATCTAGTCAAAAGTTTCCCAGACTAGCTTCCTAGGGATCTATTGACCAATATGAAAATTCTCTCTTTCTTTTGCCCGTACCACATCTCAGGGCTTGGTACATCCTATACAACACCAAACTAACACTAGAATCGATCTACTCTATAGTACTTGATCATGTACCCACAATCGCCAAACATAAAGTTCTCTACCATGGTGATGTCGAGCTCTATTGCATCTTCTCGGCCACATATATTGTCTCGTATCGCTGCCATACAATATTGTGTTGCTGAATTTCATTAAAAACCCAATGATAATGATAGGTATCCCCCATTTATCCTATGATATCATCCTTTTATGGGACCCATCCCATCACTTAGGGCTCATCAAGATCCCGTACTCATAGACCACCCACAGGATGACCAACAACTATGTGGTCTCATGCCAAAATATTCAACAAGGTGGAAAGGCCCATGATATTCTTCTTCTGATATGTAATTAGGTGAAGATCCCAATATAAATGTGCCAATATGCACTGGCCCCAACAATATCTCTCGCCTTGGAGAAATCTACGTATAACAATAATAAGGGCAAGAGGAAAGGAGGTTCCCATCTTATCAGTGATCAAGAAACCACTGAAAAATTCCATGAGGTAGACTACCACTCTGGATAGTCTAGGATTTGTTATGCAGTGGTGCATCCACACCATCATCCCACAACATAGTATCTCATCGTGTCCGAACAACTCAATCAGGAAATTTGTAATCTGGGCTCTATCACTGGTATACTTAATAAGCTACCCTCGAATCGGCACACGTAAGATCCATCAAAATTCCTCCAATGTGATACTCATCTCCCTAATCATGAGGCTCATTTTCTCTCACTATGCCATCTCTCCACCAAGGATATCGAGAAGGCCATAGTTAAGGGTAATCTAGGGCATCCTCTCTACATGAGCTAGTCCTATAACCTCTAAAAGGATATCTAGGTATTACCTATCTCGATGATAGAAGTTTGCCTCTATGTTGGTTAAAATCGCCATGCCTCTCTCTCAAATGTAGGACTAGAAATCATCTCTATAAAATCACAAAAGACTTGTTAGAGCTTTCTTTTATCTATCAGTCTTTATTCTAAAAAAATACTAACTTATTTTTCTAAGTACTAATTTATACATTCTTCTATGGAACTAACTCCTATTTTCTTCTATAAATTTTCCTATGTTTTTCTAAGTTTTTCTCTACAAACACTTCCCAGCACTTGCGCCACCTATTTGGTTCCTGAGCTATCTTTCTGGCACCTCCACGCTCAGTGCATGTGCACTCTCTTCCCGACACATGTGCACCATACATAGTGTGTGCACTTGCAAACCCTAACTACTCCTCTAACATGCACATGCGTACCCACATATGTTTTTTCCCATGATGCATGCACGTTCATTCTTGTACCTCATGTATGCACACACCCATTTTTGACATATGTGCATGCACACATTTTTTGTATATACACAGAGACACCCGCGCCCCTAGGACATGCACAATGTTTACACTAGTGTAAAACTAGTAATAAATACTATTAAATGCTACAATTGAAAAAAGGGATATGGAAATCACAAAGGGTCCATCGTTGTCATCCTGTAGGTACTCTCGGACCCATTTTGCACGTCTCATCCATCTTTAAACTCTTACCATCTCTCTCATCACTCCAATCACCTCACAATAAAACTCAGCAGAGGGTCACTATCAAATGTACTATTCACGATGATTTAACCCCCCCGGGAGGGTATATAATGTTATTTTGACCCCATTATGCTTTTTCTCATCTTACCCTACTCAAAGGTCACGTTTCACCCACTGTGATCATTTTAACTTCTTCTATTACCTATCGTGATAATTATTTTTACTCATTTTTGGTCCACCGGGCATCTTTTTCTACTGACACCCATTTCTCCTCCTGGGGATTTTTTTGTGCTTTTAGGTGATTTTCCAATCCATTAATTCTTTTAATGAAAAAACTTTTAAAATTTACAAAAACCACAAATGATTCAAAAATCCAAAAATCGTAAAAATTCAAAAATTTGCAAAAATTGGTAAAAAGCTCATACACAACTGAGATTTGTGTCACATGCATGGTATTCATTTCATATATTTCTTACGTTTTCACGTGTTTTTAAAACTACATGAGTCACGGATCATCTGGATCTACACCCATTAACAAAGCTAGATTTCATGTTTCGTTTGTTCTCTGGGGCACAACGAGTTGTTTGGTATTGTTTCATAGCGCACAATGCCTTTTCATAGGACCCAAATGTCCTCCATCAATTCCCCTCACATGTATCCTTGTTTGGGCATCATTTTTAACCCTTGTCATTTATCACGAACATCTAGGAACTGAAGCTCGATAACAAAATATTTGTGCAACTATCTTAAATGTTGTTGGTTTGAGTATGTGTGTTTGTACTTGTTTCCTATTAGGTCAGCTTGTTTACTTCTCGTATTGCATTACATTTTGTATGTTGCATGGATTTAGAATTTTAGCATATGCTAATTGTCTTTATTATGGTTTTTCATTCCATTTTATACTTTTATCATATGCTTATATTTTTAATAAGGACCGATGATTAATATTCTTAGAAATATGATGAAATGTATATTGTTTTACACGGTACTAGATCGCAGATAGCTCAATATCTCTTCCTCGTTATTTTTCTTCTCTACCCCTTTTATTGTTTCGTCCCTATTCTACAATTTCACTTGGGGCATCCTGTCCCTCCTACTTCTTCAATCTATTTTCTTATTTTCGATCTTCAATCAACCTCTTTCATCACCCCATCGACACTCGAGGGGGCATCCTTCACCCTACTAATGTTTCTTCCACTTCTTCAAAAATTTAAGTTGTTGGTGTTTTTCTACTTTCTTTGAAGTGGCATAGCTTACGCCACCCCAAATAGGGGAAAATGTAGACATCTATAGTTTAGTCAAATCAATCTTATTCTTAATATCACACTAACTATTCTACTCCTCACAAATTGATGACACCTTATCAATTAGACATAACTAACTCTCCTTTTACAACATTCTTTTGATCGTAATCCTCCTATAAATGACTAATCGGGATAATATAGCCTCTTATTAGCTAATTATCCCTCTTATTTTCTTTTAAATCTCTTTCTAGTAGCTTTATAGGTTGTCAATCCATCACATTGGATTAAGTAGACCCCTCACAACTCTTTCAAGCTACCAATCCCTTGCTAAACAGGATTAATTATCCTAAACCAAGATTAACTAGCCTAAGGCATGTTTAACCTCTTCTAAACCAAAAAGTTATTTTTGGACTTACCTTTTGTCCCACATGCACCCAAATCATTCCATTCTTAGAATCATAAACCTATAAATACACCCCTACCCCAAGTCATTTTCTAAGAACACTTCTCCCTTTATAACATAAAGTTTAGTATTTTGTTTAGGATTAAGAGCTTTATTCATTTTTATTGAGCTATTTATTTTTCTATCGCATCTTTCACTCAAGATTTTGGGTAAATGAGAGGAACCATATGGTCTTGTAGCCATTAATGGTGAGCTATCACTCTAAAAATACCTTGAGAATCAAACAATCATAGTTGATTGTTAGGATCTTCGATAGGTTCATACTTTCATAGCTTTCAAAGAGTAAGGAATTGTTTAGATATGCTAGGTTTGATTTTTTATTTCAAATTTATGTATGCATGCAAATAAATAGTTCTTTCTTATCTCTTATCATGATGGTTCATCATCTTGTTGGTTAAGATTTGGGGCTTCTTAAGTGTTCTTGCCTCATTCTATAGATTTCTAACTTTTCTTTGTTCACAAGTGACTAGAAAAATCCAAAAAACTAATATTACTATTATGAAAATAGAAACACTATTATTTATTTAGTTCCGATTCATCTTCTCCCTAGATTTTTTGCATGATTTGTGTAAAATGAAAGTATATTTATTTTAACATAGAAAATAGAAAGTAAGTATAATTATGCACTGCTACATTATTCATTTAATAATTAATTTATTAAAATGAATCCAATATTTATAAAAATTAACATAACATTTAATATTTGTATGAAAAGTGATTTTTTAGTTGGCCCTTCTAATGAAAAATTAACATAAGTGACCTCATTTCAGTATTGACGTGTAATTTTAAATTTTAAATTTCTTTTGAAGTGTAAATTTTTAAACACCCTTCTATGAAAAGTTGAAATACATTTGAAGGGAATTGACAACTTAAACTTTGATCCTTGATTGTCACCGAAAAAAACCATGTTGTTCAACAATTTTATTTTCATGGTAGGTTGCACACTAGTGATCTTGTCTTTTTAAACAACCAAAATTTGGGGAATCGAGCCCAGGTGAAGCTGGAGTTGGTTTAATCACCGTGGGACCATAGGGACTGGATCTACAATGTGGCCAATGAAATAAAATTATTCCAATATTTAAGGAAAAAGTAGTTCAGAAAACACAAATGATTCCTATGTGTTCCCCTGGCCCATTTAGTGAATACACAAACACTTGATATACTCCCCATTTTTTTCATTCATATTAACTAATTAGAACATCCATAAAATAAGGCTATTTATTAATTTTAATTGTCTTAAATATCCATAAAAATATGACATCAAATGCAATAATAAAACCATTTATACGTATTTTCCCATAATTTTTCATAAACCACTAGTAGGAAAGCTAAAATAACCAATAAACACCTCGATTTCATTTTTTTAATATTTTTAATTGTTATCATTTATTTTGGGCATAACGAGACAATTTTTAGTGTGTTTCCTAGAGAAAATTTAATTTCTTCTTCTTAAAGAGAAATGTTTTTGGGGACAATTTGGTGAATTTATAGCCAAACATAATGATTAAGTGGTCCGCTAATGAATGTATATGGGTCCATCACTAATATGGGTGGTAATATTTATATTTATTTTTCTATTATTAAATATGCTGATATACTTTAAAATATTTAATATCATGAAATGATTATATTTCTAATATTAAATATTATAACTAGGTGTATGTGTCAACCGTTTAGGTTGAAAAGGTGGGTTGGGAGACATACAGATCACCTTATATAAAAAGAACTTTACCCATTTGATATATTCTATATAATGAATGCAAATAGAGGATTTTTTTACTATAAGATTTAAAGGAGGAGGGAGTCTAGATGTAAAATTTCTTTGAAGTGAAAGGTAAAATGGTTTTTTACCCTATTGGGGTTTTCCGCTATTTAAATAAGACCTTATTTATTTCTATAAGATTTCTTTATTTAAAGTATCATTTGAATATTTATCGTAACATTATATAATATGTAAGTTGATTAAATTATATTTATTAGCATCAAATTCTAACATAGGAACACTCAGGAATCTACGTCCCTCTACATGGGTGGTGTAGCTCCACTTTATTGTGAATGAACATAAATAAAAACTTTTTTGTTGGCCAGAAGGTTGGGGATCCAATGAGCACACTCCACTACACCTTGGAAAATTCTTACAATGAATTATAAGGGAAGAATTTGTTGGAAGATAGGAAAGTGGAGTTAAAATGGATTCTCACTAGATTCAATTAGAAAGTTCACATTCACAATTTTTTAGAAAGAAACAACAAGATTATTATGCCAATAGCCAAAGGAAACCATGCACATATTTTCACACATTCATAAGCCATAAAAATAAACAATCTTTTTCTTTATTGCAATTTTAATCAAGTTGCTAACAAGTAGGAAATGGAGAAATAATGGTGAAGGAAAGTGGAAGAATGCTATCTCTCTTGAGTACACCAAATTTATAATCCTTATGTAATAGTATGCCATTACATTATATAGACCAGAAACGACTCTGTATACTACCCCCATGTGAAACCTTTCATTTTCCTCACAATATGTGACTCTTAGAGTTCTTAGGAATGAAATTAAGTTCCATTTTATATTAATTAAGGAAAACATTTTACAATGTTTATTAGAGCCACATTTAAATGAATAGGACACACGTCATGATTTCTCACAATGAAGAATAAGAAAAGGGGGTAGAGAAGAGGAGAAAGAATGGAGAGAGAAAAGAAGAAGGGAGGATGATGAAGATGATGCCTTGTCACCTTCACCTTATTATCTGAGTGATCTGATGAAATGTCATAATGTGGGGAATTCAGGATCCCTGAAATTTTTACACAATAAGAAACCTCCTTCGGATGATGCACGAACACCTCAAATTAAGTGTTTTAGAAACAAATTTTTATTATCACTTAGTTGATGGAAATGTTTCTTACTAAGGTCCATTCTAAGAAGTTTAAGGATTTTAACCGATCTCTAATGAATTTTGTGACATAGACATGTTTTTGTACTCATCAGGAAGCTTTGATGAAGTGCATTTTGAACACTTTTTTCCCTCCAGTGATGACCACAATTCCTCCCTGGTACATGATGCTCAGACATCTCGGGTCACAAAATGAGTGTTGAGAAACACTATTTCAGGACTTCTCAATGTGAGCTCGAGATGAACATGAGCACTACTCACAAATATCCTCTTAGATACCTATTTAATGGGCCACTATAATTAGTTGAACTCTTTGATAAACTAATTTTGAATCACCCAACTCTCTCGAGTGATGAAGATGAATTCATCTGCTATGCCTTGCGATGCCTTGTATTACTTTTGAGCACACTTGAATTCAGGACGATGCTTCCAAAACTAATATGAAGTTGTCAATGCTCTTTTTAAGCCTTGGAATCATCTTGCAATCCCACTAGAAAAAAAAATTAGTGATATAAGTTATTACAAAGATGGTAGCAAATTTCTACAATTGGATCCAAAATAGTTGTTTTTGGAAATCAAGACCCAAGGGATTTTATTTCAGGTAGGTTGGTTTTTTGGTCATGTTGCTTTCACTAAAGTGTGTCCTTCACATTTTGGGTTTTATAGCGATGCCTTGGGGCCAATTTAAATAAATTTCCATTTTTGCAAAGTTTCTTTTTTTTTTTGCTTTTTTTTTTTTTATTTTTCTGACCTTTATGCCCTAGTTTTCAATTTTTGTGATTTTCAATGTTCTACCTTCTCGGAGAATTTTTCCATTTTGGAAACTAACTAAAAATGGAAAGTGTGAACCAACGACACTTAATATTTGAAGAATCTCACCTTTAGGTCTCATATTGAAAAAAAATTAAATGATTCTTTCTAGATTTTTTCTTTTTAGTTTCTCTTGATTCTTGGCTCAATCCACTTCATGGTTTGATAACAAATGAAGGAAGAACACAGTCTACGACACAATTTTTTGAATGGATTCCATTAAAATAAGGAAATCTTTAGAAATTTTTTGAATTATATATTCAATTTGTTCTAATAAGGGATATTTTCTCAAAATTTCATGAGGATTATATGCATGGTTTGAAAGATATGATCATTTCTTTGTTTTTGTGCCCTAGGTTTTCCGAAAAGACATTTGATCATGGATTTTTCTCGAGAATGGTTGATTTATTTCATTGCAATAGCATGGAATTATGGAGGAATGATAGAGATTATGCTATAAAGGTTGTATAATCATTATCGATGGAGGAATGAGGAAATCCTGGAAGTTGGAGAAAAACATGTGTGTGTGCATGCAGGAAAAATGGAAGCAACAAGAAATAACCCAACAATTAGAAAAATTTACGTGTTTTGGATTTTTAGAATGGGTTTCACTTTTTTAGCACTACTTTCACCAAGTTCCTTATGCACTTGGTGAAAAATGCTCCTCCCTATCGGTTCATGTGTCCCGTATTTGTCGTTCATGAGAGAGGGGCTTGAAAAAGCACTGATTTGTCGTTATGTGATGAGAGATAGGGATTATTTTTCTTGAAATATTTGGTGGAAATGCACTTTAAAGAAAAGTTTTGGGCGTTATTGCACATGGGAAATACTAAGAGATGAACTTAAATGGTCAAATGAGGTAGGGAACATATTTAACCATTTAAAATACTTGGTGCAAGTGGTGAAAAACCTCCTCTCCCAAATATTTGGTGGAAATGGGACATAAAAATTTTCATAATGTGCCTTAAAATTTCATGTCAAATTCTTCTCAAAACATTTCATTGGTCGATTTGGTGGTCTCACAGCTTCATTTTCTCCAATTGAAAACTTTCAAAATGCTCATAATGTTGTTGTTTTTCCCTAAACTTGAAACAAATTTCCAAGTTTCCCCCATTTGTGCCCTAATTTCTTCATTTTTATGGGTTATGTCATTTTCCTTTGCCAAATCATGAAAAACTTGAAATTTGATCAAATCCTAAGTTTGTGCAAGTGTTTTCCCAATCCCATGCTCAAAACAATGTCAAAAATGATTCATTTGGTTCAAGATCAAGAAATCTACCTTCCTTGTCAAAAATTTGATTTCTAGGGCATCCTCTGCATTTTTGACGTATTGATGGTCATACGGGCATATTCTACCCATCAAATTCATCATCATGACATTATTGCAATGTGGTGGGTTCCTATTGGCCAGGTGGTCGGAAATATTTCTAACTTGTTAATTTTTCAAATTTTGGCTTAAGGAAAAATTTGGTCCATGGCTCCGCTTGCTATAATAAAGTGCCTACGTGGCACATTGTGATTGGTTGGAGGATCGGTGGGTGGTGGGTTATACTTAGAAATTTTGCTTTCCTTTTGCAAAATGTTCAAAGGACAATTTTTTCTCGAAGGCCCGCATCCAATGGCAGGTGGACACGTGTCCTGAGAGTCAGGAGGGCGGGCTTGCCTTAGAAATTTTGCTTCCATTTTGTAAAATTTTCTAAGTTAAATTTTTTCCCAAAGGCCCACAATGAATGGTAGGTGGCCACGTGTCCTGGAGAAGTCGGCATGGAAGGGCGAGGTTTTAAGAAATTTGAAGTTTTCAACTTCAAAACTTTAAAGTTAAAATTTGAGCCAAAGCTCCACCACAAATCGCGAGGTGACACGTGGCCAGAAGAAGTCAATACGAGGGGTCGATGGGTTTTGTAATGGTTTTGAAGTTTTAACTTCAAATGTTATAAAGTCAAGTTTTGGGCCGAAGGTCCCAACCAGTAAGAAGTGGACACGTGTCAAGAAATACAAAGGGTGAAGAAAGGGGCCGAGGGAAAGTTTTGTGGATTTTTGCCTTTGTGTTTGCAAGGTAAAAAATGAAAAGTGGTCCCACGAATGAGGAGTCAACATGTGGCATGTCCTAGGCAAATGGGGAAGCGCGGGCCTGGGGAAAAGTTTGAAATTTTGCAAAATTGGCAGGGAGGTTTGATGGCAAGGTGGGAGGCTTGGACCCACGAATGGGAGAGCACCATGGCGGTGAGGAAGAGAATGGGTGTTCGGGCCCATGGGAATTTTTAAGAAAAATTTCCCTTTTTTCAAAAAGTGCCAAAATTCATAAAATGAGCCCATTTTTCAAGTGGTGGGGCCCACATGTGGACACGTGGCGGGTCCAGGGGAGAAGCGAGAGATTTTTGTAAAATTTTCCAAAAATTAAAAGGGTCACAAATGCATTTTTAAGGATGGGGACTCGATCCAATCATGTTTTGACACGTGTCCCACCTTATCCAAAGGTCAAAAAGGGAATATTCAAGAATCTCATCCTCCACGTGGAGGGTAGATATTAAAAGTTGATCAAAATCGATGGTTACTGTGCAATTTCATTTTTGGGCGCCATGGGAGCTCCAAGGAGCTTGGAAATCACATTTCTTCATCAAAATTCATCAAACCTTATATGATTTTGGGTCCCCTCAGCCTTCTGAGAACAATGGCACCATTTTCATGAGCTAATTTGATGATCTATGATGTTTTTGATGCATTTTTTCTTAGGCCCGATGTAAAAAATGTGAAAGGTGAAAATCAAAAGTTGCAGAGGTAAAAATTGAAAAGGTAAAAGGTGAAAATGATTGCTAAAGCATGTTGGCATGCCTGAATGCCAAAAACATGACCTGGGATGGATAAGGATCTGAACTCATGCAATATTTTAAAATTTTTGTGCATCCCTGGCAATATGCGAGTTGTTTTACAGTTTGATGTCATTTTCATGAAATGATGAAGGGTTTTGTAACAAATTTGATCCCTTAAGCATATTCTTTTCTTGGGAAGCAAGGTTCCAAGTCTGGCATGAGGTATAAAATGTATTTTTGAAGCATTTGTAAAGAGGAGACAGAGAGAGAGAAAAAAGAACTTAGAATTTTCAAGCAAAAAAAGTGGAAGAAATCCATTTCTCTGAGAAAACCACCTGAGAGCCATTTTCAATTCCATTTTGTATCATATTTCATCATGTTGAGTTGGTTTCAGTTGTAAATCCATCAACAAGCTCTGAGATTGTTCTTATAGCATTCCCTATGATGTATTTGATCAAATTTTGGATTATGTGGTGTTATCTCTTGGCAAAATTTGCATATGCTTATGTCTCAGAATGTTTTCAATTTGTGTTTCTTGCTCATGTTGCAATCTTGTGTTTAGGATCTCTTTGATCATACAGGGTCTCATTTCTTGTTGATGGTTTAATGGCATTTGCAATCTTATATTCAGAAGAGCCTTCATCTGATAGAAGATAAACAAATTTAAAATCATTTTACTATCCTTGAATATTGAGATTGTTTGTAAACCTTTGGGTGCACCTTAGGTCATGATTAAATAGGGATTCCTGGATACTTTGTTGGTATTTTGCTTCAAGATTTTGTGGCAGGTTATCAAAGGTTGTGTGGAAGAGTGCAGATCTGGGCCTCCATTTGTGCACATATCCTAGTTGAAGGAGCATTTAAAACCTCTGGAAGTATTCTTGTTGTGTAGGTGTTACAAATTTCTTGCAAAGGTTCTCAAAGAAGTTGGTAATTCCCAGCTAGTCTTGTCTAAACATCTCCCAACAAAATTTCATTCAAACTAACTCATCCTACCCATACTACCCCTGCATTGCATTGTGTGTCAACAAAAGAATACAACCCATTCACAAAAATGCACAAAGCATATCAGATTTTATTATGTCTCTAGCAGCCTTAGCCTTGTCTTGAAAGCATTTCCATCATTTAGTAGTGACAACTCCTTTGAGTTTGAATAATGGATAATTGATCATGTTTTCCCAAGGCCATCTCCACACAATGTGCAAAATACAAGGATATCTCAATCTCCTTTACCATACAAGGGCTGCAATATAGGTTCTCTTGCCTTGGTTGATAGGCACAACCTAAAATAGTGAGGATCAGATCAAGATCCTTTTGAAGGTGCTATCCACTCCCTCAAATCTTGAGTGCCAACAAGCCAGATAGATGTGCTCCCCGCTACAAATGACATACAAATCATCTATCTACCCTTGAGTGTCTTGTGCAAATGCATGATGTTGTTCAAGTTGTGAAGGAGATTAAATCTGGATACCAACACCCGAGTGGCACCATTTCGGGACTTCTTGGAATTTATTGGTGTTTTTGGAGTGTTTGAGGGGTTTGAGCATTTGCATATTCAAGTATCTGAGCTGTTGCATTCTTGAAATATTATTTTGTACTTCAGATCTACAAGTTTTAGGAAAAATTTCAAGCTCAACCTACTCTTTTTGCATTTACCAGCAGTTTATACAGCCTGGTTGCTTTGTCTTTGATTGATTTAAGAAGAGGAAGGTCTGATTTATGAGGCCTTGCAAAGTTATCAGTATTAGCAAGCATTTGACAAATTATTTTAGTGCATTCTTGCACAACTGAGGTGAAATTCCTTAGTGGCGACTCCATGCTGATTTGATCTTGAAATACCAGTGTCTTGAGCTTTCTGTCATTTATTTTTGTGTTATTGATCTCTACAAAACTGGAGGGAAGAAGATCTCTCTTCCTTAAAGACTCTACTAAAAATTTCTCAGACTTAAGAAACTCAGAGTTGGAAGGGAGAAGAGTTTGGAAAGTGGTTAAAGGTCAGACATCAGAAAAAGATACAATCATTGGTGAGAGAGATCAGCCTTTGGTAGAAGACTATCATTCTTCTTCAAGTGAGTCTGATTCAGGAAATCCTCTCATAAACTTGTTTGCCTCAGCTGGTGAAGGTCCTTCTTGCTATACCTGTAAGTTCCTTCTCCAATCTACACCTCTGTGTTTTAATTCAAATAAAACTTCCCAAGGAAATCAACACTTAGAAGATACCAATCTTGTGAATCACATTCTTGAGCCCCAAGGATATTGTACTCCTCACCAATTTGTTTCACCTCCAAGATCACCCCCACCAAACAATATGGCTCAGCCTAGACCTCCATTTGTTGTTAACACTTTTGGTCCTATAAATTTTGGAGGAATGGATGGTTACCCAAATGTTGTCCCACAAGATGTCAGAAATAGGTTGCCAAAATTCCAAGGTAACAATGCCATTACTGGTGATCAACATCTCAAACTGTTTGATAATATGATGGAAGATTTTGAGATAGAATTTGAGGATGTATATATCAAGTTGTTTATCCATACACTTGAAGAAGATGCTAGGGATTGGTACAAGGCTCTACCTGATAACTCTATTGATTCATGGACTAAGATGAAAAATGCATTTAGGTTGCAATATGGTGACAGACTGATCCTAGATTTCTTTTGTCTGAATTTGAAAATATCAAGAAGAACCCAATGAGATAGTCCATGACTTCAATACAAGATTTAATAAAACATTGAGAAGGTTTCCTATCATCTTGAGGCCTTGTGATGAATCTTGTTTGATTAAATATGCAGATGCATTTGATAAAAAGGCAGCCTATTACTTGAGAGACAAAAATCCTACAAACTTGAGGCAAGCTTTTACCATGGCACTTCAAATTGAAAATAATATTAAAGCTATTGGTAAACCACTTAAGAGGGATGGTGTGAAGCTGATAAACCCTGAGAAGCCTCAAGCTAGCAAGGGTGCTGATTTAGAAGATGTTGTCAAGACTTTGGCAGGGGCTGTCAAAGAAATTTCTTACAAATTAGCCTGGGCTGAGAAAGGAATTGGGAAAAGTTCACAAGGACAACAAAGAACTCAAAACCATGATAGATTTGGCAATCATCCTAGGGGTGATCAAAGACAAGATGATAGAGGTAAAGGGCTTGTTGGTGGGGGAAATAGACAACCCCAAGCACGTGAAAATAGAGTGGTGCCTGACCCTCTAACTGCAAGAGTTGTTGTTGTTCAGAGGTTGCTGATATGGATTGGTGTGATAGATGTTTTCTTCCTCATCCTCCATGTGAAATGGACCAGAAAGTTATTGAAGATGATAATGAAGATGAAATGGATGATGACATTTGTATGATGGGCAGCTCTTCAAGCTCACAACAAGTAGCAACATCAACAGATGTGATAAGTGCAAGGACTGCTGCAACCTTTTGGGATTGCATAAAGAGGGTACCATTTCTTTCTCTTCCTCAAACTCATGAGGTAGATGTTGTTCAAGCTTTTGAAATTCCTAATAATGACTTTGAATATCTAAGGGCTTTAATGATCAAGAAGTATGATGGTGGTATTCCTTCGAGAGAAGATAGACAATTGTTAATGAATGTTGTGGTTGGTCAAGAGAAAGAGTATAATACTAGAAGTAAAGTTGTTAGAGGAGCTGGTCCTCAAGCCAAGCCAAAGACACCCTTGCTCACAAGCATTCCAAAGGATAATCCTAGAAAAGAAACACTTGCCAAGAACCCTACTTGTCCCATGCAAAAATATCAGTCCTCTTCATGCCCAAGCTGCCAAGAATACTTCTCCATCTGATGAACCTTCTTGTTTCCCTTCCAATGTTGTCTTACCAAAGAGTGTTCCATATGATATTTCCCAAGTATTGAGCCAAATTAAAGTGAGTGTTCCCATCATTGAGTTGCTTAGAATTCCTAAGCATAAGAAGAGAGCATTTGAGTACTTGGGATTGAAAGAAGAGAAGATTACCCCAAGCAAAAATGTAAATGTTGTTGAGACTCCTCTTCAAATCATTGCTGGCCTTGAAACACCACCACCGATGGAAGATCTTGGAGAGGCACCTGAAGTATATTTGGGGACATCCTTGGTTGATTCCCAATTGAATGTTGATCCATTTTTCACAACTTTTCTCATAAAAGATAGGTTGCTTCACAATTGCATGTTTGATTCCGGTGCATCATGTAATGTCATGCCTCTAGAAGTCATGAATGAGTTGGATATCAAAGTGACAACAGCATATGGGAAATGTACAGCCATGGATTCAAGGGAAGTGTTGGTTGTTGGTTGTGTGAAGGGTTTAGTAGTGCAACTTGCAGCCTATCCGGGTAAAAATTTAAAACTTGATGTTGTAATTGTTGATTGCCCTACCAAATGGGGTATGCTTTTGTCAAGAAAATGGGCTGCAAGTGTTGGTGGTAGTGTTCAAATGGACATGTCCTTTTCCACCATTCCCATTGAGGGCAGCCTTGTCAAACTCTATGGTGAAAAGAAGATGTTGCACTTGATTGAAGATCCCAACAATGCTTCTTATGAAGTGTTGTTTGCTGATGTAGATGTTGACAACTTCATTGGTTTTGCTGATGGAAAAGAGAACAAGATGGATAAATCAGAATGCCTTGATATGATAGGTTCTCCTTGGACTTTGTTGTTTGATGGAGCTTGCTCCAAATTTGGAAATGGTGCTGGTATAGTTTTTCTTTCTCCTAGTTTGGAAGAATTTCCTTTTTCCTTCAAACTTAATTTTGAATGCACTAACAATATTGCTGAGTATGAGGCATTGTTGTTGGGATTAAGGATTGCATGGAAATATGGAGTGAAGGATATTGTTGCCAAGGGGATTCAGAGCTGGTTGTCAAGCAAGTAAGGAAGTTATATGCCACAAAAAATCAGCGTATGAAACAATATAAGCATGTTGTTTGGGACTTGATTGAAATGTTTGATTCCTTTAACATTGTTTACCATGATAGAAGTCTTAATGCTGCTGCTGATAAGTTGGTTGTACTTGGCTCTAGATTTGACAATTGTACCATTTCACCTTTTTGTGAATATAATGTTGAAGTGCTAACAAGGCCAATTGTCCCGATAATGTGAAACATTGGCAGATTTTTGATGATGATGCACAAGTGTTGAGATTCTTACAATGCCAAGGTGAGTTTTCTGGTCAGAACATTGATTGGGAGCCAATGGTATGCATGAATGAAGGGAGAGAAACTTTGTTTGACAAGGATATTATCCAATTAAAACAAATACCATTCCTAAAGGTCTTATTGCACTTGAATCAAATTTTAACAATGTTGATTGCATCATAAATAGAAAGATGTTTGCTTCAAGGGATGTGGAAGAGCACAACTTGGGAACCAGGGATAAACCAAGGAAGATTTGGTTGGGTAGCAATCTAAGTAAAGAGGAAAATAGTCCTATGCCCAACTTTTAAAGAAATATCAAGACTACCTTGCTTGGTCTTATTCAGAGCTAAAGGCATATAGAGAAGATTTGTTCCAACATGAGATTCCTCTTGAGGCCAAGACTAAGCCATTCAGATAGAGACAAAGGCCTATTAATCCACTTCTCTCCATGAAAATGCAAGAAGAATTAAAGAAGTTGAGAGATGGAGGTATTATTCAACCCACTAGGTATTCATCTTGGGTTGCAAACCTTGTGCCAGTTAGAAAGAAGAATGGAGATATCAGACTTTGTGTGGATTTTAGAAATTTAAATAAAGCCTCCATGAAGGACAACTATCCCTTGCCAAATATGGAAAATATGTTGCAACTTGTGACAGGGTCAGAAATGCTTTCTACTTTGGATGGTTTCTCCGGATACAATCAAGTGGTTGTTAAAGAATCAGAAAGACTTAAGACAACCTTCACTACGCCTTGGGGAACTTATGTTTTTGTAAGGATGCCCTTTGGATTGATGAATGTTGGTGCCACTTTTCAAAGAGCAATGGATGTTGCCTTTTCTTGGTTACATCAATGAATTTATTGTAGTTTACCAAGATGATGTGACTATATTTTCAAGGCAGCGAGGAGACCATTTGCAACACCTAGAGAAGATGTTGATCAGATGTAGGGAGTATGGAATTTCTCTTAATCCAAAGAAGTGTCATTTTGGCATGCAAAAGGCCAAGTTGCTGGGACATATTGTGTCTAAGGATGGTGTCATGATAGACCCTGAGAGAGTGGAGGCAATCAACAAAGTACCTATCCCAAGAACCAAGAAAGGTATCCAATCTTTCTTTGGCCAAATCAATTTTATTAGAAGGTTTGTTTCCAATTTTGCTGAGCTAACTCTTCCAATCACAAGCATGTTAAGAAAGGATCAAGTTATCAGGTGGGAGGAGGCTGCCATTCAAGATTTTGAAGGAATAAAGGATGCACTTAAGCATGCCCCTATTTTGGCAGCCCCAAACTATAAGAGGCCTTTCCAAATCTTTTCTTTTGCCTCTGAATTCACTATTGCTTCAGTTTTGTTACAAAAGGATGAGAATGGAGCTGAGAGGCCTATTGCCTTCTTTAGCAAGGCTTTACAAGTAGCTGAGTTGAAGTATACAATCATGGAAAAACAAGCATTTTCCTTGGTGGTAAAAGCAACAAAGATTTTCAGCCCTATATATTGAGTTCAAAAGTTGTTGCTTATGTTCCCCACACCATGGTTAAAGACATCTTATCAGACATGGAGATATCAAGCAAGAGATGTAGATGGGTCAACAAATTACAAGAATATGATATGGATATCCAAACAACAAAGCTAGTAAGAGGTTTGGGTCTTGCCAAGCTCATGGCTGAGAGCAACTTGCAAAATGTGGAAGTGAATCAACTAGAGGAAGAAAGGATAGATGTTCTTGACAAATTGATAAATTCTGAGTGGTACAAAGATGTGATCTTCTACCTCAGACACCTATGTTGTCCTAGTCACTTGAATAAAAATCAGAAAAGAGCCCTCAAGCTGGCTTCTCAAAAATATATCATAACAGACCTTGGGCTGGCTTGGAAGAACCCTGAAGGTGTCCTCTTGAAATGCATAACTGAAGATGAAGCTCCCAAGTTGATTGCTGATTTCCATGGGGGAGTTTGTGGAGGACATTTTGCTGGGAGAGTGACAACACATAAGATTTTAAGAGTTGGTTATTGGTGGCCTACTCTTTTTAAAGATGCAACCCAACTTGGTTAGAAAGTGTGATAGTTGCCAACGTTTCTCTGGAAGACTAAAAGCTTCAGGCTCCCTTCCTTTGCAACTGTATCAATTGAAGCTCCTTTCAAACAATGGGGAATGGATTTCATTGGTGAGATTTCAGATCCTTCTAGTGCTGGTCATAAATGGATCCTTGTAGAATCGATTATTTTACAAAATGGGTTGAGGCAATTCCATCTAGAAAGGCAACACACCAAGTGGTAATGGATTTCTTGTTGAATCATATCATATGCAGATTTGGAGTTCCAGTTAAGATTGTATCTGATAATGCCATGTGTTTTAGAGCCAAACCTTTGATGGCAATGTGCAATGAATATGGGATAAATCTACTTATTCTTCAAACTACAATCCACAAGGCAATGGACAAGCTGAGTCCAGTAATAAGAACTTGCTCAAGATCATTAGAAGGACCTTGGAAATCAACAAGAAGAAGTGGGGAGAGAAATTGAAATTTGTAGTTTGGGCTGATAGAATAACTCCTAAAAGAGCAACTGGTAAGAGCCCATTTGAATTGGTGTATGGAACTCAGGCTTTGCTACCCTTACACCTACAATTATCCACTTTTCAGTTTTCCCAACAGTTGGAAGATCAAGAACATGGCCCATATGAATCAAGAATCAATCAGATCATTGAGTTAGATGAAGAGAGAAGAGTTTCCCATCAAAGACATGTCAGATTTAGAGAGAAATTGAAGAGGTTGTTTGATAAGAAGGTCACTCCTAGAGCCTTCAATGTTGGAGATCTGGTTTTTCTATGGGATAGTAGGCATGAAGACAAGGGAAAGCATGGAAAGTTTGATGCATTATGGATGGGCCCTTATGCCATTGACATCAAAATTGGTGAGAATACCTTTTTCCTTAAAGATCTAGATGGGGATTTGCTGGAGCTTCCTGTTAATGGTAGACATTTAAAACATTTCTTGGATTAAATCCCCTAGTGAGGTATGCACAAGTTGTATATTTGTATAGTCTTTGTTTTTTCTTTGTTTTTTTGTTATTGGTGTGTGGTTTTCCCTTTTGTCCTTGGCAACCTTTTTTGGCTGGTTTTCTCGGTCCTTTTTGTGGTAATTTTGAGTTTTTGGGCTGCCCTATGTTTTGACTCCTTTTCCCAATGGATTTTTGGCACTTGGTCTACATTTTGATCTTGTGGCACTCACTGGGAGTGCCCATCCCCAAGCAAAGAGCCAATGTTGGTCCCATTATTGAGTTTTCATAATGTGCCTTAAATTTTCATGTCCAAATTTTCTCACAAACATTTCATTGGTCGATTTGGTGGTCTACAAACTCGATTTCTCCAGTTGAATAATTTCAAAATGCTCATAATGTTGTTTTTTCCCTAATTTGAAACAAATTTTCCAAGTTTTCCCCCATTTGTGCCCTAATTTCTTCATTTTTTTGGGCTGTGTCATTTTCCTTTGTCAAATCATGAAAAACTTGAATTTGATCAAATCCCAAGTTCATGCAAGTGTTTTCCCAATCCCATGCTCAAAATAACGTCAAAAATGATTCATTTGGTTCAAGATCAAGAAATCTACCTTCCTTGTCAAAAAAATTTGATTTCTAGGGCATCCTCTGCATTTTTGACGTATTGACGGTCATACGGGTATTCTACCCATCAAATTCATCATCACAACATTATTACAATGTGGCGGGTTCCTATTGGCCGGGGACGGTCGGGAAATATTTCTAACTTGTTAATTTTTCAAATTTTTGGCTTAAGGAAAAATTTGGTCCATGGCTCCACTTTACAATAAAGTGCCTACGTGGCACATTGTGATTGGTCGAAGGATTGGTGGGTGGCGGGTTATACTTAGAAATTTTGCTTTCCTTTTGTAAAATGTTCAAAGGAATTAAATTTTTTCCCAAGGCCCGCATCCAATGGCAGAGGGACACGTGTCGAAAAGTGGGAATGGCGGGCTTGCCTTAGAAATTTTTTTCCATTTTGCAAAATTTTCTAAGTTAAAATTTTTCCCAAAGGCCCGCAACAATGGTAGGTGGCCATGTGTCCTGGAGAAGTCGGCATGGAAGGGCGGAGGTTTTAAGAAATTTGAAGTTTTCAACTTCAAAACTTTAAAGTTAAAATTTGAGCCGAAGCTCCACCACAAATCAGAGGTGACACGTGGCCAGAAGAAGTCAATATGAGGGGTCAGTGGGTTTTGTAATGGTTTTGAAGTTTTAACTTCAAATGTTATAAAGTCAAGTTTTGGGCCAAAGGTCCCACTAGTAAGAAGTGGACACGTGTCAAGAAATACAAAGGGCGAAGAAAGGGGCCGAGGGAAAGTTTTGTGGATTTTTTCCTTTGTGTTTGCAAGGTAAAAAATGAAAAGTGGTCCCATGAACAATGAGGAGTCAACACATGGCATGTCCTAGGCAAAATGGGGAAGCACGGGCCCGGAAAAGTTTGAAATTTTGCAAAATTGGCAGGGAGGTTTGATGGCAAGGTGGGAGGCTTGGACCCATGCGGTGAATGGGAGAGCGCCACGTGGCGAGGAAGAGAATGGGTGTTCGGGCCCATGGAAAATTTTTTTAGAAAATTTTCCTTTTTCAAAAAAAAGTGCCAAAATTCATAAAATGAGCCCACAGTTTTCAGTGGGGCCCACATGTGGACACGTGGCGGGTCCAGGGGAGAAGCGAGATTTTTTAAAATTTTCCAAAATTAAAAAGGGTCACAAATGCATTTCTAAAGCATGGGGTTCGATCCAATCATGTTTTTACATGTGTCCCACCTTATCCAAAGGTCAAAAGGGGAATATTCAGCTTATCTCAAATCATTATCCACGTGGAGGGCTGATATTAAAAGTTGATCAAAATCGATGGTTACTGCAATTTCATTTTTTTTTGATGCCATGGGAGCTCCAAGGAGCTTGGAAATCACATTTCTTCATCAAAATTCATCAACCTTATATGATTTTGAGTCCCCTCAGCCTTCTAAGAACAATGGCACCATTTTCATGAGCTAATTTGATGATCTATGATGTTTTTGATGCATTTTTGCTTTGGCCCATGTAAAAAAATGTGAAAAAGTGAAAATCAAAAATTGCAGAGGTAAAAATTGAAAAGGTAAAAGGTGAAAATGATTGCTAAAGCATGTTGGCATGCCTAAATGCCAAAAACATGACCCTGGGATGGATAAGGATCCAACTCATGCAATATTTTAAAATTTTTGTGCATCCCTGGCAATATGCGAGTTGTTTTACAGTTTGATGTCATTTTCATGAAATGATGAAGGGTTTTGTAACAAATTTGATCCCTTAGGCATATTATTTTCTTGGGAAGCAAGGTTCCAAGCTGGCATGAGGTATAAAATGTATTTTTGAAGCATTTGTAAAGAGGGAGAGAGAGAGAGAGAAAAAGAACTTAGAATTTTCAAGCAAAAAGGCTGGAAGAAATCCATTTCTCTGGAGAAAACCACCTGAGAGCCATTTTCAATTCCATTTTGTATCAGATTTCATCATGTTGAGTTGGTTTCAGTTGTAAAGCCATCAACAAGCTCTGAGATTGTTCTTATAGCATTCCCCTACTGATGTATTTGATCAAATTTTGGATTATGTGGTGTTATCTCTTGGCAAAATTTGCATATGCTTATGTCTCAGAATATTTTCAATTTGTGTTTCTTGCTCATGTTGCAATCTTGTGTTTAGGATCTCTTTGATCATACAGGTCTCATTTCTTGTTGATGGTTTAATGGCATTTGCAATCTTATATTCAGAAGAGCCTTCATCTGATAGAAGATAAATAGATTTAAAATCATTTTACTATCCTTGAATATTGAGATTGTTTGTAAACCTTTGGGTGCACCTTAGGTCATGATTAAATAGGGATTCTTGGATACTTTTTGGTATTTTGCTTCAAGATTTTGTGGTAGGTTATCAAAGGTTGTGTGGAAGAGTGCAGATCTGGGCCTCCATTTGTGCACATATCCTGGTTGAAGGAGCATTTAAAACCTCTTGAAGTATTCTTGTTGTGTAGGTGTTACAAATTTCTTGCAAAGGTTCTCAAAGAAGTTGGTAATTCCCAGCTAGTCTTGTCTAAACATCTCCCAACAAAATTTCATTCAAACTAACTCATCCTACCCATACTACCCCTACATTGCATTGTGTGTTAACAAAAGAATACAACCCACTCACAAAAATGCACAAAGCATATCAGGATTTTATTATGTCTCTAGCAGCCTTAGCCTTGTCTTGAAAGCATTTCCATCATTTAGTAGTGACAACTCCTTTGAGTTTGAATAATGGATAATTGATCATGTTTTCCCAAGGCCATCTCCACACAATGTGCAAAATACAAGGATATCTCAATCTCCTTTACCATACAAGGGCTGCAATATAGGTTCTCTTGCCTTGGTTGATAGGCACAACCTAAAATAGTGAGGATCAGATCAAGATCCTTTTGAAGGTGCTATCCACTCCCTCAAATCTTGAGTGCCAACAAGCCAGATAGATGTGCTCCTCGGCTACAAATGACATACAAATCATCTATCTAGCTTGGGAACATGTCATGGATTGAGTGCAATGAGGACATCACATAAGAACTCTAGAATAAATGTAAATAACATCGAATAGTTCCTTATCCATTGGGCCTTTCATAACACACACACAACTTGCAAGAGATAGCTAGAAAGGGACAACACACACACCACACAACTAATGGGAAACACAATGGAAAAAAAAAAAAAACCCAAATCACCTATAATAAAAGGTGGGGGATAATCCTCTTTGTATAAAGAAATTTTCTTTTTAGGAGTTACCCCCGAATAGGTAACACTGTATGATGATGTTCTTTGACTGCTATTGACCAGGTTCGATAATTTAGCCTCATCTCCTTAACTATTTATGAAAGCTAGGTGATTTCATGATTGTCTGTGTCCTTTGTAGGAGTGGGATTATATGAGATATTTGATTCTCAGGAATTCTCCTAGAAATTCCATTGCCTTCATTTCCTTTGAAGTTCTAGTTTCCTTCTACGCTCATCCACATTATTACTTTTCCTCATATCACATATCATTACTACTCTAGGGCTGGTTATTATTTGAATAGATTGAGTACCCTAAGTTTTCTTTTCCACCCATTCACACTCCTGGACAACCTTTTCAAATAAGCATTGTATTCATATTTCTCACTCCTATCAGCATGAGATGTTTGAATGTTGAATAGAGGATAAAAAATGACCTCATATCCATCTTGCAGGGCCATGGCTTGAGCTAAGAGGTTGAGACTTAGCTCGAGGTCTTCATGTGTCTTATGTCACTTCTAAAATGTCTTGTATTGAATCCTTATTTGAAACTACTTGAATCTTGTCTTTACTTTTGATGAATGTTTCCATATGAACTCTCATTATATACTAAGAGAATATTCCAAAGTGGTGTGACCATGTTAATTTTGAACACATTCTCGATGCTCTTGCTACAGAAAACTCTCCTAAATGTGAGTCGCTCAATATTTTCCCTACTATGTTCCACCATGGTGAAAGGTGTTGTCCTCAAAATTGGAGGTGTCCAAAGGAGATCCAAGAAATTTTTCTTTTTTGCATTTATGGACTTCTTCATGCAATGTGGAAGAAAAATACATGCTTTCACCTTCACGTTCATCATTGAGGAAGTCATCCAACTTATTCAAATGATCCATCTCCACATCAAACATTGGTGCATAAAAATTAGAAGCACAAATTAATTCATATTTTCTTTCATTTTCATAGCCCAGTCAAGAGTTCAAGGATAATTTTAGTATTTTCAGTTTCTTCTACAACCTTCAAAATATCTTACATGGATGGTTCTTCCAGATTCACCATAGGCTCATTTTCATATCTATTGGAAAATTCTCTACATTGTGACTTTAGGAAATGGTTAAAAATATAATCCATATCTTCCCATGATTCATTCAGAGAAACTTTGTTTTCTTCTTCCATGCTTTTTGTTTCCAAAGGTTCACTTTCATGTAGGTAGGGATAACCTTGATTCATAAAACCTTATGATAAGGAGAAGAGGTCCATGCTTCACAGGAATGGCACTCCTTTGAGATCAAAATCCATGTTATCCTCATGATAATAATTTTGCTCCTTGGTTTCAAGAAATAAATTGTCCTCTTCTATATATTCATCTATGATTGAATCGGGAAGATAATTTGATTCTTCAGCTGTCTCTATTTCTTCATTCAACATTTCCACATTACTTGAAGAATAAAAATAGGGAGAAATCATCCATGACCATATTGAATTCATCATCTTCGGTCCATGATGTTGGGTAGATTTCTTGCACTTCTTCACATATCTCCATTTTATCATTAATTGAAAAATCAAAATTAAAAGGATATTTTTGTGATTACCTCAAATGTTACATATTGTATTTCTTCATTCTTAGTAGAGTCTTCAGAAAGCATCAAATCATCCATCATGCAATAAATATCTTCCTCTCTTGAATATGTTACTCCTTCGATGTGTTGTCTTTCATGCTAGAATGAATTGATGAATGGTGGTTCCATATTCATATCTTCTATCTCATTCTCCATAGGAAAATTTTCCTATTCTTATTTCATGGTGAGGAAAGGAAAATTTTCATCTCTCTCTGATGTGAAGAAATAGTTTCCTATCCCGCTATCTTGAAACAAAATGTTCACCCTTGGATCATCTTATTTTTTACTGTGTATTTCATTTTTCACACTGGAAACAATTTCTTCATCTCTCCTTTCATAGGTATGGTCATGAAAGGACCAGTCCATTTTTATTTCACCACCCAAATACCTACAAAATATTTTACTTAGGAGCATGTTAAATGAAGATGGAATTCCATCTACCAAAATAGTGAGCAACACTTTCTTCTCTGGGAATTTGGCCAAAGTAACTTGAACATCATTGATTCTACCTACCAATGGAATTTCCTTGGATTCCATTGAATAACAAGATCATTTGGGTGAGTCAAGGTAATTCCTAGGGAGTTTATGAATTTCATGGAATCACATTGTCAAAGGCTCCAGAATCTATGATACAATTATTGAGTTGGTAGCCTTTGACTAAGAGAGATAGGTAGAAGGGTCCTACCTTGTTGGTTTTGGATGTGCCGAGTGCTAACATGTTCTAAAACGATGGTGCAGATGGGTTTGGGAGAAGGCATTTAGCACTGGGGTTTTGTGACATGAGGCTTTATGGTGTCACTTCAGATAGTGTCAAAAAACCTCTCAAACTGGGAAGGGTATGTTTGCAAATAGTCCATCTCTGTGATTTGAACTTCAGTTCTACTTGTATTTTCGACATAGTCAAATGGAGATGTGGGGAGCGTAGATGATGTTCCAAGAATAGTAGTTTCTTTTCACTATGATGATGATTCTACCTTAGGAGGTTGGGTTTCTTTGATGGGTATGGTAGTGGGTTTAGAGGGAGAGGGAGAATTTTGTTTTGCTTTAGCCTTAGTATGATTAGCTTGGGTAGCATTTGATGAAGATTTTTGTTAGAAATGGATTTTGAATCGGAGGGAGTACCGAGGACTTACTTGTGGTAAATGGATTCATGTTTTCCATTGGGTTGAGTATATCCTTAGTTCGATTCCATTAATGGTGGTAGTAGAAGAACCTCTCTACTAATGACATTAATTTGTGGAATCTAAGCATGAGGATCTTATGTATTCTTCTTTGCTTTGTGGCTGTTGAAGATGAAGTTGTTTCTTTGATTGAGCCCGTGTGAAAAAACACAAGAGAAACTAGGTTCGTCTTCGTTGTCTTTATCTACACTATCAGAAAAATATTTAATAAGTTCATTTTGAGTCTCACCATAAACTTATTCCACCTCAAGGTAGTCTCCATCATCTCCCTCTTTTTCTTATTTTGGTTCATCAATGTGATATGTGGCATTAACCAATGGTGCTTCAAGAGCAAGCCTACGGGGACGTGGGGCAATTCTCAACCGGTTTGGAGGATTCATATCCTTTGCAGCATTCTACATGGTGATTTGAGACAATTGTTTCTTTAAGGAAATCATTTCATCAGCCATTATTTGAATCATGGGATCCATGGTGACTGAGCCAAAACTCTAGCCTTTCTATTTTCCATTAGGGCCCTTCACCTTACTAGCCAAGATTAAATCATTTTCAGTTTCGATTGCATAATCTTGTGTTTCCTTCAAATCCATAGGTTGGGCTCTTTTGAGGAAGAAACCAACCTCCGGTGGTAGGGAAGTGATGAAGAAAATTTTCAGATTATTATCAAGAGGTACAAAATCTTCATGGATCCTCTTAATTATCCTAGTATACTTGGTCACAATGTCTCTCATTGATTCAGATTTTTCCTTCTTCATCTTCACCAATTGAACTAGAAGATCTTAGCAATCCTCTATGGACTTGAACCTATGCTCAAACCTACTCCTTATGTCTTCTCAACAAGTGATAGACCTTAATTTAGCATATATAACCATTCGATGGAGATCTCTGCGGTTATTCCACAAATAGCCTAACGATACATTCTCATGCGCCATACCTAATACACTACAAGAGGTGATGAATATTGCTACATGTTTCTTGGGCAATTGGGAACCATCTCCTCTAAATTTTGGGAAATTTTCCTTGAGCCTTTTGGTAGCTCATGGAGTGGTTTTGGGGAAGAGAAAGTGGGCCATTGTTTCCACCCCATGGTACATTTTTCCTTAGTTCTTCATGATCCTCCATTGTATGTCTGATCCTAGCTTCCAACCTTTCTAAGGTTGTGGCCTCAGCTTCTTCTCTTGCATTGCTTTGGTTTGAGATCTTTCAATATTTTTGATTTGGGTTCTTATCTCTGCTTTAACTCTTACTTCTCTTTCTCTAGATTCCTCTTCCATCTCAACGTCAGTGAAGTCTTCAATGTTCTCATTGATATTTAGAAACTCCACGTTTAATGGGTTGATGAATCTTAGACTTCTGATGGAAGTAGTTTCTTGATAAAGGGAGATCTTGGATTTCTGAGTAGCTCTTGTCTTCTTTGTAGTTCTTAGAAGATAGGATTGGTGTTTCCTCCTTTCCTTTATTACCAAGTGTACCTTATATCCACTAGCTTTAAAATCTGAAATTATTTTAAGGTCTTCTTTGAGGTGTTTAGACTTGTCTTTATCTCTCTAGTTGAGTAGCACATTCCTCTTCAAGTTCCAAGACTCTCATGGAAATGAAGTATTGTGTGAAGCTTTCTCTATTATGCCAAATGGATTCCCTCAAGTCAGAAGTGATGTCTTCTTGAATATGAAACAATAGTTTGGATATTTCAACAGAAGGGTTCCGAGTATACCCATTGATGGAAATCATAAGGCTCTTAATATTCTCAAATTCTAGAATTTTATATTTTGGATATCTAATTTTTTTAGATTTTTATGGTTGTATGTTGGGTGCATATTACTTCCAATTCTACCCCACAGTGGGCACCAAAAAATGTTGGCAAGAAAATTTATCACGGGACAAATTAGTGAATTTCTATCCAACACTCTAGGAATCTAGGTCCCTCTACTTGGGTGGTGCAGCTCCACTTTATTGTGAATGAACAAAACTAAAAATAAAAATTGTTGGCCAAGAGGCCAAGTATCCAATAATAATGCTCCAGTAAAGCCATAGAAAATTCTTACAATGAATTGTAAGGGAAGAATTTTTTTGGAAGATAGGGGAGGGGAGTTAGAGAATTTAGACAAGGAAAATTAACCCTACGAGTAGAAAATTAGATTCTCACTAGAGCCAATTAGAAAGTTCACATTCATAATTTGTTAGAAATAAATAACAAGATTATTATGCCAATGGCCAAAGGAAACCATGCACACAAATTTATACAAATTCATAAGCCATGAAAATAAACAATCCATTTCTTTATTGTCATTTTCATCAAGTTATACAATGCAGAAATGGAGGAAAAATGGTGAAGGAAAGTGGAAGAATGTTATCTCTCTTGTATTTCTCAATAGATCTCTCTCTTGAGTGCAAAAATTGAAAACCCTTAAGAAAGAGTATGCCATTACATTATATAGACCGGGAAATGAATCTTTATCTACTCCCCATGTGATATTTCATTTTCACTCACAACATGTGACTCTTGGAATTCTTAGGAATGAAATTAAGTTCCATTTTATATTAATTAAGGGAAATGTTTTACAATTTTTATTAGAGACACATTTAAATGAATAGGAAAAATGTCATGATTTCTCATAGTGAAGAATTAGAAAAGGGGGGTAGAGAAGAGGAGAAATAATGGAGAGAGAAAGGAAGAAGGGAGGTTGATGAAGATGATGCCTTACCACATTCACCTTATTGTCTAAGTGATTTGATGAAATGTGCCAATGCGGGGAATTTAGGATCCCTAAAAATTTTACACCATGAGAAATATCCTTCGATGATGCATGAAAAACATCAAACTGAGTGTTTAGAAACACTTTTGAATTATCACTTGGTTGATTAAAACATTACTTGTTGAGGTCCACTCCAAATAAGTTTGAGAATTGAAACTTATCTCTGGTGAATTCTGCAACATAGCCACGCTACTTTTACTCATCGATAATCTTTGATGAAGTGCATTTTAAACACTTTGTTCCCTCTAGTGATGACCACAATTCCTCCCTGGTACACGATGCTCAGACATCTCCGGTCACAAAATGAGTGTTGCGAAACACTGTTTTAGGGTCACAATAATCCTCCTCAATACCTGATTGATGGGCCACTGTAATTTATTGAACTCTATGAAAAACTCATTTTGAATCACCCAACTCTCTGAGTGATGAAGATGAATCCATCTGTTACTCCTTGTGATGCCTTGTATTACTTATGAGCACACTTAAATTTAGTACGATGTTTCCAAAACTAATATAAAGTTTTCAATACTATATTTAAGCATTGGAATCATCTTTAAATCCCATGAGGATGAAAAAAACACTGATATAATTTACTATGGAGATGGTAGTGAATTTCTTCAACTAGAGCTGAAAACTATGATATTTGTAAATCACCCCAAGTGGCTGCTTGTTTTAGGTAGGTTGTTTTTTTGGTCTTGTTGCTTTCACCGAAGTGTGTCCTTCACATTCTACTTTTAGAAAGATTCCTTGGGGTCAATTTGAAGAAATTTCCAATTTTGGAGAGTTGTTTTGTTGCTTTTTTCTTTTTTTTTTTTTTTTTTATGACCCATATGCCCTAGTTTTCAATTTTTGTGATTTTTAATGTTCTTCCTTCTAGAGATTTTTCCATTTTTGAAAATAACTAAAAATGGAAAGTGAAAACCAAAAAAACTTACTATTTTTATAATATCACCTTTTGGTCTCATATTGACAAAAAAATGTGGATTCTTTTTGGGTTTTATCTCTTCAGTTTCTATTTAGATTCTTGGCTCAATCTGCTTCATGGTTTGACGACAAATGAAGAAAGAACACTCTATGGCACAATTTTTTTAGTGGATTCCATTAAAAACCTGGGAAATATTTCAATTTTTTGTTTATTTTAGCTTCAATTCATTCTGATGAGGAATATTTTATCAAAGTTTCATGAGGATTCGATGCATGGTTTGAAAGATATGATCGTTTCTTTATTTTTGTGCCCTAGGTTTTCCGGCATCTCTTGATCATGGATTTTTCTTAGAATGATTGATTTATTTTATTAAACAACATGGAATGATGGAGGAATGGTGGAGAGGATGATAGAAAGGTTTCATAATAATCAGCAATGGAGGAATGAATAAATATTTGTAGTTGGAGAAAAACCTTGTGCGTGCATGCAGGAAAAATGGAAGCAACAAGAAGTAGCTCGAAAGTTAGAAAAATTAACATGTTTTTGAGCTTTGGAATGGATTTCAATTTTGTGCACCACTTACACCAATTTATTGGTTCACTTGGTTCCAAAAAATGTGCTCCATCCCTATTGGTCCATGTGTCACAACGTGATTTTTCGTTGTGGATGAGAGAGGGGCTTGAAAAAACACTTTAAAGAAGCTTCTGGGGGCACATGGGTGACCAAGAGCTTAAATGGGAGGGATGGGGATTTTTTGTCCTAAATTTCCCAAATATTTGGTGCACATGGGAAAAAAAACTCACCCTCACCCTAGATTGACAAGTGGCTAGGAAATGAATCATGGGGGCTTAACCTTGTGAAAAGAGTTAAACTAGGGTCATGTGGAGGGTATAGGGGATAAAATGAGGTAGGGGTGTATTTTATTACACCATATGCACCAAATAATTGGTGAAAGTGATGTTAAAAATGGCACCACTCTCCCATTGGTTGGATTTCTAGCCCAAAAATTGACTAACTTTTGGAGATTTACCTTGGGGTATGGCTTGTTGGGATCATATCTGGAGCTTTTGGTGGAGTATTTTGATGAAATTTTAGTTTACCTATACTATAAATGTTTTTATGAATCTAATGGTGGGGTTATCATACCTTGATTCCACCATTTACCCCCTTAATTGTAGGATTTTTCTTAAAATCCAAGGCTATGCATGCCAAAAATTGGTTGTGGACATAGTGCACCTAGGTGTTGTATAAAGAATATGATTTTTCTATCCTCTATTTATGTAAAATACCTTTCTTATGATATTTTTTAACTCCTAACTCTTCCCAGAGATCCTGAAATCACTTCCTGAAGCTCACGGGCTATTTTCACATTATGCACTTCTTAAGCCTCCAAGACCCACGTTTGTTGAACTTGCTCCAAAACTTGTGAAACTTCCCAAAACCCTCAAAAAATTATTTCACAATATAACTATATCTCAGGTACACCTCCATAATAAATTTATGCCTTTCTTTCCACTTTGGGGGAATGTACTGACTTTGAGAAGATAAAAACATGGACTTTCCCAAGCTTGTTAAAAGTATGTCTAGATGAATATTGCTTTGAAATAACTTGGGATGAATGGGTAAACCTAAATCACCTATGGTAACACTAAATTTGGGATTAGGGTGATATTAGGGAGGGCTCAGAATGATCTTTGGGTAAAATTTTCAGGTAGGGTATGGTTGTAATTCTTGAAATTTGAGAATTTTCCTATTGTACATCTGCATGACAACACTTCTTATAAAATTACTCTCTTGACATTTAATAAAATTGAATGAAAAGTTTTATTTCTTCTTCTCAAATAATTTTTTATACACTTAATGAAAATTCCTAATTGTTTGTTTCATTATACTGATAGGTATTCCTTATTAGAGTTGAAGGTTATTGTCAAGATTACATTAGGGGATCTCAATGCTAGAAATAGAACTTGTACAAAAAGTCATGGATTAAACGAATCATATCCCTTCATTGGGATAAGATGTTTTGTATAAAATATTCCATGCGGACATGAAATTTTTTCAAAAATTTAACTTTATTCCATATTTGCATACATGTGACGCCTACCTTGGCATTTGTAGAAAAGGCACATTATATTTTTAGTAAACAATATTGGCATATTTTTTGTCGGTGCTCAAGTTGTACTTGGATTTGCTACTTCACTCATTCTCCTATCACCCAAGCTTTGTTGTCTCGATTATGCTAAACTTGGGTTCTATTTTTACCTTTCATCTCACAACTATTTCACATCTTAGCTTGTACAAATCGGTAGTCATGAACATCACTTGCCTCCTTGTTCTTGAAATCATCATTTTCAGGTTCAACTCCATTACTTTTTCTTTTCCCTTGCTCATCCAATTTAAAGCTCATGTTTCCTTATTACATGTCATAATAACTCTTAGTATCACTTGTCACCTTCACCTATCTACATTGCTCATGGGTTATATGCCCCTTTGTATTCCACTAGCTACAAGGATCCAAGTATTCAATGGTCTCCTCTTCTACGTGTTGAATATTGTGTGTTTGAATGTTTCTAGCTCACCACATCATGACTTACCTAGTATTTTATGACTTCTCACTCCAATTTAATATTATCTCCTTTGACATTAACATGGGATTCAACTTCCTTATGGTGACATGATCTTCTTATTATATTATATGAGTTTAGTTCCTTCTCTTCATGCTCTATCATCTTCTATTAGTGTCTTTTTCTTTACATTCTACACAAAACATTATACCCACTTATAAAGTTGATTGCTACGATATTAAAATCTCATCCCACTTTGAGGTCCATCACATGAAGAGAGGAGGTGTTGTATATTATACTCATAGTGATATCAACATGTCATTATTGATTAATACATGAAAGACTCATTTTTATCATTGATATATTAAGCTCCAATACACCATGACCATCACACGAGGTAAAAAAATCCCCTAATACTCATACAAACATTTTTAGCTAATACCTAATTTGTGTATTTAATTTTTTATGTTTTCTCTTCTATTTACCATGTAAGTTTATGGACATGATATTCTCACAAAACCTCCATTATTATTTTTTACATTCAATTTTTGTGACATGTATCCTTGTCATCAAAACATTAATTTTAATGTAAAGGAGAGGTAACTTTGATCCTCATAAAAATATGTTAAGATTTATGTTTGTTCTATTAATAATAATAATTATTATTTTTCATTAATGTATTTTTTTACTCATATATTTAAATCACTTGTAAATAATCCACTAGTATGAAAAGTCCTTAATGTTAGTTGAGTTCTCGGTTATCCAATTGATTGGCTTAATAATATGGATTTATTCTCCTAATTTGATTAAGTTATATAAGTAGAACTTCAACCATAACATAATTGATTAGAATGTAGTTTATTGTAATTGGATAACGATATAGTAATAATGAGGATAAATTTTAGACTTAATTATTTTTACTCACGTGCCTAATTTGGTTTAATTGCATCAATAGGTGTGTTAGAAATAACAATTATAGGGAGATACTATTGAAATAATATGTATCAACGATGAACTAGATGACTATTTCATAGATTTTAAAGCATACGAATGGGCATGAAACATCATACTACCACCACGATCCCCATGAGCAATGCTAGGGTGAGTAGGATGACATCTCTATAAACCCCTCTTGAGTATATCTCATCATGAAAACATATCTCCACAGGCATGTATTCCTCTACAATGCCACATTGACCATATTTTGTAATCATAAACCTATTACGATGGCCTTAATCAGGTCACCTCACTTTCTAGCTTTCAAACTATTTTGTATTTTTATTTGAATTTATAATATATTTTAAAAATAAAAATAAAATTTAATCCTTTATAACTATTATGTCAAAGCATGAAAACTATTGGATCAAAATCTCTTTATTTATAATGTATTCAACCTATATTTCATTAATAATATTTGAACTTATAAACATTTCCACCACCCTTACAATATGTATCAAATTTATTCTTAATATATCATGTTTTTATGTTCCTAAGTATTTTTCATTTTCATTGTGTTTAAAGATTTTTTTATGTATGTGTTTTTTTATGCTTATGGTATTAAAATACATATTAATGTGATTGGAATAATCCCAAAAAGTTACAAATCCATCAAAAAGTAAGACTTTTTAGGTACAACGGTGTTATCTAGTTTATGGGCATCTTGCCAATGAATTGATTTTACATTGGGGGAATATTATGTTATGTTAATTAAAATTATGATAAGTGACTTAACATTATATTATTATTCATGCCCTCCATTAGCTCCTTGATGTCTTTAGATGGATAAACTTCATTGCGGCAAGGAAAAATGCATGTATGGCCATGTTTCCCTGGTATAGATGTGGAGGTGAAAGCTTATCATTAATCACCCTCGTCCTTTCTATTTTCTCTGCAAATGGAAACACAATTTACTTATATAGTGAAAAATATAAAGAGACAAAGAATCTAACCTTTCTTTGTTTGACCAAAAATGATAAATCGTAATGCTTAATACCTAAGGTATAAAGCCTAAAAATTCAAAATAAATTTACACACAAGCTATAATATGTTTTATCCTTGATTTAAGGATCCATCTTAGTGGAATGTGTGTGTGTGTGTGTGTGTGTGTGTGTGTGTGTGTGTGTGTGTGTGTGTGTGTGTGTGTGTGTGTGTGTGTGTGTGTGTGTGCGCGTGCACGTGGGTGCATGCTGTGCATGCGCATGTGTGTGGTGATGTGTGTGCGTGTGTGTGTGTGTGTGTGTGTGTGTGTGTGTGTGTGTGTGTGTGTGTGTGTGTGTGTGTGTGTGTGTGTGTGTGTGTGTGTGTGTGTGTTTTGGTCTATAGAGCACCACCACCGAAGGAAACATGTGGTCGATTACTCTAGAGTAGTTTCAATCAAAGATATTTTCTCAAATCAACATTAAGGATGTGACAATGTACACATGAAAGTGGTAGAAGTGGAAGTGTAGGATACAATAGAGTTTGGGCAATGAATTGATGTTCATCCCTGCGCATGGTGAAAAGCAATAGTGTGGAAAACCATGTTCAATGTTTCTAAACTACTACATCATTTCCACTAGCTTCACTATTCATATCATCCCATGGATTTGTTTAAGGTCCTCCAACTATCATGTGAGATATAATCTTTGGTTTATAATTTTCACCTCATAACGGTTCCATTGAGCACTATCCCCAATTTCTCTTTGGAGGAAAATGTGTACACATGTTTTTCCTTTTATTTCTTTGTAAATATGTCCCCACTTATATTTTATTAATAATATTTAAAGTTTTTCAAATTTTTGTGACCCTTACAATATGTGTCAAATATTATTCTTAATAATCCATGTTTTTCTATTTTGAGGTTTTACTTCTCATGGATTTTTCCCAACACAAATCTTTTTCTTGTTAATTTTTCTCAATATAAGAAACACATAGGATGATTTCAATGATTAGGAGACTCTCATGTCCCAAACAATGTTTTTTCTTTTTCCAGATGAAATTTGACATGCATTTTAAATGCTCCATGCATCTGTTTGTAACAAATGGATTAGTGGACCACCACATGAAGGGAATGCCAAATTCATTGAATGTTCTTATGGTGAGATGCAAAGGTACCAACAATGTGGTTGATGAATTTGTGTGTGTTCCTATAGGCACTAGTACCATAGTCAATATGTGGCATCTCCACTTCATATTATACCCTTTCATAAGATTCCATATAAAAGGTTAATTAATGTTATATTTTTATTGATTACATGTCCAGTTAGTGTCCCCTTTGTTCTAATGTACCATGTTTATTTTATTAAAGATGTTTAAATTTGGAAAAATGGCATGTCATTCAGATGTGGATTTTGAGGGAAAAATAAGAGTTTTGTGTATGTTCCATCCAAAAGATTCCCCACTATGGGAATTATACTCCATCAATACCCTTATTCATCATCCCTATTTCTATTGCATTTTTTCACCTTCTATCCTTCAAATTTAACTTCTTCAACACCTCCCTCTTAGTACCAGCAATACATTGTATTAATTTTTCAGCCTATGAATTCAATATGAAGAAAAAAATCAAATTATTGGGTTGTACAAGAACACAACAATATCTAAGACTCATCTTTAAGGTCATAATTTTTTTTAATATGAAATAAAAAGAAGGAAAATTTTCAAGGCATTCAAAATTGGGAAATGAAAAATTAGTTGGCACAAGGCAAGATAATTTTCTCCTTACATTATATTTCCAAGGAATCCTCAAAAGTGAAATATAAGGCACATGCATAGTGAGAAGATTCATAAGGGATACCATAAATGAAGTTGGGGAGATGATAAATCCATTTGAAATACCATTATTACATCATCATCATAATATTATTTTAATATCCACCTAGAAAAAAATAATATTTTCATTAAAGTATATTGCATTCTTTTCCTCAAACGCACTAAATTGCTCTCTCCACATGATATAATAATCAACAACATCTCCAGCATTAATAGTGCCTCTAATTTGCAATCCTAGTTGGTAAGATTTGATATTTGATTTTAGCTCCCTCTCCCATACATATATGGCCTCCCTAATAGCTGTAAAATCCTAGATGGTCTTTCCATAATGGAAAGCATTTTGTTATTTTTAAACGTTTTTTTTTTCTTTTTCATAATTTTTTTAATTGAAAATTTCTTGGATCATGTCATAAGGGAGTTCTAACGTAAACCTTTGTCCATCATAAGAAAAATATTCATGGGTTGATAATAGATTCAGATTCTGGTTTGGGATATTCCCCAACATTTTCCCACCCTAAACGGAACTGATCCAAAAACGTAAGTTGAAAATTCCAACTCAAAACGTTCATAAGGACCTAGGACTAAAAAAATCAGCTTTGTGGAATTAAATTGACTTAATCCTACATATCGGTTCAATTTATGAAGTGGGTTATGGATACTGAAATTTATTACATTCAATCCATTATTACAATTTAACAATGAAAATTCTTAATCAAATATAATTTTCTTATCTAATCAAAAGCTTCATGAAAATCGTAAAAGGACTCCCAAGACAACAAAAATTGATTAAAGAATTCAAAAATTGCCTACATCTTCGGGTTCGTTCAGAACTAATTTATAACCAATGAAATAATTACAAGTCTAGAAATATTTCCCAGTTACAAATAAAGGAATAATAACTAAAATTAAAATGAAATGGAATTTCAAAAGACAAGAGCAATAATAACGCTCGACTTCCACCTTACTAATTCACCATGATTAAAATAAATCTCCCTTTGCCAATGGTATAAGACTCCTTCTATTTACTCACATCCAGTGCATTGGTGACCTATTAACAAATAATAATAGGTCTTTGCAACTATCACCTAACAAATAATAGGCCAAAATGCAAAATATTACAAATAATGCCTTAAACAATATTTAAGGAATTTTTTTAAAAATAGCTAAGAAGATATTTTATACTACACAATAATGCCTTTGCTAAAGCTAGAAAAGGTTAGGCTTCATGTATATCAATTAAAATGGAGAGGGGCCTTTATATAGGCCTGTTAGGCCACTTTTATCAGATAAATACCATATCCACATGGCTATATTTATCCTTCTACTTTTTGTACAATGGTTGAGCCTTATTATTTTAGCTAAGGGGTGCAAGGTTCGAATCCCCTTAGCCCTTAAGTCATGGTCAATATTCTATAAAGTGTGGTATTCCCATATCTTATACCAATCCACTCATCATCTGAATTGGTTGGGCCCCGCATTCGTTAGAGGGAGGTCATGGGGTCGCCGCACCCCTATCTCAGTCATTTGTACACCCACCAAAGAACAATGGAATCCCATGTGCATCAGCCTATCACCCAACAGACGTTGGGTTCTCACTCGAGGCATGCACGGGCGTCGAGTCTCTCTTTTATGTGAGTTAAGTGGAAAGCATCATCTATGATAGAACATTAATGATAGAGTGTAGAAATGATTCATGCATCCATCATAGAGCTTAGAGCGGCTTCTAGATCAATGTAGTCATTTTAACGAAAGATACCTAACAAATTATAGAATCTGAACTCGAAAAGGAAATGTATAGAGGTTTACATTCATTCACATAGAATTTATGAAATAGAACCATAAAGATATATATATATATAAGAGTGTATTATATTCATATTCCACCATGCATGATAACCTCATTACATGCATTAGATCCATTACTGAACTATCACATTATGGCGATGAAGTCATACAACATAACTAGATTTGTTTCCTTCTATTCATAAAAAGAAAATTACATCTCCAACCCCTTGATATATCTTTCTTATATAAATCATGTACCTAACCCATAGAGTTCTTTCAGCAATTATGCAAAGCTTTGCTCTCTAACATTTCACACACACAAACTTCCTCTACGGCGCTTGTATATATAGGCCTCTTCAATCACCTACTTACTTTTTGGGGCTATAGATGCATCACCAGGGTGTCCAAGTGGTCCTCTATGGAAGCATGCTCCTTCAAATCCAAGATCTCCACTCTTCGTAATGATGGTCTTCTAGGATATTCTATCGTAAGGTATATTCCTTTCGTGGGCATCAAGTGCTAGGCTAGCACCTTATCCACTTTGTATGCACTGGTCGGGTCATGATTTTCTCATGTCCTGCATGTTATGCCAAATATGGCTAAGTCTGAACTCTTTCTCTGTTGGTGCATACCACGGGTTCTAAAACCATCCTAGAAGCCTACCTTACGCACCTTCTCCTTACGCGCCCATTCTTCAACTTAGACCTTGTGCGCCCATGCACCTTTTTGTACTTAGCCAATATTTTAGGGGCCCAACATCACCCCACACTTCACCTATTCTCTACCCTCGAGAACACCTTCTTAAATAATAAAAGAATGAAGATAATTCTAGAAAAATGAATGATTTGGGAGAAGAAATAAGGGAATGAAGAGTCGGGAAGTATAAAAGAATGGAGAATCCATTGTTATTGCAGCTTGCGATAGGAGAGGAAAATCCTTCTTCAAATCTACTTCTAATTTATATCGGGCATCGAATTCATTTGTGCTCTCTGGTAGAGTCGCTGATTAGGGTGCTTACTTCCTCAAAGTCTAGTCCATCTCCTTAAGTATTCATTATTTCAACCACCCCTTCCATTGCTTGCCCACATCCTCAAGCACGTCCATCCTCCTCGTGATTTATGGGTACAACTCCTTCACTGGTTTTTAATTAAACCCCACAAGGTTTAAATGGCTTTTGATTTCTTCTTAACCTCATCCAAGATCTTATCCCGATCCACTCTATTCCCTTTATTATTTTCTTAGAAATCCTTGATCTCCATTTCATGAGTGGCGACCAAATTCTTTCCACCCTATCTCTATCGGCACAATTATTTTACATGGCATCAGCAACTTGGGTGGAAATCTTCACATCAGCAAGGACTTTACTATATTCGGTAATGATTACTACCACCTTCAATTTGTCCTCCCTTTCTAGGCACATCGACTCTTCTTCCATGGACTCTAAGGCTGGTGGTTTCCTTTCCATAGTGAGGATGCATGTAAAATCCTCTAGGCATTCTAGGGTGGATCCATACTTCGTGTGGGTGGTGTTAGGTCTAGATGCTTCAAAAAATGGCACTTGTGATTGATTCTATCTTCTTATACACCTCACGTACCCTTGCCTTCTCTTCCTTCAGTTCTCATTTGAGTTGAGCACTAATCAATTCTTCTTGCTTCGATCGTTTATTTTCTTGACTAGATCTTCTTCTTTCTTTTCTAACTCTACTTCTAGAAACTTAACTCTATCATTTCTTCAAAAAATCCTAGCTTCTACCTCCACTGAGACTTTGTGGAGCGCATTGCAGATCTGCTCATCTGAGAGTTCCTAGGAGTTTACCAAGGGTTTAATTCCTTTTGACTCTAGCACTGTCATTATTTCCCCTTGGCACACTTCAAATTCTAGCTCATCTATATGGGACTCAAATGCCCAAGATATCATTTTTCTCATCCGAGGTTATGCACCCTCCTCATTGAATGATGTCATAGCCAGGAGTTTATCTCTAGGTATGGTGCTTTGGAATCACACGCGTAATACCTTTCTTGGGTCATCCACATAGCCCATGATGTGTCCTTATTTTACCTCAAGGATCTTTCTTCACCCGAGCGTGCGGCCTTAGGAAGCTCACGGCTAGACCGGGACCTCCTCCCACACTTTCTTACTCTTTCCCAACACTCTCTTCTTCAATCTCCTTCAGCACTTCTTCTGCTTCTCCTCTCCACCTCCTGTTCCACCAGGCCTCAATGATTCCAGTTACTTCCTTCTCTGTGGATTCATCAACTCTGTTCTTTTTTAGGCTTGGATTCCTCTGATTTTTGTGCTTACCTCTTTAGTTACTCCCTTCTCCCGAGTATCTTATTCTTCCCATCAACCTTCCTTCTAAAAAGGTGTAGCCATCCTTCTCTTCCTTTCCTTCCTACTTGGATTCATGTACTTCAAACACAAGAGGGCCTTGAACTCCTTCAGTTAATCATCATCATCCTTCCCACCTCGTAGGCCTCCAAACTCTCGGTATCCTCTAATTCATCATTTTATTCCACCTTCTACTTCTTCTGACCGGGATTCCAATACAAGAGACTCTTCCTTTTCTTCTTCTTGTGAATCTTCCTTTGTGGGTGGTTGTTTTGGTGCTTCCTCTTCTAGGGTATTTTCTCTCATTGGGGAATTCTTTCGGTCGCATAAGTACTAGGTTTTGAACTGGCCTCCTGAGTGCCTACACCAGTAGGAAGTCTGCACACTTGGTGCCTTCTTCTCCACTTCTTAACTCTCCCTTCTTTAGTGTGGGATTCCTTCTACCTTGGAGACATCATTCTCTAGGTATGTACCCTTCTCAAATTTTGTCCTTATGCAAAGATATACTCGTGTCGTGGTCCTTCCTATGATTGGTAGAATTAGAGGCTTCATCATTTGGACCTCATGTGAGACGTACTTATCCATGTACATGTGCTTCTTGGGATAGACCAGATTCTGTGCATCTCCCTTTGTTCTTGGTCCACTTCACTAAGGTTAAAACTTAGTTTCTTTGCTTCCTTGAATCTATTTACTCGACTTAGAAGTATTGAGTGGTGAAGGAAAAGGGAGCATACACCATGGGCTCATGGTCTCATCTACCAATCTAAATCTACCAAAGTAGAAATGCTAGTATACGATAAATTCCACCTCTCCATCTATAAATGTCGAAAAATTTTCTAGGATCCTCCACTCTACCCCAAATGCATCCCTTAAATGCTTATACCATTTCTCCAGGTGCACCTTGTGGGTGGTCATCATGGTTTCACAAGTGTATTTTGTGAATATTTTCATGGGCGATGGATCTTCCTAAGGATACACCCAAAAAAACTTATCCACCGCATCGGCACTCCGTATTCTAAAAACACAATTTTCAGGAGGACATTGCCAAAGAGTATCTTGTCTCCTTCCTACATGCTACTGATAATTTCTTCACGTGATGAAAGAAAACAAATTATAGATGGTGCCTTCTGATATCTTCCTACACACATTTAACCAGGCCTTATTTACTTGCGTCCACCTCTCTTTGTCATTTAGCTTTGTCACCAAACACGTGACCATCCTCATGATAGGTCTAGGATCTCCGTGATATAAAAGTACCGTGACCCCTTCTTATAATCATATGCGGTGATGTGATTCTTTTTGATGGCATCCTTGTCACTCAAGTCATCATCTATACTCTCTCCTTTATAGATGAGGCCATGAACCTTGAAATCGAGTTGAGTAGTTATGTGCATCTTGCACTCTGCAAGTAAAATTAGTCCTCATGTATGCGTGGCATCAGCCACCGATAGAGGCACTCGGGCTTTTAAAAATAAGGCAACTCATAGAGTTACGCACAATCCTACCTTCTCCAACTTTACCTTTACCTCATCACTATAGATAGGTAAACCTTTTTGCATCCTCTTGTTTATCAAGCACACCAACTCCAACACCATTTCATTTTCTGTCATTCTTTTGTGATGGTTGTAATCACTCACTGTCATTTTTCTCAAGTGGGACTCCCATTCCTTCCCAAGAAATACCCCATCTCTATTTTCTACACATCTCTGCATACTACTCTTCATTCATACTTGCGGTGGTTGTTGTTTGTTTTCCCTTACCCTTTGGCTTCTTAGGTGATACAGTTGTTTTCTTTGATGCCATAGTTTAGGTCAACTTAACACTTCAAATTCCCCTGCTTGCTCCACTTTTTAACCCTCTCCAATCTTAGATCTCAAACTTGTGAAGAAACACTTCTAATCTTGTGCCCTAGCTGCCCAACCCTAACTAGAATAACCTTTTCACAAGACGACGCCTCCTCACAACTCCTTCGCACCCATGAACTCCTTTCCTTTTGGTTTACAAGTCAATACTAGTTACTCACACTTAAATTTTTTTAATTTTTCTTCACACGAGATCACTTCTAAAACCCTAGTTCGCAAGATATTTTATTTCTTTGTATTCGTAATGTAAAAATTATGAAGTTCTTGACCTCCTATTTATATTTTTTTCTTCCTTCCATCATTAAATTCTACTTCACCTACCACCATACTTCTACACTTATTGTGGATTTTTCCACTAAGCCAATCTTGAGCACCTTCACTCATGCGCCCACCCTTGCGCAAAAAATCCTACAACCTTCCGGCATGCAAACAATCTACGACAAAATACTCTTACACACACATCAACAGAGCGCCAAAGGCACTTCTTCTATCCTAATTTTTGCTCTCTCTAGCTTATGTTGTTCTTATGCATCTTCCTCCTTTGTACGTGGATATTCCTTAAGTCTCATCCTAATACCACATATTTGTGTTCACCTTTCTCCCATGTGCTTCCTTCTACAGGGGCCATTCAACAAAGTGATTTTCAATTCAATTCCTCCCACCCCTACACATTTGTACTTACTTTGCATTATCCACCCCACACTTAAACGATGTGTGGTCCTCTACGCATACACAACCTTCAAAAATTAATGAGGTTACTAGTGCCCAAGGCACAAAACAAAGTAGCAATGAGAAAAGGGAAACATAATAAAGAAAAATGCATTAAAGGAAATCCTAAGCTATCTAATACTACCTTATAACAAACAACAAGAAGGCTCATTTATAGTAGGGCTCTAGCCTACTACCATTGAAGTGACCTAGAAATCTTGTTCCATCTGGTGCCTTCAACCTGGCATACACCAATCAATTATATACAAGATAATATAAGGCCCCAACAAATGGACCTTCAACTTCCCAGGATGGCGCAGAAACTTGGAATCATATAGCAAGACCATCTCGCCCAACTTCAAACTTCTTGTTTTTAATGTGGTGATCATGCCATGCTTTTTGGTTTGATTTCTCAAATATCTAGCTCCACCTAGATAATGATTGTTTCTCATCCAACTTCATTAACTTATCAATTATTTCTTCTAGTCCTTGTTCATTAGCCAATCCTCCTATGCACACTATATGTATAAAAGGTAACATGAATTCCATAGGTAGGACATCCTTCATGCCAAAAACCAATTGAAATGGTGTGGCCTTATTTAACCTTTTGTAGATTTTCCTATAAGTCCATAAAAATATTGATACTTTTTCATCCCAATCTTGTCTCGACATCAAAAATTTTGGTCAAGGTATGACTTAGTATTTTGTTAAAGGCTTTTGCGGTCCCATTTGATTGTGGATGATTAAGGGTAGTCTTATGGTGAGCCACCATGAACTTTTCTAGCGAGAATCCTTACTTTCTCATTTAAAAATGTGTACCCCTATCTCTATTCAAAATCAAAGGGCATCCATACCTTGTAATAATGTTCTCTAACAAAAACACAGCTACGATAGCCTTTATCATGTACGATCCTTAGTTGGTGATGCCTCTACCCACCTTGTCAAATAGTATGTGCAAGTGAGTATACACCGTGATCCGAGTCCTATGTGTGGCTGGTGGAATAGGCCCACAAAGTCTATAACACATTTCTCAAATGGCTCAGTCTTTGGGAATAGGGTGCAAGTGATTTCATCTCTTCACCTAGGTTTTCCAATGTGTTAACAATGATCACATGCCTTGCAATATTCTTTACAATCTTGATACGGTGGTCTTTCACCATAACCTAGCTAGAATATTTTATGTGTAGTGGCATTACTGCATAATTCCCACCTTCACTTCCTTCGTGTGCCTCTTCTATGATAGCTCGGTGCTCATGCTCTAGCACACACCGGCACATAAACTTCATCATGTCCCAACTTATATAGATCCCCACTAATTAACATGTATGGTTTTAAGCGTATGGCTAACTGATTTCTTCCCAATGTCTCGCATCCCCTCTAGCACCATACCTATCACGAGAAACACTTATATATTCTCTAAGTTTGAGGGTGCGTGCCACAACCTAAATAGTTGTGCATTTGGCATGGTATCCTCAATGATTTATGCATCCTCCCTTGAATCAATTCTAGACAAGTGGTCGGGTCTAGAATTACTCTTCCTTATTATAAGACCACTATAAACTCAAATTCCTAGAACAACAGGACCCATCGACATATGCACCCTTGTATAACAAGCTTGTTCACTAAATATTTCAATGCCACGTGGTCGATAAAATATAAATGGATTTTCTAGCAGATATTGCACTTCTCAAACTTATGAAGTGCGTAGATTATTGACAATGCCTTGCGCTTAGTCATAGTATAGTTCTACTCTCTTGGTGTCGACTTCCTACTTGCAAAGCACAAGGGATGATGGATAATTCCCTCACCAATCATGTGCATGTAACTACTCTAATGATTGTTCCTGAGGCATCCACATGAACATGGAAAATCTTATCCCAAGAAAGGGAAATGTAATATAGGCATGGTGACAAGCCTTTCCTTCAAAGTGTCGAATTCCCACGATTGCGCCTCTCCCCCATGAAAGGCACTTTTATGCCTAATAAATTCCTCCAAAAGCATGGTGATCTTGGCATACCCCTTGATGAACTTCTTGTAGTATCTTATATGCCCAAGAAATCTGGAGCACTATGCTTTGACTAGTAGGTTCCCCCCAATCCCACAATTATTGCAACTTTGGCAGGGATCTACTAACAAGCCTTCTTTACATATGATGTGTCCCAACAGGGGGTCCCAAATGGGGTAAGCAAAGACACACTTCTTGATGTTGAGGAGATTCTCAACTATAGACACCTTTCAAAGATAAATCTCAAGTTTTCATAATGGTCCTTGACCAGTCCATACATGGTTCAATCATCCAAATAAACCTAAAGAAAATTATGGATGAAGTCCTTAAAGCTTGCACCACAATGCGCAAGAACACAAGAGGCATATTATTCAATCCAAAAGGCATGACCATATAGGAAAAGCTTCCATATTTGGTGGTGAAAGTTGTCTTTCTTTGGTCTTCATTTGTAATTCTCGCCTAGTGATAGCCTAAAACCCATCGGTGAAGGAGTAGACTTTGCGCCTTTGCCACTCCTAATATTTCTTCAAGTGAAATGGGGTGGGGAAAGGATCAAGGACATATACTACATTCAAGTCCCCGTAATCAACACTGATCATTATTCTCCCATCATTTTTTATACTAATAACCATTGGACTTATCCATTCCAATTCTTCCATGACTTCAATGATACATGATGCTATCATTTTGTCTATTTCCTCCTTGACTTTGTACATGTAAATTTGGGTTCATTCAATATGGTATCTTCTTGATTGGATGCACACTTTTCTTCATTTTATCCTCATCTCCCCAAGGAATAGTAGATTCCTTTGAGCTCATGATACTGCGTGGGAACAAATATTGGAACTCGTCTAACGGATCAATGATTTTAGAGACTTCCTTCTCTGACCAATAGTCTCCAATGATAGCCTCCTTGGGTTCTGCTTCCAACCCAATGTTAACCTTCTTCATTTTCAAAGGGTCATGTTAGGTGCACATCCTCTCATCATCACTATTTATTACCTCCCACGAGCCTAAATAATGGCTAACTTCTAGATTCTTCATCTCTTCACCATACATGGCATAAACCATTTTCCTCTTTCCTTTTTCATACGCATGCGTGCTCAAACCGCACCTCCTCAAATTCATCTTCACCAAATGTTCCTCCAAGGTTGGGTCCCCTAGAAATTCTAGTAGCCTATCTTCTTCCATTGCAAAATCCCCCATCATAAGGCACTTGACCACTTACTGACACCTTATGTACCGATGGTTTTTTGTTTTGATACTCAAATTCTTGGATGATATCAACTGCTAATTCTTGCCAATTCCTAGTCTAGCAGAAGTGTCTCGAGTGGATGTACCATGCACATGCACAACCTTGTAATGTAGAATACAATTTGTGTACCCATAGGGATGGTGGTAAAGCTTCCATGCCTTCCCTCCAGGATCTCTCACAAGATTGGATGTGGAAAGAGGCGGGCTCCTTACCATGATAGTCTTTGATGGTGGTGGGCATGTTGCTTCTAGAGAACCAAAAAGAGAAGGAAATTCTCACTTTACACCATTCCAAGAGGTTCTTGTGGTGTGTATCCCACCACCATGTTGTAGTGCTAAGAAAGACATAGTTTAACATCCCTCTTCTTTCATCTTCATTCCTCCACTGAGCTTCCATCTCCTGTAAAAAGATCTCAGGGTAGGCTCCTCCAGAGTACTTGGGAAACTTCTTTCCTCCTAGGTGCCTAAGCAAACGTGCCTTGGTCACCCGCATGATAGACCCTCTTAAATTTTTCCCAACCAAATCATATGTCCCGTGCACCCAATTATCTCATGCTATGCTAGTGGTATCACTCAGATCGAGCATCCTCAAACTAAATAACCCCTTCTCGTAGGTTGAATCACCTCAAGGTCTCTTATGGAGTGCACATAGATCCTATCAACGAACTCTTCTCCTAAATGTTTTGTATAGGGGCTGAATTCCCATCTACAAGGGGGATGATAACCCTCTCTTCATTTTTCTCAAAGCTGATGTACCCTTTATTAAACTGCAGTCAACATTATTTTGTAACACCATGGGCACCCAGTAGTGCTAGAAATTTGTCTCGCCTTGGTGAGCACCAAGACTTCAAAGTCTCCAGTGAACTTGGCCCCCTCGAATTGTGATTCTTGCATCCTTTAGGACCCCAATGGGCATCACTATTGATCAGATAAAACACTTATCGAACTCACACAAAAGTCCACATGAAAAAAAAAGGATGGGATCGAAGGTACAAAGGAATAGGAAGGTGTCACGTGCGAGGTGCAGAGTCGGACTTTCGAGACTTAGCCACTTTTTTAGATTGAGTCTATTTTCATAAATTGGTGTGTGGAACACATAAAGTGATGCCAAGACTTTTGCACCACACTTTGCCTATATTTCAAGGATCATATCAAAACACTCTTGCATGGAAGTAATCCAAGAATAGATTCATCACTCTAGTTAACTGTAAGTGATCTATAGATAACATACTTACATGTATGGCTATAATTGTAAATGGCACATGGATATTATTAGCGTATGACCTATTTTTGGCATATTTAGTGGTGAAGGGCAAGTTCCCCGCCCTATATATATTATATGAATCACCTAGTTGATATACCGTGTTGAAGGGTTAGAGATTCATGAGTGCATGAGACTGGATAATTGTAACAGATCCATGCACACATGACTATTATTGTATCAAGCCTCTGTATTGTTGTCATGTTTAATATATGAAGAATATTGGCCAAACCAAAGTGTCTTATATGTGTTATCATTGCATGTTATTGATTTCTTGATGATTTATACTTAAATGCATGCCTTTATAGATCTAGTTTGGTATAACTGTGTAATGATGGATTAGTTTCTAACTATATGTCCTTATCGCTTCACCATGCTACCATCCTACTACAATAACCCTAAAGAGGGACTTGGTACCTTGGCATGCTTTGGGTGAGTGCTCATCCTATGTTGAGTGATGTGCCAACGTGACTAGGTGTTATCTAAGAATTCTAGGCTGCATCATTGGTTCCATTATCGGGACCTCTTTTCGATTGTTTCAGGATGGTTTGAGATGAAGACATACTGGCCAACTTGGAAAAGTGTTGAAGAGTGGATTCATGATCTGGAGGAAGAATATGCACAAAGGTTTAGCACTAGATCTGGATTTAATGCACGCACTTGGGTAGAGTAGAATTTGTATGATAGTTTGTATGAAATCTTCTTTGTTATCTTTCCCATAGAATTATATGATTGGTTGACTGCATATGCGTCTAAGTGGAATTGGAGGTATCGCACACTTGTTTGGACACAAGAGGAATTTCAAACACTATATGATGCTAACTTGATTTGGAGTCGTGCGGTAGATACCTAGTTTTGTGGTGTTCTAAACAACTATATTCTGGAGTATTTAATTTCAACTTATTTGTGCCCAGAGGTAGTTGAGTTCCAGTTCCTATGGTATTCTAGAGGGACGTATTTACAAGGTATTCCACTGGTGATCAAGATATTGATGGTAACGTTGAACTTGGAAGATAAGCCCATGGCAAGTTAAAAATCTCCACGCGGGGGTAGGAACAGATTAGTGAAAGATGGCATACCTAGTGGTACCATGGCGAGAGGAAGAGAGGTGGCTAAAGTATGATGAGGTGCATGAGAGGGAATTATGGAAGAAGCAAGAATTTACGAATGGATGGCATTGTGGAGTGAGATGTCTTGTGAAGGATTTGAGGCTCATGAGGATGAAGAAGAGCTAGAGCATCAAGAACTCCCTCATCTAGGAAAGCATGACAGAGAACCCTCTTCGGCCTCACATGGAAGCACGCCGAGATATGACCTATGCCGTGGCGTGCATCTAAATCAGCCTACTGACCTAGCCCTTGCGCTTAGTTTTTCAAAAGATCTAGTACAACAGGTAAACAAAGTTTTCATTTCATAAGTGAAAGAGTAGAAACAATTTAGATAGCAAGTACATCAATGGCAGCACAGATAGCTTCGTTATTCTTTGGGGGTACATTTTTAGGCTCATCATCTACATATAATATGAGTGCGTCAAATGTGGGATTCACCTCTGGAACTAGGACTACTTCACAGACTGTAGGGGTCTAGTATAGTACCACTATCGGGACACAGGGGAGTGCATCTATGGGCCCTATTCCAACTTCAAGAGGAGGATCGGGAGGTATGGATAGTTCTAGTTCCGGTGGTTTGGGTGGTTTTGGAGGTAGAGGAAACCAAGGAGGTTCTAGGTCGGGTGGTCAAGGCCCACAACAACCCCTGAACATTTATATGGAGTTGTTTCTTCGTCTCCTAGAGTACAAAGGTATCGAGGATGCTACTAAACATATTCATATGTGTGAAATATTATGGCACGTGAAAGCTATCATGGATTACGAGTGCGAGGAAAGTCAATTTTCTACTACATTACGAGGCACACATGCACAAGGCTGGTATAGTAAGTTTGATCCCAATCAAACTTGTATTGATTATTCAAAGCATTGAAAGATGCTTTCTTAAAAGAGTTCCATATCCCAGAGTTTGAGCAGAAGAGTATAAGCACACTTAAGGATATAAAGCAAGGCACTACTAAAAGTGTATGTGAGTATGATGCCCATTTTAAAACACTTCTATCCAAACTCTCCTATGATATACATGCAAGTCAGCATGCACAATGGTTTTTCAGGGATTGATTACTCCATTTTGAAGAGCACTATCACATAAGACTTATACTGACCCGTGCAAAGCATTGGAAGCAGCTCTACACACTAAGGTAGTTGGGAGTATTGACACTGGAGTTAGTCCATTCTTGGAGGCTCAGATAGCAGCTATGGTGAAATAGTTAGAGAAATTATCAACAAACTCAGCTCATGAGACGCACTCAGGAATCTGGTGTATAGATTGTGAAGTGGAAGGCCACACCAAGGATAGTTTCCCTCACAGATCTGTACATTCACTGTTGTTAGACTATGAGATTTTCCATTTGAATCATGATGCTAGTCACTGCCCCTTACTACAACGCATGATCAGGAAGAATGTATCCTCTTTTTGTAAAATTTGTAGGTCCACGACCCATGATACTGAAGATTGTAGATTGATTGGCTAGATCCATGATGCCATTGATATTGGGGTGTGATAGGTGAGTGTGGCTGATAGTTCTAAAGGAAAGAATGAGCATCAGGATAGGGATTATAATCAAGCACGCTATGATAGGAATGACGAGAAGATTTGAAGGAGGTTGTGGAAGAGGATGAGGATATCGAGGTGGATATGGAGGATGAGGCCAAGGTGGGGAAGAGGTGAATTCCCTCAAGGAACTTGCTATACATGTGGCTCACCTAACCATTATAGGCATGAATGCCCAAAAATATTTCCTGTTCATTTTGTGGAAAGGGGCATAGTTATGAAGAGTGTCGGACTTGTATGAGCATCTCAGTAAGTAGCACAAGCAAGAAAACAAAGGCACGGGATGGTTAGAATCCAGCGTGTGGTAGAGAATCAGTGGATGCTCAAGATAACAAGAGAACCTAAGGAAGTAATAATCAAGATAACCACACGAGCCGAGGCGACGCACGAAATAGGTATTGCAATGTAAAATGAAGCAATCACTAGGGAGGAGGTTTTGCATGCTAGGTATCCAGATCCAACTCATTAGAAAGAATTATATAAGGAAATTATGGAGGTCCTTAGAAACCTTTAAGGTGAAATACAGTGTTTGAAAAAGTAGTCTCGGAGATTCTGAGAATAAGGATACAGAAAATGCCCCATCTGATATTGATGACATCAGAGAGGTATGTAGAATGTTATACTGGGAGAATATTATTCCTTTATTGGGAAATTGGTTAAAGGGGAATACTCCGCACACGAGGCCCGAGAGGCTGGAGACAAATACTCCATACAAATCTCCCCCCCTTGATAGCATTGACTACGACAAGGAGATCAATTTGAATCTGTTATGGATGGTTGGTTGTTGAGAAATATTTTGATTAACACATGTGTGGAAGTGAATGTACTTACATTTGATGCATGGGTACAAATGGGGAGACCTCCATTGCAGCCATCATCTAATGTATTGTTCATGGAAAATAGAACAAAAGCTACTCCCATAGGAGTTTTGAAGGATGCATCTATCATTATAAAAGTGTCCAAGTTCACGGGAGACTTTGAAGTGTTAACACTTACGAAGTAGATAGCTTCCCAACTTTGCTTGGGCACACTTGGTGTTATGCAAAGAATGCTGATTTGAGGTTTAACAAGGGGTATATCAGCTTCGAGAACAAGTAGGCAAGGGTCATAATATCATTAACGGATGGAAAATCCATACCATATGTGGAACCTTTGAGTGAAGAGGACTTGAACAGAATTTATATATGCGCTATTCGGACCCTGGAGGTCAATGAGCCATCCAAGGAAGGAATCCTTCATTGGGAAGATTCTTAGTCAATCAGTGATACTACCAGTATTGCTTGTGATAATTGGGCTCATGGTACTTATGAACTGGTGGGGCGCGAAGTTAAGTGTGTGGTTTCTTGCAAAAATGGTTTTCACTCTGTCAGATGTATAGGTCACTCAAGACTTTGATATCCTTTGGATCTCGAAGATCTGGTTTGGATTATTGCGAGGCCATGGAGGTAAAGCTGGGATGACCAGTTAAAATATGAGATATCTTGTCATATACTTTTTGCGGGACAACAACACGCCTGGTGGGTGGTTCATAGGGATAATCTCTTGGAATGGGAGATATTGGGACTACCTTATCAACCAAAGTTTTGAAGTAATGCACCTACAAAGATTTTCCCTTATCATGGTGATCAACATGTTCAACATCATATCCAGCAGTGTGAGAGACTCTAGATAGCAGGATAGGAAGCATTACCACCCTCACTTTGGGTGCATCAGTTTTATTCTACTCTACAAGATTACGCCTTTGCTTGGTATGTATATGTTGAATTACATCGCGACACTAGAATTGGGAGAATTTGACTGTAGGGATGATCCAAAATTTTGACTTCTTCTCATCTACACCACCAGTGAACAAGGCTTTAAGCTTTATCAAGCACTTAACCATGGGAGATAGTGGGAAAGTGGAAGAAATTATTTAAGAATTATTTGGTGAGACAGAGATAGGGTGCATTTTGAGGAAGAAGTAGATGATACCATACTACTTGAGTGTGCTTCTCTAGAAAATGACAAGGGGAAGTTGGTTTACATAATTTATGATAAGAAAGTTGAGCACATGGAAGTTAATCTTTCACATGGAGTATATGAGGTGTTACACAATGTGGATGTAGATACACACGCATATCATGAACCTATGAAGACAACAAAGGTAAATATTGGCACAAAAGCTGAACCTAAGGAAGTGATAATTAGGGATTATTGGTCAGAGTTAGAAGTGGCAAAGATCATAGAGTTACTTCGAGACTATGAGGACTTATTCCCAAGAGGATACCATGAACTTAAAGGCATGCATAAATCACTTGGAGAAATGAAGATAAAGCTTAAGGAAGGTGTGTGCCTGTTAGGAAGAGACCTTATCAAATGAATCCCAATTTGCGTGAGAAAGTAAAGGAGGAAATTGACAAGATGTTGAAATTTGGGATCATTCGACCATTGGATGAGTCAAAATGGGTCAGTCCTATGGTGATAAGTATAAAAAAGGATGGTAGGATTCAAATTTGTGTTGATTATAGAGAGTTGAATGCAGCATGTGTTATAGATCCTTTCCCTACACCATTCACAGAGGAAATATTAGGAGTGGTTGGCGTGAGATATATTCATTTACAGATGGGTTCTCAGGGTATCATCAGGTTAGGATTGCCCAAAAGATCAAGAAAAGACCACCTTCACTACTGAATGGGGAAGCTTTGCCTATACTATGATGCCCTTTGGATTGAAGAATGCACCTATCAGTATTCTCAAGGATAGTGGTGCAAGCATTCAAGGATTTTATTCACAACTTCTTGCAGGTCTATCTTGATGATTGGACTGTTTATGGGCTAATTAAGGATCATTGTGACAATTTGTACTTAATTTTTGAAATATGTAGACATTTGAGTATCTCATTGAATATCAAGAAGTACATCTTTTCTACTCCCTTTGGCATACTTTTAGGACACATAATCTGTAAGGAAGGGTTACTGGTCGATCCAGCTAAAGTTGCGGTCATTTTAGGCTTGAAAGTGCTCGCACGAGTGAGGTGCGTGGATTTTTGGGTCATATAGGGTATTACAGGAAGTTTATAAAAGGATATGTCAAATTTCCCGCACCCTTGGAATAATTACTCAAGGGGAAAGGTACATTCTATTGGGGAGTCGCGACGGCGCACGTTTGAGATACTGAAGAAGAAACTTACTACCACACCTATCTTACACTTTCCTTCATGGGATAAACCTTTTCATGTTCATGTGGACACCTCTGGCATAGCCATTGGTGTTGTCTTAGCTCAACCTAGAGAAGGTATAGTTGATCATCCCATTTGTTTTGCTAGTAGGAAGTTGACCCCTGCAGAACAGAATTATACCACTACAGAGCGTGAGGCTTTGTCCATGATATATGCCTTGCACAAATTTTGATAGTATCTGTTGGCCACACCTTTTGTGTTTTATACAGATCATATGGAATTGAATTATTTGGTGAAAATCCCATCTTACAGTGCGCATATATAGATGGATACTCTTATTTCAAGAGTTTGACTTTAACAATTGTGGTAAACCCAAGGAAAAGTAATTCTAGACCGGATCACTTTTCTAGAGTTCAATCGGTGAATAAGCACAAACAATAGAAGAGACCATGCTTGATGCATAGTTGTATAGAGTTGATAATGCACGCCATGGAATTAGAGGACATTGTTGTCTTCCTAAGGATGGGGATGGCACCAGAAGGCATGAGGTCCTTGGAGAAAATCAACTTGCTATACGCGTGGCACCATTCATGTTAATCAGTGGTGACTTATACAAGTTAGGTAGAGATGAGGTGTTACATCATTGTGTATTAGAGCATGAATGAAAGGATATAATGGAGGAATCCCATGGTGGTATTGTAGGTGGCAATCGTATAGGTGATCTACAACGTGAAAGCTTCTCCTTACTAGTTTGTGGTGGGAAATGTTGTATAAGGATTGTAAGGAGTATTGTAAGGCATGTGACCATTTTCAGCATCTAGGTCGACTAGGATAGAGGGATGAGATGCCTTTATGACCAATTACAAGTGTAGAACCCTTTGAGAAATGGGTGATAGACTTTTTAGGGCCTATTTCACCAGTTGCGCATAGGAATGGATCACGCTATATCATTACTTGTATAGATTATCTTATGATATGGGAAGAAGCAGCACCTACGAAGGACATGCAGTGGCTACTGTGAGTAAGGTTCTTATGGAAAAATGTTCTTACCAAGTATAGATTTCCTTTAAGTTTAACCAGTGATAGGGGCACCCATTTTCTAAATGAGACAATCTGAATTATGTTAGATGAGTTTATGGTTGCCCACCACAAGACTACACCCTATCACCCTCGGAAAATGGGCTCATTGAGGATTTCAACAAGATTTTGAGCCACACATTGATCAATATTTGTGATGTGGGACAAAAATATTGGGATGACAAAGTATCTTTTGTTCTTTGGGCCTACTGAACAACATATAAGAGATTAAACAAAGCCACACCTTTTCGATTGGTGTTTGGTGTGCAAAGCTGTTCTTCTATAGAATTTATGTTACCTTATTTGCGCATTACACACACTTTGAAGGTCTATCGAAGAACGGATTGAGAACATGGTTCAACTAGATAAGCGTCGAGCCATAGCATGATGGAGTCGAAATAGGAGAAATCTCACCGAAAGCATGGCATGATAGGCATATCAGGGATAAGAAACTCGTGGTCAGACAAATGGTACTTCTATATGACTCTAATTTTTTGCACCGTCAAGGGAAGCTCAAGGTGCATTGGTTGGGGCCGTATGTTATAACTCACATACTTGAGTCAGGTGCTTGCCAGTTAGAAGCAATTGACAAAACACGGATGCCCAGTTACTTTAATGGGAGTAGGTTGAAGCCCTACTATAAATAAGTCTTCTTGGTGTTTGTAATAAGGAAGTGTTGCCAAATAGATTAGGTTTCCCTTTTTGCATTTCCTTAATGTGTTTCTTTCATCATCGATATGCATTGTCAATTTAGTTCTTGTTTTTTTTTTCTTAAGTGCACTTGCGTGCATGAATCTAACTACAATATGAAGCATGTTGATGTGTAGAGGACTGCACATACTTTTAGTATGGGGTGGATTGTTGGTGACTCCCAGGTATAATGCTGCAAATGTTGATGAAGTAAGTTGCTAAAAGGTGATTTATAAAGGATTTCTTCTCAAAAGCAACTAGGGATGGAGATGAATGAAGGAAAAGTATAACGTGAGGTAAGCGGCAGCCACGATAACTACCGGGAGAAGGTGCGGTGACGAGGTACTTGGGTCTTTAGAGCGTGCGGCCAAGAAGAAATCTGTGACCGGAAGGTAGGAAGGCGCGCTAGAAGGTTATAACTGTAGTGTGAAGATGTACCATGCGAAATGACAAAATTGAGCAATAAATGAGAAATATTTGGTAGGTGGAGGAGAAATTAATGCATCAAAAATTAAAAATCTATATAAGGACGGGATGCGAATTCATTTCTACCCTTACAACTATGAGAATTTGATGAAGAGCTAAGTGTGAAGAGTTGAGTAAGTAATTCAAGGTGTGAAGAGGGTGAAACCAGGCATGAAAGGTAGATCTGTGTATTGGAGAAGCTTGTATCCCCATAGGAGAAGGGTTTGAACAAAGCAGATTGATAGAGTAGAGCTAGGGCATGTGATTTCATGATTACAATTTAGGGCACGATTGAATCAGGTTAGGGTTTGAAGTAAACCATTAAAGAGTTATAGAAGAAGGTGTAGAAACACAACACAAAGGGAAGAATGGTTCCAAAGAAGGAAGTAGTAGTAGCAAAAGGAAAGAAGAGGAAGAGATGACTCCTAAGAGCAATTTTTCATAGATGCGGTGACCACAGAAGTAATTGTGGGCCGGGAATAGGATTCTCACATACTGAAAAGAGCAAAATAAGTGAGTACAACCACCGAACCAAGGAAAATCGGAAGAAGTTATATGATTTACTTAACTCCCAAATGGACAGGGGAGGTGGTGATGGGATGTCGATATATGATGATGCAAGGAGAAGTTCTTGAAAAGGATTGGTGTTTACCAATTATATGAACTCCCATACTTCGGGAAATATGCACCATTATACAAGTGGCTGATGATGAGTCCATGAGGACTTCTTCTATTTTGTAGGGTGAAGGGTAAGACTAACACCCATTTTAATTGCCACGGTAACAGGTTTAAAGGTGACGGGTGAGGACATCAAAAATGACCTAACTGACAAGGTTTCCATATTGGAAACACACAAAGCACTAGGATACCAGAAAGGACCACACGAGAATGGACATAGAAAAATTACATGATTGTCCGGTAGTAAAAGCAACAACGCACCTGGTTATGAAATTGAATGACCAAGATCGTTGGTCACAAGTAAACTCAATGTGGCTGCATGTGGCAAAGCACATGTCAGAAGGGGTTATTTACAACAGTGTTAGCTTTATTACATAACAAATAGTAGAGGAAGCATGCACAGGAAGTAAGATAAGTTTTGGTTTTGTCTTACTTTCTTTAGTATTCATGGAGATTGGAGTACTGGATGGCCCGAAAGAAAATATATGGGAATACCCCATGAATAACAAGTCTCAAATGAAAGATTATGTAATTATCGATGCAGAGGTCTATGACGAGACGGGGTAAAGGAGAGAGTGGAGATGTGGTATGACAGGCTCCACATGGCTTTTGAAGAGGAGTGGCACATACCAAAGGAGTTTCCCTCGGTATTGGGGAAGTAGGCTCAATTTTCTATTTACCAGCACTTTTGTATTATGCATTTTCCGATGGTGGATGGATCATGGAGCCCCTAGTGCAAACTACCATACGCATTCAACGAGGTATTTTCAAGCTTTCGTTCATAATTTCAACGATCTGAGGAGGTTAGTATTTAATGCAGACAAGGTGGATTATGAATACCACACCTTGCGAAATAAGTATGGATATCTAGGGAAGAATGCTTACAATGAGAGTATTATCTCAGAGATTTTGAGTATCAAACCAGAAACACTTGCTGTTGGGGATATCGAGGCCGCGCTCATATATCTCCAACTTAAACCAAAGATGGAAAATAATAAGTATGTATAGAATGAGTTCACACTCCCGGGACCACGAAGGGGAATCATACTATAGCATGGCGAGGAAGAGGACAAAGATCATGAGGATAGTGGTGGTTTGGTGCATAGGAAGAAGTAACCATTTGGCAAACGGGAAGAGGAGTGCGTGATGAATTCATAAGGAGAAGAGAATACTAAGGTAGCACGGGGTGACCAAAGGTTTAGAAAGGTGTTCAAGCGTCTGAAGTCGCAAGAGAGAAGCTCGGCAGACATCAAGGAAGTCACCGCGACTCTCACAGGTAAAGGAACTTGAGGAGAATAAGAGAAGAAGAAAGCTCAAGCTAGATGAAGAAGCGAAGAGTCTAAGGAGAAAGCACTTCCATCTCCATTCCATCATAAGGCAGAAGAGGAGCCTCAAAATGAAGAGGAGGAAAAATTGAATGGAGAGGAAGAAAGGGAGCAATCAGAAGCTACACAAGGAAAGGATGAGGATATAGCTAATATTCCTAACCTTGATTCCATCATTCCAAAAGGGCCAAGGTCCCATCGGAAAAGTGAGGACATAAGGGTACAAACAATGGGGTATGCGAGAGGACTAGGAGATAATTGTTCACGCTCGGTTCAGAACACCGTCGCACAAAAGATTTATTCAGATTGGTGCTTATGGATGAGAACAAGGCAAAATTATGAACACGAAAGAAACTTTCATGGTCGATGCATATGCATATGGATGAACTAGAATTTGATGTCTGTGAAGAATCATGTGCATCTAGATGGTTGAAGAAGACACTAGAAGTCTGGCACATGACAATTAAACCAACTATTATGACAGATGAGCAGGTAAGCAATGCCTTGGTGAAAGTATCTGCTGAGGTAGCTAGAAGAAACATTGACAAATCTACTACAATTAAAGCACTGACAGAGGAGCTAAAAGTAAAGGATGTGGAAATAGCACATTTAGTGCAGGAGAGGGATCTGAGAAAAATGAAATATGAGACTTTTGTTAGTATGGTGGAGGAAATTGGAGATGATATACTAAAGGTACACCCACATTTGGAATCCCATGTACCAAAAGAATTTCCTTCTGCAATGCACTACGTAATAAAAATGATAAAATTAGTATTGGAGGATGAAAAGGTGTGTATACTAGAGCAGCCCAAGGACCCAGTAGAAGAGGCAGAAAAAGCACAGGCTGCAGTAGCAAGGAAGATTGCTACATATGAGGGCCTACTATAAGCACTCCGAGAGGAGCTAAAGAAATTTGATCATGCCTTAATGATATGCACAACTCCAGATGCGCTAATAAGGGTAAAAACACTAGTAGAAGACAATGAGGTGTAAAAGGCCATGAAGGATGACACACTAGGCCACACTAAATGACTAACTATGGTAAAGTAGAAGTGCGAGGCATTGGCTGCGGCATAGGCACCGCATAAAGAGAGGTTAGATGAACTTGGAAAACTCATTGCTCAGAAGATGGATGTGCTTTAGAAGGGATGCATACATCTATGTCAAGCATAATGCTTATAATACAGAATGAGCAAGGAAAACTAACTCAGGATGAGCTAGAATCTATCATTGTGGATGTTCCAGAGAAATTAGAAAAGGCATTAATGGAGTGGGAGAACTTAGAAGTAGACATAAAGGAGGAGTATCCAGAGATGATACTTCAGAAATAAATGGAGGAGCTTGAAGCCTAAATAATTCTTTGATTCTTTAATTCTTTTCTATTCTTTGTGTAAGATTCATTCAGCATTCTGTATTTCAACTATTCTTTACTCAATTGTGGACATCACCATTGTCAAGGTGACAATGAGATTAGTGTGGGGTAATGTTGATCAGATAAAACACTTAGCAGAACTCACACATAGAGTCCACACGGAAAAATAAGATGGGATCGAAGGTGCGAAGGAATAGGAAGGTGTCACGCGCGGAGGTGCAGAGTCAAGAATTTTGGGACTTAGCCAATTTTGTAGATCAAGTCTATTTTCAGAGGCTGGCATGTGGAACACACAAAGCGATGTCGAGACTTGCGTGCCACGCTTTTTCTATATTTCAAGGATAGATTCATCACTCTAGTAGCTGTAAGTGATCTATAGATAGCATACTTGCATGTATTGCTATAATTGTAAACATCGCGTGGCTATTATTAGCATGCGACCTATTTTTAGCGTAGTTAGCGGTGAAGGAAAAGTTCCCACCATATATATATTAGATGAATCACCTAGTTAATATACCATGTTGAAGGGTTAGAGATTCATGAGTGCATGAGACTAGATAATTGTAACAGATCCATGCGTGCATGACTATTATTGTATCAAGCCTCTGTATTGTTGTCATGTTTAATATATGAAGAATATTGGTCAAACCAAAGTGTCTTATATGTGTTATCATTACATGTTATTGATTTCTTGATGATTTATACTTAAATGCATGCCTTTATAGATCTGGTTTGGTATAACTGTGTAATGATGGATTAGTTTCTAACTATATGTCCTTATCACTTCACCATGCTACCATTCTACTACAACAACCCTAAAGAGGGACTTGGTAACTTGGTGTGCTTCGAGTGAGTGCTCGGCGTATGTTGAGTGATGTGCCGTGACTAGGTGTTATCTTAGTATTCTAGGTTGCATCACCTTAGTATTGTTTACCATATACAACACATTTGAAGATGGTTGTAATGCAGGCCTTCCCATTTAATGCCATACATCCAATGTTAAAACATTGACCTTGGCTCCTGTGTCAATCAATATGTTACTTAGTAGCCATCCATCCACAACTACATTTAGCGTAATCTCCTTGTCATAATCAAGGCTATGGTGAGGGAGGTTTGCATGCAACACCTTCCTCTCACGCTCCCGATCCTACGTGCGGGAACCTTCTCCACGAAGCCATTCTCTTAGTAGGGGAATGATATTCTCCTACCTTAGCATCTTGCATACTTCCTTAACCTCATCTAGGTTCTTTTATGGAGCCTTAGCACTTCTCCTTTGTTCTTGCTACCTAGACTACTCCTTCAGACAGTGGATTTTTCCTTTCAATCTCTCGTATAACATTCATAGTCTCCTAGTACACTTCCTTCTGGTGGGTAGGGTCCAGATACTTCCCATGCACCACTTCCTCTCTTGAAACCAGAATCTTCTACCTTGGCATTTCTTTGGCACGCATGGCTTCTACCCATGTTGTTATTCTTAGGACAAGTTATAATCCTAACCCATGCACCATTCATGGCATCCATTGTGTATCAGCCTTCTTTATACTTACCATCCCAGTGCCCTTTTCCTTTCGGTGTTCTTTGGCTCATGTGCTCAAATAGATTTGGGCGCTCTTCATACTCATGCTTCTTACCAAACCACGAGCACTATAATAGATCTGGACATTCATGCTGCATTGTTACATTGACCCATAATTATAGCGGGTACCTCATAGGAACTCACTTCTTCCTCCTCCACGACCACTTGTGACCATGAAATACCCCATGAAAACCTCTTCCACATGTCCCTTCATCTACGCGTCCTTCATAACGATGGTCATCCTCCTTGGAACTCTGGAAATCTTGTTTTGGCACACACCATGGTCAATGGCCTCATGGATCTGGTCGATAATTCTACAGTCCTTGGTGTCATGGGTCATAGATGTATAGATCTTTAAATAACAAAAAACATTTTCTGATTGTGTGCTACTGATGAGGGACACCGACTTGCATCATTGTCCCCATGACAAATCTCACAATCCACTTCCATGGCACATACCAACTTTCATGGGAAACTATCCTTGGTATGCCCTTCTATTTCACAATCTATGCACCGTGAGACCACTACAAGTCTCATGTCTTTGAGTTAGATGACAACCTTTCCAATAGCTTGGCCATTACAATGATCTGGGCCTCCATGAAATGGCTCACTCCTATTTCAACACTTACAACTTCTTCGGCGTGTAACGCATCTTCCAAATCCTTGCACAAAGTCATTGAATGTTTTGTGTGGTAATGCCCTTATGAATGGTGTGTGCAACCCACCAAAAACCATTGGGCATGCTGCAACAGATGGATGTCATAGGATAATTTTGATAGGATAATTTTAAACCATGCATCATATTTTCACACACTCTCTGCCATTCCCTGTTGAATGTCATTTAGGGTGCTTAATGCTTTTTGCTCAAACTCAAGGATGTGGAATTCCGCTAGAAAGGCATTCTTCAATGTAGTATAATCTACCACCGTTTGATGGGGGTCATACTTTTGGTACCAGATGTACACATGCCCTTACTGAATGTAGTTGTAAATTGGGTTGCCTTCCACTGGGGGTAGTGATCCCCTTCGCATGCCATATCAGCTCACACTTATGTACATGTTCCATGGCATCTTCTATTCCTCGATAATCTAGTAGGTGTAAAGACATCTCAAAGAAAACTTGAGGAGGTGGTAGAGGCCCTTGTCTGGTCTGTCCCTTGATTCCCTCTAGTGTTTCTCCCACCAAATCCACCGAATCCACCAAATCCTTTGCCTCCCATTCCACCGGTTCCTCCTCCTAATCCTCTAGTACCCAAAGTAAAGGGGTGAGTTGGTCACACTTAGTGTCCCCAATATACCACTAAACTAAGTTCCTATGGTCTAAGAGATTTCTCTACTACCATATGTGTACCCTATGCGGCTCCTAGATGCGATGCTTACACTTTTCCAAAAACTCCTCGAACACGGGAATGGTATGTGTAGCCATAGAGGTTCCCGAATGAAAATTATACCTCCCCGCCGCGAGATCGGCGATTCCACCAATACCAACCGAGTTAATAATAATTCTACCTTTTTAAGGAAAACCAAGTGCCGGTGTTGGTCACTAGGTGGGTTCAAATGTGCATTGACTATTCTCCTCTCTCCATGTGACGAACTCTCATTAGAAGCTAAAGGGCTTCTCTCCCACATTTGCAAAGATGGAGTAGCATAGACTTCTTAGGCTCCATGTCCTCCACATGAACTTCAACTCCCTCTTGTAACATGTGCATTCATAAATCCATCATACTTGTAACTTTGCACTATCTAGACATATCCTTCTCCCAAGCTTCACCATACTTTAGTCTCCTCTCTTCTCTTTCCTTCTCAACCGTAACCTGTCATTTTCCTCCACCTAGCTTCCTTGCCCAACACTCGGAGGGTTTATCTAGCCATGGGAAACACCTCTAAACTCAAGGTAATGATCAAGATCTTCACCACTAGAGGAATAGCACATAAGAATGATCCTCTGGGCTCCCTCAAAAACTCAAACTCAACAACTTTAGGGCAAGAATATATAGAAATGGCGTACTCCAAAGTGTATCTCATTGAACACTTTCTTCCACCACTAGCCTATAACACATGTCCAAGCCAGGATCTACATCCTACGGGCTTTGATAGTCCTCTTCGGTCCACATGCACACTCTATAATACCAGATTTCTCTTGACGCATACCTTGAGAGCCATTCATACATTTTTATTGGGAAGCAAAAAAAGTTTCGTATAGCTCATGGTAGAGGTTCTCTTCCACCAACTCCCATGCATCAAACTTAAGCCCAGTGTTGAATCCACGAGTAAACTTTTCCTCCGTGCTTACGAACCATGATTGAACACTCTCTAGAGTTAGAATTTTTTCATTACTCGTTATACATATCATGATGTATGTTATTTCCCACTACAACTTTGGAAAGAGGTCCCGAAATGGAACTAAGATGTAGTCATTTTTACACCCACCAAAGAACAAGGGAATCCTATGTGCATCGACCTATCACCCAGTAGTCTTTGAGAACTCACTGAGGCACACGCGAGTCTCGAGTTTCTCTTTATGTGAGTTAAGTGGGAAAGCATCATCTATGATAGAAAATTAATGATAGAGAGTGGAAATGAGACATGCATCCATCATAGAGCTCAGAACGGATTCTAGATCAATGTAGTTATTTCAATAGAAAGATACCTAACAAATTATAGAACTGAACTAAAAGGAAATGCACGAGAGGGTTACATTCACTCACATAACATATATGTAAACAGAACCATAAAGATATATATATATATATATATATATATAAATCGAGTCTATTAGATTCATATTCCACCATGCCCAATAACCTCATTACATTCATTAGATCCATTATAGACTATCATAGTATGGCAAATTGAAGTCATACATCATAACTGGATTTGTGTCCTTCAATTCATAAAAAGAAAATTACAACTCCAACCCCTTGATACATCCTTCTCCTATAAATCATCTACCCAACCCAAAGAGTTCTTGTAGCAATTCTATAGAGCTCTTCTCTCTAATATTTCACACACACACACACTCCTCTACGGGAACTTGTATATATAGGCCTCTTTAATCACCTACTTTCTTTTACTCGCCACTCTGATTTGTCGCAGTGTCCAAGTGGTCCTCCATGGAAGCATGCTCCTTGGATCTAAGATCTCCACTCTTCACAATGATGGTCTTCTAGGATATTATATCACAAGTATATTCCTTTCATGGGCATCAAGTTGCCATGCTTGGCACCTTATCCACTTTGCATGTGCATTCGGATCATGCTTTTCTTGTGTCTAGCATGTAATGCCAAATATGGTTAATACTCGAACTCATGCTCTGACGCATACCACGGGTTTTCCAAACATAGTAATTTGGAAAATAATATGGTGAATAATTACAAAGTAATATAGAATTCAACCATAGAAATATTATAATATTCCAATAACGAGATATGGAAAAATATAAAGTGAACCTATCATCATAGTCCACTTGTCGAACCTCGATAGACATGTCGAACGAACTTGATCTCATGGTGGAAATCCAGATGGTGGCTTGAGGATCCACCATGTCGGTGTTAATAAAATCATCTTCACGGTGGCAAGGTCCCCTTCTGATATAAAAGTGGATCCCACCGAGTACGAACTCCGTACCCAGCTTTTTACGACCTTTCGTCATTTTTCACGATCCTGGGGATTGTCCTCCACATTGATCTCCTGATCACACCTCCCCAATACAAAAACCTTTTGTTCCACCAAAATCTTATTGGAACATTTTTCCATCCTGTCCTAAATTTGAATACCCCGATGTCACATCGAAGCACTATTGTAGTTCTTCTCATTTCGACAAATTGATCCTAATTCTAATCTTGATGGTTATGGTCCCACCATGCTCCTTATTTGGTCTTGATTTCCACATCTTCCCTCTAAGGGTCTTACACTTCAATAACACCCGAAATATGTACTGCTACATCTACCTTTCAAGAGGTCTTACACTTCAGCAATACTTAAACATCACCACATCTACCCTCTAGGGGTATTACACTTCGGAAGATGTCATGTCCACGATGATCAGCTACCATTCTGTTGCATGGTCACAATGCCTCTACACAAAATGAAAATCCGATCTTTCACCAGTGAACTTAACTATCTCCACAATGCTGAAAAATATCCAAGCTTATAAATATGAGTTAAATCTTGTATCCAATTGTATCAAGAAGTCAAAAGATGATTAGGAGATATGATTGGAGTATTAATCAAATGTTTCTAATGTAAGAATACGCCGAGAATGTTAAACTTTGTCTCCCAGCTATTCTCAACAAATGAGGTTTGTCTCCTCCCTTCTTGGAAATATAACACAAGAAGGAAAAATATATTTGATAATATAGCCCTCAAGGGGTTTAATAATGCAACATATAATAGAGTACAAAAATGCCCAAAATTTGGGTCTTTTACTAATGTGCCTTGATTGGTTAGATGTATACAAACATTTCCCACAAGGGGTCTTATTTATACATTCTACCTAACACAATAGTTTACTAGTTTTATTACAATGAGATCAATAAATAATGCTCAAAAGCCATTTACAATAGTTGAACAGAAAGTCAACTTTATTCACTGAAGATTTATTACCAGCTAGAATCTTCAGTGTGGGCCTAAGCATCCTCAATAGGTGCCCTTTGGATCATCATGTGATCTCTCCTATGCATAAGGATCATGATGATCCACTAGAATATAGGAGACCTCTACCTTAGGATTTGGCTGATCTGTAGGGACATATGAGATCGACTCTTCCTCCTGAGCTGAACACTCTAGAATATGTGTGACCTCTACAGGAGATTCTAGCTAAGTCACTAAAGCATATGAGCTAGTAGTGCTTCTACTATGTGTAGGTGTAGAACGAATTGCATGTCTCATCTCGAACTTCATGATCTAACTATGAAAAATCTGAAGCTCCACTCCATTCCAATCATCGGTCATATAGCCCTGCGAGCCGCAAGGTAGAATTTTCCCAAAGCCACTTTGCCCACCTCTAAGGGGACAATGTCAAGTGTGATTGTATCAATGAAAATCCTCCCAAAATGAAGCTCATAGTGAAGAATATCAAGGGGCCAATCCATGAAAAACACCATCTTCTGTGGCAATTGTCTTGGCATGAGGAAGTGGCATAGTCATCAACCACATTCTTTACATGACATCCATAATCCATAGCCTACCTTGATAGTCCAATCAAGAATAATAGTGATTGGTTTCCCTCGAGAGATCACCGAAATGCTTTCTCTCAAGGAACTCACATGTTGCAAACATGAATTTATTAGATGCTTCACTTGTCTCAATCCCCTAGAATTAGATGTTTATCTAGATCTAGGTTTGGCAATAGCCTTTCCCTTTCCTTTTTAGATGCATCCATACCGTTAGCCTCTTCTCTGGGTATAAGTCCCAACACTACTCGGGCTTTTGTCCCAAGCAAAAATGGCCACACATGGTTGGTTGTGTGTAGGTATGCTTTCAATATGGAGTTTCTATAGTTAGATTGCTTTGATTACCTTCCAGGGGTATCGATGTTTTATGCATCTCCATGAGGTACTTCTTGTTGTTTATGCTACCAATCCCTCACATTAGCAAGGTGAGTATGCAAATCCACAATCTGGAGTGTGTGCTCCTCGATCTGATGATCATGTTATCAGTGATGAGTTATCATGACTCGTGGCATTGTGCCTAATAAGGCCAACATAACCAAAAACTTGAAGAAAAGATACAGATCTATCTCTGAATGCAGCACAATCCATTATACCCACTCTGATACCAAAACTTGATCCGAAAATGTAAGTTGAAAATTCTAACTCAAAATGTTCACAAGGACCTAGGACTAAAAAAATCAACTTTGCGGAATTAAATTGACTTAATCCTACATATCGCTTTTCACTTTGTGAAGTGGGTTATGAATACTAAATTTATTACATTCAATCCATTCTTCCGATTTAACAATGAAAATTCTTAATCAAATATAATTTTTTATTTGATCAAAAGCTTCATGAAAATCGTAAAAGGACTCCCAAGAAAATAGAAATTGATTACGGAGTTTGGCAATTTCCTACGTCTCTAGGTTCATTTAGAACCGATTTATAACCAATGAAATAATTACAAGTCTATAAATATTTCCCAGTTACAAATAAAGGAACAATAACTACAATTAAAATGAAACAGAATTTCGAAAGACAAGAGCGATAATAACACTTGACTTCCACCTTACCGATTCACCGATGATTAAAATAAAGCTCCCTTTGCCAATGGTCTAAGAATCCTTTTGTTTTCTCACTTTCAGTGCATTGATCACCTATTAACAAATAATAACAGTTCTTTGTAACTATCACCTAACAAATAATAGGCCAAAATTCAAAATATTACAAATAATTTATTAAACAATATTTAAGGACTTTTTTGAAAAAAATAGCTAGGAAGTTATTTTATACTACATAATAATGCCTTTACTAAAGCTAGAAAATCTTGGGCTTCTATGTATTTGATTACAATGGAGAGGGGCCTTTACATAGGCCTGTTAGGCCACTTTTATCGGATAAATACCATATCCACAAGGCTATATTTAGCCTTCTCCTCATGTGGTGCAATGGTTGGGCCTTATTATTTTGGCTAAGGGGTGAAAGGTTCGAATCCCCTTAGCCCTTAAGTCATGGTCAATATTCTATAAAGGGCGGTATGCCCATCTCTTATCCCGATCCACTCACCGACTGATTTGTTTAGGCTACTGCATTCATTTGATGGAGGTCATGGGGTCGAGTCACACCCCTATCTCCTTTGCCACCGATGCCACTTTATATTTGGGTGGGGTTAATCCCACATTGACCGGACTATGGTGGGTTGGTAGTTTATATGGAAACCACCCTACCTCCTTATACCTGGATTTGGCTACATCCTAAGCTCTTGGATCATGTCATAATTGAATAATTCTTAGATCATGTCAGAATGGAGTTTTAACATAAACATTTTCCCATCATAAGCAAAATATTCATGGGTTGGGTAATATATTTAGATTCCTATTTTGGGATATTCCCCAAACATTTTCCCACCCCTAGATGAATCCTCCCTCAATCCCATTCTTTTCCAACCTTCTTCATCTTGCTCTATTTCACTCCAAGTTTAATTTCTTAAATTCATCTCAGTATCAACATCCCATTACACAACTCTTGTGCAATTGCTAGTGAACTAGATGTGAGAATTATTTTACATATAGAACAAATAATTGTAAGATTAATATATTTTGGCTCCATAATATCATTATTTTATGTAATTGAATTTCTATGGGATGTCCTAAAAGTAAAATTAAATCTAGAAAAGTATAATTCACTTTCTAATGGCCTAATGGAATCTATAACCATAAAAGTAAAAGTGGTAGTGAATTAACTTTCTATAACGTAGTAAATTCACTTTTTGTTTTGGCATAGTATTTTCAATATATTTAAAGGACATATCATACATTCATTAGCCTCAATAATACATCATACACTACATGGTAATTGAACTTACCCCCTGCGTAGTTTCTAATATTTACTAAGGAATCTCGTCGTTTGCTTCTTTAAGAGTCTTTTATGTTAGACATATTGCATAGTTGCGATAAATTCTCTAATCTTGTGTAACGAAAACTAATAATTGGAGTTAAAATTTATCATTTGTTTGAGAATTATATTATATTGTATTGTGTTACCTTTTTTATTTATATAATTAATAGTCACACTTTAAATATGCAATTGAAGGTGATGTATCGAAGAAGCTCAATGGGAGGGAGAAAAACATCGAGAAAGGAAGACGGAAAATGAAGAAAGGGTTTTAAGGAGGATAAGTCCAATGCTAGGGAAGATGTTGGGGAAATAGTTTGAAACTCATCTTTCTTATGACGTGTATTTATGAGTCTTGTTATAACAACATACACAAAGCAGATGAAAGTTTTGAAAAAATTACTCAATGATATGTTTCTCATAGAATGTGTTTGTTTTATTGATTTAAAAATAAAATCAAAAAATATATTAAAATGAATATCAAATGGTGGGGAAGATGTTGGGGGATACAATGTGAAACTCATATTTCTTACAACATGTATTTGTGAGACAAGTACACAATATAACAATATACACACATGCACATGAAATTTTTGACATAATGACTTAATGCTATGTGTGCTCATGGAATGCATTTTTTAATTAATATCAAAATAAAATCACAAAGTAACTTCAAATTAATATCACTTCCGAAATAATTTGTAATTCATGTGAAACTTCTAGTAATCTATCATCAACACATTTTTAATTTATATGCATTCATGTGAAGACTTTGATTATTTTTTATTAGATAAGGTTAAAATTAGGGATCGGCTCCCAAGGGCCATACAAAAGAGGATATAACAAGAAAGATCATAAATAACCAACAAAAAGAGATAGAATGGTCCAAAAGGAGTTAAACAAGCTTAACTCTTACAATGAAAAGAACTGGAACATGAACAAAAAACACAGAGGCAAAAAGACGGACCAACCAAAAAAACTAGGCTTAAACAGTTCACCAAAAAACCACTAACATTCCATGACTAGAAAAACTTTTAGATTTTTAGGGAAGCTTCCCTATTGTCAACAAGACTTCCTTTGTTGTGTTCATCCCCTTATCTCATCTCACCCTTATCCTCTTCAACATCCTCCTCAGATTTGCTGACACACAAACTGAACTTTCTCTTTTTCATACCTTCCTCCATCACATCCATCCTATTACACAAAGATTTGACCTTATTTTCCATCTCGACAATCATCTTCTTGGACTTCACCTGGGAAATATGGATATGTTTAGAAGCCCAAATGACCTCCGTCATAGTCTCCCTATAGCCCATATTTTTCTCTTCCATATCCTGTATTACCCTATCCAAATACTAAACCTTTTTGTTCAACCCTTAAAATCCTTTTCACCACCATCGATGCCCTTATTTCTGGAAGTGATAGCTTCACCTATTCCTTCCACACCTTTATCAAACACATCATCCTTCACAGTGTTTTTTTACACTATAATTTTATCATCCTTAGCTTCATAAGGCACTCCACCAGGTGATGTCTTTCTCCTCTTCCATATCTTTCAGGGTTTTGGTCGGAATGGGTTTCCCATTCTCATACATCATAAGAATGAGCCCTTCATGGATATGTGTGTCCACCTTGTCATTCTGGAAAACTCCTAAAATAAGTATTCGATTCAAAGACATAAAAAGGAAAAAGGAATGCTCACCATGATTTTATGTCTGAACATATTAAGGAAAGATAGATGGTGCATGTAAATTTTATGGTATTTTCCCTCCAAAGTAATATACTTCATAATTTGGAGACAAACCTCCTTTTATATGCCTGGAATACATGATCTAGCAATTCCATCAGTGAAAAAAGACACATTTCCTTACCCACAAAAACCTCTCAATTTTGTGCTCCATGTGGGTTTTGTCTTTAAAAATTTTGAGCCCTTCCATCTGCATCTCTGTAGCTTGAGAAATGGTGCTCTTAGTGACTTCAATTTCCATGCCTCTCATTATAAAATTTCCCCATTCTAAGCCATGCCAAAATCCTTTGAAAATGAATGGTCATGGCCATGCAATTTAGAGATAAAATTACAAAATCCCCCCATCCTAAGCACTTTCCAAAAGGTTCGGTTGTAGTCCTTTAAACCCTGATCATAGGCTCAACCTTGATTCTGTCACCTCCATGGAAGCAATGTAATACCTTTCGAACTTGCTCAAACCTCTAATTCACAAAAAATTTTTAGAAATATTGGAAACTAAAGTGAATCTGTTCCCTTTAAGTAAACTATCTTGACTCAAGTGACACCAACATTCACTCGTGTGAGAATCATCAATTTTAGTGCAGTCTATCTATCTTTTTGCCAATTATTTATAATCATTTCATTGTACGCTGAAATTATACAACTTTTCCGCCAAAATGCACTTATAATACCTATACCTTGGCGTAGGGTATTATTAATTGAAACCTTGTCAAAAACTTTTAACATTTCCATGACGTCATAAAGGACATTTCTTAAGGTCCAATTAATAATGTTTTTATTGTTAAGGAAATTAATAATAATGAGGGAATCTCCCTCAATTTGGAGATTTTTGATACCTTTATCCTTAGCTAGGTTGACACCCAAAAAAAGAGCTCTGGCCTCTGACATGTTGTTAGTTTGTCTCCCCAATAGACCAGTATAGGCATAAATCCAATCACCATCACTATTTCTAATGATCCCTCCTCCCCAGTCGAACTCGGTTCCCTTTTGACACACCATCAAAATTTAGTTTAAACACATTGATCTCTTTTTTGAGGCATCTGGTTTGAATTCTTGGCTTTTTGATCTCCACCAGAATGAGGGTGAGACTTTTAAGAACTTATTCTTCCCATCTAGGAAAGGGATTTTTAGCCTTACCTTTAAACAATTTGATATTTTCTTTAATGGAAGATAAAACCATGTTTCTAACCCTCTTGATATTATCCTTTTGGTCCCGAAAGATATAGTCATTCCTAGCTTTCCATAATCCCCAAAAATATGAGGAAGGGAAATTTTCCAGGCCATCACCAAAATGGAAAACTTGAAAGGACTCTCCCATTGCATGCAAAAATCCTCAATTGAATTTTGCATAGTCCATTGAAATTTGAACAATTCCTGGATAGTAATAAAAACCTTTTGAGAAAAATGGCAATGCATAAGAATATGATTGACACTTTCCTCCTCTTTCCTATAAAGTGGACATCTATTAGGAAGGGTCAAGCCATGTTTCATGAGATTATCCACCGTAAGGATCATGTTTTGGGCCACCAACCAATATAAGATATTCACTTTTGGAGTAAGATCTTTCACCCAGAGTCTACCCCAATACTATTTTTGAATAGAATATTTAAAATTCAACCTATAGGCTGATTTGACCGAGTAATTCCCATATTCTTCCTCTTTCCATTTAATAAAGTTCAAGACTTTGATTATTATTAACCGATAGACTATATAATTTGGGAAATACTATTAAATGGATGAATAAAGCAATGATTGATAAAATTTCTTAGAGAATCATTAAAGATGATATCCCTTGGATTAATATTGTTAAACATAAATATTTAGGGTCCTCTAATAACTTATGATGGCATAATCAAGAGGATATCCTTTTTTGTTCCTCCTTCTAGAATTCTTCAAAAAGTGCAGACCCCTTCTCTTAAAGGGAAGAAGATGCAAATTGTGCAATGGCAGGAACAACTCTTTCTGGGATGAAAAATGGATCTCATCTTCCCCTCTTAAAAACTCTAAGCTATGGTCTCATCTTTATGATAAATTTAGAACTATAATTGGGGATAGAGTCAGTGATTATATGTTGAGAGTAAATTCTAAAAAATTATGGATTCATCTCTCGAGGGATGAGAATATCTCCAAATAAACTATAAGATAAGTAAGCTCTAGGTTCTCTTAAGCACGTAACACACGAGCCACTCGAGAGGTTTATGATGAGTTCATTTAGGAAAACTATTTTGATGATTCATACTCTGTTAGGACATGGTATTTAATTCTTTCTGTTAGAATCATAATGGAATTAGAGGGGGTCAATCATTCCTTTAAAAAAATTAATTCACAAATCATATCTGAAAACTTAAATATTCAACCACAATAACCACTTAATCAGATTTTAATGTGTGCACACCATTAACCAAATATGAAGCATGTAATATAGATGCAAAGAAACAACACAAGAACACCAAAATTAAGTGGGAAACCATCAGGGAAGAAAACCCATAGAAACTTATTCTTATATTTATAAGCTTCAAATTTAGTGATGCATCAACCCCATAAGGAACACCAACCCCTAGTTTATTAGAGCGTTAACCCTACAAGGAGCACCTACCCCTTAATTTTGTGAAGCACCAACTCCACAAGGATTACAACCCCAAGATGATTAAGAACTCACTCAACCAACTTATTTAATATATATCTCTAATTTTCTACATCCACAACTTATAGATATCAAATATTCAGCTCACACTTTTTCAATCAAGCCCTAGGTGATCACACTTCACAAAACAAGCTTATAACACCTTCAAAAACTTATTCAAACTCTTGCATTCATCTTCTCTGATATTTCTTCACCTGTAAAAAAATTGAACCAGCCTCAAAACATTCTTCAATACCTGCAATCACTCTTCACCTAGGTCACTCCACCTTGCACATACACAACTAGTTCACAAAAGCACCCTAATCATGTTTTTTATATTCTTTCCTTCTTATTTTACCAAAGGAGGTAGTTCATCATGTTAAATTCAACCCATACATATTCATTGAATTCAAATAAATTCATTAAAATAGTCACAAGTGACCCATATAGGTCAGCCTAACCTAAAACATCATTATATGTGGCAAAAATGGCCCAAAACCCCATGGGCACAATCTTTAAAATGCCCTAACATGAGTCCCATGATTCCAATAATTTTTCATGACCCATTAACCATCATATAAAAACATTAAAAATCATACATGGTCACACATTTAATCAAAAAATCAAAATATTTCATTTACTGGGCCCATTAATCTTTGTAATTCACAAAACAATTGTTTCTTCACCCTTGAACACCCAGAAACTTCATATTGTCACCAAATTTCTTCTACTCCATAAATATATGTCATGTAACAACTAAAAATAAATTTAAGGACATTTAGATCACTCCTAAACTTTTTCAATCACTTGAAACATCTTTCACTTCAAACCACAACAAGATTTTCCTTTACCAAAATAACTTGCCAAAAACTACTTTCAAAGGTTAGCTCATAAAAACATTTATACATATCTTAAAGTCTTATAAGTTGATTAATTTGATTCACCAAATTCATCCCTCTTCACATTCTAGGTGATATAAATCATCACCTAATCCATATCATTCCTCAAACATCCTCAAACTTTCACCAAATAACACAATATTTCATGTCCTTTTCCACTTCGAGGGGGAAACCTCCAAACCATAAATATTCTCAAATCTCTGATAAAAGAAAACTCCTATAAATACTATTCTATCATTTGAACTCATCATGATTCAATCCATATATGAATGTAAATACAAGCATATCAAAATCCTCTTTCCAAAATGTTTTCCCCAACTTTAATCATCTTAAAACTCATTATGTAGCTCATGTTTCCACTTGATGATAAAAACACTAAACACTTCTCCTTAAGGACCCAAAATTGCCCTTTTGAAAGTCAACTGTTTGACCCCAGAAACACCATGAACCTTCATATAAATTGATTTAAAATCTCCATATAAATAAATTAAAACTCACATAAATCACATATGTTCAATTTTTAATAATGTTGGTTTACACCAAATTGCCCAAATACCTTCTTCTTTTGAAAATGCTATTTTTAGGTGGGGCCCAGGTATACTAGATTAAATACACAAGCTCAAATATTCAATTCGAGAAAGCTCTCTGAGTTAAATAAAAAAATGAAATAACTAAACATAGAATCACTGAAAATTACCCAAACATACCACATACCCCATGAAAAACTTGAATGCATGCTTTCATGAGATCAAATGGCTCTAAAACACTTGGCCACACTTCCTAGCTACCATACCTGCTCCCAATGAGCACTTGTAAAGAAGTGAAACACCTTTAACTATACCATACCACTATTGTGAGTCCTCAATAAACCTTGAATGATGTTTTAAAATCATGAAAAAATGCTCACCAAGCATCCTTTCCTCTCTTATTATGTCATGCAACTAATTGCCACCTTATCTTGATGAAGGTGCACTTGTATAGGCTTGGACATTCCAATAGGAAGCTTTCACCCTTTGAATCATCTCAATGTACTAGCTAAACCACATCTGAAACAAAATTTTAGCACTATATACATCATCATTCCATCATCCAACAACATCATTTTTTCAATTTGTCATTAATGTGGTTTTACATCAATGACAACACCTATTAGGCCTATTTAGGCCTATATGCGCAACAATCTCCCCCTTTGTCATTGATGGAAAACACCCGAACTTCTCCCCCTTTTTATATTAATGAAAAAGGAAACAAGAAATCACCTCATTCACCTTACCTCGACTTCATACCTCCATTAAATTGTTAGAAGCATCAACTAAAGGTCTCAAATTTTATCTTTTTTCCCAAAATCATAGTTTTGCCTCTATTTTAGGCATACCAAAAATTTGTAAAAGCTCCCCTTCATCAATGAAATTACTTTGTAAAGGATTAACACTACCAACATCTAAAAAACATTATTCAAGCATGAAACTATCAATATCTCACCTTGCAAGGATATAAAACCTCATTTTCCATCCTTTAGGAATGCAAATTCACCATTCTTCACCATATACCCTTGAATTGATCTTGATAACACCATTTCACCTTTTTCAAATATGCATGTTACTCCCCCATCTTGAAAGAGCTTATACATAAAAATTGAGTAAAAATTTCTTACAATGGAAACACTTTTAATAATTTTTAGCAATCTGAGATAATGAATGCATACAAGGAACCAAAAACCATGACTCATACAAACATATGAACATATTACAGATGGTATACATACTTTCCTTTTCAAGGAGCTGATAGAGACTTTTCTTGCTCCCTAGAACATGCCATAAACCATTTAAGATCTATTAGGAGATGGGATAACTCCTAAAAAACTTCTTAGATATTCAAATGTGGGATTTGGAAGTGGTTTTGTGAGAATATCAGCCATCTTCTACATATGGGATAACTCCATCCTAAAAACTTCTTATATATCCATCAAATTTGGTATTTGGAAGTGGTTTGAAGGTGAGAATATCTTCACCACTTATTCTTTAGTAAAACATGCTCCAACTTTATACACCCTTTACTTACTAGATCTCTTAGGTAATGGTACTTGATGGGAATGTGTTTTGTCTTAGAATGCAAAACTGGATTCTTTGAGACACTAATTACACTAGTGGGATATAAAAAAATATTCAGGAGTAGGGTCATCACTCATTACCTTATAATCCTCCAATGTTTTTCTCATCCATAAAACTTGAGAACAAAAAAAATATAGGAGTAGCAACATTAACATATTCAGCCTCACAAGTAGAGAGGGCTATAAGAGACTAGCTTCTTGTTTGACCATGAAACAAGACAATTTCCAACAAAGTATGCTCCTCCACTAGTAATTTTTCTATCATCTATGATCCCTACCCAATCAACATCATAATAGGCTTTTAGTTCAAGTTTTCACTCCTAGGATACCATAGTCCATACTCAATAGTACCCTTTAGATATCTAAGAATTTTTTTCACCACTTGAATATGTGACTCTCTAATATATTCTGAAAATTCCAACCAAACTAACTTCTTGAAAAATATCAGGTCTAGATGCAGTAGCATATAGTAAGTTTCCAATCATGGATCTATATTAAGTTTGGTTCACTTTAGGGGAGTCATTTTCCTTACACAATTTACATCCAGTTATCATAGGAGTGCCAACTGGATTACTTTCATCCATTTGAAACTTCTTGAGAATTTCCATAACATATTTGGATTGAGAAATGAATATACCTTTGTTTTGCTGACTTACTTGGAGTCCAAGAAAGAATGAGATTTCACCTAGCATAGACATCTCAAATTCCTTCTTCATAGCTTCTACAAAACTCTGAACCATGTTATCACTTCCTCCACCAAAAATTATATCATCCACATATACAACAACAATAAGTAAATGATCTCCATCATGTTTGATGTACAAGTTACTATCAGCCATACCTCTTTTGAAGGCTTGTTCAATCAAGTATTTATCAAGTCTCTCATACTAAGCTCTAGGAGCTTGCTTTAGGCCATAGAGTTCCTTGTTCAACTTGCATATATAATTGGATTTATCATTCAATAGAAAACCATCAGGCTGCTCCATATAGACTTCCTCATTTAGATATCCATTCAAAAAGGTATATTTAACATCCATTTGATAAACTTTAAAACCTTTATAACCATCATATGCCAAAAATAATTTGATTTCTTCCATCCTAGCTACAGTGCAAAAGTCTCATCAAAATCTATACCTTCAACTTGAGAATACCCCTTACAAACTAAATTTTCTTTGTTTCTTAAGACTTCTCCATTTTCATCTAATTTATTTCAAACACCCACTTTGATCCAATCACATTCTTATATTTTGGTCTAGGTACAAGTTCCCAAGTTTTGTTCTTTTCAATATGATCCAACTCTTCATTCATAACCTTAACCCAATGTTCATCTTTACTAGATTATAAACATTTTTGGGTTCAAATTTTGAAAGCAATGCAAGGTTCTCTTGGTTTTGAAGATTTACCAATTTCCTTTTTGTAGTGATTCCAACATCTTTCTTTCCCAAGATTTGAGATTCAGGATGATCTCTTCTTATTTATCTAGAAAGAGCCTTTTTCAGTCTTTCTTTCTTCCTCGTCATCCTCTTGAACAACTTCATCATCTTCTTATTCCTTACACACTTCTTTACAAGCTGATTCATCAACTTTAGAGAAATATTTCATATTAGGTGATTCATCAAACTTAACACTAGCACTTTAAATTTTTCAATAGATTTCAACCTCTTGTTATAACATACACCAAGTTATACTTCTAAAAGAGTAGCCCAATCTTCCCCGAATATACCTTCATTAGATCTAGAATCAAATTTTAAAATGTTTTCATCAGTCCTTTTTATGAAGCATTTACATCCAAATACCCTAAAGTGCTCCACATTTTCTGGTCTTCCTTTCCATAGCTCATAAGGAGTCTTATCACTATCCACTCTTAGTTGAAATTTGTTAAGAATATAAACTGTAATATATTTCTTCATTCAATAACCATCAGGTAACTTAGACTCATTAATCATGGTTATTTTCATCTCTTGAACAATCCCATTCTTCCTTTCAACAATTCCATTTTGTTGGGGAGTTATAGAAGTTGAAAAATTTCTTTATAATACCATGCTCACTACAAAACTCATCAAATGTATTAAACCAAAATTCTCCTCCATTATCAGACCTTAAATATCCTTTATCTTCCCATTCTTTTCATTTTCAATGAGTTCCTTGAAGGACTTAAATACATCATAAGCATCAGATTTGTTTTTCAAAAAAGCTACCCAAGTATATCTAGTGAAATCATCAATAAGAAGCATGAAATAATAGTCACTTGAAGTACTTTCAGTCCTCATGGGTCCACATAAATAAGTATGAATCAGCTGAAGTGGTCTTGTATTAGATTCATTTTCATTCGTCTTGAATATTCTTCTAATTTTCTTTCATTCATACAAGCCTTACACAAAGTGTCTTCTAGTTTCCTGAGTGTAGGCATGTTTCTCACATAGTTTTAGAGCTGATTTTAACAAGACTATTAAAATTCACATGACCAAACCTCTTTTTCCATAGCCAACAATCATTCATCTTACTTATAAGACACCTTTCATTATTAATCTCTTTTAGAACAAACATGTTATCTTCATTTATTTTTCCTTTAGCAACTAGCTTTCTAGATTATCCTTTTCTTATTTTGCATCCTTTTATATAAAGGTGAGAAAATACCCTTGCTTGATCATTTGACTTGCACTAATAATATTATGCTTCAATCCTTTAACATACCATCTTTGGTTATAGTCTTTCCATTTTCCAAACTCAAGTTAACTCTTCCTAGGATTTTTATGGCTGAATTGTATCCAAACCTAGCTGAACCAACTACATTTTTTTGAAGATTCAAGAACTTACTCTTGTCACATGTCATGTGAGCTGAACAACCATTGTCTATATACCAAATCTCTTTTTCATTTTGACTATGAAAAGTAGTTTGAGAAAGATCACATACTTCATTTTTTTGCAAAGAGGATGAACAAAATACATAAACATCATACCAAATATCAAAACCTAAAGAATTTAGATAAGCTCTCAAAATTTTCAAAGGAAACATATCACCTTGGTTCTTAGAATACTCCATACTTGTGCTTTAGAAGATCTCCTTCAAGTTGTTAAACTTCTTCGAAAAGGCCTTCTCTGATACCAATTATTAGAAGCATAATGGAATGAGAGGGGGTGGTGAATCAGTCCTTAAAAAATTTTAATTCACAAATAATATCTGAAACTTAAATATTCAACCACAACAACCACTTAATCAAACTTTAATGTGTGCACACCATTAACCACATATGAAACATGTAATATAGATGCAAAGAAACAACACAAGAACACAAAAATTAAGTGGGAAACCATCAAGGGGAAGAAAACCCACTTAAAACTTATTACTATATTGATAAGCTTCAAAATTATTGAGGCACCAACCCCACAAGGAGCACCTACCCCTAGTTTATTAGAGAACCAACCCTACAAGGAGCACCTACCCCTAAATTTTGTGAAGAACCAACTCCACAAGGAGGCTAAACCCCCAAATATATTAAGAAACCAACTCAACCACCTTATTCAATGTAGATATCTTATTTTATTTTTCTAAAAATGATAGATATCAAATATTCAGCTCACACTTCTTCAATCAAGCCCTAGGTGATCACACTTCACAAAACAAGCTTATAACACCTTCAAAAAATTCTTCAAACTCTTGCATTCATCTTCTCTAATTTTTCTTCACCTATAACACACTTTAACCAGCCTCAAAACATGCTTCAATACTTTAATCACTCTTCACCTAGGTCACTCCACCTTGCACACACACACACTAGTTCACAAAAGCACCCAAAACATGATTTTTATATGCTTTCCTTATTATTTTCCCAAAGGAGATCGGTCCCTAATATTAAATTCGACCCATAAATCTTCATTAAATTCAAATAAATTCATTAAAATAGTCACAAGTTACCCATATAGGTCTTCCTAACCAAAAACATCATTATATGTGCCAAAAATGTCCCAAAACCCCATGGGCACAATCTTAAAAATGTCCTAACATGAGTCCCATAATTTTTCATGACCCATGAACCCTTATACATGATTAAAAATCATTAAAAAATCATACATGTTCACATTTAATCAACCAATCAAAATATTTCATTTACTGGGCCCATTAATCTTTGTAATTCACGAAACAATTTTTCTTGAACCCTTGAACACCTTGGACAATTCATACTGTCACCAAATTTCTTATACTACATAAAAATATGTCATGTAACAAATTAAATCAAATTGAAGGACCTTTAGATCACTCCTAAACTTTTTCAAGAATTGAAACATCTTCCTCTTCAAACCACATCAATATTTTCCTTTACCAAAATAACCTACCAAAAAAGCTACTTTCAAAGGTTAGCTCATAAAAACATTTATACATATTTTCAATTATTCTAAGTGGATTAATTGGATTCCAAATTCATCCCTCTTCACATTATAGGTTATATAAATCATCATCCAATTTATATAATTCCTCAAACAACCTCAAACTTTAACAATTTCATGTCCTGTCTTGAACTACCAAATTGTTCTTGCTGAAAGAAAACCCTAGAAACTATGTCATTCCACCTCATCACGAGGTAAGAAATATATAAATGGAAATATATAAAAATAATATTTCCCACATAACTTAATCATCTTAAAAATCATTTTTATCTCACATTATTATCAAAACATTGAACATTGCTCCTTAAGGACCCAAAACTGCCCTTTGACCAATCAACCTGTTTGACCCCCAAAACACCATGAAATTCTATATAAATGATTATAAATATCCATATACATCAATTAAAACTCACATACATCACATATGATAAATTTTTAATAACACTCCTTTGGACCAAATTTCCCAAATACCTTCTTCTTTAGAAACTACTATTTTTAGGTTTGGCCCACATATTGTCACAAGCTCAAACATACATTTCTGGAAAGCTCTAATTCAAATGAAATAATGCAATAACTGAAAATATAATCACTGTAAAATTACCGAAACATACCTCATACACCATGAAAAACCTAAATGCATGCTTCCATGAGATAAAATGGCTCCAAAACACTTGGCCACACTTCCTAGCTACCATACCTACTCCCAATGAACACCTGTAAAGAAGTGAAACACATGTACCTGTACCATACCACTGATGTGAGTTCTCAAGAACCCTTGAATCATGTTGGAAATCATTCCAACATGATCACCAAGCATCCATGAAGCTTATTATGTCATGCAACACCACCTAGGCACTTGTATAGGCTTGCTAAAGCAAGCTTGCACCATTGAATCTCATTATACCAATTTAACCACATCTGAAACAACATGTTAGCATTGTATAAATCATCATTCCATCATCCTAAAACATACACTTTGTCATTAATTTTGTTTTACATCAATGATAACACCTATTATTAAGGAGGTACATAATGGCATTATTAAGGATAAACATGTGCATTCATACCTTATGTAGGATCTCCAATGCGATTGTGTGGGATTTAATGGACAAGAAATATGGAACATGTGGGAGGATTAATTTAAATTATGGCCATAAAATTTCACATGCCTCACAAACTGGCGGTTGGATATCAAAAACCGAGTTAAGCATAACAAAAACAACTCTTTCACGGGTGGTTTTCGGCGAAATTATAGAACAAACAGAGGATAAAAGATGGGGAATTGCATGTCATTTGGAACCTAGTTGCAATCCCACTTGGAATTATAATGCTGAGCTATGGAATTTCCTTAAAATGGGTGGCATCTCCAACTTTATTGAGAAAATCCGAGGCCATGATCAAAATATTTATGTGTGATTTGCCATGGATTGGAAGGAAAGGAAGATGAAATATGGGGGGCATAGAGTGTTGATGAATGAGGATTTAATTGCTGAGGGTATTGGTATCGATTTAGAGGAATCTAGTTTTTAGCAAAATGCTTGATAAAAATGTGGAAGTGAAAAAAATTAAGCAAGGAGATCATCTTTGTTGTGGCGGCATTCGAGTAAGCTCCATTCTCGAAACCCTTCCATGATATTACTAGAATGATGGTGCGGTTCATTTCCCTTGAAGGGTGCTACATTACTATTCCCACCAAACATTTGGTTTTCCTTAACCACTTTAGGAGAAACTTTGTTGTCTACTTCCTGCATTATCTCTTGAATTCTTTAGAACGTTCCATTCTTGACTTCCAAAAATATTCCAAGGCCATCCCCTTTCACCAAGGCCTCATTTTCCTCCTTCACAAGTTTTCCTCATCAAATTTTCCTCCATTCCTATTTCCCCAGATGCCCTACCCATTCCCATCCTCATTAATCCTTTGACCATCCCGAAAATATCTTCTAATACCGAGAGGTCAAATCCAAGAACTCTGCACCCTCTAAAGCTTCCCCGCCTCCCTCTACTGCCGTGTTCTTAGAAGTAACAAAGAGATGGAAGTGTTTCATAATCTTCTACACATAAGTAATGTTGGGCAGGAAAATTCTTCCAAACAGGAGAATGACAACATTCTTCTTAGAGTGGAAATGCTGGAAAATGAGGTTGTAAGTATCAAGAAACAATTGCATCAATGAAACAAGTCAAAGGGGAAAAGAAAGATGAATGAAGATGCTGATATTAGGTCTGATTAGACTAATGATATTTAAAGAAAATTGAACTCCTTGGATAATAGGTTTAGGGTAGGTCTAAGGATATAAATGATCACAATATGGTCACCTTCAAAGCTATAAGTGAGTTTAAGCAACCGGTCGAAGCATCTCAATTTTGAGTGGGTTTCATAAAGACATTTGGGTAACTAAAAGGAAATAAATCAGGTTATCTCACAATTAAACGTGAATGATCCGACACTCACCACCACTCGCAGTGCTATTCACCTCCATGTAGACTATCAAAACAATAATTGAAAGAGCTTTAAAGAAAAAATATCTCTTTTGGATTGGTGGAAGGGATCTAGTTGTTGTTTTGTTTGAGAGCTTCTTGTCATTTTGCTTTGATTAGTTTTAGTTTTATTCCTTTTTTTATTTTTGTTAGTAGCTTATTTTTTGGTTCTTCTGGACTTTTTATAAATTTTGGATTACGGTCCTTTTTTTTATTTTTAATCATGTTGATCTAGCTATTGAGTCGTCTCTATAGCAGGGGTATAGTCCCTTCAAAACTATTTTCCTTGATAAAAAAACACCTATTATGCCTATTTAGGCCTATAGGCCACCAATTTCGAGGTGCACCCTACAAATTTTGATTGGAGCATGAATTGGATGAAGGAATTAAAACCTAAAATGAACCTATTCTTATGGTTGTTCCTTCACAATATATTTTTGATACTTTACTATTTAGTCAAGATCCTGGGCATAAATTTCCTAGTATCTATATATTATGAAAGAATATGGATTAATCTCGTAATCATATTTTTTGCATTGCTCTTTCACGACTTATGTCTCGAGTATTTTATTTATGTTTATAGGGTTCAAATGGATTTTCTCTAGATCTTTACATTCTATCTAGGATCAATGGAAGTCTCCTTTCAATTATCCGGTCATCGGAAAATCCGGTGGCTTTCCTTCCCTTGCATTCTTTAGAATATTTAGAAAGCACACGATTCTAGTATCTTTAATGATAAGAAACCTTTGTTGGTTAAGATTTTGAATCAATTATTTGAGGACATTAGGAAAAATGTGCTCAACTTAAGACCACAAAAGAATCTTCAACAAAATATTGATGATATCAAAATTTTGGGAAAGTGGAAAATCCCCCAATTCATTAGTAATTTTCAATAGTTCCTCCATTAACAGAACTCAGATCACTTGGGATCCTCCTCCTCCAAGCTCATGTAAGCTCAACATTGATGGATCTTCCAAGGGGAACCCTAAAAATTCTAAAAGTGGAGGTTGAATTCGTAATGATAAATTTCATGTTATTGTTGTTTATGTTGGTCTTATGGGGTGAAATCTAATCAGTACTAGGAGGATTTGATGTCTTTATGGGGTTTGAGACTTACCAAATCCCTAAACATTGATAATATTTTCATTGAAGGAAACTCAATGAATATAATTAATTTTTAAAAGTAATTTTCCCTTCAAGCTGGACTATCAATATTATCATGAAAAAAATCTATTCATTTATCCAACTCTTTACTCAATTTCTCCATTCATTGTACTTACAAAGAGGTTAACAAGCTCACTGATTTGATGGCTAACATTGGTGTCTTAGCTAGTGATTATAAAATATGGTATAAAGGATATACTCTTCCACTAAATGTTATGAGCACCATTATCAATGAATAAAATAAATAATGGTTTCCCCGTGAATAATATTTTGCATTCTTTAAAGATTGACAACTTTCTCCACATGTTTTCCTATATTAACCATGTCTCTACCTTGATAGACATTTACATGCAAAATAGAATCCATTCTAAGAACATTGGAAGTAAGATATTTCATAATCCCTTTAATTTGAAGTGCATAATGGGTGGTAAAATGTGAAGGGTCGAGCCTACTTACATGATGAATGGAAATAAAATGTTGAGCTATGGGAGATTTTGAGTAAAGGAAAATTCAATAGCTTCATGGATAGATTTTGTTGGAATGATATGTACTTATCATAGGATTTTTCTAATAATTGTAATGAGAGAAATTTTACTTATAAAAATAAGGAGTTCAAAATCACTTAGGATCTTATCTGCATTATTATTGGGCTTCACATAAAATGAGTAAAATTATACAAAAGCAGGCTTAATAGAGAGGAAGAGTACAGGAAATTCCTTAAACCTAGTGAAAGGATTAGTCACACTAAAGGTGGCTTCTTCAGAGACTTGATGCCATAACCATTTGGCAAAGTGGGTCTTCTTCTGATGAAATTAATCACTCTCGATGGAAGGTACAAGGTAATGCATTATTTCCACCTTTTCCTTCTGAATCATTTTCATGGAAATACTCAAGTTAGCTTCCCTTTTTAATTATAAAATCCCTTGAGCATTTGATCAATATGGTCATTTGGGGCAGGTGGGTTCATCTGCTTCATCATGTTGTTATCCTGTTGATCTATAAATACTTTGATCACACCATCCTCCACCAATAGCCCACCCCTAACCCTCATGATTACATCTCTATATATGTTCTCCTCTCCTCCTCTTCCCTTGATCCAAATCACCACTCTTCCCCCTCTTCATCCAAAAGGCCTTGTGCCCCATCCTCTAACATTCTAATTCACATTAAAGTCCCCAAGGGTAATCCTAGCAGTGAAATTCCTTACTCTCCCTTCAACAAAGGTGAAGGGGAGGATGTCTTGAGCCTACTCTCTATAGGAAATATAAATGTTGACCCTCTTATATATCTTGCTGTAAACATTCGTACCAAAGTGGAAATCTAAAATTATATGCTCAATTGGATTCACAAATATGTTAGGGACCTCAAGGAAAAGATTAGAGGTCACAAGTTAGTTATGGATAGTGGTAAGATGGATAGTAATTTTCTCAAGGAGATCAATAACAAGGTGGCCAAGATTGAAAAGGAGAAGGATAATTTCAGGACTAAACAATGTGATATATGATCCCTTCTCAAGAAAAACCTTGGCCTTCTTACCTTCATTACTCATCATCTGGAGGAAGGGAAGGTAAAGATAAAAACAAAAAATAAGTCAGCATCAAGGACATCAAAAATGACTTGGATGGTATCAAGAATATTGTCCCGAAGATAGGAAGTAATTGGTGTTGGAGTTGCTTCTTTGTTGATATTTTTTGTGTTTTAGTTTTGTTTCTTTTGTGTTTTGGGTTGTGATTTTGTTGTGTTATTTTTGAGATTTTTTCTAGTCTTGTTTCTTCTCATTTTTGTAATGGAGCTCTATCGATAGATCCTGGATTTGGGCATTATTGTAATGGGTAGAGTCCCACCCAAAAAACCTTTTATCCTTAATTTTAAAATGTGGGAAAGACCCCTCCGAATAAGTCCTTGAAATTGTCTCATCTTTATAACAATATAAAGTGCCATGAATTGTTTAATGCCACATAAAAATATAATAAGTTCCCTAAATTGTTTGATGATCATGTCACAAAAATGTAATTCAAAAAATAAGTGGTTACATACAAGCAATTACAGCCATAATTTATTACGTCAAAGGTGTATTCCAAATCAGCTTTTATGAATCGAACCCAACCTACTCTGACAATACCTAGTTTCAACAACATATATATTTTTATCGGGCACTCACATGATGAAATCCAAAAACCGTCACTAAATAATTATTTTTCTAGCTGTTTGACACATTGTTAAAACCTCCTATAGATCATTTTTCAAGAGAAAAACATTTCTTATTTTTCTTCATTGACAGTGCATAAACAAAACTATAATTATACACAGGTCAATCGCGATGTCCAAGATGCCTTACAAATCTTTGAAATAGTTAGTTCACAAGCTAGAAAACACCATTTTCAATTGCAGAAAATATAGAAAAAAACTTTCATTCAAAGTAGGAAAGCCCATTAGATCATGGCCAAAATTATCCATACTAGGTCCTCCATGTAGTAGCGATTTCTAACATCTGGGCTTATCTTTCACACAAAAATGCTATGGGATCCATGCTCTGCACCAATCAAAAAATCAGAATAAATTAATGTCAGTTTTTATTAATTCTTTCATTGGTGCAGAGTGTGGGTCCCATATACATTTGTCCTACCTAAACACAAAGAAAAGACAGTTCTTTCCCATCAATCTACCTAATAGCCCAGACATGCATTATAAAAAAAATAGTTAGATAAATCATGCATGTTGATGTTTTGGTACCATCAATGGGGTTTTTTTTTCCAGATAAAATTAGTCGGAGTGCGAGAGGTGAATAGCTGGAAAATATTCATCTCTTAACTAAAAATTTGGTCCTTATGACCTTTCCTTTTTACCTATGCCAACTACTCTTTTTTTTAGTATTGTTTTGTTTTGTTTTTTACTTTTTTTTAAAGTATGTGGGTCCCATGCATGGGAAGATGAAACATGCATCCACCGATGACCAAAAATTATAATGAACCAGCAATTGTCCACTGAAGTGTATGATGAAAACGTCAAAGGAATCTATTGAATAAGTCAAAGTGAAGGGAGAGAAATAATGGGAGGAAAGGATATTAAGAAGATGGGATTTGAGGTAGGAGAAGTGCAAGTGATGGGAAAGTGGAATGGGAAATTAGTTTGAAATTCAACACTTTGACAATGACATGACTTATTTGTCAATTGATTGAATGAGAAAAGGCTTGTTTTGTAAGACTATGTCGATCGAGGTTGGAAATACATGGTTTTTAAGGGAAACATTATTATTTTTAGATACTTGACAAGGACATGAATGGAAAGTTGGTAATAAACAAGTGGGAAGTAAATATTAGTGGATTCAACATAATAAAATAAATCAACAATGCAAAATAAATTTGAATGGAAAGTTGAAACACATATGTTCATTCCCAACACGTAACAAAGAGATGACGATTAATATTTTTAAAATATCTGATGGTCAAGATTAGATAAAGAGTTTTCGGCATGTGTTAGGGCATGTCCGACAACACCAACATGGTGACTATCATAAATTTGGCTTTGTTATATTTTATTTTTGTTGTTAAGGGTTTTAATTGGGCAATTTTTTAATTTTTGGATAAGGAAAATACATTAATGGAATTCTAGAAATAGAAAGGTGGAACTAAAAATCCACATGTCCCACACCTACTCTATAGATTAGATTATTCTAGTCCAAATAATATTTTTTATTCAAGTTCCACTTTATCATCTCAATCTTTCTTGTATTATTTTATTTATTTATGACAAAAGGTTTTTGGTGGGATCCTACCTAAGGTATAAAAGGCCAAATCCTAGATATTCAAAGAAAGATCATTCAAAAGGAAGATCCGATCACAACGAAGATGGAGAAGTACAAGAGGAAATAAGGGGGATGAAAAACAACAACAAGAGTAAAATAATACCCAAAAGAAGACCAAAGCAATACTACAACAAAACAACAAAAAACTAGTACAATATAGAATACTAGAATAACAAAACCTAAGTAGCCCAAAGCATACTCAACCATTATTGTGTAGTATTTTATAGGTTATTTTTAGTCTTCTTGGATTGTTTTTAATGTCCTTGATGGTGAATCCATCCTTGGATTTTTCCTTTCCTTTTCTAGTTTCCATGATAGAGGTAATACTTGAGAGGATGTCCAAGTTGCCCTTGAGAATAGAGAGAATGTCACACTGCATGTTCCTGATTTTTATTGTTCTTATTCAATGGATTTGATTCGATTATCCATATCTTCCATCAGTTATTCATATTTTCTCCCACTTTCAACAATAATATTACACCCTCTGAATTTTTCCTTCAAAACCTTATATTCCTTCCTTATCCAAGTGATCATATCAAAATGCAGATCAAGCTCGGTTCGATGCCTTTAGCCTTAGTTTTTTCATATCATCTTTATCTCCCATGACAAGTAAGTTGAGAGCATAAGCCCCTTCCCCGAGTAGGAGAAGAAGGTAGTGTATGTGAAGGTGTGTGGTTTGGTTTAGCCTTCTTTCTTCGAGGACATGACCAGATTGAGGAGGTGAAGTGATAACGACGGGAGGGGGTCTTTTAAATAGAGCGGTGGGATGGAGTGGGGGGCGGGGTGTTGAAAATGAGCAGATCCAATTGTTTGTAGAGGAGGAAAAGGGCATGGTGAGAGGGCTTAGCTTGTTTCCCTTGAAGAACCAGGTTCACCAAGTGGTCCGGGGATTGCGGGAGGTAAAAAAGAAGTGACCAACACATTCCTTCTAAAATGGTTTAGAAAAACTAGATGGAAGAAAGGGGTAACTTTAAATCTTCCATCTAAAGTGAGGTATTTCATGATTACAAGACTCACCTTGTCATATGGTTTTGGCATCAAATCCACTGAGATTCCCACTTTTAGCTTTGACCGGCTTTCATCGCCTTCCGAAACTTGGCATTCTCCTCTTTCTGTCATATTTATTCTTAAATAAATTCATGTCATTAGGGTGGAGGCAAATGACTACATAAATGGTTTCCTCTAAAAATTTTAATTCTCTATTCCTATAGCAAATCTTATGCCCATTCCAGTCGGATGAGCTGCTTTAAGAAATATGATAATTGTGGCCCTTGACCACATTCATGAAATGGTTGAATCATCCCTTCTTAAATCCTCCTTCCATTGGTTGCAATTAATATGCTTAACTCTACAAATTTCTCGACCCATGGAAGTAAAAACCTAGGTGAGGGAGAAGTCGATTCAAGATATTAAGAGGAAGGAGTCGATGTAATTTCACAAACAAGGACAAAAGCCTATATAATTATATTAATGTGAAATCATTCTCAATAAAAAGGTGCGGACTGCAATGTGTGTGTGTGTGTGTGTGTGTATGTATATGTATGTATTGGATATCCAGATACAAATAATAAAGGATGTTGCACTGGTAGACATGTGAACTAATATGTGTGTGTGTGTGTATTGCACATCCGGATACAAATAATAAAGGATGTTGCACAGGTAGACATGTGAACTAATACAAACAATAATATTGTTAAAACAATATAACAACACCCGTAGTGTTTGAATAAAAACAATAAGATGGTTATGATTAAATATAACCATATAACATTTAATAAATAAACTAAATATTATGCAATGCATAATTAATTAAGGTAATAATATATTTACCCTAACATTCCCCCCCTTAATTTTGCATTGCCTCAAGGGATGAGGAGAGGAAATCTATGAACATCTCGAACTTGTCACATGCAAGTGACTTTGTGAAGATATTTTCTCATTGTTCATTGTTGGAAAAAATTGAAGCTATATATTGTGCTTCAAGACATGCTCACGTATGAAATGTACTTGTACCTCAATGTGTTTTGTTCTTTCATGAAAAACTGGATTGCGAACAAGTTTGAGAACACCTTCATTATCAACATACATGGTGTTCGATTTGTCCTATGGTATTCCAAGTCCTTCAAGTATGTGACGTATCCAAATCACTTCACGATAGCTTCTCATGCAAAATGATACTCAAACTTCTTGAAAGAATGAGAAACAAAGTGTTGTTTCTTGCTTCCCCATGATATTGGTCCAGATCCCATAAAGAACACAAACCCTGAAGTGGATTTTATGTCATCAATATTACCTGCATGATCTGAATCTAACTATCCTGACAAGAATAAGTTGTCATTCTTCTTGTATTCTAGACCAAGATCCAATGATCCTTTGAGATATCTCAAGATGTGCTTCTTGCTTTCTAATGACAAAATTTGGGTTCTGCATGAACCTAGATAAATAGCTCACTAAAAGCTGATATTTGGTCTAGTGCGAGGTCAAGTAAATGAGACTCCTAGTCAACTACCAAGAGAGAGTGGCATTTACCTCAGGAGATGGATCTGAACAAGATAATTTTAATCTATTATCCATAGGTGTAGCAATCGGTGTGTAATCCATCATCCTGAATTTCTCAAGCATTGTCTTGGTATATTTCATCGAGAAACAAATATGTGATTCTCTTTCTGCCATACTTCCAATCCAAGACAATAGTGCATTAGCCTGAGATCTGTCATGTCGAATGATCAATTAAGATATTTCTTTGCTGCATCAATCATCCTCATTGAACTTCCAGTGATGACTAGATTGTTGACATAGACAAAAAAATCACAATCTCCCCCCCTCCTTGTTTTTTGAGGTAAATATTGGGATCGTATGGATTTCTAACAAACCCATGTTATACGCGATGCTCATTAATTTTGATGTACCATGCCCTAGGTTCTGTTGAGGCCATACAAATATTTCCTTATTCTGCATACCTTTGCTTCTTGACCGGTACAACATATCCCTCAAGTTGAGTCATATAGACTTCTTCTTGTGAATCTCCATTCGGAAGGCACTTTTTATGTCCATCGATGGAATTTCCAGCCAAATCATGTAGCTAGATCAAAGATCATCTGATCATTTTGATCTTTGTTGTGGGAATAAATGTCTCCTTGTAGTTGATGCCTTCTTTTTGTGCATACCCCTTTTCTACTAGTCTCTCTTTATACTAGTCCACTATCCCATCTACTTTGTATTTTTTTTTAAACTCCATCTCGCATCCAATGGGTTTCTTCCTAGTGGAAGATTGACCAGCTTCTAAGTGTTTTTTTTCATTTCTGAGTGATATTTAAAGTCCATGGCATCTTTCCAAGCTTTTGTCTGTAGGGATTCTTGGACTATAGAGGGCTCATCATACTCAATAAATCTACTCATCAAAGCAAAGTTTACTTCTTATCTTCCTTTACTTTGTGATTCTATGGTCCAGGGGTGGATGTATCCAGTGGAGCATCCATTATTGCATCTTGTAACGTGCTAGTATACTACTTGGGCATACGTTAAACTGTTCCTGTGGGTCGTGGTTCTATTACATCATCACCAACATCCCCATCATCACTTTCATCATTAGTGAGAACATTAGCTTTATTTTTAGAACTGGTGAAAAATATATGTCGGTGATTACGGAGGAGGAGACTCTGCTTCCTTCTTCTCAAAGAACTCAATATCTTTGTTGGTGTAGACTTTCCTGGTCTTAGGATCCATCAATTTTTACCCAAGAGTCTCTTCAACATAGCCAATGAATAGGAGTTTCTGAATTCATGTCCAATTTCTTTCTATTTTTCTTGGGTATATGCATACTTGTTTTGCACTGAATACTCTAAGGTGTGCAACAGATGGTTTCCACTTTGACCATGCTTCATGTGGTGTTACTCGTTAAGAGAAACTCTGGGCACTCTGTTCAACAAATACACTATTGTCTTTGTTGATTCTTCCTAGAATGTCTTTGCTAGTCCAGATTAATTGATCACGCATCACACCATTTCCATGATAGTAGGATTTCTTCTCTCAATAACACCATTCTGTTGTGGTGTGTGTGGAGGAGGCATTTTCAAAAATCCCATGAGTTTTTAGGTAGTATTTGAACTCATCACTGGTGAATTCCCCCTCGATCTGATCAAAGAGTTACGATGTGATGACCGGTTTGGTTCTCGAACAATTACTTTGAATTTTTGAAGGTTTCAAAAGCTTCACTTTTCTTGTGAAGACAAAAAATCCACATTTTCTTGAATAGTCATCAACACAAAGCATGAAGTACTATAATCCGAATGACTTGGTTGCATCGGATTTGTAAAGATTGGTATGAACAAGGTCAAGCTTACCATGAGCTCAAACACTACTCTTACGAAATGAAGCTCGTGTTGTTTACCTGCTAGGCGGTGAGGACATTTATCTATATCCTTACGAAGAGATGGTAACCCATGTACCATATTGCGCGGTGAAATGTCTCGATATAATTGAAACTAACATGACCAAGTCTTTGATGCCACACCATGCGGAGGTAGAGTTCTTAGCCACAAGTGCTTGATCATCTCTGTGGAAAAAATCAAGCTGGAACATGCATCCCACATTGGAGGATTTTTTAACTATTTTTGAGCCTCGTGATTTGTCTCGAATTAAACACATTTTCTCATTAGAATGACTATTAAAGTCAATTTTTAAGTTGTGATCTAGGAAATTACTAGCGACGGTAGGTTTTGTGAACCCGGGGACATATAAGACATCTAATAGTCTACAGTTGCATGTGCCAAGGGGTAGAGAAATGTTCTTAATCCCCTATACTGTGTATGAAGAATCATCACCCAACGAAACATGGTTTTTTGAAGGCATGTCCCTCATTGAAGTAAACCAGTCATGTGTCGAGTGGCTCCCAAATCAACATACCAAACATCACTAGATGACGTGGAAGGTTCACTTGATCAAGTAGTGTACAAGTAGTCTTCATTATCTGACTGTTCTTATTACTCAACAATATTTCCTTGCTGATAGGGTTTTCTTTTCTAGTTACCCTTTTTCTTCCCTTGATTGTGGCTAGAATGTCCCTTGTAATATTGTTGTTGTGGAGGTATGAACCTTTCTTGTAAGTATTATACCAACAATCTTTTAAGTCATGTCCTCTTTTACAAATTGGACATTTCTTATTCTGTTGATTGTCCCCTTGATGTTGATATTGATTTTGGGACTTTTGATAGGAATTAGGTTTTCCTTTACCTTTTCCTTTCCATTTTTGATGCAAAGAAAGTGTCTGCTCTTCTTCATCATCCTTATTATACATAGCTTCTTCTTGTTGCAGTAGGCTTACCAGCTTGTCAAAACTAAGCTTTTGTATCTAACACGTTTAGTGTTGTTACAAAAATGCTTTGTAAGAAGAAGGGAGAGCTCTTAGAACAATGGTAATGAGAGATTCATCTATGACCGCTTCTCCCAAGGATAGAAGTGAAGCCCTCAACTTTGCAACTCTTCTTAAGAAAGCTTCATTTTTCTCATTTTTCTTGAACTTCGAGTGTGTATAGCCCGACTCTACAAATTCATTATGACATTCTTATTTTTGGCCGCATATATTTTTTTCAACTTATCCCACACTTATTTGGTTGTTTTGGTATCTCAAATGTGGGGTTGCACATCGTCAGACACTCCAAACAAGATGATGAGTTCAACCTTCCGATCCGATCTATCAAACTATCATTGTTGCGTTGTATCGATAGTTGATATGGTCGAGTACCATTTACAATAGGAAAAATCTCTTAAAACAAAAGTTGTGTCTTGATTTTTGTCTTCCATGCAGCATAGTTGTTTCCTTTGAGTAGTTGTGAATCTAGAAGAAAAAATTTGGGGCCATTGGTGCCTATTTTTCAAAATCCACTTGACATGGTTAGGATATTATCACTCTAGGTATAAGGTCTCCCAATCTATATACTATCATTCCGATATACCAAACCTTTCTATATATGTGCCCTTCCGATATACCCATCGGTACATGGAAGAAGATCACCCTTTCTATATACTCGGGGTACGTGAAAGAGGTGTTAACATACGTGAAATAATTTGATACGTGGTACCAAGATGGTACTTGAAAGGGTGCATGTGATTATTAACAATGTCTCAAATAAATATCCTCATACGCACACGTAAATTTTCTATATACTTGGATAATTTCTCGGTCCATATTTATGTCATACAATCATCCACATGAGACGGATGTGATGGCTCATAGTGTGTGCACTATGTCCTTATTACTCCCCATTGATTTAAAGGGTCGATGCCTAGACGATGTTGTTGCAACTATATTAGGTGTTAAGTGTAATAGTAGTCACGATGAATTTACCCGTAAGCGCTTCCCAGAGGCACTGTATATACCGAACACTGTGAATGAGATCTAGGATCTTGTGAGTGTTTTAGAACCAAATTTTATTATTTTTGAGTACAATATTCTTCCAGTTTGAGTAGTTACAATGTTTTCGGTTGACTATGGCAACCTACAAATTAGTACAATATACTGAAGTATATAATTACATTCAAAAATTTGAAAAAATTGAATGGCAGACAATTTTTTTTTTTTTTGTTTTTACGGAGCCTGGTGGTCTCCGGAGCCCAAAATGACCCACTATGCTAAAAATTACAAAACAATAGCTGAAAATGCAATTTTTGGTATACTTCCTTTAGCAAACGTTGCTCAAAATGAAAAAATAAGAGGTCTAGGAGATTTTTTTTTTTTTGCCCTAAAGTAGGGTTTTTCTCACTAAAATTATAGGGGCATGTTTAGTTATGACTAAGTTGTTTAGCTACCTTTGGTTTTGGAAATTTCACCAATTTTACCACCAAAGTCAAATTGGTTTAAAAATGAGTTGGGGTGGGGTCAAACCCCAAACATCACCTCCTCAAGATGTTCTCACTAGCCACTTAGGCGCTTTAATTGCATATGCATAAAATAGAAATACTAGAATTTAAAGTCAAATAAATTGACTAACCTTTGAAAAATGTGACCTCATAAAAAAAATGTGGCAATGATGATATCCACATGGCATGTGAGCATGGAGAATGCATTTAGGTTTTTTTCCGAGAATCTAGATGTCTAGCTCTTCCTTTTCTTATCCTCCTTCATTTTTATTTCCTTCCTCTATTTTTATTTGCTTTAGCCACTTTCCTTGATGTTTATTTGCCTCTGCTTTCATTTACGCACGTAGGTCATAGGTTTGGATGCCTCATTTTGGCTTTGTTTTAATGTTATCCAACCATCTTCTCTATTTTTATCAATCCACTTTTGTATTGTTTGCAGGATCATTTGTTGGAGGATGGATCAAAACATTTGACCACCTTGTATTGAATGTGCAGAGGCATGGCGGAGGTGCGGGGTCAAGTGGATCTCGTTTCGTTGATTTTGTTTTGTGTAGGGTTTGACTTCAAATGGCTTCACTAAAAATAAATTTGGCCAATTTTTATTGTTTTGCTATTTGATCAATCACACAAAACTTGAACCTCGATGGGTTCATGAGGGTTTGTTGTAGTATTGTAGGGCCGAGTTCACAACTTCTCATTTCAACCACATCACACTTTTGTTGGGGAACTCAGTCCACACAACTTATTTTTTTGTGAGATTGGTTATATCTAGGTGCTTCAAAGGTGCGTGGATATAGTGTAACATCTCACCTATCGGTTTTCGAATGCCCAATGAAATATCTCACCGATGTCACTTTTTGAGCTCTTGAAAAGACTCACCAATGTACTTGATGAGGAGCTCACCCGGGGCTCATAATGAGCTCAATGTTGAGCTCTGTCTCCTCCTCTGAGTTTTCTAGCACCAAATGTAGCTATCTCACAAGTGTGACCTCTAGATGCACCTCTAAATTAGAGATAAAACCCTAATAGGGATAAAGAAAATTTAAATTAACTTCTAGGAGAAAATTTTTCCTAGTGCGGGGCACCAAGGAAAAAATAATTTTCCTTACAAACACTTGGAGAATGGCAGAAGGATGTGGGGATGCAGGGTGTTCTGGGAAGTTGTTGGAGACAACACAAACTCTCATGGAGTGTAGAATCTTCTCCAATACGTTTTTCTTCCTCTCTCCAACCTTCTTTGCTTCACATGTTTAGATTCTTTCTTTAGTACCAAATTTAATTTCACAAACAGGATGAAATCTGTATAATTATATTAATGTGAAATCATTCTCAATACATAGGTGCAGGCATATATATATATATATATATATATATATATATATATATATTTCATTGGTACCAAATTTAATTTCACAAATAGGGATGAAAGCCTATATAATTATATTAATGTGAAATCATTCTCAATACATAGGTGCAGGCATATATATATATGTGTGTGTGTGTGTGTGTGTGTGTGTGTGTGTGTGTGTGTGTGTGTGTGTGTGTGTGTGTGTGTGTGTGTGTGTATCTATGTGTGTGTATTGCATAACCGGATACAAACAATAAAGGATGTTGCACAAGTACACGCATGAACTAATACAAACAATAATATGGTTAAAACAATATAACAACACCTGTAGTGTTTGAATAAAAACAATAAGATGGTTATGATTAAATATAACCATATAACATTTAATAAAAAAACTCAATATTTTGCAATGCATAATTAATTAAGGTAATAATATATTTACCCTAACAAATACACAAATGTTAAAAGTGTCTTTCCAACCTCCAACATTCACAATTTTATGATTGTTGGTTCTCCTTATTGATGATGAGTTATACATTATGAGGGAGTAAGGCGATATGGTGCCAAATTTTAAAATCATTAGCCATGACCCGTAGGTTAGCTAAGGAGTCCACTAATTTATTACCTTCCCTATAAGTATGAGTAAGGGTACATCTAGGAAAGGATTTAATTAGTTGAGTTTCCTCTTCAATATTTTTTTAATGGACCAACTAACTTGGGATGAGCCTTTGAGACAATTAATAATATTCAAGGAATCCCCCTCAATTATAATGTTTTGAAGATTGAAAGAGTTAGCAAGTCTGATTCCCCAAAGAGGTGTTAATGCTTCAGAATAGTGATTAGTGTGAATTCCCATAGGACCAACATAAGTAACTATTAGAAGATTATGATATTTCACATGAGTGTGATTGGTGCTTTAAGGTATTGGACCTTTTTCATTGACATATGTGTTATCATTGATGCCATGCGACATTGATGGAAAAAGTATAGTGCAGGTGTCTCTAGATCAACCTTGTATGGAAAAGTTGTTAATAAATTGAAAATATGAAGGTTGATTGGTAGTGTCGATTTAAAGAGGCTTCAGGATGATTAAGGATAAGTTCTAAGGAGTTAAAAAAATTTACAAGCTGCAAACATGAGAAGATAGCCACCGAACCCTAGAGGTAGCCACGGAAGTCTGGAGTTACAAAACTATAGAAGAAATCATGGAAGCTCAATGAGAGCCATTGATAAAGGGATGAAGCTACAAATTAAAAGAATATAAAATATGAAGTACAAGTGAGAATGGTGAAGCCAAGAATGTGAAGAAAGAGTCATGGAAGTATCTTGATAGTCTAAAGGAAAATCCACGGGAGTAAAGAAGTCAAGAGAAAATATGAGGATAAAGAAGAGAAGCATTAAATGACTAGAGGATGTGGAGAACTAAAAAAGAAGCAATTAAAAAGTAAGATCTCCATATAAGGAACAAGTTGCGAAATCTTGGACAAAGAAATGTATAGCCACAAAACATTGTAAACTCTGTAAGAAGTAGAGAAAAGACACCATAAGAAGAAAAACCACGAGATCAAAAGGAAGTTCCGCGATACAAAATAAAATTTCAAAGAAGCTAAGAAACCCATGGATTGAAAAAATATGAACTAGACAGGACTTAAGGACAATCAAATTGATTTAAACATGGATAAGTGATATTTTGTTCTCCAAAATCTTTTGTGATTCAATTTTTAGGTGATTGTGACTGAGTATATGACTTGAGCTTATGAAAATAAAGAAATATACTATTCCATCTATTAACATTTAATGCTCATTGACTTTTTGGAAATATAGTTACACTCTCTATGTAATTCTGATTTCTAGGAAAAATAAAATATTAGAGAAGAAATCGGATCACTCATCCGGGTCACATTGCAAAATATGTAAAATATGGGAAATCTATCTTAAGTATTGGCTCATAAATTTTGACCTGAAAAATGCATAGAAAACAATAAAATCAAGATGAATATAGAGAATAAATTTGGAGTCTATTGTATGCATTTAATGGGCCATATTTTAAGGAGATAGAGTAGGAAAGATTGCAAGACATGCCAAAGGAAGCGTTGGAATGGGTCAATTTTCTATAAACAATAAATTTGATTCTAGTGCGGAATGTTTCCCAAATGAGAAAATAATGAATTCAAGATAAAGGAGCTATAAAAAGAAAATAGAGAGGAAGGATCGAGTAGACATATGAAGTGAAGAAGATATATATCGATGAGAAGAAAATCGGTGTGGCCCATTGATTGAGCAAGAGAGTTTGAATCATATGAGCAAAAGAGAGTGACAAAGAGAACACAAACAGAGATCTGAGAATAGTGATCATAATCCATTATGTAAGCAATTTTGAAACTATATCATCAAAAATTGTATGTAAAATAAGTGTAAGTCGTAGCTTATATTTTTCAAGAGTTGTATCCTTCTTGTGGGTAGGTTCGTATAATATATTGGTTGTAGCTAATTAAATTAGGGGTTGGTGCTCCTTGCAGAGTGGGTGCTTACTAAATTTTTTTGAATGGGTTCTCGGTTATCTTCGAGTGGGTGCTTGAAGAATCTGGAATGGGTGCTTCACATGTTGAGTGGGTGCTCAATCAAAATCATTGTAAGCTTTAGAATTGGTGTTCCTAATAAAGCCTTGGTTTCAAATTTGGTTTTTCTCTAAAAGGGTTTCCCACTATAAATTATGTGTTCTATGTTACATTTCTGACATATGTTGGTTTAAATACTCATGGTTTATAGATGCACTTCATTAAAGGTTTCTAAATTATTATTGAAGTAAAAATTTAATCTACACTAATTCACCCCCTCGGTGCTTGTGATATTTAACAATTGGTTTTGTGAGTGGCATCCTTCTAGTAGAAGCTTAACATCTTCAAGGAGATCCTTTCTTCACAAGCATGTAAGTAAATCAAGCACAAGGCGCTTTATCATTTTCTAGATCACCTCTCTTCACTGGAACAAATTATGCATTCTTTAGAATAAGGATGAAATCATATATGATGTCACTTGGTTGTTATATCTTAGAATGTGTTGAGAAAGGATACAATCCTCCGGCCATATGCCAATCACTTTTTCAGCAGACAAAATAGAATATGAATGCAACTCAAGAGCAATGAACTCCATCCTATATGGCCTTATTGAAATAGAGTTTGTAAAATTTATGCACTGAAAAACAAAAAGGAGATATAGACCAAACTTCAAAGTATTTATAAAGGAGATGAAAAATTCAAGCTATCCCGGTTATAGAATGGCGCATTGGCAAAAAACATGCAAGAGAAAGGCTTAAGGAAGAAAATAGCACGTGACGATGCGAAAAGGAGGTTCGGGACTTAGCCAATTTGAGCACCCAAGGTAGAACACATGAAAAGCATGATCGGTTGCATGTGGATAAGATGCCATCTTGGCAATAGGTTGGCCCAGGAAAGAGCATGCCCCGGATGGAATCTTCTAGAAGATCATCATGAGATGGAGTGGAGAGCTCAGGCCTGAAGGAACATGCTCACATGGAGGACCACATTCGACACTTGGCGATGGATCGAGGGTGTGGTAAGGTGAGTTGGCACAGGAAAGTGATAAATACAAGTGCTACGGAAAAATATATAGATATATATACACACACAGAGAGATATATCATCTAGGATATACATAGGGAATAGTGGGTTAGAGAGTAAGAGCGAAGCTCTACAGAATTGTTTGAGTGGATATTCTGGTTCAGGAAAGGATGTACTAAGCATGGAGTTGTTATTTTTCTTTTTTGTTAGCTTAGCTACATACGTCTAGTGATGCGCATGACTGTGGTCTGCTCTCTGTGACACTCTGTAATGAACCAATGAATATATTGAGGTTACCTATTATAAATAGATATGAATATCAATGGGTTTAATGTATATTTCATTCATATGAGTTCTCTTTCCTTTCATGCTATGAATGAATGGTTGTATCTTTCTTTCTGTTATAGTATATGTTCTGGAATCTATTAAAGCACTCGATCTGAAGTGACTGCAAGGATCTGGAGGCCATTAAGCCCTATGGTTCTTGTATGTCTCAACTTCTTTCCTAAATACTCTTACACTAATCATAGATAATGCTTCCCACTAAACTCACATAAAAGAGAGACTCGGTACCCGCGCATGCCTCGGGTGAGCGCTCAGCTTCTATTGGGTGATAGGTGGTGCATGCATGGGGTTCTTCCTTTTGTGATAGGAGTAAAAATGACTACATCTTGGTTCCATTTTTGGACCTCTTTTCAAAGTTGTAGTGGGATATAACATGCATCATGATCTGTGTAAAGAGTAATGATGGATCGGTTAACATTGGAAAATGTTGAATCATGGTTCAAGAGCACGGAGGATGAATTTTCTCAGAGATTCAACTTGGACTGAGTTTAATACACGTAGATGGGTAGAAGAGAACCTCTACCATGATCTATATGAGACTTTTTTCTGCTGCTTCCCAGTAGAGTTATATGAATGGCTTTCAGCCTATGCATCTAGATCAAGTTGGCATTATAGATCACATGTATGGGCCGAAGAAGACTACCAGAGGTTGCAGGATGTAGATCTGATGTGGACCCATGTTGTAGATCATTGGTGGAGAGGAGTACTAGCTAGCTACACTCTGAATATGCCATCTCTACGTATTCTTGTCCAGAGGTTGCTGAGTTTGAATTTCTGCGAGAACCTAGAGGAACATTTCTACATGTTATTCCTCTAGCTATGAAGATATTGATGGTTACCATGAGTTTAGAGGTGCTCCCAATGGTGGCTAAACCATTTTGAGCATTGGTAAGGAACTTGGGTGGAGGAAGATGGAAGATATCACGACAGAGAAGGAGAGGGAAGAAAGATGGCTCAAGTATAGTGAAGCACGAGAAAGGGAGATTGCTAGATGACATGCGAGGCTGCTAGTGTGATGGATCTATGGAGACAGACGTTGTGGGAAGGAGTTGAGGTTCACGTGGAGGACATGGAACCTAAGTAGTCTATGCTACCCCATCTTGGAAAGCATGTGAGGGAGACCCCTTTGGCTTCTGGTGAGAGTTCATCACATGGAGAGAGGAGAGTCATTGGCACATATCTAAACCCACCCAGTGACCAGAGCCTCTGGCACTTGGTTTTCCCGATCCAGGAAGAAGTGTTATTGACCCAGTTGATATAAGTGGAAGAGATAGATCCACACTAGGAGGTATAATTTTTCATTTCCTTCTTCTATGGCTGCACATATTCCAGTATTTGGAGGAGTTTTTGGACAAGGGGCAAGTGTACAAGCTTTCGGGCTCACATCAGGGAGTGGCGTGGGACAAAGTAGTGGTAGTGGGGTGCTATCACAGACCATCGGTGCATAGTTTAGTGGGACCATGGGGGCACTTGGCATAGCTCCTACAGGCCCTATTGGACCCAGTGGTTCTGGTGGATCTGGTGGCTCTGGAGGTACAGGACCCGGTGGACCTGGTGGATCAGGTGGTGGAGAAAACACCAGAGGGAACCAAGGCTCTGGTTTAGGACAAGGACCCCAGCCACCACCTCAAGTATTCTTTGAAATGTCTCTACATTTTCCAGATTACAGGGGCATTGAAGATGTTGCGGAACATGTTCACAAGTGTGAACTACTATGGCATGTGAAGGGTATCACAACACCCAAAATGAAAGGCTAGTCAATTTGTGACCACACTGCAAGGGCGCATGCATAGCTGGTATAGAAAGTATGACCCTCATCAAATGGTGGTGGACTACACTACTTTAAAGAATGCATTCTTGGTAGAGTTCCACATTCTAAGTTTGAGTAGAAAAGCATCAGCACTTTGAAGGAGATTCAACAAGGAATGGCAGAGAGTGTGTGGGAGTATGATGCACATTTTAAAACTCTCTTGTCTAAATTATCATATGATATTCACCCTTCACAGCATGCACAATGGTTTGTTGGAGGATTGATCACCCCTTTTAGAAGGGCCTTGTCTCATAAAACTTTTACAGATCCATGTGAAGCATTGGAAGCTGCCTTGCATGCACCGAGGCTTGTTGGTAGTATTGATACTTGGCATTAGCCCATTCTTGGAGGCTCAGATTGCTGCTATGGCCAAATAGTTGGAAAAATTATCTGCGAACTCAGTCCATGAGACTCACAGTGGTTTATGGTGCATGGATTGTGAAATAGAGGGGCACGTTAAGGATAATTTCCCCCGAAGGATGGTACACACGTGTTGTGATAGTAGATTGTGAGATTTGTCATGGGGACCATGATGCAAGTAGATGTCCCTTGCTTGCAAAGCGTGCGATCAGGAAGAATGTATCTTGTTATTGCAAAATTTACACCTCCACAACCCATGATACTAAAGAATGTAGGCTCATTGATCAGATCCATGAGGCCATTGATCATGGGGTATGCCAAACCAACATTTCTAGTGGTTCTAAAAATGATGATCACCATTATGAGGAGTGCGTAGATGGAGGCACATGGGAGAGGATTTTGAGGAGGATTCCATGGTCGAGGTAACCATGGAGGAGGAAGGAGTGAGTTCCCACATGGAACATGTTTCAACTGTGGATCTACAGAACATTACAAGCGTGAGTGCCTGGACTTGTTGTAGTGCTCATGGTGTGGAAAGAAGCATAAGTATGAGGAGTGCCTAGATTATTTGAGCATATGAATCAAGTAGCACCGGAAGGACAAAGGCATTGTGATGGTCAGCATCAAGAAGGTAGACATATAGTGGATGCCTCGGGTAACATGGGATGAAGGTTTGGAGCCTGTCTTGGTAACAACAAGGGTAGAAGCCACGCGCGCAAGAGAGGTACCAAGACAGAAGACCCTGGTTATGAGGGAGGAGGTCATTCATGGAAAATATCCAGACCCCACATCAGAAGGAGATATATCAGGACACCATGGATGTTATTCAAAGCTTACAAGGGGAGATCCAATATCTAAAGGAGCAATCCAAAAAGGAGGAACAAGGAAGGAGAGTCGAGGCAAAAGGATGACCTGGATGAGGTCAAGGAGGTGTGTAAAATGCTAAGGTAGGAGAACATCATTCCTTTGCTAGGATCCTAGTTGAGAGAGAAGGTACCACATGCCAGAGAAGAGCATGAGAGATAGGTCTTGCATGTGAACCTTCCCCTCATGAGCCTCGACTGATGAGAGAGATTACATTGAATGCAGTTGTAGATGGATGGCTCCTCAACAATATACTCATTGACACTAGGCGCGAGAGGTTAATGTTCTACTTTGGATGCATGGCATCAGATGGGAGACCTGCATTACAGCCATCTTTGAATGTGTTGTATATATGGAAAAAAAAACTAAGGCAATGCCCATCGGTGTCTTGAAGGATGTAGCTATTACTATCCAGGGAGCCAAGTTTATTGGGGACTTTGAAGTCTTGGCACTCACCGAGGTGGACAATTTCCCAGCACTACTTGGGTGCCCTTGGTGTTACAAAAATAATGCGGACCTTCGGTTCAACAAAGGGTACATCAGCTTTGAGAACAAAGAGGAATGGGTCATTATACCCCTGGTTGATGGGAAGTCGACACCCTATATTGAACCATTGGGAGAAGAAGTTCTAGACAAGATTTATGTGTGCTCAATCAGAGACCCTGAGATGGTACACCCTACTAATGGAGTTATCTAGTTTGAAGATGCTCAGTCAGTAAGTGATACCACCAGTCTGGCTTGTGACAATTGGGTGCATGGAACTTATGAATTAATGGGATGGTAGTTGAGAGGGTCGGTGACCAAGGTAATAAAGGCACACACTTGTTAGGCACCTTGGAGGAAAAGAACTACCCAAGTATTCAGGAGGAGCCTTCCTGAGATCTTTCTGCAGGAGGTAGAAGCTCAGTGGAAGAATGAGAAGGAATGGAGGGAGATGTTAAGTTATGTCTTGCTTGGCACAATAGCTCGTTGGTGGGCCACACATCAGGAGAGCCTTTTAGAGTGGCGCGAGGTAAGAATTTCTCTCTCTCATCAGATTTTCTAGGAGTAATGTACCCACCATCATCAAGGACTACCATGGGAAGGAGCCCACCTCTTTCCATGTCCAGGAGTGTGAATGGGTCTAGAGAGAAGGCACGAAAGCTTTTCCACCATCCCTCTGGGTGCACAAGTTGTATTCTACACTGTAGGGTTGTGCGCGCATGGTACATTCATTCGAGAGACACGCCACCAGATGAGGAATTGGCAGGAGCTCGTGGCTGACCTTATTCAAACCTTTGAGTATCGGAGTACCAAGCCATCGATTGATAAGGCCTTGCAGGGTATCAAGCACCTTACCATGGGGGATAGTGCCAGAATGGAAGATAGGCTATTAGAATTATTAGGTGAACCAGGTATAGGGCACACTTTGAAGAAGTTGAGGAAACATAAGAGTTACAGCTTGAGCACGTGTGTTTGGAAAAGAGAGGGAAAGTTGGTATATGTGATTGATGGAGAGGAATCGGAAAGCTTAGATGTTAGCCATTCTGTAGGGATGCACGAGGTAGTGGATAGTGTAGATGCTCACGCACGTGCCTACCATGAGCCTTTAAAGATGAAGAAAGTTAACATCGGTTCAGAAGAAGAACCTAAGGAAGCTATTATTGGGGATTACTAGATAGAGAAGGAAGTATCAAAGATCATTGATCTGTTTGCATGAATTTGAGGATTTATTCCCATGTGGGTACCATGAGCTCAAAGGCATTCACCATTCCTTGGGGAGATGAAGATAAAACTTGAAGGATGGTGTGCACTTGGTTAGAAAAAGGCCCTACTAGGATGAATCCCAATTTGTGCATGAAAAGTTAAGGAGGAGATAGACAAAATGATAGCTTCTGGGATCATTGAGGTAGTGGAAGAATCGAGTGGATAAGTCTGATGGTAATCAACATCAAGAAGGATGGGTGGATTAGGATTTGTGTGGACTATAGGGAATTGAATGTAGTTTGTGTCATTGATCCATTTCCAACCCCCTTCACTGAAGAAATTTTGGAAGGAGTCATTGGGCGTGAAATCTACTCCTTTACGGATGGATTTTCAGGGTACCACCAAGTCTGGATTGTAAAGGAAGACCAGAAGAAGACAACTTTCACCACCGAATGGGGAAGTTTTGCATATACGGTCATGCCCTTTGGGTTGAAGAATGTGCACTGCTTTTTTTTTTTGCGCATAGTGGTGCAAGCATTCCAGGACTTCATCCATAAATTTCTTCAGGTCTATTTGGATGATTGGACAATATATGGTCTAGTTAAGGACCATTGTGACAACTTGAGATTAATGTTTGAGAGGTGTAGGCAGTTGAGGATATCCCTCAACATTAAGAAGTGTGTGTTTTCACTACACCCTTTGGGACCTTATTGGGGCATATCATATGTAAGGAGGGCTTGTTGGTAGATCCCACTAAGGTTGCAGTTATTGTGGGGTTAAGGGAGCCTACTAGCTAGAGCAGTGTGTGATTCCTTGGGCATATGGGGTATTACAAAATTCATTAAGGGATATGCCAAGATCACCATGCCTTTAGAGGAGCTTCTTAGACACAAAAGTGCCTTCCATTGGGAGAGAGCAGCATAGAGGGGCATTTGATACATTAAAAGATAGGCTTATTACCACACCTATTTTACATTTTCCCTCTTGGGACAAGCCCTTCCATGTCCATGTAGATGCCTCGGGACCACCATTGGAGCAGTACTTGCACAACTAGGTGAAGGGATTGTTGATCATCCTCTCAGTTTTGCAAGCAGGAAGTTAACACCAGCAGAGCAAAATTATACCACTACCAATGAGCGTGAGGCATTGTCAATGATCTACGCACTGCTCTTCAAGTTTAGATAGTATCTGTTGGCAACACCCTTTGTATTCTACACCAACCACATGGCATTAAAGTATTTAGTAAACAAGCCCATTCTTCAAGGGTGCATATGTCGATGGGTGTTGTTGTTTCAAGAGTTTGAATTCACCATTGTAGTGAAGCCCGGAAAAAAACTATGGGCCTGATCATCTATCAAGGATTGATTCAGGAGAGGATGCAAAAGTATTGAGGAAGCAATGCCAGATGCCCAACTATTTAGATTGTGGCGTGCCTCAGATTTTGGAGGAGATTGCAGTATTCTTAAAAGAAGGTGTGGCACGATGGAATGAAGGCATTGGAGAAGAAGCAGTTGGCCATACATGCGTGCCCCTACATGTTGATTAGTGGAGACTTATACAAGTTGGGATGAGATGAAGTTTTGTGTAGGTGTGTATTAGAGCATGAGCACTGGCCATCATGGAGGAAGCACACGAAGGAAGTGCGGGTGGGCATTACGTAGGTGATGCCACCACACGCAAGATATTAATGGCAGGATTATGGTGGGAAACCTTGTACAGGGATTGTAGAGATTATTGTAAAGCATGTGACCACTTTGTCAGTGCATTGGAAAACCAGGAAGGAGAGATGAAATGCCTTTGCACCCTATCCCTAGCATGGAGCCTTTTGAAAAATGGGTGATAGATTTTGTAGGACCTATTACACCAAAACGCGTAGGACTGGTCACGTTATGTCATCACTTGCATGGATTATCTCACAAGGTGGGCAGAGGCAGCCCTAAAGATTGCATGGCAGCAACAACAATGGCAAGGTTCTTATGGGAGAACATTATCACAGAGGTATGGATGTCCATTGAGTTTGACCAGTGATAGGGGTACACATTTTCTGAATGAGACCATGAGGATCTTGTTATCAGAGTTCATGGTGGCTCATCACAAGACTACGCCCTATCACCCACAAGAAAATGGAACCATGGAAGCATTCAACAAAATACTTGAGTCATACCTTGACCAAAATCTGTGATGTTGGAAGACAAGATTGGGATGACAAAGTATCGGTAGTGTTATGGGCTTACAGAACAACGTATAAAAGACTAAATAAAGCCACACCTTTTCAATTGGTGTTTGGCGTGGAAGCCATTTTACCGGTTGAATTTATGTTACCTTCTCTACGAATAGCATGCGTAGGAGGATTAGCCATGAACAAGTGTTGGAAGAAAGGATTGATGAGCTAATGAAACTGGATGAGAGATGATCACTTGCCTGGAGCTAAATAGTGGAAAAGGAAAAGCAAAAAGGCTTGGCATGATCACCACATTAGAAACAAGAAGTTTGAGGTTGGGAAGATGGTGTTACTATATGATTCCAAGTTTTTGCGCCATCCTGGAAAGTTGAAAGTCCATTGGTTGGGTCCCTACACAATTTCATACATCCTTGATTTGGGCACGTGCCAGTTACAAGCGCTTGGATGGGATGAAGTTTCTGGACACTTCAATGGTAGTAGGTTGAAGCCCTACTATAAATAAGTCTTCTTGGTGTTTGTAAATAAGGTAGTTTTTCCAGTTAGTTTAGAAGTTTCCTTTATGCATTTTCCCTTTCTTGTGTTTCCCTTTCACGTTGTTGTTTTGGTTTTGCACCTTGGGCACCGTAACCTTATTGCTATTTTTGGAGAATTTGTGAGTGTGCAGAGGACCACACATCATTTAAGTGTGGGGTGGAGAAAAGTGAAGAAGCACGTGATTAAAAGTACCAAGGAAGTTGTGTTGAAGAGCCTTGTTGTGTAGCCCAGTTGAAAGAGGTAGATGAAGAGAAAAGATAGAATGGTTGGTGCTAGGATAAAGCTACTGGTAGATCCCATGTACAAAGGAAAAGGAAGCGCAGTTAAAGCAACATGAGGTAGGTGAAAGCAAGAATCTAGATAGAAGAAGTGCCTTCGGCGCAGGTTAAGTGCGTGCAAGAGTCTCCTGTCAGGTTGGTTGGGTTGCACGAGAAAGGTTGGAGGAGTTTTCACGCAGGAAGGGCACGTGAGTGAAGGCACTGAAGATGGACTTTGTTTGAAAAATCCACATTAAATGAACAAAGTATGGGGTAGGTAAAGTAGCATTTAATGATCAGAAAAAGGAAAAACTATAAATAAAGGGTCGGGGCACTCTCATTTTTACTTTGTGAAAATGAAGAGTTGGAGATATAAGTGAGTGTTATAAACTAGGGTTTTCAGATTCGATCGAGTGGAAGATCATGTGATTAAAATGTGAAGAGCCAGTTTGAGATTGTGGACCAAAAGGAATTACATGGGCATGGAAGGAGTTGAAAAGGTTTGTCTTGTGAAGAGTTTATCCAAGTTAGGGTTCGACAAACTAGGGCACGGTTTAGAAGAGTTATATCATGGATCTGAGATCGAAGGTTGGGAGAAGAAAGATAGAGTAACAAAGAGAGGGTAGGAGTGATAAAAATACCTCGACCATGGCACCCAAGAAAGGAAAGGGCAAAGCCAAGGCTAAACAACTAGAACCCAAGTAGACACAAATGAAGAATGGTATGCAGAGATGCAATACCCAGATGGGGTGATGATGGGAAAGGAATGGGAATCCCACTTGAGAAGCATACCTATTAGTGACTATAATCACCACACAAACACCATAGAGAAAGAAATGGCATTGGAATTGGTATGCCCCACCAACAAGTGAACACCTGAAGGTTTGCCCATATATGATGATGACGTTAAGGTTAAATTGGTGAAGGCAGGGCTGTTGCAACTCTATGAGTTGCCTTATTTTGGGAAGCTAGATCACTTGTACCAAGTGGTTGATGTCTCGGTGCATGAAGACTATTTCCACTTTGTTGGGTGCAAGATGCGCGTGACTCCCCAGTTGATTTCACAATTTACAGGCCTCATATGTGAGGGAGATAGCCTAGAAGATGACCTTGGTGACAAGGAGGCTATTCAAGAGACCATCACTGAGTATGCCTGCAAGAAAGGGTCACGGTACTATGATATTTCAGACATCAAGGACCTGTTATGAAGATGGCCATGCATCTGGTGACTAAGTTGAATGGCCAAGAAAGATGGATGCAGGTCAACAAACCTTGGCTACATGTCTGCAGGAAGATTGCAGAGGGGATATATACAACTTATCTACATACATTGCAGAGGAGATTGTTAAGTGCACGAAGGAAGGGGACAGATCCTCTTTGGCAAATGTCTTGCTCACCATAGTGTTTGTAGAAATTGGAGTGTCGGATGCATCAGACAAGTTCATGTGGGAGTACCCAGCCAAAGACCCTTCACCCGCGAAGAGGTTTGAGAAGTATGCTTGTGATATAATGATGGATCCCCACAAAGCACGGCTGAAAAGTGGTATACGCACTTGAGGAATGCATTCGGGGTAGAGTGGAGGATCCCTGAACAACTCCCAATAGCCACTGAGGGAGAAGCTGAGTTCACGGTGTACCAACACTACTGCTTGGGTAGATTCAAGCTTATTGATGAATCATGGAGCCCTTGGTGCAAGCTTCCTTTCACGTTCACTTTGCCAATACTTCCAAGTGGGAGTAAACAAATTTAAAGAATCAAAGAAGCTAAGGCTGGAACTAGGAAGGTTAGACCGGGAACATAGGGAGATGAGGAAGAAGTTGAATTACCCGGTGGTAAGTGCACATGTACGTGGAGAAGTATGTGTCACACAAGATCCAAATGACTAGGCCATGATGCTTCCCATCACTGGAGGATCCATGGTGCACATGTGTACATGCGCATAAGGCCAAAGTTTGAAAAGGGCACGTATTTGGAGGATGAAATCTCCATACCTGAAGACCCCTTGGGAAAGAAGAAGCAACATCTAAGAAGAGAGGTAGAGGAGAGGAAGGAGCACCAAGTGTGCCAACTACTCAGATAGTGAGCATGCCATCTACAAGTGCCAAGCCAAGCACCTACATATGGAGAAAGAAGTCTCTAGTGAAGGAGAAGATGCTAGAAGTAGAGGCACCCGAGTAACCCACCACCATGGAAGAATCACCAAAGGAAGAAGAGAAGGCCAAATCTCCTGATCAGAAGCCACCTCTCAGGAAGAAGTAGAGGGTGGATGAAGAAGTTGACTCGGAGGTGACCGAAAGCTTGGAGAAATACTTGGGAGAAGGAGAAGATGAGAGTGAAGGAGATGACGATGAGGAAGAAGAGCCTGAGAAAGACAAGGAACCACATGTGTTTAGTGTCTATGACTCGGAGGAAGAGAGTGGAGAGGAGAAGCAAGAGTTTGTATTTGTGTGGCGCAAGGGTGCACAAGATGAGGAAGGCACCAAAGACATGAAGGTAGATGAGAAGGATGCCAAGGAGAAGCAAGGAGCCATAAGTTTTACAAAAGAGCAGATTACTGAGGTAGCAGAGTGAGAAGTGAAAAAGATGCTCAAGCCCTTGTAGACCAAGAGTTAGAGCACAGCAGGACATAGTGCTTAAGGAAGGGAAGGAGGAGAGCATTGAAAAGGAACATGATAGCCTAGGAGGCCCCGCTCTGACAGTTAGCTTCCCCAAAGGCACGCTTTAGGAGAAGAACTCTGGATACAGAAAAGAGAGATAGGTAATGGGCTATGTGGATGACACGAAGAAGGTGTTACACGCACGGTTCCAAAGCACCATACCCACGGAAAGGCTCCTAGCCATGGGGTCTTTTGAAAAGGATGGCACATACCCCAGGACCAAGAAGATGCTCTCTTGGGTGTTTGAGTCACACATTGATGAGCCAAACTTTGAAGTCTACTAGAAAGCACTCATCACGTTGCCAGAATCTAAGGGAGACAACCCCTTAGTAAATGCTCAGGAACTTTCAGATGAGCAAGTATGCAATGCTCTAAAAAAAGTCACGGTCGAGACCGAGGCTAGGATTGTTCACGTGAAATGATAGAATCAGAGCATTGGAGGTGAAGTTGGGGAAGAAGGAGGAAGAACTGGTAGAGAAGGCCAAGAGTTTAAAATAGGAGGAATTAATCAGCATGCAGTTAAGGCATGAGTTAAAGGAAGAAAAAGTAAAGGTGCAGGAGGTCTACAAGAAGGTGGAGTCGATCAAGAGTGCCATCATATTAAAGCACCCAGACCTAACGCCAATCCCTCAGAGGTACACATCAACTTTGGAATGCTTAGAAGACCTAACACACATCCTCACTATGGAGAGGTGACCCTTGGCATTAGAATCTATAGAAGAAGTGGCCACGTGCTTGAAAGAGGAAGACCGGTTGAAGGTGGTAGCACTTGTTTTTCCAAGTATAGCCAAGTACTCATGGAGATTAAGGTCATTGCCCAGTCTGCAGAAGCCACATATGACACATGCGTGGATAGAGATAAGGTGGCAAGCTCCTTGGTCACCCACTGAAGCAGAGAGAAAAGAGTTCCAAGAAAAAAATAAAAGGAAAGAAGGGTGAGAGGGACAAAGTTACTGGCGAGAGAAAAGAAATCGGAGGAAATTGAGGCTTTAAGGAGCTCAATTAAGGCCATGACTGAAGGAACTATACCCCCAAATTACCAGAAGAATGGATAAACTCACAGACCTGGGTAAGGAAATGGAGCAGATTGTGGACACTTTGGGCACCCAGGGAATTGGCCTAAGCTTTGATGAAGTGAGCACCCTAGTGGGTGACCTATGCTAGAAGGTGAAGGGCGAGGTCAAAGTGTGGAACAAGCTTGGAGGTAGATCTGCTGAAAAGGACTTTCCCAGCCTATTGAATTGATGTCCCCCCATTCTTCATTCTTTCCCCTATTCTTTCATTCCTTATTCATTTTGTAAAGTATAAGTCTACATCTTGGTTCCATAAAACAACTTGCATCTTGGTCAAGTAAAATGTTTCTGAGGATGGAGAACAAGGCGTAGTGTGGGGTGATGTTGGGCCCTAGAATATTGACCAAGTATGAAGGCACTTAGGCACACGGGATCCCAGTTATAGAATGGCACAAGGAAAAAGCACATGAAGAGAAAGGCTTAAGGAAGCAAATAGCACGTGCGACATGCATGAAAGGAGGTTTGGACTTAGCCAATTTGAGCACCCAAGGTAGAACACATGAAAAGCGTGATCGGTTGTGTGGATAAGATGCCAGCCTAGCAACAGGTTGGCCCAGGAAAGAGCATGCCCCGGATGGAATCTTCTAGAAGATCATCATGAGATGGAGTGGAGAGCTCAGGCCTAAAGGAACATGCTCACATGGAGGACCACATTCGACACTTGGTGATGGATCTGAGGGCATGGACAAGGTGAGTTGGCAGCCCGGAAAGTGATAAATACAAGTGCCTACCATGGGAAAAGAGATATACCACACAGAGAGATATATCATCTAGATATACATAGGGAATAGTGGGTTAGAGAGTAAGCGAAGCTCTGCAGAGAATTGCTGCAGTGGATATTCTAGTTCAGGAAAGGATGTACTAAGCATGGAGTTGTTATTTTTCTTTTTTGTTAGCTTAGCTACATACGTCCAATGATGTGCATGATTGTGGTCTACTCTCTGTGACACTCTGTAATGAACCAATGAATATATTGAGGTTACCTGTTATAAATAGATATGAATATCAATGGGTTTAATGTATATTTCATTCATATGAGTTCTCTTTCCTTTCATGCTATGAATGAATGGTTGTATCTTTCTTTCTGTTATAGTATATGTTCTGGAATCTGTTAAAGCACTAATGCTTCCCACTTCACATAAAGTGAGACTTGCAAGGATCTGGAGGCCGTTCTGAGCCCTATGGTTCTTGTATGTCTCAACTTATTTCCTAAATACTCTTACTGTGAATCTAATTCTACCAACCGAGGCATCTCTGAAAATGAAAATGATGAAGATAAATCTTAATTTCGCTTTTATGGCTATGGATACAACTAAAGAATGCAATTCAAGAGGAAAAAATGTAGTTTATTCTGAAGATTCAAATGAAGAAGAAGATAGTGTAAATATGGAAGCATAATTGGTATGTGCTCTTGAAGAATTGAGACTATGTAGAAGGAAAAATTAAAAATTAATATGCACATTAAAATATTATGAAGAAAAAATCTGCATCTTTGAAGAAAGACAAAATCTAAGAGAAGAAGAAGAAGAGGCTAATGAACTTAAAGAAATTGAAAATCATCTGAAAAGATTTCAAACTCTTACAAATCAAAGGAGGATGAGTGCACAATTCTAAACTTAGAATGGAGAAACTAAAATTTGAGATGGAAAAAATGAGTAGCAAGAGAATAGTGTATGAAAAGGTAGAAAAGAGTTCTAATGTTTTGAATGGGATACTAAATGGCCAACATGATATAAATGATAAGTCTAGAATTGGTTTCAAGGAAGAAAGTTAGGAAAAGGTTCCTATAGAGAATGAAGGAAACAAGACAACATCAACTCCAAGCACCTCTTCTCTGGCTGTAAATAAATAGTTCAACAAATCTACAAAGAGAAGAAAAAATTCTCCTAGAGTCTCCTATGCTATGAGGTACACACATTCTATGGTTATTGTTATTTATGTAGTCATTTTGAGCATAAGGATGTTAAGTGTAGAAAATTCTTACACCAAACCGAACAATAAAGATGTTCGCTATAATAACTACAAGAAACATAATGTAGCTTCAAAAACAAACAAGAACCTCCAAAATAAGATAAATTGGTGTATGTTGTAAAGAAAGATGAGAACAAGAGAAAGAGTCTTGCTCAATAGTACATACCGCATTCCATGTGAAAAATGAAGACAAAATCAGTATCTAGATAGTGGATGCTCTAACATCTTCTAGTGCTAATGATTTACCACCCCCACTGCTTACCATGTTTTCATCCCATGACCATCAACTATACACTTATTAAAATCTAGTGCTAATAGATACAGAGAGGATCCATTACCGGGTTTTATCGATAAGCATAAAACACTGTTATCAAAACACTATTATGCGGGATATCAAATTAACTGTTACCATCCCACTCATTACTATGGGATGGAAATCTAGTGCTAAACTAAACTCCAATAGTTTGTGAAGTTGTAGTAATTTCAGATGTATTCCTAATGTTTTTCACGCCCACACTTTGTCATGATGACATTCTAGAAAATATTCCTCCAATCGGACCTCCAAACAATGATGCTAATTTTGTTTCCATGGGCGCACTAGTAACTCTATCTCCTAAATTTAACACAAACTTATACCTATTTGTCTCTACTTCCTTCCTTGCACTAGCCTGCTTCTCAATAACTAGTTTTGGAATTAGAACACCATGAAAAGGGCTAGGTCACCAGGTGGGATCATATGCGCACATGCGGTCCTCAATCTTTCCTCCTCTGATGTGCTCTCATCAGAAGTTGAAGTGGATTATCTATTATGATTTCCTAAGTGGGGGAGAGCGTGATGATTCGGTTCCATGTCTTCCAGTGAGGCTCAAATCCTTCGTGATACATCATCCTCCAAAAATCCATAGACTCCTCAATATCATGTTTCTTCACCAATTCCCTCTCCCGTGCTTCATTATACTTGATCTTCCTTTCCTCTCTCTACCTTTCTACCGCTAGGTCCACCATCTTCACCACACCTACTCCTACCCTTGCGCGTAGTGGGATTTTAGTTAGCCATAGGAGACACTCTAAATCTAGTTCTACCATCAAAATATTTATCAATAAAGGTATAGTGCACAAATAGGATCCTCTGGGCTCATGAAAGAGCTGAAACTTAGCTTCTTCAGACATAAATACATGGAAATAACATACTCAAAAATATAACTATGCAATACTCCACCTCACCAATGATCTATAGCTCTAGTCCACTCTAAATCAACATCAATAAGAGTTTGATAATCTTTCGCATCCAAGGTCGTGTCCTATAACTCCAACACTTCCCTATCACATATGGTGATAGCCACTTATATAACTCTACTAGAAAGAAACTGAAGAACGTCTCATAGAGTTCAACATACATATTTTCTTCCACCCATCAACATGCATTGAAACTAGTTCCAATTACTATATCTCTACACAAAATGATCTTTTCCATCATCTATCCACCCTTTAATACTCTCCAAAGTCAATCGATACACTATCTGTAAACAACATCCTAAAAACCATCTTGAAAAGAGGTCCTGACAATGGAACCAAAAGGTAGTCTTGTTTTCTATACTCAATTTCCTAAGCGTGCTAAAAATTCATTCGAGACATATCTGAATGCTCACCCAAAGTGTGTGAAGCCTATTAGGTCCCTCCTTTGTAATGTCTTGTCAATATTTTAGCATGCATGTTTGTATTTACCATTATCAAGGCGTACATTTAGATGTACATCATTACAAACATTACTAATAAATACATGTAATAAGGAAACATAATGGATCAAACCATCACTAAAATCAATTACACTAGGTTTGGAAATGGTTAGATCATATTATATAAACTAGATGTATATTGACACTCTTGATGTATCTAAGGTGTTGAACACTCCAAAATCTCCAGCATCCTCCAAGGTGTCGGATGCTTCAAACTTCTCGGCATCCTCCAAGTGTAGTGGGATTTCCAAGCCTCCCGGCATCTAGCAAGAGTGTCAGGTTTCGATAGTTGTCCGACATCTTCAAAGTTTTGACAACTCCCTTTAGTGTCAGGTTTCTACAAGTGTCTAACAAGGTTGAACTTTTGATACTCCCTGTAGTGCTTCGGGCCTGTGGGATTGCTAAGCAGGTCCTCAAACCCAAAGTGTCTAAATCAGAAGCAATCAGTTCACTCCTCCTTTGAAATTCCTCATGTCGGATCCTGGTTCATCACAAATATATCAAACTATTGTGGTTGAACTATTATGGGTTATAAATAGTTCGATAACCTAAGATAACTAGGGCAAGATAATAAATATACCTATGCCCTAATAGTAATCAGATTCACTCTTAGTAATATTGTAACTATTAGATTTACCACCCCACTTGTTACCTTAATCTCAAGTACCTTAGCTTTTATTGATTGATTTTGTTTATTTTTCTTTAAAACTTATTTCAGCTCTCTTGTTTAACAAGGGGTTAAGAACCATAGATGGCTTGATGGAAGGAGGTGGAAATGATTGTGATGACGACATTGGCTAGTGTTAATAAATATGTCCAAAATTTCTTCACAACAAGTTTATTAGATGTTGAATGTGATAGGATCTCTAAGAGGTCACTCATTCTTTAATTTACCAAGGTGATGAAAGACTAGGGTCAAACAGATACCATAGAGATAAATGTCACAAAATGTGTGTGAAAAGGATAACCAAAATATCACCAAAGGGATGAAAATGGTAGGAAGACTTGCAGAAGAATGATAAGAAAGGGAAGAAAGAAACATCCATGTGTACACAATACCTGATTGCAATGTTTGATCTTTGTACCTTTGATTTTTTCTTTGTTTTCTCATGTTTTTGTATTTTTGCATTGTTTTTTTATTTTTAGCTTTTTGATAGTTTTAAGAGGTTGGGACCAACAAATTCACTCTGTGTGGTAAGATCCAACAACGATGTCTATGACTTCCTTGATAAGGGAGACTAGGCATGTTTTCTTATCAAGCGTAATATTTTCTCTGATCTCAATGATTAAGGTGAGCTCGTACTCAACAAATGACTGTGATTCATCCTCAAACATGGATTTCGTATGCAGGAGCTTGAGTTTCCTATCTAGAGGTTTCGCACTTTACGCCATACTTGATGGTTATGTTGATGTGCGTTCTTGAATCGTGATTGATTTACAATTTTGAAATTGTTTGATTTTTGGGAGCTATAAAGCTCTTAGAAGTGTTGATCTTAGCTTGATAATGAACCTGTTTGGGTTTCTTATATGTGACGTGACTTTTCTGACCCCGAGAAGTGGGAGAAGAGAGTGAACGTTTATGATTGATGATAAGAATGAGAGAAATGATGGTGGGCTTTCCCCAGTCATTGGTAGAAGGATGAAGAGGATATGGTCCAAGAATTGAAGAGGATGGGCTACCAGGAGGTGAGCCACTAATAGAAGATGACGAAGGGCTACCAGGATATGGCCCTAAGATGGAAGAAGTTGGGCTATGAGGACATGGCCCAAGAATAGAAGAATATGACGAAGGGATGCTAGGGTGTGGCCCAAGTATAGATGAGGAGGGACTACTCAGAGGCATCCCATAGATAGAAGAGGATGAAGGGCTACTAGGACGTGGCCCAAGAATAGAAGGTAATGGGCTACCAAGAGGTGACCCACAAGTAGAAAATGGAGGACTACCCGGGGGTGGTCCAAGTATAGAAGAAGACGATGGGCTACTCAACGGTGACCCAAGGTGAGATTTTGATTGAGGAATGATGATAGATAAGGAATGATTGGGTAATGAGAAGATAAGCCATGGATCAATGCTAGATCCCAACATATCATCATGCTTAGAAGAAGGTGAAGATGGAACAATAGAAGAAGAATCAAGTTCCATGATCTTAGGCTCTTCCTTTATATTTTGATAAAAGGAATTAACTTTTTTCCCAATACGTGAGTGTATCACATTCTAGAAAGAATCCTTGTTTACAATCCTCTAAAGGGATATCTTCGTAGTTTAATAGTTTCTTCATTATGAGAGAAATCAATCAAGAGAGGTTTTTTTATTTAGTCATAGAAGGATGAATATAAGAAATGGGTTCGACAAGAGTGAAAGATTGATTGATGAAAGAAGATGACTCAAGAGAGGAATTAGGATTGGTGGTAGGTGTCTCATGAATGGAAGATTTAGATTTGGACCTATGTCATTGTTTCTAGAAGACAACGTAATGTAGGTTGGAAAGTAGGATCACATAACCATTTGTTAAGTTGTGACGTAGGAGTCTAATTAGATTATTAAGGAGAGGGAATCTGAGTCATGTAAGTCTTCGACAGAGGAAGATGCCATTGAGATGACTGATGAAGGAGGTCATGTGAATAAAGGGAGGACCGTGACTCAAGAACCAAATTAGATGTTTGATTGATGGAATTTGGGGTCACACGAGTCTTAAAAGGAGGAATACGTTGTTGAGGTGAGTTGGAATAAAGGTCCTGCAAAGGAAGGGAGGACTGTGATTCAAGATTTGATCTAGGGGTATCCAAACAATAGTTGGGATCCAAGTCTTCAGAAGAAGAGTGGGAGTCCAATGGTAGTTTGGATCTAAATCAGAAGAAGAAGAGTGGGGGGAACCTGAATAATAATTTAGATTAGAAGCATCCAAACCATACCACCGACTATGAGCTGAAGGTGGGGAATAGGGTACCCGAATGGGTCCTCTAGCACGAAGAACCAAACAAGGTTTAGTTGTAATGGGAATATTTTTATTTGAATTGCTAAACCTAGGTTCCGTATTATTGTAAATGTGAGAAACCATGTGATATTTAGTCATTGTTGGTGTCGTTTAAGCACAAATGTCTAGACCTAGATAGTGTGATGGAACTCCTTCAAAGGGAAGGAAGTGACATGTCAATTTGGGTAGCATAAGGGAAACTAAATAGACATTTGGTAAGTATGGAGATGTGTGCATGATTTTCCAAAGAAGGTCTAAGGAAAATAGACATCGTGATGACACAATCTTAATGAGATCAAAAAGGATTTTCCTAGAATAATAAGTTTTCAAATGAATGATCACAAGGAATAATCATACAAGTGTGAAACACAAAGCCAATCAACAAGGAAATACACCCTATGAAAATGTGTGTTTAAAGTGATAGTTCGATGCAAAGATGATCAAAACAATGTCAATATTTACATCAAGCTCGAAATGAACAAGGCATAAATATTAAGAAAGGGTATATGCAACTCCCAATCAAAGGATATAATGACACGTTCAACAACCAACAAGGAAAAAATGTTAAAGGATGAGGTTTACAAATGTAAGCCACGTAACCATACCAATTGGACACATTAATCAAGCTTCACGAAGAAGTGAGATATTACTTCCAATGTGGTATCGAAACGACACAAACAAAGTAAGTGACACTCTTCAAGATTTTGGAAAATGTTTGAAGTAAAACCAAGTCAAGGTATACTGAGGATGTGTTAAAATGTGTGCAACGTAATGCCACAATGTGGATACTTAGATCACGTTTATGAAAAACATGACATAAGTATCTTAATTGTGTCGAGACAATGTGAACAAAGTAACATGTCAAAGGGAGATCAAATGATGAATCAATCAACTATGATGATGATCTTGAAATCAAGATCAAGTGGTCATCAAAGATATAAGGACACATCCACGCACTTTAGACATTTAACAACTCAGCCGCAAACATGGATGAGCATAAACAGACAAAAAAGTGGTGAACACTATCTATGACAACACTCTCGAAAGATGCCTTTTGTTTCCCCAAATGGGCAACAAGAATGCAAAGGTGTAGATCAAATATGCGAAAATAAATTATGCATCACTTGGGTAGAGCTTCGCCTCGTCCGAAGGTGAGAAAGAAGCTAAGCTAAGTGAAATGTTGTCTAATTTCCGTGATGAAAGACACTTAGATCAAACTTAAGTGGATTCTTTGCCTTGTTCGAAAAACAAGGTTCTGAATCCAAACAAGTTATCACTTCGTGAGGCCCAAGACGTGACAAGGACTAGTAAAGTGGGATCCAAGAAAAAATTGCTTTCCTAATAATTTCTCTCAACTAGGTAATACAAAGTCATCCACAAGTGGGAAAATTTACCCAAATAGTCCCGACTATCTTGGGAGTATCTCAGCTTTTCCCCCTTCAAGCATAGTGGGCAATAAATTCATCCATTGTGTACTTAAAAGGGTTGCATAGGAACAACTTGTAGAATTATCTCACAAAGGAAAACTAATCAAGTGGGTAAGCGGAGCACTTCCTCGTTTCATCCACGAGGTTACATAGCAAAGGATTACTTTAGGGTTCTAGAACCACCCCCATTGTTAGAGCTTAAGGCGTTATGCCAAAGGGGTTATGTTCTAGTTGAGCGAGATAAGGACATACACTTTTCCAAAACCTGTAATATAATGTTTTGAATATGGTGTGTTTTTATCTTGCTTAGCTTAATGTGGTTTCAAGTAGCATATCGTTTGGAAACCTATAAGAAACATGTGTATTAATGCGGGGTTTTTTTTTTGTTGACGCCTTTCTCACAAAAATAGGTCCTGTAGACAACGATTTTAGTAATTTTCCATTGCAAACTGATATCAATAAAGGAAATTTACACATTGCTTTTGATTCCTAAGATTGCCAAAAGGCACGAAGGAAGAGCATACGTAGTGTGAAAATTCCTACTAAGTCACCTAAAAATTACTTTATCTTTTAGAACAAGTTTTTTTGATCTCCAAGATTGCTTTAGAGGGTGTGAGGAGATTTTAAACTTGAAACCGGTAGTTATCTATCTAAGGGAATGGAAAATTGATCAAAATCGGTAGTGGCACTATTTGATTTTTATTTTTCACCCGCACACAAAGCCAAAATCACTAGGTATAAAGCATTTAAACAAAACTCCTTCCCGCCTCGCCTACTTGGAAGTGATATCCAAGAGGAAGAGCCTACGCGGTACTCGAGCCGCGCTATAAATTCACGGAAGATCCTGGTATATATTGCAAAGCACCCGACTCCCCTTATCGCAGCGGTGTGTGAAGTGCGGGTAGGCCCTATATCGGAAGCCACGTACCGGTCTTTTATCAAGTGCCTTCGGACTCCTCACCAAACATTTCCCCAAACCATCATTAGTTTGGCTATCCTGAGTAGTTCCTATTCTAAAAGCCTTCCCTAATATTTTCTTTCTTAAAAGCATCAACACTTAAAGGAGATAATCACTGCTACCGCTTGAATTGTCTCAGTGCATTACTTAGGTCAACCTTCTTTCTCGCGTGTTTATGACGGTCATCACTGGTTACAATCTAGAAGAATGGCTCAATCGGCTCCTTCTTCCTCCGAAATTACCACTAGTGTGGATGTTTCGCACCCCCAAATCTTCCTCGAGACCGCTGCTAGTTGGTTCCCCATCCCGGTCATATAATCCTTTCTTTCAAGCCAAAGAACCCCATCACGTCCGCCTTCCCTAGTCCTTCAAAAATATCATCTACTTCTGACTTAGAGTATGTTCCTCGCGGGGATCCCGACTTCGGGCGTTCCTCGATCGCAACTGGTAGCCCTTATGGACTACCTAGTACAAAAGTCTATTCAAATATCTGATCAAGGACCACCAATCCAAAGCAAGTGTACGATTATTCTCATGAACCATCCCAGGCCTTTGTAGAACAGTTTGCATCATCTCTCTTGCCTCGAGTCACGGAGAAGGGCGGTGCCCCTATGCCTCCTTTTTCTCTTCCACCAACCATATCGACTAGTTCTCAAATAGTCTTACCTATTCCTAACACCGCAGTTACCTCAAATATTCCACAACCTACTTCTGAGAGGTCTTCTGCCCTGGCTATAATAAATGCGTCTGCGCACCCGCGTATTGCTGTTAATTCATCTATGCCCTCCATTGTGTCCCAAGGTCAATACCCCTTTATGAGCCAACCCCCTCCGAATAGTCAGTTGGTTCCTGCTTCTCGTCCTCTAGTGGGTCTTTCTTCAAATATTCCAAAGAACAATAACCTTCACCCATCCTTTAGCATCGGCACCCTTAATGCCTAATCCGGCAAGAGAAGGCCCCTTTCAGTCTTGTTCCCCAATATGTCCAATCAAATCGGCACCCATATTCCGGCGTACGGTAGCTCCTCTGCATTGATTAGGCCAATTTTAGTTGTAGATTCTCACGCTGCTTTGCCGCTTTTCCGGCGTACGGTGGCTCTCGCATTGATTAGGCCAAAAGGCATTCTGTTGTAGGAAAAAGTGCCCCAAGGTGTTTTAAGGGATGTCTTGGTGCAAAGTCTTCCTCTGCCACTTTGATTTGATTTGATTGTATCCCGAGAATCCATCAAGTAATGAAAGCATTTCAGATCCAAAGTGATCGCAGGATATGGTCCATGATAGGAAGAGGATAATTGTCCTTGAGTGATTCCTGGTTCACATTGTGAAAATCTACACATATCCTTATTTCACCATTCTTCTTCCGCACCGGCACAATGTTAGCCGCCCACATTGAATGGTGGATGGGAAAGATGATCCTTGCGTTAAGCATCTTCATTACCTCCTCCTTGATGGTATAAGCAATCTTTGGGTTATATGGCCTTTTTTTTTTGAAAGGCTTAACACCTCCGCTTCAAAGGAATTGAGTGATGTATTTCTTTTGGCTGGAAGGATTTGAGTTCATCATAAGAGTAGGCCAAGACATATGAGTATTTGTTGAGTAATGCAACAAACCTTCTTTTTTTTTCTTCAAAGAGCAAAATTTTCTCGATATTGACCATCCTTGGCTCCTCAAGGTACCAATTTTTCTTTATCAAAATCAACTAGGCACCGAGAAGATTGCTTTTCTTTCTCTTGAATGAATCTATCATGTTTGTCGAAGAGGTACTCTAAAGAGACTAGGCCTTTGGGAATTTTGTTCCCTTTCAATTTGATTACTCCCTCATCATCAATCCCTTCAATTCCTTCTTTCTCTTCTTCAAGGACTGCTTCTCGGTGTGGATTTTCACCTCCTTCAAAGAAGAGATTATTGAAATCATCCCTTTGCTCCAAAAAGGATTGAATTTGGTTATCATCATTGAAAACTTGCCAATGATTTGCATTGTCTGGTACACTAGGCCGGAATACCATTTCAATGGTCACTTTGTCTTTACCAAAAGAAGGATGAGGTGTCACTAGGGAAGTTGACACTACAAGAGAATCAACCTTTTTAGATATCACTAATTTTACATATCACTAGGGTTAAATTGGTTGAAAATTCGTTGAAACCTACGTGAAGTTGAGACAATTCAAGAAACTTTGATACATGTTTAGGTTTTTCCACATAATCTTCTATTTTCTTCCGGGATTCATGTGTTTCCTCCATGCATTACTCATTTCTTTCAATCCATGGATTTCTATGGATTTAATTCTTTCCAATGACCTATACTATCTTTGGCCTTCCTTCTTTCACTTATTTCTTTGTTTCTATGGTACAATATTGTTCACTCATTCCACAACTTTTAATTGAATCCACATAAGTTTTAGGATTTGAAGTAAGTTGTCTAGATAAGCGTGGGTTCTTATTTGGAAATAGTTTGGTGAATTTGAGGGGAATTTCCTTACTAGATGAACTCGACTAGTATCCTAGAATATCCATTAGGCATGGAGTAAACATATAACTTTGAGAAATAATTCTAAAATCCTTTTTAAAAATATACCTAAAACTTTGACCGAGACAATGAACTTTCTCCATGCTCCTGTGCTTTCTCCTTTGATTTTTGGTATTACTTTCGACATTATTACATTTATTCACTCCAAATATTTTATTTTTTTCTTGCCACAACATCTAATATCTTCTCTCAAGCCTCTCTAACATGTGGGAATCATAAAAAGAACCAAAACTTATGCAACACAACATTTATTAAGGGAAGATCGTCATACAAGGATTAAGGGGGAAAATAAATTAGTGATCAATAAACAAAATAAAAAATAATGGACTCCCCAATATAAAAATAATAAAAGGAATTTTCAAGGAAGACTAAACTACTATGTATAATATGTAACGAGACCAAGTCATTAAGAAGGTTTAAGAGAAATCCTATTAAATGGTATTTGGATTGCCTACCATTGATTTTTTATAGATAAATTGAATTTTCTTATTTATAATATGTAATGTTATATGTCCCACTCCACAATTCATTAAATTTAGAGTGTCATGCCTTGATTTTGTTCTGTCTCGCATCTAATTTGAAATCAATGTCTCCCTTTTGAAATTCCATATTCTAGATTTCTTATAAAACCATTTCTTAGTAATCATTTGGTGTTATTATAATTTTACCATGATATACTACCTCAATTATTATAGCTTAAGAAACTCCACAATACTAAAAATTATTTCATCTTTATCTTCCAATTTAAATTTTTAGCTAGTTGTAATAAATATAATTCAAGATATAATGGAAGCCTTGCCTCTCCTCCATATAAAAAAATGAAAGGAGAGTTACATATTTATCTATTGGGTATAATTATATCATCCCAAATAACATTCTTGACATTTATATGCCACTACTTATGGTTCATCTTTATTATATTTTTCATTATCTTGATCAAGTTGTTATTGGTATACTTAATGATGCTATTAACTCGAGGGTAATAATTAGATAGATATTCGGATAGAAATGATGTATGGGATATGAACAAGATATTTTAAAACCCAATAAATAATTAGAATTATAAAAAATTATAGTTTGAGGAACTCCAAACCTTGTTACAATATCCTCTAAGAACTCTAAGATTGATGATTCAGTTTCTTTGTTAAGTGATGCAACGTCTATCCACTTTCTAAAGTAAGTAGTTGATGTTAGAACCATTTTCAACCTATGTTAGATGTGGTATTCACCATCAAATGAAGGAAAGACTAAATACTAAGAGAAAGGATAATCTGATTAATATGGGTGAAGTGGAAGGTCCATCATCTTGTGTTTTCCTATAAAAAGGGTACATTCTTTGCATTTTCTAACACGTTTATGTGAATCATGTGAATAAATTTAGCCAAAAATTATCCTACTCTTATTATTGTTATAGAATTATCTCTTCGATACAAATAACCACCGAAGAATCCATTAGGGAATTTTTATCCCAAATTTACCCCTAGGTTAATTTGGATAACACATCAAAATGGACAACTATTTTTGGAAGACTCGGGGATGGTTAAACGAGTGTAAAATTATCTTTCCAAAAATGCATTGGCGATTAGATTTAAAAACTACAACAGACTATTTTAGTTTGCTATGGAGTTTCATGGGACTTATTATTTTGTGGGTTCTCCTAACCTATGAAATAAAAGAGCTCGGTCTGAGACTTGGGTGCATTTAACTTAAACATGTGGGAGACTAAGTCTTAAAGCATTGATGGGTTCCTTTTAAAAATCCGCAATACAAATAAATTGGATTAAGGCCGCGGTGAAAAGGAAGGAAAGAGGATAAGTTGTAAATGATCAATGATTCAAGCATGTTATGTGTTGGCATTTCGAAAGTCTCTAGGGAAGATGCATTTCGTGAACCTCAAGTCTTTGAAATAAGCCACAATTCATTTTTGTTGGTCATTAAGTTAGAAAAAGTCAAAAGGGGATAGGTGGAACATTTATTATGAAGAGATAAAATTTTCTAAGTCCCTCAAACTTAAAATTTGTGATGCAAAGAGCTATGTGGAGATATTTCACTAGCTTACATTTCACATTCTGATAAGTCTGACAACAAAGCCACATGGAGCCATTTCATTGGCTCACATTTCATAGTTGTCAATTAAGAGCTAAAGAGTCCCGAGAGTCTTATCCAACATGGAGAATTTCTATTGGCTAGATTTTTGTGGGTGTTAGAGGAATTTTTCAAAGGGACCGACCTTATGAAATGCTTGGATAATTTATATTGGCTTGCACTTCACAAATTTTGAGTGGAGATCAAAAGAATACGATATGCAAAGAGGTGTGGGACTCTCTCATTAGTCCACGTGTCACAAGATCTGACAAGGGAAAAAGTAAAATCTGTCTCCTGAAGGAACATGAAAATATCTCATTTGATCACATTTCTAAAATATTTGGAAGGGAGAAAATGATAGTCTATCAGTGTGAAGAGGCATGGAATCTTTCTATTGTTCTATATTTTTTAATACATCAGATATATTTAAAGCCAAAGAAAAAGATAAGGAAAAGAAGACATGGAAGTAAAATATTGAAACCCAAACCAATAAAGGAATGATACTTGGAAAGGGGTGAAATAATGCACACGTAGGCGGAGGGTGATCCATGAGCTAATCAAAGGCTTCCACTTGTCAAATTCCTATACTTCACGGCCCGGAAATATTCAAATGATGATATCTTTCAATTCCCTACTCCAAATCAAACAAAATAAGTCTTATTCAAAAAAATCCTTAAGCAATCCAATTTGGCATCATCAGAATTAGATTTTAGCATAAATTAAAGGAAAAAGGTAAAAAAGCGGTTTGGGCTAGTTATGAACAATTACAGACGGGTCAACCATTTAATTTAATGATGCATGGGGATTTTCCTTTCTTTTGCAAGAAAAACTGAATTGGGGAACAGACTTGACAAGCCGTATTGGAAGGAAGGACAAATATATCTTAATCATGAAAAGATCAAATCAGATATTTTGACTTCTCTCTTCCCATATTATCTCTCCCATCTTCCTTCTTCTATATATGTAATTGAACTTATGTAAAAATGATGTCTCTTTGTTGTAACAAAATTATGTAAAAATAATGGCTGACTTCCCATAAGTTTCAGACCTCTAATATTTTTTTCTATAATGTAATCTCACCTTCTACCATGACTGTAATAGAATTGTGCATATTTTATATGATTCTTTTTGTGGTACATTTTTCTACCCCGACTCATTTTATTTACATTTATTTCCTTTCTATTATATTTTGGCATTTCGTGTGTATCTTTTACTTTTAGGTACCATATTTTTGTCAATGCGAAGTAAGGTTCATCTAAATGGTTCTTGTTTGTGGCACATCTATCTTCCCTCTCTTTCATGTTTTCTAAATTTTTTCCCCCTTGTGGAGAGACCTCACCCATTTTATGGTTCTATCACCACCCTTTTAGATTAGGATTTCCTTTTCGCATATCCTTCTAAGCTCTCCCTTGGCATGTTTATGCTAGGAAATATAATTTATTAGTCCTCCATTATTATTGATATTGTAAAGAGAATAATTACGTGAGTATTATTCACATATTGAATTAGGAGATATTTTATTGAGTTAAAACAATATCACGTATATAGTGTTGAGAAGAGATTTGAGGGAGTGTTGTTGACCCCCTTGTTTTTAGGAATACATATTCCTATATATGTGTAACTCGTGTAACTCAAGCGCCCGCATGAATGGATTAGAAATCTATTGTTTTATTGTGTAAATCTGCTGCTATACCAATATTTATTCTAGTGATATGATCTATTAAATCTATGATAAATGGAACTATCCTAAGTGAGGGACCTTACAGTCCGCGAGGGATATATATATATATATATATATATATATATATATATCATCTCCAAATAAGTCTCATATTCCTCTATCCTAATTTCGAGGAGACCCGCCATCAAATGACTCTACTCTTACATATGCTATAGATCTCATTCTACAACCTTGGAGACTACTCTTAGTGCAAGAAAAACCTATCTAAACCTATTCTAACATACCAAGGAGACATGGAGAGAGATTGCATGAAATGAAACCTACACTAAGAGTGGTGATACACCAAGAAAAGGACATGTTAGACATATTTCAAACCCTGGAAAATAGACAAGAGTGCACTTGGATAGGGTGATCAAGAACCGTAGACTAAATTACACACGTTACACCATTTCCAAATAGATACAACAATACCAAAACCATAAAATGGAAACATTATGTGCACATAACACATGACAATAATGAGAGGCAAGAAAGAACAATCAAACCATGAAAGTCTAGAAGAATTAACGCAAGCACAACTTTGTTTTGCTCCAAATGAATTTACATAGTACATTACTTCTCTGATAGGGAAAGGAAAGAATGCCATTACAAATTTTGGAGGAATGGCTTAAGCCCCATGAAATTCACAACAACCAAGCTGAAGGAAAGAGGAATAGGGGTGCAAAGGAGAAAAAAGTGACCAAAAAAGAGTTGTTTTGTGCAACTCCTTTTAATTTTATAGGAGAAATAGATGAGAGAGAAAAGAAACCCAAAATCATGCTCCCATCATCGCCAAAACTTATCATTCCACATGTAGTAGTGATGGACTGGTCTATAAAAAAAATAAAATTGCCCATACTTTAGTGTACCCTTCCTTGTGGGAGAAGGATTGACCTCCATGTGCTTTGCAATTATTTCATTCCTACACCTAGTTATGGCCACCATTGTTCTTTATCTTCACCTATTCTTTTCACCATCCTAATTTTATTTTTTTTTGATTTTAATCACTCTATCGTGTGCCACTCTTGACTAGATTTCTAATGACTATAAGTTTTCTTAAAAATGATAAGCAAGAAAATAGTTATTCAATTTTTAGTACAAGTTGATTTTACAGGCTTAATCTCACTATTCCCCATCATTTCTCACCACCTACCACCTCCTAGCGTATCACTCATGTTAGGAACCAAGCTTTTCATGTTGGGTTCAAGGGTTCCATTTAAATTTACATCGATTGGTCACCTTGCATTTTTTTTTCCCTTCACTTCCACTTTACTTGCGAGCTCATGGTTTAGTTTTTTCCTATTCTAAACATACCAAGGTAAGGGTTTTATTGTACACTTGCATTAGGTTGGGGCATGTTTTTACACCATTTTATCCCATATGTTAACTCGACGTGAAACTCTAACTCGAGACCCTTGACACTACCAAGATCTCATGATTTGCGAGGCTGGAGATGAAATGCACATTTCATGGCACTCGATGCATCCATGCATCATGTCGATACATCCTCCAACCCTTTCCTAACACACTTACATTACTTACACTAACCAATGTGACTCACCAAGTTTCTAAAAACTCACCCACTCGATATACTATTGCTTGGCCTACGGATCATCAAGTTGCCTCGGTAAGGCAATATACTACCACACCGACCAACCCCTTACTACCACGTTGATCACCAATGATCTTTCTCATGATCTCAACTCGCTGATCCATTTACATTGCTTGACCCCTCCACATTTATAATAGCTTGACCAAGTTATATATAAGGTAGACTTGCATCATCAAGTTGAAATGCGTCACCACCCAACCCCTTACCACGCCACCAATGATCTTTCTCAGATCTCAACTCGTAAATTTTAGCTTGATCACCTTAATTGGCCCCCATGGACATTTTTAACCATTTTTTCAAATTTAGTGAGGATTTCTCAAAATTATTAGATTCTAGAGACCATGGAGGGTCATAAAATACCTTAAGACTGATTTTTCCATTTTTACATTTTTTCCCTTTTTTCTTGAAAGTGGGCCCAGGGGACCCATTTTTACCTGCAAAGCTCTTCGACCTTGAATGGCACGAAATTGGTTTGATTGACCAATGGCCCCAAATATTACCCTCCGAATGATGTTAAAATCTCTTTAAATATAAAATTAACTTATGAAACCTAGAATTCACTTATGACAACCCTTCAGTGCACAGGCGAATTCTACCCCCATTGTGCATTTTACCTCGAGGTAAAAACCATAACAATTTGGTGACTCACGGGGCCATCTAATTGCTAGGTGGGATGGACCGAGTTACATTGATGCCTCCATTAGGCATGGAGTCATCATTGATAGCTTGAAACTAATCCAACAATTTGAATTTATGATCCTCGGTTTACTTGAACAACATTGAACAGTAAAGTCGACCTACATTGACCATCTCAATTAAAATATTTCTGAATTAATATTTTTGTGAGAGTGGAAAATTGTCTTGAGCTTGGGTTTCCACTTTTCCTTCAATAAATATGCCATGTTGGACCGCATGATAAACACCTTCATTCCTTGGACATCATGGAACTCTATTAAATTTTTATTCTTTTTCAATCCATGAGATGCCTGAAACACTACTATGGGGTTGAGGCACCCATTGCATCTACTAACTTTTTGATTTCTGTAAGGGGGGGCTAAGAATCTCAACTGATTGACCTTAAGGAACAAGAGGATGGAACTCATTGAAATTTGTCCCTTGTCATATTTTGGTTTCTACATTTTCATTGTCTTGATAACTACAACTATTCCTTATAATGTTGAGCTTCTTTCATGGCTTGTTGAAGGCATACTAGATTGTTTTACTATGATGAAACATTGAAAACACTCGAGCAATGAACCGCAAACTATTTACAAAATGATAAATCATACATACCCCAAGTGAGACATGTAGAGTGTGCAAAACACTGATTAAAACAAACCTCCTACCCTACACTAGAAAAATAAATGAGCAACTTCACAAACCCGCTAAATTAGTTTCCCTTTCTCATGATTTTGGACCATGAAATTGATTTGGTAGTGAGAATGATCATGTATATGAGTGAAAAAAGGACTTGGAAACAACTTTCCACCCATATAGCCAAGGTATCAGCATAAAAAAACAAAATACCTCCTCAAGCTACTCTTGTTTTGGTCCTAGAGGGTTTAGTGTTTACTCTCAACACTTTAAGACTCATTCCCATGGTTAGTTATGGAAACTTTGATACTAGCTCCAACAAATCTACATACCTGATGGGGAATGGTATGGTCTATCAGATGTGCCCACTACTTTGAGTTTCAATTTGAATAAGAAAGACCTTATGCATACTTTCCTTCAAAAGGTGTTTGTCTATAAGTGGATTTTACTTTTTTTGCACATCTATAGACAATTGATGTGTCACCTTAGTGAATGATATGAAATGGTTGGCACTTTAATACTCTTTTAACTCCTTGGTACTATGGAAATACTTTGCAACATGTGGCTCATTATGATTTCATGCAACACTTAATGGAACCTTTGGTGGCTTGATGCAAGTATTTGTACATTTCTTCTCACTTGGGAGCTACTCCCCTTATCCACTAAATATTTTGGAAGTTTCAATTCCTCCAATATTATCTCAAAAGGAATTTTATGAAATACAAGTTGTTGATTCCTTCCATCATGAGAGAAGGATCTTGTGCTTGGAAGGTTGATGATGGAAGAGAAAATGTTGTGATTCTTAGGGTTTCTTCTCCACTAAGACAATCCTCCAAGGTAGATAAATAGGATACCTCCTCATTTTCTTGGTGTGCCAGCTCAACATTCTCCATCGTGTTCTTCAGATTTGTAGCTTGTATACCATGATTCCCCTCATCTTAGAATATGAAGTTTGAGAGCTCAAACTTATCATTTTCATCAAAATATTGAGGCGATGAAGTAGGAGGAAGGACTAAAGTATATTTTGTGGCATTTTTGGTCTTGAAACCTCCGAGATTTTATAGTTCTCCTCGGGGTATGATCATGTTCCTCTTTTATGGATTTGGATTTGTTGCTTCTTATCTTACTGATTCTCAGTAGTTGGTGGTTATCAATACTTCCTGAAAGTAGATTACCCTCATGGAAAATTCATTCCGAATAGACTAATTGTTGATCCTCTTCTTCTTGTTCTTGATTTTCTTCCACTACTACAACTTCATCTTTCATCACCTTTTCTTCTCTAACCTTAGCCTCATCTCAAGGCTTGACTAGCAAGGTAATCTTTTATATTGGAAATTTTACACCCTAATTCCTTAAGAATCTTGTAATTTCTTCTTTGTTGGGATCTTATTATTGTTTCTCTTCTTGAATTTTGGGTGACTCTTTCCCCGACATGGATTTTGTGATGAAAGAGGAGGGGTGGGTTTGGGTTCAATCGATATGTATATTGTTGATGATTGTGGAAGGGGTTTGAAATTTTTCTTATGAAGGGGACTTGGGTTTAGAAGGGAAAAGAGTACATGATTTGAGATGAGGTGGAATATTACAGGATGGAGAAGGTAACTCAACACTTGGGGAAACATGTAAGAAATGAGATTCATGACACTATTGAAATGATAAAGCTTGGGAATGAGAAAAAGAAGAACAAAAAGATGGTGATTGAATTATCCATGGATAAGGTTATCTTGCATCAAGCTCATAAGCCTCAATCTCCTTGGTCCATTGTGTGAGTTGGGGCAGCATTTCAACCATGAAATCGATCTTCTACTATGGGCTATAATATCTTGGAAAAGGGCCTTCCCATGGACAAGGTGCCATATAGCCAATTTTGAATGCTTTCTTCTGAGATGTTGCCTAGGAATGCACCATATTAGCCTCTATTATTTAAATCTTCTCCATAAAATATGTTCTCTCCATGTAACTATTGTCATTACATGCATACCCTTTCTCTTGATAAGCTCCATAGCCAAAATGATTCTAATACTGCTCATAGGGGTAAGTATACTGGTTTTGAATTCAATCATAACACTAATCTGGAGAATTTGTAGAGTATATTAGAGGTGGAATGCACTTCCAAATATGTGAATTCCATGCAAGGAATGAATTCATGATTGCACAAATTCTTGAAATGGAAGAAATGGGGAAGATAAAGAAAATGGATGGAAATGGGTGGAAAGTAAGGAAGTTATGCAACTTAGAGAGTGGGTTTGTTTATAAAATGGAATCACTAGTTGTGGTTTTATTGTGCCTCTGAAGGCTGAGATTCTATCAAGAGAAAAATAACTTGATAAAACTTGAAATGTTTCACTTTGAAGGAATCTGGACCTAGTTTTTGGTTTTAGATCATGTTGAGCAGCTATTATCAATCTCGAAATACATTGGGTGGAATTTATGTCATGCAATGTAACTTGCAAAACTTGAATTTCCTTATGTCATAACTTGGGCCTTTTTTTTTCATGCATGATATCCTAAAATTCAGTTGTCGAACTAGAGGAATACAATGCCACCCTTAAACCCAAAATGCAAAGAGTGGGTTTTCTTAAGATTTTAGACCTTAAAATCCTAAAATGCCTATAGATGCCTCCAAAGCTAAGATCTTGTTATGGGATAGCTCCAAAAAATAGAACACTGACTTTAAATGGAATCCCACTGAGCATGCCAAAAATGTTAGTGCAAACTTATAGAACCCCCAGAATGGATGAGATGTGAATGGGGAATTTGGTGTAATATTCCATAACATGGAGTGATCCTAAGTGTGTGACCTTACAAAATGGGATATCTCTCTAGAGAAGGTTGGTTCCTCTTCCTAATCCTACTTGCCACAAACTACTCCTAATGCATGAAAAAAACCTATCTAAAATACAAGAGGACTTGGAGATAGATTACATGATATCAAATCTACACTAATAGTGGTGATACACCAAGAAAAGGATATGTTATACATATTCCCAACCCTAAAAAATAAAGAAGAGATAATTTCATCCATCTTGTAGTGGTCTTCACCCACTCACTGGTCTGTAGAACATTGTCGTCTATCTCCATTGAGACCACAATTGACCTCTACCGATGTGATATTGAATTCACCGCCATACATTTTTTTTTATTGCAATCCTTCTTCGCTTGGGGCATCTTGCCTTTGGTCATGTCTTTGTCCATCCTCAGACACATCTTTCATCTAACCCTTTTTGTTTTTGTCTCGTGGCTTGCTATCACAAACCACTCAACAAAAAGGGGAAAATGTAGACACATATTTTTGGATATAGTGCACCTCAATTGTCTCACATTCACGCTACTTCCATTCTCGCATCTCTTTCTCTTAAATTACATGAAATCCTATCCATTTGCTTAATTAATTATCAAATGGGCTCCATGTAGACCCATTTGATAATTCAACATTTAAATTGTTAGATCATAATAAATGTTTTGTATATACCGCATATGCAAATTCGAAATGCAGCACAAACCATCCTAAAACTTATGTGGATTCAATTAAAAGTTGTGGAATGAGTGAACAATATTGTACCATAGAAACAAAGAAATAAGTGAAACAAGGAAGGCCAAAGATAGTATAGGTCATTGGAAAGAATTAAATCCATAGAAATCCATGGATTGAAAGAAATGAGTAATGCATGGAGGAAACACATGAATCCTTAAGAAAATAGAAGATTATGTGGAAAAACCTAAACATGTATCAAAGTTTCTTGAGTTGTCTCAACTTCACGTAGGTTTCAATGAATTTTCAACCAATTTAACCCTAGTGATATGTAAAATTAGTGATATCTAAAAGGTTGATTCTCTTGTAGTGTCAACTTCCCTAGTGACACCTCATACTTCTTTTGGTAAAGACAAAGTGACCATTGAAATGGTATTCCGCCTAGTGTACCGAGATAATGCAAATCATTGGCAAGTTTTCAATGATGATAACCAAATTCAATCCTTTTTGGAGCAAAGGGATGATTTCAATAATCTCTCTCTTTGAAGGAGGTGAAAATCCACACCGAGAAGCAGTCCACTGAAGAAGAGAAAGAAGGAATTGAAGGGATTGATGATGAGGGAGTAATCAAATTGAAAGGAAACAAAATTCCCAAAGGCCTAGTCTCTTTAGATAAGATTATACTAAGAATCCATCAAGTATAATCATATCTATCCAAGTATCAGATTTTAAAGATTTTTGTCTCGTAACATAAGAGCTTTTGATCCATTACCGGAAAAAGAGATATAGGTGCCTGTCTTAGCATATCTACTATTGTAATTATTCTTCTCTCTGCTAAAGAAAAAGAAAGGAGATCGCACCTCTTCTCTGGAAACCCCACTTCTTCTATGCTTAGGCAAAAAAGAAGAAGAGGGGATCGCATCTCTTCTCTGGAAACCCCACTTTCTTCTATGCTTAGGCAAAAAGAAAAGGAAAGGAGATCGCACCTCTTCTCTGGAAACCCCACTTCTTCTATGCTTAGGCAAAAAAGAAGAAGAGGGGATCGCATCTCTTCTCTGGAAACCCCACTTCTTCTATGCTTAGGCAAAAAAGAAGAAGAGGAGACCGCATCTCTTCTCCGGAAATCCCACTTCTTCTATGCTTAGGCAAAAAAGGAGGAGGAGATCGCATCTCTTCGCCGGAAACCCCACCTCTTCTTCTCCTTCTGTACTTGGGCAAAAAAAAAGAGAGAGAGAGAGGAGGAGATCGCATCTCTTCGCCGGAAACCCCACCTCTTCTCCTCCTTCCAGATCTTTGGGGCAAGAGAGAGAGAGAGAGGGAGATCACATCTCTACACCGAAACCCCACCTCTTCTTCTCCTTCTATACTTGGGAAAAAGAGAGAGAGAGAGAGGAGGAGATCGCATCTCTATGCCGGAAACCCCACCTCTTCTTCTCCTTCTCTACTTGGGAAAAAAAAAAAGAGAGAGAGGAGGAGATCGCATCTCTTCGCCGGAAACCCCACCTCTTCTTCTCCTTCTATACTTGGGCAAAAAAAATATGCATTACTAGTTATCACATGTTCACATATCACATATTTACCATGTGGATGACATATATTTACATGATTTTAACCCTAGTAGGCACCTCCTGACAACCTCCCGGCCTTACAACCACAACAGCGTAAAACCTTTACAATGCCCTATTAGGTATCTTGCCCTAGTTTATCTTGAATATTACTAGGGCAAGATAATAAATATACCTATGCCCTAATAAATATAATTATTATGGGTACACTAGGGTTCTTCATCTATGCCCTACTTGTGGTATGTGAACATGTTTCCTATGATGACGGTAAACATATGCATTCCGATGTGTGGGGCCACTCAGTATCATCTCTTGGGGTTCAAGTTATTATGTTACTTTTATTGATGATGCAACAAGGAAAGTTTGGGTTTATTGTATTAGAAACAAATCTGATGTATTTGACACTTTTGTTAAATGGAAAGCCTTGGTAGAGAATGAAACAGGTCTTAAGCTAAAATGTCTCAGGTCAGATAATGGAGGGGAGTATTGCAGCAATGAATTTGATGATTACTGTTCTAAGAATGGAATCTACAGCAAAAGACGGTTCTAGGAACTCCGCAGCAGAATGGGGTATCAGAAAGGATGAACAGAACAATAATGGAACATGCTAGGAGCATGAGGTTACATGCAGGACTGCCTCTTTCTTTTTGGGCAGAAGCGGTGAGCATAGTTGTGTACTTGATAAACAGAGGACCCTCAAGTGCCTTGGATGGAGGCATACCTGAGGAGGCTTGGTATGGTAAGAAAGTTTATTATTCATTTCTTATAGTCTTTAGAAAAAATATTGATTACCGGTAATTTCTATTTTTCTTGTTACCATGTTACCAAATTTCCATCCCACCTCTTCTCTCGTACAATGTCATATTCCTATAAACCAAATGTAAGACAAAAGCTCTTGTTTAAGAAAAAATATACTATGTTTTGCTGTTGTAAAGGCTTTTCTTTGTAGGGTAACACTTTTTCTTGTTACACCATTCTTCTCTTTTGGTTCTTGGGATTGGAACTTTCTTGATAGAAGAACAAGGGTTGTTTCTAGTATTACCTCAACAACCTATCATAGCTCGATAATTACAATAGTAGAGGAGAAGCATCCAGAGCTAGAGGACAATCCAACCACTAATTTTGAACAATTTGAATCAATGGATCCCCTCCACTCAACCTTAGAGGCAATAGAAATAGTAATTGCAACTCATGAAGTTGTTGAAAATATGGAAGAATTGAAGGATCAAGATCAAATTAAGAAACAAGAAGAGCCATCCAAGGATCTAGGGGTTGATGTTGAAATGGAAGGACCAAATGATACAACTATCTCACACCTAACCCTTGTGTAAGAAAAAGAGAATGTGAAAACCCCAAAAGAGCAGGCCCTTGATTCTAGTCCCACCCTCTCTGATTCACAAGCTATTTAGTTTCTCCAGGTACTTCACAACAACAACAAACAAAATGAGAGGTAAATACCCCAAGTGTAGGATGGTTGGGAGAAACACTCCCAAGGAAGAAGAATGTGAAGGTGAAGTTGGAGGAAGTGGACATTAAAAGTGTCATCTCTGTGAGACCACCTAGGGTACCCAAAAAGGCTAGAATTATGTCAAGAACTATGGTGGGGCCACAAGGAGATAGATTTGTGGATATTGCTACTCCACAAGGTGACATTTTGAGGGATGATGTTACTCCTTCTAATTATCAAATTACACAAGTCCCATTGGGGAAACCGACCATTGAGGGTTTGAAGCATGAGGTCACAGTTGCAATGGGAGGCCTCTTCTAGAAAATGGATAAAGATAAGGAAACAAAGAAGAAATTGAAAGAGAAATTTGACATCTTGTCAACTTATGTGCAAAAGTGGTTGCACCCTAATCTAAAATATGCATGAAATTGGTAATAGAAAGGACCCTAAATGCAGAGTTTTTGTATCTATCATTTATAAAGTTTAGATGTTAAACATTTACCAATTTTCCTATCCATAAGAAATATAGAAGGAGAGTTTTTGATATGACCAACCAATGTGGATCTCCGTGTATTAAAATAATGGGTGCAACTCAAAGAATAATTAACATTATCCTATTTTTGTCAACAGGGTAATCATTATATGACAATGCACGGTTATGTGTTCAAACCTTTCTAATAACATTTATAAAGCAATGGCAAAGACAATGAAAGAATGACACTCATGACAACCTTGCTCGATATACACACATATGACAATGCTTTAAATCTAATGAGTGTTAAGAACCTAGAATGTTCGGAAGGCGTTGTTAACTAAAAATCCACAAGGAAAACTCTTGCGGTTGATATATATTGTTGTTTAAGCGTGCATGGAGAATGACCTACGATAATGGTCTATAAAAATGGTTCATGACCAACCATTTTTTTTTTATTAAATTCAACTACTACATTGGGTTGACATGGTATTCCAAGTCCACTTCACATATATCTATCTATAAAATGTCTTGGGACAAGTGCGAGATAACTCCCCTTTAAATTGATGTCTATTCAACCTACCCACAATCAAAAGGGAAGACATTGTAAATATCAACTTGCACTTGCATCTTTTATCTCCTTCAAACAATTGACAAAAAATGACACATCATTCATATGTCCCAAGTTGTGGTAAATAAGAGATTCACATAGGTTCCCCCAACATTTTACCCACCTCTACAAATCTCCTCCCTCTAACACCTTATTTCCCCCTCTTCCTCCTATAATGTTTCACTCCCTCATGTTTACCTTCTTTGACGCATCCCCTTCAACGTCTCCATTGCACCATTGTGTGATTATTAGTTTCTATTGCTTTATTTTTATGCTTATAGGCATTGTCTACATAAGATGACCACGACTACTTTTGATGTGTACAATAGATATCAACGATTTTTGTTTCATTTTGTACATGGTCATTGATGAAATAAATGTCAATCATTTGTATCTCAAAGTTGCCACAGCTTTTCTTCTCATCTCATATGTCTAGAAGACTTTGCATATGAATAGGGCAGGAGGAATGAGACAATAACCACTAATCATGCATTGTCTATGAAACAAATGGGTGCATTAAATGCAGATTTTTCCCGTTCACGAAGTCCGAAAAGCATATGGGGTAGCTTGGTGCGCTTTATTGTGAGAGATGTCTACATAGCCAACTTGAGGCCCTTAACGTCAACCTCCTTGACTCCTAGCATACACTAAATTGGTATCATATTTATGAGCTCTACGAACATGTTTGGTAGGTAGATAGTTGTAGAACAATGAGGTTGGCTAATAAATCATACATACCCATAACTAACCTTCAAAAGAGGGAAATATTTTCATCGAAAAATGTCATTTGGAATATATAATGATAGTAATACATTTCAAAGAGAAATGTATTTATCTTTTAAAGGGATAATTAGTGATATTGTCTTGATCTATTTGGATGATATTACTATTTTTTATAAAAGAGAATAAGATCATCTAATACACCTTAGACAATTTTTTTTTAGTAGATGTAGGGAGTTTGGAATATCTTTAAATCTAAAGAAATGTATCTTTGTTGTCCCAGGGAATATTTTGGGACATGTTGTGTCTAAAGGTGGTTTGGCTATTGATCCAAATAGAATTACAACTATTTTGGCTCTATCTCTTCCCCAACACAAAAAAACATTGCAATATTTCTTGGGAAGATAAATTTTGTAATGAATTTCATCAATAATTTTTATGATTTGGTAAAATTCATCACATTGATGCTTTAAAAATTTAGTGATTCCAATGGAAACAAGAGGCCAAGAGTAGTTTAAAAAAACCAAGCACCTATAGCCCAAGTTCCCACTCTCATAAACCCTAATTTTGACAAATATTTTATCATAAATGCCTTTGGAGGGGAAATAAGTACTAATTCCATCTTAACCCATGAAAATCAAGAAGGATCGGAGCAAAAATATATTTTACAAGTGAGATACTTAAATATTATGAGCTCGATACAACTTTGTTGAAAAGAAAAATTTGGTTGTTTTGAGAGCTCTAAGAGTTTAAACACTTGTTGTCCAACAATAAGATTAAATTATTCAATATTCATCCAAGAATCACACAATACATTATAAGCACTGAAATAAATGATAAAATATCTTCTTGGATTACAAAAATCATGGATTTTGAAATTGAAATGAAGTCCACGAAGCTGATCATAGCTAGAGAATTATGCATATAGTTGGCTAATGATGAATGGCTCGTGCAAAAATAATTTATGTCCACTCAATAGAAGTTTAAGTAGAGGGAAATATTGAAAATGAATGATTTCAAAATATGGTTAAATACTTTTAGACTAGAAAGCTACCCAAAAATTTCAATAAAAATCAAAAAAGGAATTTTATATTCAAGGCCCTTAACTATGAGATGTTTGAGGGTGTCCTTTTCAAGAAAAACATTGATGGTGTGATGTTGATATGTGTGGAACCTGCAAGGGTTGAGAAGATAATAATATAATTTCATGTGGGTTTTGGTGGGCACTTTGCTCCTCAAAATACTACAACCAAGATCTTGAGGTCTACCTATTTTTGGAAAAAAATATTTCAGATTGTTATAAATTGATAAGGAGTCAGTAAGAATGTTCATTTTTCACTGGAAAAAAGACAAATATATCCCTACCACTTCAACCCATTGATACTTGATCAAACCTTCTCTCATTATGGTTTAGACTTCATTGGTATGGTGAACCCTCCTTCAAGTGTTGGTCATCATTGGATTTTAACTGATATAAGTTATTTTACAAGGTGGGTGGAGGTCAGTACCTCCCAAAGAAGAAACCAAAAGTTTCATCATAAACTTATTAGAAAATATTATGACTAGATTTGGATTTCTTCACGAGTTATATATGATAATGTCAAGGCTTTCATTGAGTCAAAATGACTTAATCTTCTTTGAGATATGGTATTTACTTGAAGAAATCTTCAAACTATTATCCTCAAAGAAATGGCCTTGCTGAATCCTCCAACAAAAATCTAATTAGAATCATGAAGAGAACAATGGAATGCAATAATAGGAAATGTCACACCAAGATATGAACATAATTTTGGGATGATAGATTCACACCCAAGAAATATGTTAGGAACTCTCCATTCATGCTTGTATATGGGAGATAAGCTAGGTTTCCCATATCACTCGAAATTCTAGCTCAAGATTTGGATCATTAATTAGAATTATATAATCATGATGGAAAAAACCATAAGGATTACTATGCTTAGTTAAGTTAGAAGAATTTAGGAAGAATCTAGATAGAAAATGTAAGACCACCAAAAAACTATGCAAAAGTGGTTTAAGAGGAAAGTTCACCCTCAACAATTCAAAGAACGAGATTTGGTCCTAAAATATAAGACTTTTGATGTTATTTGGAGTGTCTCTTATCATATCGTAAAGATCAAAGAGAGTAATTCTTTTGAAGTAGCAAGATTAAATGGTGAAATATTACCTATCCCATTCAATGGGATGTTCTCAAGCCGTATTTCTAAAAAAACATTATTCCCCTTGTACATAGCTATAAATATTTTCCATTCCCACCCTATTTTGTTTCCTTTTTGTCATTGTTGGTGTCATGTTGACCTTAGTTTTTAGACTATGGGTGATTGTTGCTCCTAACCCATTTTTCAGCTATTTTCTCCATTTTTTTTTAGTCTAAACTGTTAGGAAATTTTTGTTGGTGGAGTTTGTGTTCTCACCTTAGGTCACCTTGGTCGATCTCTAAATTTTTATTCAAGAAATATTTATATTTTAGTTCATTGTGTTTGAGTGTGTACTTACAACTTTATAATCTCCTTATCCATCTAATGAGAAAATTAGTTTTCTTGTACGCCTTCTACTTCCATTTTAAATAACCGGTGGATTGTTTTTAGAATGGTTTAGAGTTGTAGTTATAGAGGAACATGTTTACAAATCCATTGATCTAATTTAGAGCTTATCCAATTAGAAAATATATGAAGGTTTTATTGCAAACCAAGGCACCTCCATGGGTGTGGATCATTATGATAATGGGATATTACCTTCTCACCTAGATTTGGGATAGTTTGAAAGGGTCAAGCAGGTTGAGAATCTCCTATGGGATCTTTAGATACCTTCTCCTCTCTTTGTTAGGAATTAGTATTCACATGGTTTATTATAATTTGTTAGTATGTTTATATTGTTATAACAAATGTATAACATTATATTAATACGAGTTGTATATTGTTTATACTTCCTACTTTATAGGAAGTTGGTTTTCCTATTTGGATGGCTATTTAATAGCACTCCATACTTTGTAATTGATATAGAAAATTAATAATATATTCTATGTTCGTGACTTGTAAATGTAAATCTGCTGCTATACCATCATTTGGCATCGTGAGCGATTCAATCACAATGATAAATTGAAAATATATGGGCTAACGCTTGTTCTTCTTTGCCCCGTATTATGTTTATTGTTAATTGATATCACTGCTATTATCAGTCCATGAGGATGAGCTTAAAAATAAAATATGATGTAATGCGTTTAATGTCGTATGCATACATAGTTATGTTCCCATATCCAAGCAAATGGTGCAGCTAAATGATTAGTAGAAGAATTGGATCGTGTGAATCTATACGTTTTCTAGGAGTCCGGTGTAGATCTCGTGGCATATTTCTCGTAGGTTTAAAGTCTATGTGCATTTTATGGACGTCTTTTTCATATTGCATTGAACTTTGCCAACGAATATCTTTTTGAGCAGATGCCTACTCTTCGCTAATCACCGCATACCAAGGAGACGCGAATGTATGGTTTTGAAATAAATATTTTTGAGTCCTCTTCCATTACATAAAGTAAATGCAAGGCGAGAAATGAATCGGATTTGACTCCTAAAGTTCTGTTCCAACTACCTCGATCTCTCGGCTTTGACCACTCCAATCGAGTCATTCACATTTATCTCTGGAAATCTAAGTTTCCCTAAGATCTCACCCCTGCATAGCTGCTCGATCAGTTCAAACGGCCATTCATTCTTATTTACAGACTAATTGTGCATTCAAATGGCTCAACTATACAGTTGTCAGCATTTTAGATCACGCATGTGTCCACATGGCTCGATCTTCAACATGCCGTAAGTTTTTCATGAGAATAAATGTTCTTTTTTTCCCGTATTTGACAATCATGGAGAAGATTGAGAATTCATTGACACGAGTATTGGAGATCATAGCTTATAATATTTTTTGTCCGTATTGTTAATCATTTTGTGGTCTTTAGTGTCTTGTTGTGTTTTTTAACTTTATAGGTAGTCATATTGTCTGCCAAGGTCGATATAGATATGTGTCAAAATTCATCTATAGTCAAAGTAAATGTCTATGTTATTTGGATATGTTTTTGGTCTATTCAAATAAAGTTTAGTCAATCTCATTGTCCACGTCTAGTAGAGTTATTATAAAAGTTTGAAAATTATTGGATTAGGTTTGTCCATTTAGTTGTTTAATGTCTTATTTTATTACCGGTATTCATTGTCATCTTTGTCACAACTTACAAGTTGTATAGTCATTTTCAAGACAAATTAGATTGTTGAGTCTTTGTTGCATTTTCTATGTTAATAGGCAAGTTCTTATCATGAGTCCAAGTCAAAAGTTCATTATGGGTCAATACTATTGTAAAAAGTGTCGTCTTCCAAAGTTCAAAAAATAAAAAAAAATTGCCCGCATTTCAATTTTGGACGCATTTTCACTTGTACGTGACGTCCAAATTATTGAAGGTATTTTTTGAGCTTCATGATCACATCCAGATTTAGAACTAGCGACTTGATGATGGAGGAAGGAGGCCGGAGGTCGACATCGACCTCTTGTCGATCCACCAATGACGAGGGCCGCATAGAATGATTTGGTGGCACAGGTGTGCGGTGTGAGTACTTGTTTTTGAGTATTGCAGTGTTCCAGCTTTCACTTGGTGTGATTATTTTCGATGTTCTGTTTGTGTGTGTATTTGATGGATGTTGGAAAGAGAGTTGTGTTGGAGCACGAGATGATCGGTGATCCTCTGACCGACTTGGTCCTCACTACCGTACTTCATTGGAAGATGGTCAGTAGAAGAATATGTTCACTAGCATTAGTGACCATGTGCGCAGGACCTAACTAGCAAGATCCATTCGGAGTATGTTCTTCGATGCGCTTTGCTTCTCGGTATCTATATGAGTGGAATTTCACATTATGGGGGAATACATACCAATGTTCCATTCCCATTCTCATGCTCCAAAATGACTTAGTCAAGAAAAGCTTCCGATGCGGTGGAGTTTTCTATGTCTTTTTCGAGATCGAGTGGCAGTGATCAAAGACAGAGACTACAATTAAGAACATTACGATTCTTATAGGAAGTAATGTGAAATATTTTCAGTATATCTTCTATTGTGCAGTTTTGTGATATGCATGTTGTGTTTCCTACATAATTCCCTGATGTATAAGCATAGTGGTGAACAGTAGCACCAGAGTAAGTCAGTTCATGGATCTTGAAAGGGTTTGTGGGAGGATCCAGAAAACCACACGAGGTGGACAGTTGATGAGGTTCCTGTCACTTCAAGGTTTGTGGTAAGCCTGTTTAAAACCATGGAAGGAGAGAGCCTTTCTTTTGGATCAAGGTCATGAGTCACAGAGTTGGACATGCCACAGGGGTGAGCATACTGCAGAGGAGTGTGTGGATGTTTTTCTACCATGTAAACACTAAGGGGGGGAATGTTAGGAATTAGTATTCACATGGTTTATTATAATTTGTTAGTATGTTTATATTGTTATAACAAATGTATAACAATATATTAATACGGGTTGTATATTGTTTATACTTCCTACTTTATAGGAAGTTGGTTTTCCTATTTGGATGGCTATTTAATAGCACTCCATACTTTGTAATTGATATAGAAAATTAATAATATATTCTGTGTTCGTACTGTGTAAATCTGCTACTATACCATAACTCTTCTCTTTATAAATCTAATGAGTTTCATAACTGAAACTACCCTCTCTTAAATGCAAGGAAACTCTTCATGATTAGTTTCTAAGTGTTCTAAGTATGTGAAAACATTTTTATTTGAACTATGTAATGCATTTTCTACATTCTTAATGACTGTTAGAGATCGTGTATTCCTCAAGCAATAATATTTATCTTATTGTGATTATTATCAATCCTTTGGCCCATGGTATTGTATTTTATCTTTATCTTCTTTTCTTGTATGATGTATATGATTTATATTTGCATAATTTTTGTCCATTGTGATATTTAAAAATAGGATTAATGACTTTGAATTTAATGTGGATTATGGCTTATTTTTCACTTTTTTCATTGTGTTTATCCATTTTTCTTTGGTCTCAAGGAGAGTGGTCCTTCACACTCACGGTGCATCACCACTCAATTCAATTTTAGCACTCTTTATCCTTAACTTTGTATATTTTTAGTTAGATTAGAGTGGTGGTTAATCTATACCCTTTTAAGGAAATGAGCCAACCTTATTCCAAGGTTTATCTAAAGGGTTAAGGTCCCACACCTTAGAGATAATCCCATTATTGTTGCAGAGATATTTACGAACTTGAATAGCTACCTCAATCAAAAGGGTGCACATAAATATCCACCAAAACTATCTATCAAACTAAAGTGACAAACAATATGTATAATGTAAAGTGCTAACAACTCAAGCAAAGTGTACAAGTATTGAAAGTTTATTTTTACAAATATATGAATATTTTTGCATTTTGAAAATGCTTAGCTATGTACAAAAAGAGGAAGAAATGAAAAATATTAAGTATAATTCTATCATAAATGCATGATGTTCATAATATTTTTCACAGCCTTCGTTGAGTGTTGCTAAATGATAGACACTAATGCCAATGCACTCGAGTAGTGTATATGGGCCTAAACAAATAGGCTTAATTTCTCTCCATTTTTTATTTTTTGGTTTTATTTGAGAACATGATCACCTACTTGAAATTCAAGGGCATGGAACTTTTATTATAAGCATTTTTATGCATTCTTGATACGTAAAAAGGCGTTCCAAATCCTACATGCATTTATAATCAATCATTTCCAATTATTATAATATTTTCTCCCGATAATCGTTGTATTTGAAGATGATTTTTAATGATATAATAAGTGAAGGGATTTATAATTCTAATGGTAAATCAACTTCAGTCCCGTAAATGAGAGAAAAAGGAGTGTCATTTGTAGGAGTATAAACACTGGTATAGTAAGCCAAAAGGTCATAAATGATTTGATTATTCTAGTCAATACCATATTTATCAACAATTTTCTATAGGATTTTGACAACGGTTTTATTAGTAACCTCAAATTGGTCATTTACTTATGGGTAATAAGGAGTAGAACAAGTATGTTTGATCCAAAATTTACACAAAAATTTGAATAGTATAATTCTTAAAAGATGGATCGTTGTCTCAGATTGATGGAAAACGGGAATACAAATTCGGTGTTGGTGTGTGTGAGTATGAATTTATAGATATCGTTACTTGTTGTATCAATGTATTAGTTAGTTATGCAAAGGGAATTGAAAATAACACCTTAATATTTTCAAAACATGAACTAACTACACAAAGATCATCATGTTGAGATATAAACAAGACTAAATATCAACATTATGCATTAGAACTTGAAATAGAAATCAAACTAATATGATAAGAATTTGAATCTATACTCTTTAGATCACCAAAAACACTAAATGAACCTAGATAGATCCATGGAAATCAAATTTGATTGTTTGATCTTAAAGGGTTTGGGAATGGAAGCTCATCAAAGTATGGCTATAAGACCATTTTGATTCTCTCCATATGACCCAAAATATTGGATGAATGAAATGCAAGAATGAGGCTATTAACTTAAATGAAAGATGCTCTAAGATAAAATGTCTATAGATTAGCTATAAGAATGCAAGGTGTAAGAAGAAAGGTAGGAGGAGGGATCCTTATATATCCCAATGGATAAAAGAATCTCTACATCCCTTTACATGTGGGATAATAGATAGGTTGGGTTAGTTGTGGATAAGGGAGGTTTAGAAAGGGTTGAGTCAACCTTAGGAGAGTTTAGTTTGTCCTCTAGTGACTCATGGGGATTGAGGGGGTTTATTAATTAACCAAGGTGATTAATTAATAGGTGTGCAAGCTTATAGAATCTTTTTAGAGGAATAATTAGCATGATTTAGACTATGGGAGGAATTTAATCAAGTAAATGATAATTTATTGATTTAGTGGAAGAGAAAGCTAATTAATTAATAATAATTAATTAGTCTAGATAGAAAGGGGATTAATTAATGGAAGGTCGTTAATTGGTTTATTTGTTGGATAGAAGGGTTAATTAACTAGCATAATGTAGCTAATTAATGGTGATAGAAGAGAAAGTGAGCATTATTGACGATATGTTGTCAATTTGTGGGAAAGGGGATAATTAGCGCAATTTAAGTATTTAAATTGTTGAGATAAATTATAGGTGTCTATATTTTCCCCTCTTTGGGGTGGCATATGTGATGCCACTTCAAATATAGTAGACAGATAATTTTTTTGAAAGAGTAGAAGTGAGAGATGCCCCCTCGAGTGTCGATGGGGTGAGGAAAGAAGGCGATCGACGATCGAAAAAGGTGAGAGAAATGAATAGAAGAATTGGTAGGGGTAGGATACCATAAGTGAATCGAAGAATAATGTTGATAGGAGAATGATGCGAGAAGAGGAATGAAGATGGGAAGAAAAGAGCTAGCTTTCATCCAGTGTACTAAAACAACTTTAGTGTCATCATATTGCCAAAGATCTACGTCATCGGTCCTTATTAAAAATATAAGCATACGACAAAAGTAGAATGACATGAAAATCCATAATACGAACAATTTTCCATTGACGAAAAACAAAAATCCATGAAATATACAAAAATGCAATGCAATATGAGAAGGAAACAAGCTCATTTAATAGGGAAACAACTACAAACACAAATACTCAAACACACAGGAGTCAATATGATTACACAAATGTTTTGTTATCAAGTTGAAGATCCCCAAAATTCATGATTGATGAAAAGGGTTGAAAATGATGCCCCTAGCAAGGATACATGCAAGGGAAAATGATGAAGGATGTGAGGTCCAATGATAAAGCATTGTGTGGAACAAAATATTACCATGCAACTAAATGTGCCCTAGAGTACCGATGAGACAAATAAGATAGCTTTGTAAATGGTTGTAAGTTAGATGATCTATGAGTCATTTAATCCATGAACACATGAAAATTCCAGAAAGATATGGAATGAATACCATGCACAAGACACAAGTTTCAGCCGTTATGAGCTTGTTTACCTATTTTTGAAAATTTTATAATTTTTAGGATTTTTGAGAGAATTTTGAAATGTTTTGGATTTTGGATGGATTTTTTAATTAATTTTTAAGATTTTTAACAGTTTGGAATATAGAAGAATTAGAAAGAGTTTCCTAGGGGAAATGAAAAGCCACAGAGAGAAGAAAGAAGTGACAGTGAAAAATAACACCCTATCACAATGGGAAAATTAATAAAATAATTATTTAATAAAAAAATTATTTGACAAAGTGGCAAAAGAAGTGATATCTCCTACGAGCAATAAAATTGTCCTAGTAAGAAGAATTGATAACTGGTGGAAAATAATGCCTCGGCATTGACGATGACAAATAAAATAAAATAATTATTCACGGTGAGTAGAAGAAGAGTTAAAGTGAGAATGGTGGTCAAAATAGTTTTCCAAGCACCACACCTAAAAGAATGGTTTAATAAACCCCCACAGTGGGGTGGTAAATCATTATGACCAATTCATTTGTTACCGACCGCTACTAAAAACCATCATGAAACCCCTGATAGCAATGAGGACGATGGTGAGAGCACAAACCCATTGAAGAGATGCACCAAATGAGTTCAAGAGTATGCCCAATAGGAAGACGATGGACCCTTTGTGAGTAGCTTGACCCACCTTTGTCATTAATGCCCTAATTAATGCTTTAATTAATAGTTAGATTTAGTAGGAAGCACATGTGCACATGTGCGGGGTGCATGCGCCCTTAAGGTGGCACATGTACCCCTCAAATGTGTGTGCACATGCACAGGTGCCTAGAAAACATGTACACACATGTGGATATGCCAAAAAAGTGTATGTGTGACTACACATATGCAAAAAGCATCCACACGTATGCGCAAGCATAAAAACCCAAACGTATACATACAAAGCACCCATGCGCACGCGAGAAAGTAAACCATAGCGCAAGAACCCTAGGTGCATGTGCCCACGTGTGTGTGCCATAAAGGGTAAACACATGCAAATAGACACGCATATGCCCAAACGGGCACGCAGGTGCCAAAAGGGAAGAAATTCCCATAGAAAAGAAGTAGGAAAATGTCAAAAATTGGCACTTAGAAGAAAGTGAAAATTAGCTTAGGATAGAAGAACAATAAAAGAACTTAGAAGAAATGTTAGTGTCTAACACATGTTGTGTTTTGCAGAGATGACAGTTTCGATCGCAGACGAGAGAGACCAACATAGTCACATAACAAAGATGGAGGTGAGCATGCATCGGTGAGACCATCATGATATGGAGGTGCTACTGGAGGTGGTCGACCTAGGAAATGTAGCACGGATGCCATCGATCACCCTGGATCATGGCCTATTGACATTGTTGATCGAGCGATGGCACAATGAGAGTCAGTGCTTCCAAATCTCGATAGGAGAGATGACTGTTACACTAGAGGATGTGTGGAGGATACTGCACATCCCCATTACTGGATCCTTGATTGAGTATACCAGTGACTTCGGGTGGATTACAGAGGTTGTTAGTGATATCTTCTGCCATGATGAGATACCCCATGAGGGTATGATAGTTTCTTTACATCGGTGCATATCAGATCCTACTATTCACCGAGGACCGTTATATTTGATGGCTCTTATTAGTGGGTTCTTACTCACTAATAAGACAAGGACCTTGTTTCCACTAGGATTGATTATATTAGTTCATGGATTATATAGTGGCAAGAGATAATCTTTGGGGCCAATACATACCGGTGTATCTATGTTGGGATCTACATCTGATGATCACTTACCACCATTAGAAAATAGTGGGGTTGGCCTCTCTATTACAGATATGGTCATGGGACTACTTAGCAATCAGACATGTTGTAGGTGCATTACACGCACGAGCTCTATATGAGCCGACACTCATGGGATATCAAAACAAGTATTACCTCCTCTGTTACTTATGGGATGGAAAATAGTGTGTGACTATAGTATTACTGGGACAAGAGCTTTTCTTGTAGGGTAACACTCGTTATTCAAGAGATTTTGCTTTTGTTGTAGGGTAACAGTGAGTGTTTTGATATTCCATCTAGGCTTTTGATGGTAACAGATTAATTTGATGCTTATATCTCTTAATGGATCCTCTCTCTGTGTGTGTGTATATCTCTTTTTCCATGACAGCACCTATATTTATCACTTTCCTAGGTGGCAATTCTCCTTGCCTCGTCCTCGCATCCATTGCCAAGTGTCGAATGTGGTCCTCCATGTGAGCATGTTCCTTCAGGCCTGAGCTCTCCACTCCATCTCATGATGATATTCTAGAAGATTCCATCTGGGGCATGCTCTTTCCTGGGCCAACCTGTTGCCAGGCTGGCATCTTATCCATGCATAACCGATCATACTTTTCACGTGTTCTACCTTGGGTGCTCAAATTGGCTAAGTCCCGAACCTCCTTTCGCACGTCGCACGCGCTATTTTCTTCCTTAAGCCTTTCTCTTGCACACTTTTTCCTTACACACCATTCTATAATTGGGATCCCGTGTGCCTAAGCACCTTCATACTTGGTCAATATTCCAGGGGCCTAACACTTGTTATTTTCCTTTTTATATCTAGTTTCTCTCTTCATGTGTTTATTACTATATTCTTCATGTTCAGATTTGAGATTCTTTATTTTTGTTTGTACATTTAACATAAAAATGACCTACTTGTCCACATGTGAAGAATTTGAAAGGGATTTTTCCTTTATACTTACCTGAACCTCTTTTCAATATTATTACAAATATTGCCTCGATATTTTCATCATATAAATCATCCTCGAAACTTATTCTTCTTTTTCTTCTTTCTTAGACTAATTTTCTTTCTTGACCTTGAGTGCTACTTCTATCTTGTTAGTCTTGGAGCCAATAGCCCTCATTTCGTATGTTGAAAGAGTGTTATGTAATTCATCCATTGTGAGAGTCTTACTGTCTTTGGATTCTTCTATAGCTGAAACATTTGCATCATACTTTATAGTAAGTTATATCAAAATCTTTTGGATTATAATATATTCTTCTAGTTTCTCACCTAGTCCTCTGATCATATTTATAACTTCATCTATTCTTTACATGTAGGCTGCTATGATCTCATCATCCTTCATCTTCAGATTCTTGAACTGAGCTCTGTAGGTCTCAGTAACTTTTCTAGCTTGAATTTTTCATCTCCTTCATAAATACTTTGAAGTTTGGTCTATATCTCCTTTGTTGTTGTGCAGTGCATAAATTTTACAAACTCTGTTTCAGTTAGGCCGTATAGGATGGCGTTCATTGCTCTTGAGTTGCATTCATATTCTATTTTGTCTCTTTGAAAAGTGATTGGCATGTTTGGAGGATTGTATCCTTTCTCAACACATTCTAAGATATAACAACCAAGTGACATCATATATGATTTCATCCTTATTCTAAAGAATGCATAATTTGTTCCAGTGAAGAGAGGTGATCTAGACAATGATAAACTAGCCTTGTGCTTGATTTACTTACATGCTTGTGAAGAGAGAATCTCCTTGAAGATGTTAAGCTTCTACTAGAAGGATGCCACTCTGAAACCAATTGTTAAATATCACAAGCACTGAGGGGGGTGAATTAGTGTAGATTAAATTTTTTACTTCAATAATAATTTAGAAACCTTTAATGAAGTGCATCTATAAACCATGAGTATTTAAACCAACATATGTCAGAAATGTAACATAGAACACATAATTTATAGTGGGAAACCCTTTTAGGAGAAAAACCAAATTTGAAACCAAGGCTTTATTAGGAACACCAATTCTAAAGCTTACCATGATTTCGATTGAGCACCCAATCAACCTGAAGCACCCATTCCAGTTTCTTCAAGCACCCACTCGAAGATAATCGAGAACCCATTCAAAAATTTAGCAAGCACCCACTTGCAAGGAGCACCAACCCCTAATTTAATTAGCTACAACCAATATATTGTACGAACCTACCCACAAGAAGGATATAACTCTTGAAAAATATAAGCTATGACTTACACTTATTTTACATACAATTTTTGATGATATAGTTTCAAAATTGCTTACATAATGGATTATGATCACTTTTCTGTATCTGTTTGTGTTCTCTTTGTCACTCTCTTTTGCTCATATGATTCAAACTCTCTTGCTCAATCAATCGCCACACTGATTTTCTTCTCATCTGATATATATCTTCTTCACTTCATATGTCTACTCTGATCCTTCCTCTCTATTTTCTTTTTATAGCTCCTTTATCTTGAATTCATTATCTTCTCATTTGGGAAACATTCCCGCACTAGAATCAAATTTATTGTTTATAGAAAATTGACCCATTCCAACGCTTCCTTTGGCATGTCTTGCAATCTTTCCTACTCTATCTCCTTAAAATATGGCCCATTAAATGCATACAATAGACTCCAAATTTATTCTCTATATTCATCTTGATTTTATTGTTTTCTATGCATTTTTCAGTCAAAATTTATGAGCCAATACTTAAGATAGATTTCCCATATTTTACATATTTTGCAATGTGACCTTGATAAGTGATCCGATTTCTTCTCTAATATTTAATTTTTCCTAGAAATCAGGAATTACATAGAGAGTGTAACTATATTTCCATAAAGTCAATGAGCATTAAATGTTAATAGCTGGAATAGTATATTTCTTTATTTTCATAAGCTCAAGTCATATACTCAAATACAATCACCTAAAAATTGAATCACAAATGATTTTGGAGAACAAAATATCACTTGTCCATGTTTAAATCAATTTGATTGTCCTTAAGCCTGTCTAGTTCATATTTTTTTCAATCCATGGGTTTCCTTAGCTTCTTTCATATTTTATTTTGTATCGCGGAACTTCCTTTTGATCCGTGGCTTTTCTTCTTATGGTGTCTTTTCTCTACTTCTTATAGAGTTTACAATGTTTTGCAGCTATACATTTCTTTGTCCAAGTTTCTTATAACTTGTTCCTTATATGGAGATCTTACTTTTAATTGCTTCTTTTTAGTTCTCCACATCCTCTAGTCATTTAATGCTTCTCTTCTTTATCCTCATATTTTCTCTTGACTTCTTTACTCCCGTGGATTTTCCTTTAGACTATCCTTACTTCCGTAGCTCTTTCTTCACATTCTTGGCTTCACCATTCTCACTTGTACTTCATATTTTATATTCTTTTTAATTTGTAGCTTCATCCCTTTATCAATGGCTCTCATTGAGCTTCCATGCTTTCTATAGTTTTGTAACTTCCTACAGACTTCCGTGGCTACCTCTAGGGTTCGGTGGCTATCTTCTCATGTTTGCAGACTTGTAAAATTTTTTTAAGTCCCTTAGAACTTATCCTTAATCATCCTGAAGCCTCTTTAAACTGACACTACCAATCAACCTTCATATTTGTAATTTGTTACCACCTTTTCCATACAAGGTTGATATAGAGATACTTGCACTATACTTTTTCCATCAATGTAGCGTGACATCAATGGTAAAACATATGTCAATGAAAAGGTCCACTACCTTAAAGCACCAATCACACTCATGTGAAATATCATAATCTTCTAATAGTTGCTTATGTTGGGCCTATGGGAATTCACACTAATCACTATTCCTGAAGCCTTAACAACTCTTTGGGTAATCGACTTGCTAGCTCTTTCAATCTTCAAAAATTTATAATTGAGGGGGAGTCCTTGAATATTATTAATCGTCTCAAAGGTTCATCCTAAGTTAATTGGTCAATTGAAAAAATATTGAAGAGGAAAATCAACTAATTAAATCATTTCCTAGATGTACACTTACTCATACTTTTAGGGAAGGTAATAAATTAGTGGACTCCTTAGCTAACCTAAGGGTCATGGCTAATGATTTTAAAATTTGGAACCATATCGCCTTACTCCTCATAATGTACGAATCATCATCAATAAGGAGAACCAACAATCATAAAATTGTGAACGTTGGAGGTTGGAAAGACACTTTTAACATTGTGTGTATCGATTGTTAGGGTAAATATATTATTACCTTAATTAATTATGCATTGCATAATATTGAGTTTTTTTATTAAATGTTATATGGTTATATTTAATCATAACCATCTTATTGTTTTTATTCAAACACTACGGGTGTTGTTATATTGTTTTAACAATATTATTGTTTGTATTAGTTCATGGGTGTACCTGTGCAACATCCTTTATTGTTTGTATCCGGCTATGCAATACACACACACACACACACACACACACACACACACACACACACACACACACACACACACACACACACACACACACATATATATATGCCTCGCACCTATGTATTGAGAATGATTTCACATTAATATAATTATATAGGCTTCCATCCCTATTTGTGAAATTACATTTGGTACCAAAGAAATATATATATATATGCTCGCACCTATGTATTGAGAATGATTTCACATTAATATAATTATATAGGATTTCATCCTTGTTTGTGAAATTACATTTGGTACCAAAGCAAGAATCTAGACCTGTGAAGCAGAGAAGGTTGGAGAGAGGAAGAAAAATGTTTTGGAGAAGATTCTACACTCCAGGAGAGCTTGTGTTGCCTCCAACAACTTCCCGAACACCCTGCATCCCCACAACCTTCCTCGCCATTCTCCAAGTGTTTGTAAGGAAAATTATTTTTTCCTTGGTGCCCCATGCACTAGGCAAAATTTTCTCCCTAGAAGTTAATTTAAATTTTCTTTATCCCTATTAGGGGTTTTATCTCTAATTTAGAGGTGCATCTGTAGAGGTCACTTACACTTAGCAGATAGCTACATTTGGTGCTAGAAAACTCTATAGAGGAGACAGAGCTCAACATTGAGCTCATTATGAGCCCCGGTGAGCTCCTCATTCAAGTACATCGGTGAGTCTTTTGAAGAGCTCAAAACGAGTCATCAAAGTGAGATATTTCATTGGGCATTCAAAACCGATAGGTGAGATGTTACACTATATCCACGCACCACCAAGCACCTAGATATAACCAATCTCACAAAAATAAGTTGGTGGACTGAGTTCCCAACAAAAGTGTGATGTGGTTGAAATGAGAAGTTGTGAATCGAGCCCTACAATACTACAACAAACCCTCATGAACCCATCGGTTCAAGTTTTGTGTGATTGATCAAATAGCAAAACAATAAAAATTGGCCAAATTTATTTTTAGTGAAGCCATTTGAAGTCAAACCCTACACAAAACAAAATCAACAAATCGAGATCCACTTGACCCGCACTTCTCGCCATGCCTCTCGCACATTCAATACAGGTGGTCAAATGTTTTGATCCATCCTCCAACAAATGATCCTGCAAACAATACAAAAGTGGATTGATAAAAACAAAGAAGATGGTTGGATAACATTAAAACAAAGCCAAAATGAGGCATCCAAACCTATGACCTACGTGCAAATGAAAGCAGAGGCAAACAAACATCAAGGAAAGTGGCTAAAGCAAATAAAAATAGAGGAAGGAAATAAAAATGAAGGAGGACAAGAAAAGGAAGAGCTAGACATCTAGATTCTCGAGACAAAAACCTAAATGCATTCTCCATGCTCACATGCCATGTGGATATCATCATTGCCACATTTTTTTATGAGGTCACATTTTTTCAAAGGTTAGTCAATTTATTTGACTTTAAATTCTCGTATTTCTATTTTATTGCATATGCAATTAAAGCGCCTAAGTGGCTAGTGAGAACATCTTGAGGAGGTGATGTTTGGGGTTTGACCCCCACCCCCAACTCATTTTTTAAACCAATTTGAATTTGGTGGTAAAATTGGTGAAATTTCCAAAACCAAAGGTAGCTAAACAACTTAGTCATAACTAAACATGCCTCTATAATTTTAGTGAGAAAACCCTACTTTAGGGCAAAAAAAAAAATCTCCTAGACCTCTTATTTTTTCATTTTGAGCAACTTTTAAAGGAAGTATACCAAAAATTGCATTTTCAGCTATTGTTTTGCAATTTTTGGCATAGTGGGTCATTTTGGGCTCCGGAGGCCACCAGGGCCCGTAAAACAAAAAAATTGTCTGCCATTCAATTTTTCAAATTTTTTTGAATGTAATTATATACTTCAATATATTGTACTAATTTTTAGGTTGCCATAGTCAACTGAAAACATTGTAACTACTCATAAATCGGGAAGAATATTGTACTCAAAAATAATAAAATTTGGTTCTAAAACACTCACAAGATCCTAGATCTCATTCACAGTGTTCGGTATATACACAAAGGCCTGCCTGGGAAGCGCTTACGGGTAAATTCATCGTGACTACTGCTTACACTTAACACCTAATATAGTTGCAACAACATCGTCTAGGCATCGACCCTTTAAATCAATGGGGAGTAATAAGGACATAGTGCACACACTATGAGCCATCCCATCCGTCTGTGGATGATTGTATGACATAAATATGGACTGAGAAATTATCCAAGTATATAGAAAATTTACGTGTGCGTATGAGGATATTTATTTGGGACATTGTTAATAATCACACAGCACCCCTTTCGGTTACATCTCATCTTGGTACCACGTATCAAATTATTTCACATATGTTAACACCTCTTTCACGTATCGCCAGTATATAGAAAGGGTGAGCTTCTTCCATGTACTGATGGGTATATCGGAAGGGCACATATATAGAAAGGTTTGGTATATCAGAATGATAGTATATAGATTGGGAGACCTTATACCTAGAGTGATAAGATCCTAACCATGTCAGTGGATTTTGAAAAATAGGCACCAATGGCCCCAAATTTTTTCTTCTAGATTCACAACTACTCAAAGGAAACAACTATGCTGCATGGAAGACAAAAATCAAGACACAACTTGTGTTTTAAGAGATTTTTCCTATTGTAAATGGTACTTTGACCATATCAACTACGATACAACGCAACAATGATAGTTTGATAGATCGATCGTAAGGTTGAACTCATCATTTTGTTTGGAGTGTCCTGACGATGTGCAACCCCACATTTGAGATACCAAAACAACCAAATAAGTGTGGGATAAGTTGAAAAAAATATGCGGCCAAAAATAAGAATGTCATAATGAATTTGTAGAGTTAGTTACACACACTGAAGTTCAAGAAAAATGAGAAAATTGAAGCTTTCTTTAGAAGAGTTGCAAAGTTGAGGGCTTCACTTCTATCCTTGGGAGAAGTGTTCATAGATGAATCTCTCATTACCATTGTTCTAAGAGCTCTCCCTTCTTCTTACAACATTTTTGTAACAACACTAAACATGTTAGATACAACAGTTAGTTTTGACAAGCTGGTAAGCCTACTGCAACAAGAAGAAGCTATGTATAATAAGGATGATGAAGAAGAGCATGATACTTTCTTTGCATCAAAAATGGAAAGGAAAAGGTAAAGGAAAACCTAATTCTGTCAAGTCCCAAAATCAATATCAACATCAAGGGGACAATAAATAGAATAAGAAATGTCCAATTTGTAAAAGAGGACATGACTTAAAAGATTGTTAGTATAATACTTACAAGAAAGGTTCATACCTCCACAACAACAATATTACAAGGGACATTCTAGCCACAATCAAGGGAAGAAAAGGGGTAACTAGAAAAGAAAACCCTATCAAAGAAGGAAATATTGTTGAGTAATAAGAACAATTAGATAATAAAGACTACTTGTACACTATTTGATCAAGTGAACCTTCCACGTCATCTAGTGATGTTTGGTATGTTGATTTGGGAGCCACTCGACACATGACTCGGTTTACTTCAATGAGGGACATGCCTTCGAAAACCATGTTTCGTTGGGTGATGCTTGTCATACACAAGATAGGGGATTAAGAACATTTCTCTACCCCTTGGCACATGCAACTCGTAGACTATTAGATGTCTTATATGTCCCCGGGTTCACAAAAACCTCTACCGTCGGTTAGTAATTTCCTAGATCACAACTTAAAATTGACTTTAATAGTCATTCTAATGAGAAAATGTGTTTAATTCGAGACAAATCACGAGGCTCAAAAATAGTTAAAAATCCTCCAATGTGGGATGCATGTTCCATCTTGATTTTTTCCACAGAGATGATCAAGCACTTGTAGCTAAGAACTCTACCTCTGCGCATAGTTGTGGCATCAAAGACTTGGTCATGTTAGTTTCAATTATATCGAGACACTTCACCGGCGCAATATGGTACATGGGTTACCATCTCTTCAGAAGGATATAGATAAATGTCCTCACCGCCACTAGCAGTAAACAACACAGAGCTTCATTTCGGAAGAGTAGTGTTTGAGCTCATGGTAAGCTTGACCTTGTTCATACCAATCTTTACAAATCCGTCTGCAACCAAGTCATTCGGATTATAGTACTTCATGCTTTGTGTTGATGACTATTCAAGAAAATGTGGATTTTTTGTCTTCACAAGAAAAGTGAAGCTTTTGAAACCTTAAAAATTCAAAGTAGTTGTTCGAACCAAACCGGTCATCACATCGTAACTCTTTGATCAGATCGAGGGGGAATTCACCATTGATGAGTTCAAATACCACCTAAAACTCATGGGATTTTAAAATAAATATTTAATATGTTTCTCTTGGTAAAATCTTAACTCAATCTTTTGTTGAAGGAACATAAATATTACTATTAGGTATCTACAAGTAAATATTTAAATAAACCGTATACCACCCTATTAGACTCTACTCTATTTACTTGTAGATACCTAATAGTTAATGATCTAATTAGACTCCTACGTCACAACTTAACAAATGGTTATGTGATCCTACTTTCCAACCTACATTACGTTGTCTTCTAGAAAATGACATAGGTCCAAATCTAAATCTTCCATTCATGAGACGCCTACCACCAATCCTAATTCCTCTCGTGAGTCATCTTCTTCTCACAATCAATCTTTCACTCTTGTCGAACCCATTTCTTATATTCATCCTTCTATGACTAAATAAAAAAAACCTCTACTTGATTGATTTCTCTCATAATGAAGAAACTATTAAACTACACGAAGATATCCCTTTAGAGGATTGTAAACAAGGATTCTTTCTAGAATGTGATACACTCACGTATTGGGAAAAAAGTTAATTCCTTTTATCAAAATATAAAGGAAGAGCCTAAGATCATGGAACTTGATTCTTCTTCTATTGTTCCATCTTCACCTTCTTCTAAGCATGAGGAGATTTTGGGATCTAGCATTGATCCATGGCTTATCTTCTCATTACCCAATCATTCCTTATCTATCATCATTCCTCAATAAAAATCTCACCTTGGGTTACCGTTGAGTAGCCCATCGTCTTCTTCTATACTTGGACCACCCCCAGGTAGTCCTCTATTTTCTACTTGTGGGTCACCTCTTAGTAGCCCATTACCTTCTATTCTTGGTCCACGTCCTAGTAGCCCTTCATCCTCTTCTATCTATGGGATGCCTCCGAGTAGTCCCTCCTCATCTATACTTGGGCCACACCCTTTCATCCCTTCAGCATATTCTTCTATTCTTGGGCCATGTCCTCATAGCCCAACTTCTTCTATCTTAGGGCCATATCCTTGTAACCTTTCGTCATCTTCTATTAGTGGCTCACCTCCTGGTAGCCCATCCTCTTCAATTCTTGGACCATATCCTCTTCATCCTTCTACCAATGATCAGGAAAACCCACCATCATTTATCTCATCCTTATCATCAATCATAAACGTTCACTCTCTTCTCCCACTTATCTAAGGTTAGAAAAGTCACGCGTCAAGATATAAGAAACCCAAACAGTTCATTATCAAGCTAAGATCAACACTTCTAAGAGCTTTATAGCTCCCAAAAAATCAAACAATTTCAAAATTGTAAATCAATCACGATTCAAGAACGCACATCAACATAACCATCAAGTATGGCGTAAAGTGCGTAAACCTCTAAATAGGAAACTCAAGCTCCTGCATATGAAATCCATGTTTGAGGACCAAATGATACAACTATCTCACACCTCACCCTTGTGTAAGAAAAAGAGAACGTGAAAACCCCACAAGAGTAGGCCCTTGATTCTAGTCCCACCCTCTCTCCGATTCACAAGCTATTTAGTTTCTCCAGTACTTCACAACAACAACAAACAAAATGAGAGGTAAATACCCCAAGTGAAGGATGGTTGGGAGAAGCACTCCCAAGGAAGAAGAATGTGAAGGTGAAGTTGGAGGAAGTGGACATTAAAAGTGTCATCTCTGTGAGACCACCTAGGGTACCCAAAAAGGCTAAAATTATGTCAAGAACTATGGTGGGACCACAAGGAGATAGATTTGTGGGTATCACTACTCCACAAGGTGACATTTTGAGGGATGATGTTACTCCTTCTAATTATCAAATTACAAAAGTCCCATTGGGGAAACTGACAATTGAGGGTTTGAAGCATGAGGTCACAGTTGCAATGGGAGGCCTCTTCTAGAAAATGGATAAAGATAGGGAAACAAAGAAGAAATTGAAAGAGAAATTTGACATCTTGTCAACTTATGTGCAAAAGTGGTTGCACCTAATCTAAAATATGCATGGAATTGGTAATAGAAAGGACCCTAAATGCGAGTTTTTGTATCTATCATTTATAAAGTTTAGATGTTAAACATTTACCAATTTTCCTATCCATAAGAAATATAGAAGGAGAGTTTTGATATGACCAACCAATGTGGATCTCCGTGTATTAAAATAATGGGTAACTCAAAGAATAATTAACATTATCCTATTTTTGTCAACAGGGTAATCATTATATGACAATGCAAAGTTATGTGTTCAAACCTTTCTAATAACATTTATAGCAATGACAAAGACAATGAAAGAATGACACTCATGACAACCTTGCACGATATACACACACATATGACAATGCTTTAAATGTAATGAGTGTTAAGAACCTAGAATGTTCGTAAGGCGTTGTTAACTAGAAATCCACAAGGAAAACTCTTGCGGTTGATATATATTGTTGTTTAAGCGTGCATGGAGAATGACCTACGATAATGGTCTATAAAAATGGTTCATGACCAACCATTTTTTTGTTTATTAAATTCAACTACTACATTGGGTTGACATGGTATTCCAAGTCCACTTCACATATATCTATCTATAAAATGTCTTGGGACAAGTGCGGAGATAACTCCCCTTTAAATTGATGTCTATTCAACCTACCCACAATCAAAAGGGAAGACGTTGTAAATATCAACTTACTGCACCGCATCTTTTATCTCCTTCAAACAATTGACAAAAAATGACACATCATTCATATGTCCCAAGTTGTGGTAAATAAGAGATTCACATAGGTTCCCCCAACATTTTACCCACCTTTACAAATCTCCTCCCTCTAACACCTTATTTCCCCCTCTTCCTCCTATAATGTTTCACTCCCTCATGTTTACCTTCTTTGACGCATCCCCTTCAACGTCTCCATTGCACCATTGTGTGATTATCAGTTTCTATTGCTTTATTTTTATGCTTATAGGCATTGTCTACATAAGATGACCACGACTACTTTTGATGTGTACAATAGATATCAACGATTTTTGTTTCATTTTGTACATGGTCATTGATGAAATAAATGTCAATCATTTGTATCTCAAAGTTGCCACATTTTCTTCTCATCTCATATGTCTAGAAGACTTTGCATATGAATAGGGCGGGAGGAATGAGACAATAACCACTAATCATGCATTGTCTATGAAACAAATGGGTGCATTTATGAAAAATGCAGATTTTTCCCCGTTCACGAAGTCTGAAAAGCATATGGGGTAGCTTGTGCGCTTTATTGTGAGAGATGTCTACATAGCCGCCAACTTGAGGCCCTTAACGTCAACCTCCTTGACTCTAGCATACACTAAATTGGTATCATATTTATGAGCTCTACGAACATGTTTGGTAGGTAGATAGTTGTAGAACAATGAGGTTGGCTAAGTTGGGTCGATGAGAATGCAATGTATTTTCACATAAGAGTGAATGACAAGTGGATTAAATATGGACTGACTCATTCAACCAAAGTGGATTAATTCATAGCCATATTTAACATGTAGCCACTTATAGATGGTATACAAATTCGAATTCGCCCAAGCAACTTTGAGCAGAGAGGTTTTGTTATAACAATACCAATATTTTTAAGTAGTTGTGTCTAGAGTTAATGCTTCAGGGTTGTGATGTATGTGACCTACATTTTGTTAAGTCGATTTCATGTTATCAAATTTGTTACGATCCTTATCATGTGTCAAAAAAATAATTGATATATCATTTTTTTTTGTTCTTAAGTATTTTCTATTTTCATTATATTTACAAAAAAAAAATTCCATTGTATAAGTTCAACGTTTATGTTATGAAAACACATAATAATATAATTGCAATAATCCAAAACCATAAAGGCAAATGTCCCCTATTATGATCTTTGTTATATGTGGCAAAAAAATATTCTTAATTTACCATGTTTCTTATTATAAAATATTTTCTATTTTTCTTGTGTTTTCAGTTTTTTTTTTTGCATTAAATTAGTGATTATTAAATCATTCAATAATGTATTTATACTAATCCCAAAAACTTACACATCCATTTAAACAAGAATTTGTTAAGTTAGCGGCTATTAAGATAGATTTAATACTCAACAATGATTTGTATCGATTATTAATATCTAAGTGTATAATATTACAATGATGATTTAATTTTAATCTAAATATGAGTGTGCACATAAAGATCTTCCCCTCCAACCATTCCCAAATTTCAAGATAATTCAAGATACCTAATAGGAAATCTAAGATATCTCCTTTTACTTATCATTTTGTAAATATAAAAAGTGAATGTTTTTGTCATCCGTATCCTTATCCGTCAGCATGACAGTCCTTTTACTTGGAACTACTATTAAACCCACATTAGGTATCTTAGGTTTATTGAAATGATACATCTAGTTTATATAATATGATCTAACCATTTCCAAACATTGCAAGAGTGTCAAGTTTCGATAGTTGTCCGACATCTTCAAAGTTTTGACAACTCTCTTTAGTGTTAGGTTTCTACAAGTGTCCAACAAGGTTGAACTTATGATACTCCCTATAGTGCTTCGGGCCTTTGGGATTGCTAAGTAGGTCCTCAAACCCAAATTGTCCAAATCGAAGTAATCAGTTCACTCCTCCTTTGAAATTCCTCATGTCGGATCCTGGTTCATCACAAATACATCAAACTATTGTGGTCGAACTATTATGGGTTATAAATAGTTCGATAACCTAAGATAACTAGGGCAAGATAATAAATATACCTATGCCCTAATAGTGGGGTGGTACAAGTAAATTTTCTATATAATAGTAAATTAAATAGAAACCCACTTTGATGATTCCATCATTTTGATACCAAGGAATAAGGTTAAACAACAACCTTATACCATACCAATTTTTTTGGTCTTTCCCTTTATACATGACTCAAAGATTTGGTAAAATTTTATCCACCAATAAAAATAAAGGACCAAACACTAACAATCCATAAAATGCATCAGGGGTTAGAAAACTGGATGAGATATAACACAAACCCATGTTGAAGTTTTGCATCCTACTTAATATCATAATCCATTTACATATGGGTAAAAATAACCCTTAATCATTTCACCCACTAAATTGGAGATACATAAGTTCTACGATCTCGTAGGAACCTTTTAAGATTGCACCAATAAAAATGAAGAAATTAAACTCTAAAATAATATGCATTATATTGGTTCTATACCCCTTTTTTAGGTTTAGTATGCTTATTTCAAACTTTGGGTGATATATTCCTTTAAAATTTATCAATAAACATTGGGAAATGACTCTCCTTTTCCCAACTTACCCAATTCAAAAAATATAATGAGAGGGTTATAGATTATGCCATGTAAATTACAAGAATATACTCTCTCTAGGGCCTAAGAAAATTGATGAGGGTGAGTTAATTAAAGTATTCATTATTGGCCTTATCGTACTACTTAGTAAATATATAATTCACCGGTAGGCATTCACCTTTGAATTTTCCTTTGCTTTGGAAAATTTCACAATCCGTAATGTTTTCCTAGCGAAATTTTTGACAATATTAATTTCTCTTATACCAACATAAATATATAAATATTTATATTTTGACATTACCATAGAAACTGCTCAGGCCTTGGCGTACCTCCAGAGCATCAATCCACCTATATTTCACAGGGACGTGAAATCCACTAATATTCTCCTAGACAAAAATTTCACTGCAAAACTTGCAGATTTTGAACTTTCCCGATTGGTGCCTATGAATGTCTCACACGTTACCACTACTCCGCAAGGCATGCCCAGTATGTTGATCCAGGTTACCATCAATGCTCTCGGCTAATAGAAAAATTTGATGTTTACAGCTTTGGGGTTTTTTGGTGGAGCTTCTCTCTGCAGAATTACCGATCAAAGAATCTGCCAAATTAATAGGTGTTGTGCCGCCACTATCTCTGAATTATATACGGATGAGATGGCCCAACATAACCTCGAGAAAAAGTTCATAATTATTTTTTAGGCATGGAGTTAATAAGTCCACTTATCAAATGTTGAAACAATCAGTGACAAACATTATTGGAAATTTGTTTAGTTAGTGATTCTAACAAGGAGATGTAAGGCTAATTGGGAAGGGAAGGGAAGGGAAGGGGGATAAAATGGTACCCAAGAAAACCAAAAAAATTGTACATTAAATCAAAATTATATGTCGGTATTACTCTTACATTTAATGTAAACTAAAAAGGATTTGCTAGAATTATTTACTATTTATATGTCTTACTTGGGATATGTTCACCATTTTTTTTTTTTTTTGTCGTTAGGCCATACACATACATCACAAATTTTATGTAAGGAGTAGTAGTCAATAAATTTGTAACATAGTACTTGTTAATTTTCACAAACATCACATTTAGTTTTCAGGCTCTTTCCCAATGACATCTTGAATGGGTTTAGGAGTATCCCTTGTACAAAATAACGGAACCCCTGCAATGTTCACGAAAATATCGAAGCTACTTTTTTACGGTATATCGCACTCATAAAAAAGTTTGGGAAGAGCTATCACAACACAAAGTATGGAAGAATAGGACGTAAAAAAATTAGTGTGGGCATGTTCAAACTTCACGGTAACATCATAAATCAGTAACTAGGGTAGAGGCTGGGAAGATAAGTATCGAGAGAATATTTCCAACATGCGGTGCCACTTTTTCCATGAAGATTGAAATGTGAGTTTCAATATTCATATGGTCCTCCTCCTCATGGTAGGAAATATCGGGAAGCTTTGTGAAGTGGATGTCAACGCGGAAGAGGCCAACAACTAAGCATAACTCTATTGCTTCACAAAGTGTTGTATCCACTTTTTTTTATCACGGTTATGGAAAACAAGTGCTAAACCTGAATAATCAACTCATCTAGACCCCCTTCTCTGAAAACCCCACTTCTTCTATGCTTATATCTCTTACCGTATCTATGCTCTCTTAGTGTAGGTTATCAAATGAGTGTATATCTTATCCCTTAATTTCTCTCTCTATCAGATTTTCTATAATACTAGAAAAATAGATAGGATTACTCATAATCAATATTTTTCTAAATATTTTTGTAAAGAAATTACAGTATCGAGAGAAATAATGTGATGGGATGGGCTGGTAACATGGTAACTGTGTTTTTCTTTTTCTTTTTGTCTGAGAGAGAAGAATAAAACCCGGTAATGGAGGCACAAAGGAGCTGGGGAAAGTGAGAGCATTTACCATGAAGGAACATTGAAGAGGGGTCCTCGGCCATTCATCCATACGTGGTTCAACAAAAAGCAGGCCCACATAGGAATGCACCGTGGCCAAACCCTACAAATCAAAACCATATCTTCCCCAGCCATCCTGAAAATCAAAACCATAACATTTACCCCAAACACACAAAACCCCAAAATAGAAGGAAATTATCCAAAAAAATATTTTGAAACCTTTAGGCTACATTGCCAGGATGTGCCCTGACCCCCCGTGAATCTTGTCTGATACGTACAGATACGGATACGTAAATGAAATATGAGTGTAAATGAATACTAAGATGTTCTCCTAAATGTCCTAGATAACATTCACTTTTTATATTTACACTCATATTTCACTATATACGGATGACAATAACCTAAGAGTGTCATGTCATGTTTGGAAATGGTTAGATCAATTACACTAGGGTAGTATACATGTAATTTTTGATCTAAGTATAAGGTAAGGTTGTCAAGATACATAAGGTTGTCCATATTCCTTCAAAGTGAAACATTTCAAGTTTTATCAAGTTATTTTTCTCTTGATAGAATCACATCAAGAAAAGAGGAGGACGTTGTCTAGAAAACATATAAATGATTAGGTACCTTATACTACCAAGATCTCATGATTTGTAGGCTCTGGAGACGAAATGCACATTTCATGGCCTGATGCATCCATGCAACATGTCGATACATCCTCCAACCCTTTCCTAACACACTTACATTACTTACACTAACCAATGTGACTCACCAAGTTTCTAAAAACTCACCCACTCGATAAACTATTGCTTGGCCTCACGGATCATCAAGTTGCCTCGGTAAGGCAATATACTACCACACCGACCAACCCCTACTACCACATTGATCACCAATGATCTTGCTCATGATCTCAACTCGTTGATCCATTTACATTGCTTGACCCCTCCACATTTATAATAGCTTGACCAAGTTATATATAAGGTAGACTTACTTGAGTGAAATGCGTCGGCTCAATGAGGTAAATTTTAGCTTGATCACCTTAATTGGCCCCCATGGACATTTTTAACCATTTTTTCAAATTTAGTGAGGATTTCTCAAAATTCTTAGATTCTAGAGACCATGTCGGGGTCATAAAATACCTTAAGACTGATTTTTCCATTTTTTACATTTTTTCCCCTTTTTCTTGAAAGTGGGCCCAGGGACCCATTTTTACCTGGCAAAGCTCTTCGACCTTGAATGGCCTGAAATTGGTTTGATTGACCTGAATGGCCCCAATTATTACCTCGAATGATGTTAAAATCTCTTTAAATATAAAATTAACTTATGAAACCCATAATTCACTTATGACAACCTTTCTAGTGCAGGCCAATTCTACCCCCATTGTGCATTTTACCTCGAGGGTAAAAACCATAACAATTTGGTGACTCACGGGGCATATAATTGCTAGGTGGGATGGACCAGCTTACATTGATGCCTCCATTAGGCATGGAGTCATCATTGATAGCCTGAAACTAATCCAACAATTTGAATTTATGATCCTCGTTTACTTGAACAATGCTTTGAGCAGTGACCTACATTGACCATCTCAATTAAAATATTTCGAATTAATATTTTTGTGAGAGTGGAAAATTGTCTTGAGCTTGGGTTCCCACTTTTCCTTCAATAAATATTCCATGTTGGACTGCATGATAAACACCTTCATTCCTTAGACATCATGGAACTCTATTAAATTTTTATTCTTTTTCAATCCATGAGATGTTTGAAACACTACTATGGGGTTGAGGCACCCATTGCATCTACTAACTTTTTGATTTTTGTAAGGGGATAAGAATCTCAACTGATTGACCTTAAGGAACAAGAGGATGGAACTCATTGAAATCTGTCCCTTGTCATATTTTGGTTTCTCTACATTTTCATTGTCTTGATAACTACAACTAGTCCTTATAATGTTGAGCTTCTTTCATGGCTTGTTGAAGGCATACTAGATTGTTTTACTATGATGAAACATTGAAAACACTCGAGAGAATATCTTCTCTTTTCTTTTCCGCATTATTTGTTAAAAAATGAGGAAATACACATTTAGGAGAACATCTTAGTATTCATTTACACTCATATTTCACTATATACGGATAATGACAATAACCTAAGAGTGTCATGTCATGTTTGAAATGGTTAGATCAATTACACTAGGCGATATACATGTAATTTTTGATCTAAGTATAAGGTAAGGTTGTCAAGATACATAAGGTTGTCCATATTCCTTCAAAGTGAAACATTTCAAGTTTTATCAAGTTATTTTTCTCTTGATAGAATCTCAGCCTTGAGAGGCACAATAAAACCACAACTAGTGATTCCATTTGATAAACAACCCACTCTCTAAGTTGCATAACTTCCTTAGTTTCCATCCATTTCCATCCATTTTCTTCCATATCTTCCCCATTTTCTTCCATTTCATGAATTTGTGCAATCATGAATTCATTCCTTGCGTATGGAATTCACATATTTGGAAGTGCATTCCACCTCTAATATACTCTACAAATTCTCCAGTTAGTGTTATGATCAAATTCAAAACCACTATTCTTACCCCTATGAGCAGTATCAAAATCAGTTTGGCTATGGAGCTTATCAAGAGAAAGGGTATGCATGTAGTGACAATAGTTACATGGAGAGAACTTATTTTCTAGAGAAGATTTAAATAATAGAGGCTAATATGGTGCATTCCTAGGCAACATCTCGAAAAAAGCATTCGAGAATTGGCTATATGGCACCTTGTCCATGGGAAGGCCCCTTTCAAGATATTATAGCCCATAGTAGAAGATAGATTTCATGGTTGAAATGCTACCCCAACTCACACAATGGACCAAGGAGATTGAGGCTTATGAGCTTGATGCAAGATAACCTTATCCATGGATAATTCAATCACCATCTTTTTGTTCTTCTTTTTCTCATTCCCAAACTTTATCATTTCAATAGTGTCATGAATATCATTTCTTACATGTTTCCCCAAGTGTTGAGTTACCTTATCCATCCCGTAATATTCCACATCATCTCAAATTACGTACTCTTTTCCCTTCTAAACCCAAGTCCCCTTCATAAGAGAAAATTTCAAACCCCTTCCACAATCATCAACAATATACATATCGATTGAAACCAAACCCACCCCTCCTCTTTCATTGCAAAATCCATGTCGGAAGAGATTCACCCAAAAATTCAAGAAGAGAAACAATAATAAGATCCCAACAAAGAAGAAATTACAAGATTCTTAAGGAATTAGGGTGTAAAATTTCCAATATAAAAGATTACCTTGCTAGTCAAGCCTTCGGATGAGGCTAAGGTTAGAGAAGAAAAGGTGATGAAAGATGAAGTTGTAGTAGTGGAAGAAAATCAAGAACAAGAAGAAGAGGATCAACAATTAGTCTATTCGGAATGAATTTTCCATGAGGGTAATCTACTTTCGGGAAGTATTGATTAACCACCAACTACGAGAATCAGGTAAGATAAGAAGCAACAAATCCAAATCCATAAAAGAGGAACATGATCATACCCCGAGGAGAACTATAAAATATCAGAGGTTTGAAGACCAAAGAATGCCACAAAATATACTTTAGTCCTTCCTCCTACTTCATCGCCTCAATATTTTGATGAAAATGATAAGTTTGAGCTCTCAAACTTCATATTCTAAGATGAGGGGAATCATGGTATACAAGCTACAAATCGAAGAACACGATGGAGAATGTTGGTGGCACACCAAGAAAATGAGGAGGTATCCTATTTATCTACCTTGGAGGATTGTCTTAGTGGAGAAGAAACCTAAGAATCACAACATTTTCTCTTCCATCATCAACCTTCCAAACACAAGATCCTTCTCTCATGATGGAAGCAATCAACAACTTGTATTTCATAAAATTCCTTTTGAGATAATATTGGAGGAATTGAAACTTCCAAAATATTTAGTGGATAAGGGGGAGTAGCTCCCAAGTGAGAAGAAATGTACAAATACTTGCATCAAGCCACCAAAGGTTCCATTAAGTGTTGCATGAAATCATAATGAGCCACATGTTGCAAGTATTTCCATAGTACCAGGAGTTAAAAGAGTATTAAAGTGCCAACCATTTCATATCATTCACTAAGGTGACACATCAGTTGTCTATAGATGTGCAAAAAGTAAAATCCACTTATAGAAAAACACCTTTTGAAGGAAAGTATGCATAAGGTCTTTCTTATTCAAATTGAAACTCGGAGTAGTGGGCACATCGATAGACCATACCGTTCCCCATCGGTATGTAGCTTTGTTGGAGCTCGTATCAAAGTTTCCATAACTAACCATGGGTATGTATGATTTATCATTTTGTAAATAGTTTGTGGTTCATGTTTCTCTGAGTGTTTTCAATGTTTCATCATAGTAAAACAATCAGTATGCCTTGAACAAGCCATGAAAGAAGATCAACATTATAAGGACTAGTTGTAGTTATCAAGACAATGAAAATGTAGAAAACCAAAATATGACAAGGGACAGATTTCAATGAGTTCCATCCTCTTGTTCCTTAAGGTCAATCAGATTGAGATTCTTATCCCCTTACAAAAATCAAAAGTTAGTAGATGCACGATGGGTGCCTCAACCCCATAGTAGTGTTTCAAGCATCTCATGGATTGAAAAAGAATAAAAATTTAATAGAGTTCCATGATGTCTAAGGAATGAAGGTGTTTATCATGCAGTCCAACATGGCATATTTATTGAAGGAAAAGTGGAAACCCAAGCTCAAGACAATTTTCCACTCTCACAAAAATATTAATTCAGAAATATTTTAATTGAGATGGTCAATGTAGGTCGACTTTTGTTCGGCATTGTTCAAGTAAACGAGGATCATAAATTCAAATTGTTGGATTAGTTTCAGGCCATCAATGATGACTCCATGCCTAATGGAGGCATCAATGTAACTGGTCCATCCCACCTAGCAATTATATGGCCCCGTGAGTCACCAAATTGTTATGGTTTTTACCCTCGAGGTAAAATGCACAATGGGGGTAGAATTGGCCCGGGCACTAGAAGGGTTGTCATAAGTGAATTCTGGTTTCATAAGTTAATTTTATATTTAAAGAGATTTTAACATCATTCGGGTAATAATTGGGGCCATTCGAGTCAATCAAACCAATTTCGAGCCATTCAGGTCGAAGAGCTTTGCCGGGTAAAAATGGGTCCCTAGGCCCACTTTCAAAAAAGGGGAAAAAATGTAAAAAATGGAAAAATCAGTCTTAAGGTATTTTATGACCCCTCCATGGTCTCTAGAATCTAAGAATTTTGAGAAATCCTCACTAAATTTGAAAAAATGGTTAAAAATGTCCATGGGGGCCAATTAAGGTGATCAAGCTAAAATTTACCTCGGCGGTGACGCATTTCAACTGCAAGTATACCTTATATATAACTTGGTCAAGCTATTATAAATGTGGAGGGGTCAAGCAATGTAAATGGATCAACGAGTTGAGATCATGAGCAAGATCATTGGTGATCAACGTGGTAGTAGGGGTTGGTCGGTGTGGTAGTATATTGCCTTGCAGAGGCAACTTGATGATCCGTAGGCCAAGCAATAGTATATCGAGTGGGTGAGTTTTTAGAAACTTGGTGAGTCACATTGGTTAGTGTAAGTAATGTAAGTGTGTTAGGAAAGGGTTGGAGGATGTATCGACATGATGCATGGATGCATCGAGGCCATGAAATGTGCATTTCGTCTCCCGAGCCTGCGAAATCATGAGATCTTGGTAGTGTGTCAAGGGTCTCGAGTTAGAGTTTCACGTCGAGTTAACATATTGGGATAAAATGGTGTAAAAACATGCCCCAACCCTAATGCAAGTGTACAATAAAACCCTTACCTCAAACAACTAAACCATGAGCTCGCTTGAAGTAAAGTGGAAGTGAAGGGAAGAAAAAAAAATGCAAGGCTGACCAATCGATGTAAATTTAAATGGAACCCTTGAACCCAACATGAAAAAGCTTGGTTCCTAACATGAGTGATATGCTAGGAGGTGGTAGGTGGTGAGAAATGATGGGGAATCGGTGAGATTAAGCTGTAAAATCAACTTGTACTAAAAATTGAATAATTGTTTTCTTGCTTATCATTTTTAAGAAAACTTATAGTCATTAGAAATCTAGTCAAGAGTGGCACACGATAGAGTGATTAAAATCAAAATAAAATAAAATTAGGATGGTGAAAAGAATAGGTGAAGATAAAGAACAATGGTGGCCATAACCAGGTGTAGGAATGAAATAATTGCAAGCATGGAGGTCAATCCTTCTCCCACAAGGAAGGGTACACTAGAGTATGGGATTTATAGACCAGTCCATCACTACTACATGTGGAATGATAAGTTTTGGCGATGATGGGAGCATGATTTTTGGGTTTCTTTCTCTCTCTCATCTATTTCTCCTATAAAATTAAAAGGGGTTGCACAAAACAAGTTTTTGGTCATTTTTCTCCTTTGCACCCTATTCCTCTTTCCTTCATCTTGGATGTTGTGAATTTCATGGGGCTTAAGCCATTCCTCCAAAATTTATAATGGCATTCTTTCCTTTCCCTATTGTAATGTACTATGTAAATTCATTTGGAGAAACAAAGTTGTGCTTGCGTTAATTCTTCTAGCCTTTCATGGTTTGATTGTTCTTTCTTGCCTCTCATTCTTGTCATGTGTTATGTGCACATAATGTTTCCATTTTATGGTTTTGGTATTGTTGTATCTATTTGGAAATGGTGTAACGTGTGTAATTTAGTCTACGGTTCTTGATCACCCTATCCAAGTGCACTCTTGTCTATTTTCCGAGGGTTTGAAATATGTCTAACATGTCCTTTTCTTGGTGTATCACTACTCTTAGTGTAGCTTTCATTTCATGCAATCTCTCTCCTTGTCTCCTTGGTATGTTTAGAATAGGATTAGATAGGTTTTTTCTTACACTAAGAGTAGTTGTGGCGGGTAGAATTAGGAAGAGGAATAGACCTTATTTGGAGAGCTATCCCATTTTGTAAGGTCCCTCACTTAGGATAGTTCCATTATATCTGATTACAGTGAATGCTCCATTCACACCTTGGCCATTTTGGGGTTGCTTTGTAATTTTGCACTGAAACAGTGCTACTTCTAAAAATTCTCCTAATTACTGAAAGAAAATCCTAGACTAAACATGCCAAGGACCAAGCTTAGAAGGATATGCAGAAAAAAAAATCCTAATCTAAAAGGGTGGTGATAGAACCATAAAATGGGTGAGGTCTCTCCACAAGGGGAAAAAAATTTAGAAAACATGAAAGAGAGGGAAGATAGATGTGCCACAAACAAGAACCATTTAAATGAACCTTACTTCGCATTGACAAAAATATGGTACCTAAAAGTAAAAGATACACACAACATGCCAAAATAGAATAGAAAGGAAATAAATGCAAATAAAATGAGTCGGGGTAGAAAAATGTGCCACAAAAAGAATCATATAGAATATGCACAATTCTATTACAGATCATGGTAGAAGGTGAGATTACATTATAGAAAAAATATTAGAGGTGCGAAACTTATGGGAAGTCAGCCATTATTTTTACATAATTTTGTTACAACAAAGAGACATCATTTTTACATAAGTTCCAGTTACATATATAGAAGAAGGAAGATGGGAGAGATAATATGGGAAGAGAGAAGTCAAAATATCTGATTTGATCTTTTCATGATTAAGATATATTTGTCCTTCCTTCCAATACGGCTTTGTCAAGTCTGTTCCCCAATTCGATTTTCTTGCAAAGAAAGGAAAATCCCCATGCATCACTAAATTAAATGGTTGACCGTTTGTAATTGTTCATAACTAGCCCAAACCGTTTTTACCTTTTTCCATTAATTTATGCTAAAATCTTATTCGATGATGCCAAATTGGATTGCTTAAGGATTTTTTTGAATAAGACTTATTTTGTTTGATTTGGAGCAGGGAATCAAAAGATATCATCATTTGAATATTTCCGAGCCGGGAAGTATAGGAATTTGACAAGTGGAAGCCTTTGATTAGCTCATGGATCACCCTCCGCCTACGTGTGCATTATTTCACCCTTTCCAAGTATCGTTCCTTCATTGGTTTGGGTTTCATATTTTACTTCCTTGTCTTCTTTTCCTTATCTTTTTCTTTGGCTTTAAATATATCGATGTATTAAAAAATATAGAACAATAGAAAGATTCCATGCCTCTTCACACGATAGACTATCATTTTCTCCCTTCCAAATATTTTAGAAATGTGATCAAATGAGATATTTTCATGTTCCTTCGGGAGACAGATTTTACTTTTTCCCTTGTCGAGATCTTGTGACACGTGGACTAATGAGAGAGTCCCACACCTCTTTGCATATCATCTGTATTCTTTTGATCTCCACTAAAAATTTGTGAAGTGCAAGCCAATATAAATTATCCAAGCATTTCATAAGGTCGAGTCCTTTGAAAAATTCCTCTAACACCCACAAAAATCTAGCCAATAGAAATTCTCCATGTTGGATAAGACTCTAAGGACTCTTTAGCTCTTAATTGACAACTATGAAATGTGAGCCAATGAAATGGCTCCATGTGGCTTTGTTGTCGAGACTTATCGAGAATGTGAAATGTAAGCTAGTGAAATATCTCCACATAGCTCTTTGCATCACAAATTTTAAGTTTGAGGACTTAGAAAATTTTATCTCTTCATAATAAATGTTCCACCTATCCCCTTTTGACTTTTTCTAACAGACAACAAAAATGAATTGTGGCTTATTTCAAAGACTTGAGGTTCACGAAATGCATCTTCCCTAGAGACTTTCGAAATGCCAACACATAACATGCTTGAATCATTGATCATTTACAACTTATCCTCTTTCCTTCCTTTTCACATGTGCCTTAATCCAATTTATTTGTATTGCGGATTTTTAAAAGGAACCCATCAATGCTTTAAGACTTAGTCTCCCACATGTTTAAGTTAAACGCACCCAAGTCTCGAGGCCAGGCTCTTTTATTTCATAGGTTAGGAGAACCCACAAAATAATAAGTCCCATGAAACTCCATAGCAAACTAAAATAGTCTACATTGTAGTTTTTTAAAGCCAATGGCCAATGCATTTTGGAAAGATAATTTTACACTCGTTTAACCATCCCGGTCTTCCAAAAATAGTTGTCCATTTTGATGTGTTATCCAAATTAACCTAGGGGGTAAATTTGGGATAAAAATTCCCTAATGGATTCTTCGGTGGTTATTTGTATCGAAGAGATAATGCTATAACAATAATAAGAGTAGGATAATTTTTGGCTAAATTTATTCACGATTCACATAAACGTGTTAGAAAATGCAAAGAATGTACCCTTTTTATAGGAAAACACAAGATGATGGACCTTCCACTTCACCCATATTAATCAGATTATCCTTTCTCTTAGTATTTAGTCTTTCCTTCATTTGATGGTGAATACCACATCTAACATAGGTTGAAAATGGTTCCTAACATCAACTACTTACTTTAGAAAGCGGATAGACGTTGCATCACTTAACAAAGGAACTGAATCATCGATCTTAGAGTTCTTAGAGGATATTGTAACAAGGTTTGGAGTTCCTCAAACTATAATTTTTATAATTCTAATTATTTATTGGGTTTTAAAATATCTTGTTCATATCCCATACATCATTTCTATCTGAATATCTACTCTAATTATTACCCTCGAGTTAATAGCATCATTAAGTATACCAATAACAACTTGATCAAGATAATGAAAAATATAATAAATATGAACCATAAGTAGTGGCATATAAATGTCAAGAATGTTATTTGGGATGATATAATTATACCCAATAGATAAATATGTAACTCTCCTTTCATTTTTTTATATGGAGGGAGGCAAGGCTTCCATTATATCTTGAATTATATTTATTACAACTAGCTAAAAAATTTAAATTGGAAGATAAAGATGAAATAATTTTTAGTATTGTGGAGTTTCTTAAGCTATAATAATTGAGGTAGTATATCATGGTAAAATTATAATAACACGAAATGATTACTAAGAAATGGTTTTATAAGAAATCTAGAATATGGAATTTCAAAAGGGGAGACATTGATTTCAAATTAGATGCGAGACAGAACAAAATCGGGGCATGACACTCTAAATTTAATGAATTGTGGAGTGGGACATATAACATTACATATTATAAATAATAAAATTCAATTTATCTATAAAAAATCAATGGGTAGGCAATCCAAATACCATTTAATAGGATTTCTCTTAAACCTTCTTAATGACTTGGTCTCGTTACATATTATACATAGTAGTTTAGTCTTCCTTGAAAATTCCTTTTATTATTTTTATATTGGGGAGTCCATTATTTTTTGTTTTGTTTATTGATCACTAATTTATTTTCCCCCTTAATCCTTGTATGACGATCTTCCCTTAATAAATGTTGTGTTGCATAAGTTTTTGGTTCTTTTTATGATTCCCACATGTTAGAGAGGCTTTGGAGAGAAGATATTATATGTTGTGGCAAGAAAAAAATAAAATATTTGGAGTGAATAAATGTAATAATGTCGAAAGTAATACCAAAAATCAAAGGAGAAATCTTCTAGGAGCATGGAGAAAGTTCATTGTCTCGGTCAAAGTTTTAGGTATATTTTTAAAAAGGATTTTAGAATTATTTCTCAAAGTTATATGTTTACTCCATGCCTAATGGATATTCTAGGATACTAGTTAGTTCATCTAGTAAGGAAATTCCCCCTCAAAGTCACCAAACTATTTCCAAATAAGAACCCACGCTTATCTAGACAACTTACTTCAAATCCTAAAACTTATGTGGATTCAATTAAAAGTTGTGGAATGAGTGAACAATATTGTACCATAGAAACAAAGAAATAAGTGAAAAGAAGGAAGGCCAAAGATAGTATAGGTCATTGGAAAGAATTAAATCCATAGAAATCCATGGATTGAAAGAAATGAGTAATGCATGGAGGAAACACATGAATCCCAGGAAGAAAATAGAAGATTATGTGGAAAAACCTAAACATGTATCAAAGTTTCTTGAATTGTCTCAACTTCACGTGAGGTTTCAACGAATTTTCAACCAATTTAACCCTAGTGATATGTAAAATTAGTGATATCTAAAAAGGTTGATTCTCTTGTAGTGTCAACTTCCCTAGTGACACCTCATCCTTCTTTTGGTAAAGACAAAGTGACCATTGAAATGGTATTCCGGCCTAGTGTACCAGACAATGCAAATCATTGGCAAGTTTTCAATGATGATAACCAAATTCAATCCTTTTTGGAGCAAAGGGATGATTTCAATAATCTCTTCTTTGAAGGAGGTGAAAATCCACACCGAGAAGCAGTCCACAAGAAGAAAGAAAGAAGGAATTGAAGGGATTGATGATGAGGAGTAATCAAATTGAAAGGAACAAAATTCCCAAAGGCCTAGTCTCTTTAGAGTACCTCTTCGACAAACATGATAGATTCATTCAAGAGAAAGAAAAGCAATCTTCTCGGTGCCTAGTTGATTTTGATAAAGAAAAAATTGGTACCCCGGAGGAGCCAAGGATGGTCAATATCAGAAAATGTTGCTCGCCTGAAGAAAAAAGAAGGTTTGTTGCATTACTCAACAAATACTCATATGTCTTGGCCTACTCTTATGATGAACTCAAATCCTTCCAGCCAAAAGAAATACATCACTCAATTCCTTTGAAGCGAGGGTGTTAAGCCTTTCAAGCAAAAAAAAAGGCCATATAACCCAAAGATTGCTTATACCATCAAGGAGGAGGTAATGAAGATGCTTAACGCAAGGATCATCTTTCCCATCCACCATTCAATGTGGGCGGCTAACATTGTGCCGGTGCGGAAGAAGAATGGTGAAATAAGGATATGTGTAGATTTTCACAATGTGAACCAGAATCACTCAAGGACAATTATCCTCTTCCTATCATGGACCATATCCTGCAGTCACTAGATCTGAAATGCTTTCATTACTTGATGGATTCTCGGGATACAATCAAATCAAATCAAAGTGGCAGAGGAAGACTGCACCAAGACATCCCTTAGAACACCTTGGGGCACTTTTTCCTACAACAGAATGCCTTTTGGCCTAATCACGATGCAGAGCTACATGCGCCGGAAAAGCGAGGCGCGTGAGAATCTACACGGCGAGGCGGGCCGTCGCGTGCTGTCGGGCGGCGGCGCGCAGGGCGCTCCCCTTGTGGGGGCTTTCCACTAGGTGGCGAACAACCAACTCGGGCTAGGCATGTACGGACAAGGGGAATCCGATTGTTTAATTAAAACAAAGCATTGCGATGGTCCCTGCGGATCTTTGACGCAATGTGATTTACGCGATCTTTCAATGTCAAAGTGAAGAAATTCAACCAAGCGCGGGTAAACGGCGGGAGTAACTATGACTCTCTTAAGGTAGCCAAATGCCTCGTCATCTAATTAGTGACGTGCATGAATGGATTAACGAGATTCCCACTTTGTCCCTATCTACTATCTAGCGAAACCACACGCCAGGAGGAACTGGCTTGGCGGAATTAGCGGGAAAAGACCTGTTGAGCTTGACTCTAGTCCGACTTTGTGAAATGACTTGAGAGGTGTAGAATAAGTGGGAGCCGTTTTGGCGCAAGTGAAATACCACTACTTTTAACGTTATTTTACTTATTCCGTGAGGCAGGGATGGGGAAATGCCCTATTTTTGGCCTTAAGGTGTGTCAAGGCGCGCCGATCCGGGCGGAAGACATTGTCGGGTGGGGATTTTGGTGGGGCGGCACATCCGTTAAAAGATAACGCAGTGTCCTAAGATGAGCTCAACGAAACAGAAATCTCGTGTGGAACAAAAGGGTAAAAGCTCATTTGATTTTGATTTTCAGTATGAATACAAACCGTGAAAGCGTGGCCTATCGATCCTTTACACTTTCGGAATTTGAAGCTAGAGGTGTCGAAAAAGTTACCACAGGGGATAAGCGGCTTGTGGCGTGCCAAGCGTTCATAAGCGACGTTGCTTTTGATCCTTCGATGTCGGCTCTTCCTATCATTGTGAAGCAAAATTCACCAAGTGTTGGATTGTTCACCCACCAATAGGGAACGTGAGCTGGGTTTAGACCGTCGTGAGACAAAGTTAGTTTTACCCTCTCGATGATCCAGCGCTGCGATAGTAATTCAACTTAATACGAGAGGAACCATTGATTCACACATTTGGTCATTGCGCTTGGTTGAAAAGCCAATGGCGCGAAGCTACCGTGTGTTGGATTATGACTAACACCTCTAAGTTAGAATCCACGCTAGATGTGGCGCATCTCTCTCTCCGATTGCATCGTGACCCGCGAAGAGGGGTGCTCTTGCACCCCAGGGGGCCCGTGTCATTGCGAACCTCCGGTCGGTGCAACAACCTGTCCGGGAAACCTTGTATAACAATTTCAAGTGGTGGCGAAGAAGAATCCTTTACGAGACCACATCATGTTGTCTAATAAATTTGCCTATGTCTCATTGGTTTAGTTTCGAGGATAATTCAATGGTGTCTTTGAATGATATTAGGATTATATCCTTTAAGGTGATCATAAGACCATGTAAAAGTTTCATCATATTCTTGGCATAATTAGATGAATTGAGATTGTTTCCTATATGTATATACTTTTCCAATATTGAGTTTCTTTCCATCATAAATAGCTACATCATGATAGTTCTCGTCTTTGTTTTTTAAATTTCTCTTCTCCTCTTTATATTGATCATCCTGGGTAAACATGCTTTCTAAAGTGATCAAACCTTTGACAGTAACTTCTTAATTTTTTTGTTAAAGGATTTGGTCACCATAATTTTACTATAACCTTGGTTGCAAAACCAAAGAAAACTTAGCTTCTTATTGAATGAAGAGGGAAATATTTTCATCACTATAAAAAACCTTCAAATAATCTTAGGTTTCAATATTTCTCATGAGATCTTAGGCCAATGAGACAATGGCCTAAGGTGTATACATGTATAATACATCGATGGGATCATATGCGCACATGCGGTCCTCAATCTTTCCTCCTCCGATGTGCTCTCATCGAGAAGTTGAAGTGGATTATCTATTATGATTTCCTAAGTGGGGAGAGCGTGATGATTCGGTTCCATGTCTTCCCGGTGAGGCTCAAATCCTTCGCGATACATCATCCTCCAAAACTCCATAGACTCCTTAATATCATGTTTCTTCACCAATTCCTCTCCCATGCTTCATTATACTTGATCTTCCTTTCCTCTCTCTACCTTTCTACCGCTTTAGGTCCACCATCTTCACCACACCTACTCCTACCCTTGCGCGTAGTGGGATTTTAGCTAGCCATAGGGAGGCACTCTAAATCTAGTTCTACCATCAAAATATTTATCGATAAAGGTATAGTGCAAAAATAGGATCCTCTGGGCTCATGCAAGAATTGAAACTTAGCTTCTTCAGGACATAAATACATAGAAATAACATACTCAAAAATATAACTATGCAATACTCCATCTCACCAATGATCTATAGCTCTAGTCCACTCCAAATCAACATCAATAAGAGTTTGATAATCTTTTTGCATCCAAGGTCTTGTCCTATAACTCCAACACTTCCTATCACATATGGTGATAGCCACTTATATAACTCTACTAGAAAGAAAGCTCAAGAACGTCTCATAGAGTTCAACATACATATTTTCTTCCACCCATCAACATGCATTGAAACTAGTTCCAGATACTATATCTCTACACAAAATGATATTTTCCATCATCTATCCACCCTTTAATACTCTCCAAAGTCAATCGATACACTATCTGTAAACAACATCCTAAAAACCATCTTGAAAAGAGGTCCCGACAATGGAACCAAAAGGTAGTCTTGTTTTCTATATTCAATTTCCTAAGCGTGCTAAAAATTCATTCGGACATATTTGAATGCTCACCCAAAGTGTGTGAATCCTATTAGGTCCCTCCTTTGTAATATCTTGTCAATATGTTAGCATGCATGTTTGCATTTACCATTATCAAGGCGTACATTTAGATGTACATCATTACAAACATTACTAATAAATACATGTAATAAGGAAACATAATGGATCAAACCATCACTAAAATCAATTACTAATAAATACATGTAATAAGGAAACATAAATACATGCATGTTTTTATTTACCATTATCAAGCGTACATTTAGATGTACATCATTACAAACATTACTAATAAATACATGTAATAAGGAAACATAATGGAAACATAATGGATCAAACCATCACTAAAATCAATTACATTATGCATTTGTATTACCGAATAATTGAGGTGAATAATTGAGGTAATACATCAAACTATTGTGATGAGTTCAAATGCCTAGGTATCCCACATCTTTCCCTAGGAGTGCGTGCATAGCTGGTATAGAAAGTATGACCCTCAGAAAATGGTGGTGGACTACACTACTTTAAATAATGCATTCTTGGAAGAGTTCCACATTCCTAAGTTCGAGTAGAAAAGCATCAGCGCTTTGAAGGAGATTCAAAGGAATGACAGAGAGTGTGCGGGAGTATGATGCACGTTTTAAAACTCTCTTGTCTAAATTATCATATGATATTCACCCTTCACAACAAGCACAATGGTTTGTTGTAGGATTGATTACCCCTTTTAGAAGGGCCTTATCTCATAAAAATTTTACATATCCAAGCGAAGCATTGGAAGATGTCTTGCGTGCTGAGGCTGTTAGTAGTATTGATACTGACATTAGCCCATTCTTGGAGGCTCAGATTGCTGCTATGGCCGAATAGTTGGAAAAAATTTCTGTGAACTTAATCCATGAGACTCGCAGTGGTTTATGGTGCACAAATTGTGAGATAGAGGGGCATGTTAAGGATAATTTCCCCCGGAGGATGGTACGCTACTGTGACGGTAGATTATGAGATCTGTCATGGGGACCATGATGCAAGTAGATGTCCCTTGCTGCAGCACGTGATCAGGAAGAATGTATCTTGTTATTGCAAAATTTTCACCTCCACAACCCATGATATGAAAGACTATAGGCTCATTGATCAGATCCATGAGGCCATTGATCATGGGGTATGCCAAACTAGCATTTCCAGTGGTTCTAAAAATGATGATCGATGTTATGAGGAGTACGCAGATGCGAGGCATGCATGGGAGATTTTGAGGAGGATTCCGTGGTCGGGAGTAATGCGAGAGGAGGAAGGAGTGAGTTTTCACCTGGAACATGTTTCAACTGTGGATCTAAAGAACATTACAAGTGTGAGTGCCCGGACTTGTTGTAGTGCTCGTGGTGTGGAAAGAAGCATAAGTATGAGGAGTGCCCGGAATTATTTGAGCATATGAATCAGTAGCACCAGAAGGACAAAGGCGTTGTAATGGTCAGCATCAAGAAGGAAGACATACAGTGGATACCTCGGGTAACATGGGATGAAGGTTTGGAGCCTTTCTTGGTAACAAAAGGGTAGAAGCTGCGCACACAAGAGAGGTACCAAGAAAGAAGACCCTGGTTATGAGGGAGGAGGTCGTTCATGGAAAATATCCAAACCCCATGCATCAGAAGGAGATATATCATGACACCATGGATGTTATTCAAAGCTTATAAGGGGAGATCCAATTTCTAAAGGAGAAATCCAGAAAGGAGGAACAAGTAAGGAGAGTCGAGGTGTAAAAGGATGACCTAGATGAGGTCAAGGAGGTGTGTAAAATGTTAAGGCAGGAGAACATCATTCCCTTGCTAGGATCCTAGTTGAGAGAGAAGGTACCACGCATCGAGAGAAGAGCGCGAGAGATAGGTCTTGCATGTGAACCTTCCCCCTCACAGCCTCGATTATGACAAGGAGATTACATTGAATGTAGTTGTAGATGGATGGCTCCTTAGTAATATACTCATTGACACTGGCGCGGAGGTTAACATTCGACATTGGATGCATGGCATCTAACAAGGAGACTGCATTACAACCATCTTTGAATGTGTTGTATATGGAAAACAAAAATAAGGCAATGCCCATTGATGTCTTGAAGGATGTAGCTATTACTATCTAGGGATCCAAGTTTACTGCGGACTTTGAAGTCTTGGCACTCGCCGAAGCGGATAATTTCCCAGCACTACTTAGGCACCCCTAGTATTACAAAAATAATGCGGACCTTCAGTTCAACAAAGGGTACATCAGCTTCGAGAACAAAGAGGAATGGGTCATTATACCCCTGGTTGATGGGAAGTTGACACCCTATATTGAACCATTGGGAGAAGAAGTTCTGGACAAGATTTATGTGTGCTTAATCAGAGATCTTGAGATGGTACACCCTACTAATGGAGTTATCTAGTTTGAAGATGCTCAGTCAGTAAGTGATACCACTAATCTGGCTTGGGACAATTGGGTGCATGGAACTTATGAATTAATGGGATGGTAGTTGAGAGGGTCGGTTACCAAGGTAATAAAGGTGCGCACTTTGTTAGGCACCTTAGAGGAAAAGAATTTCCCAAGTATTGAGGAGGAGCCTTCCCGGAGATCTTTCTGGAGAGGTAGAAGCTCAGTGGAAGAATGAGAAGGAATGGAGGGAGATGTTAAGTTATGTATTTCTTGGCACAGTAGCTCGTTGGTGGGCCACACATCAGGAGAGCCTTTTAGAGTGGCACGAGGTAAGAATTTCTCTCTCTATCAGATTTTCTAGAAGTAATGTACCCACCATCATCAAGGACTACCATGGGAAGGAGCCCACCTCTTTCCATGTCCAAGAGTGTGAACGGGTCTGGAGAGAAGGTGCAAAAGCTTTGCCACCATCCCTCTGGGTGCACAAGTTATATTCTACACTACAGGGTTATGCACACACATGGTACATTCATTCGGAGACACGCCGCCAGACGAGGAATTGGTAGGAGCTCGCGGCTGACCTTATTCAAACCTTTGAGTATCAGTACCAAGCCATTGATTGATAAGGCCTTACAGGGTATCAAGTGCCTTACCATGGGGGATAGTTTTAGAATGGAAGATAGGCTATTATAATTATTAGGTGAACCAAGTATAGGGCGCACTTTGAAGAAGTTGAGGAAATATAAGAGTTACTGGCTAGAATGCGTGTGTTTGGAAAAGGAGAAGGGAAATTTGGTATATGTGATTGATGGAGAGGAATCAGAAAGCTTAGATGTTAGCCATTCTATAGGGACATGCAAGGTAGTGGACAGTGCAGATGCTCGTGCACGTGCCTACCATGAGCCTTTAAAGATGAAGAAAGTTAACATCGGTTTAGAAGAAGAACCTAAGGAAGCTATTATTGGGGATTACTAGATAGAGAAGGAAGTATCAAAGATCATTGATCTGTTGTGTGAATTTGAGGATTTATTCCCACGCGGTACCATGAGCTCAAAGGCGTTCACCATTCCTTGGGGAGATGAAGATAAAACTGAAGGACGATGTGTGCCTAGTTAGAAAAAGGCCCTACCGGATGAATCCCAATTTGCACGTGAAAGTTAAGGAGGAGATAGAAAAATGATAGCTTCTGGGATCATTGAGGTAGTGGAGGAATCGGAGTGGATAAGTCCAATGGTAATCAGCATCAAGAAGGATGGGCGATTAGGATTTTTGTGGACCTGTAGGGAATTGAATGCGGTTTGTGTCATTGATCCATTTCTAACCCCCTTCACTGAAGAAATTTTAGAAAGGATTCGTTGGGCGCGAAATCTACTCCTTTACGGATGGATTTTAGGGTACCACCAAGTCCAGTTGTAAAGTGAGACCAGAGGAAGACAACTTTTTCCAGAGTGGGGAAGTTATGCATATACCGTCATGCCCTTTAGGTATAAGAATGTGCCTACTATTTTTTCACGCATAGTGGTGAAAGCATTCAAGGACTTCATCCATAAATTTCTTCAAGTCTATTTGGATGATTGGACAATATATGGTCTAGGTAAGGACCATTGTGACAACTTGAGATTAATGTTTGAGAGGTGTAGGCAGTTGAGGATATCCCTCAACATTAAGAAGTGTGTGTTTGCTACACCCTTTGGGACCTTATTGGGGCATATCATATGTAAGGAGGGCTTGCTGGTAGATCCCGCTAAGGTTGTAGTTATTATGGGGTTAAGGGAGCCTACTAGCTAGAGCATAGTGCGTGGATTCCTTGGGCATACGGGGTATTATAGAAAATTCATTAAGGGATATGCCAAGATCGTTGTGCCTTTAGAGGAGCTACTTAGACACAAAATTTCCTTCCATTAGGGAGAGCGCAATAGAGGGCATTTGATACATTAAAATATAGGCTTATTACCGTGCCTATTTTATATTTTCCCTCTTAGGACAAGCCCTTCCATGTCCATGTAGATGCCTCAGGACCACCATTGGAGTAGTACTTGCACAAACCAGGTGAAGGGATTGTTGATCATCCTCTTAGTTTTACAAGCAAGAAGTGACACCCGTGAGCGGAAGCGAATTATACCAATAACCGAGCAAGGCATTATTGATGATCTACGCAATCTTCAAGTTTAGACAGATGTCTGCCAGAACACCCTTTGTATTCTACACCAACCACATGGCATTAAAGTATTTAGTAAACAAGCCCGTTCTTCAAGGGTGCATATGTTGATGGGTGTTGTTGTTTTAAGATTTTGAATTCTATGTTGTAGTGAAGCTTTGGAAAAACTAACTATGTGCTTGATCATCTATCAAGGATTGATTCAGGAGAGGACGTGCAAAGTATTTAGGAAGAAATTCTAGATGCCCAATTGTATTTAGATTGCGGTGCGTGAACTCATATTTGGAGGATATTGCAGTATTCTTAAAAGAAGGTGTGGCACTGGATAGAATGAAGGAATTGGAGAAGAAGCGAGTTGGACATACACGTCGTGCCCTACATGTTGATTAGTGTAGACTTATACAAGTTGGGACGAGATGAATTTTTGTGCAGGTGTGTATTAGAGCATGAGCACACAGGCTATCATGGAGGAAGCACACAGAGGAAGTGCGGGTGGGCATTACGTAGGTGATGCCACCGCACGCAAGATATTAATGGAAAGATTATGGTGGAAAACCTTGTACAGGGATTATAGAGTTTATTGTAAAGCTTGTGACCACTTTCAGGGCATTGGAAAACCAAGAAGGAGAGATGAAATGCCTTTGCACCCTATCCCTAGCACAGAGCCTTTTAAAAAATGGGTGATAGATTTTGTAGGACCTATTGCACCAGCAACGCGTAGGATTGGGTCACATTATGTCATCACTTGCATGGATTATCTCACAAGGTGGGCAGAGGCAGCCCCAACTAAAGATTACACGGCAACAACAACGGCAAGGTTCTTATGGGAGAACATTATCATGAGGTATGGATGTCCGTTGAGTTTGACCAGTGATAGGGGTACACATTTTCTGAATGAGACCGTGAGGATCCTATTATCAGAGTTCATGGTGGCTCATCACAAGACTACGCCCTATCACCCACAAGAAAATGGAACTACGGAAGCATTCAACAAAATACTAAGTCATACCTTGACCAAAATCTATGATGTTGGAAGACAAGATTGGGATGACAAAGTATCAACAAGTATTATGGGCTTATAGAACAACGTATAAAAGACTAAATAAAGCCACACCTTTTCAATTGGTTTTAGCGCGGAAGCCATTTTGCTGGTTGAATTTATGTTACCTTCTCTGCGAATAGCGTGCGTAGGAGGATTAGCCGATGAAAAAGGTAAATAAAAAGGCTTGGCATGATCACCACATTAGAAACAAGAAGTTTGAGGTTGGGCAAATGGTGTTACTATATGATTCCAAGTTTCTGTGCCATCCTGGAAAGTTGAAAGTCCATTGGTTGGGTCCCTACATAATTTTGTACATCCTTGATTTGGGCACATGCCAGTTACAAGTGCTAGATGGGACGAAGTTGCCTAGACACTTCAATGGTAGTAGGTTGAAGCCCTATTATAAATAAGTCTTCTTGGTGTTTGTAAATAAGGAAGTTTTGCCAGTTAGTTTAGAAGTTTCCTTTATGCATTTTCCCTTTCTTGTGTTTCCCTTTCGCGTTGTTGTTTTGGTTTTGTGCCTTGGGCACTAATAACCTTATTGCTATTTTTGGAGAATTTGTGAGTGTGCAGAGGACCACGCATCGTTTAAGTGTGGGGTGGAGAAAAGTGAAGAAGTGTGTGATTAAAGTACCAAGGAAGTTGTGTTGAAGAGCCTTGTTGTGTAGCCCAATTAAAGAGGTAGATGAAGAGAAAAGATATAATGGTTGGTACCAAGATAAAGCTACTAGTAGATCCCATGTATAAAGGAAAAGGAAGCGCAGTTAAAGCAACACAAGGTAGGTGAAAGTAATAATCTTGATAGAAGAATTGCCTTGGCACAAAGTTAAGTATGTGTAAGAGTCTCATGTCGAAATGGTTGGGTTGCACACCCGAAAGGTTAAAGGAGTTTTTGCGCGGGAAGGGCGTGTGAGTGAAGGCACTAAAGATGGACTTTGTTTGAAAAATCTGCATTAAATGAACAAAGTATGGGGTAGGTAAAGTAGCATTTAATGATCAGAAAAAGGAAAAACTATAAATAAAGGGTTGGGAACTCTCATTTTTACTTTGTGAAAACGAAGAGTTGGAGATATAAGTGAGTGTTATAAACTAGGGTTTTCAGATTCGATCGAGTGGAAGATCTGTGTGATTAAAATGTGAAGAGCCAGTTTGAGATTACGGACCAGAAGGAATTACACGGGCATGGAAGGAGTTGAAAAGGCGTTGTCTTGTGAAGATTTTATCCAAGTTAGGGTTCAAAAACTAGGGCACGGGTTTAGAAGAGTTATATCACGGATCTAAGATCGAAGGTTAGGAGAAGAAAGACAGAGTAACAAAGAGAGGGTAGGAGTGATAAAAATACCTCAACCATGGCACCCAAGAAAGGAAAGGGCAAAGCTAAGGCTAAACAACTAGAACCCGAAGTAGACACAAATGAATAATGGTATGCAGAAATGCAATACCAGTGGGGTGATCATGGGAAAGGAATGGGAATCCCACTTGAGAAGCATACCTGTTAGTGACTATAATCACTACACAAACACCATAGAGAAATAAATGGTGTTGGAATTGGTACACCCCACCAACAAGCAAACCCCTGAAGGTTTGCCCATATATGACGATTACATTAAGGTTAAATTGGTGAAGGCAGGGCTATTGCAACTCTATGAGTTACCTTATTTTGGGAAGCCAGATCACTTATACCAGTGGTTGATGTCTCGGTGCATGAAGACTATTTCCACTTTGTTGGGTGCAAGATGCGTGTGACTCCCCAGTTGATTTCACAATTTACAGGCCTCATATGTGAGGGAGATAGCCTAGAAGATGACCTTGGCGACAAGGAGGCTATTCAAGAGACCATCACTGAGTATGCACAAGAAAGGGTCATGGTACTATGATATTTCAGACATCAAGGACCCCATTATGAAGATGGCCATGCATCTAGTGACTAAGTTAAATGGCCAAGAAAGATGGACATAGGTCAACAAACCTTGGCTACATGTCTACAGGAAGATTGCAGAGGGGACGATATACAACTTATCTACGTACATTATAGAGGAGATTGTTAAGTGCGCGAAGGAAGGGGACAGGATCCTCTTTGGCAATGTCTTGCTCACCATAGTGTTTACAGAAATTGGAGTACCGAAGCATCAGACAAGTTCATGTGGGAGTACCCAGCTGAAGACCCTTCACCCGCAAAGAGGTTCAAGAAGTATGCTTGTGATATAATGACGGATCCCCACAAAGCATGGCTGGAAAAGTGGTATACACACTTGAGGAATGCATTTGGGGTAGAGTGGAGGATCCTTAAACAACTCCCGCAGCCACTGAGGGAGAAGCTGAGTTCGCGGTGTACCAGCACTACTACTTGGGAAAATTCAATCTTATTGACGAATCATAGAGCCCTTGGTGCAAGCTTCCTTTCATGTTCACTACCCAATACTTCCAAGTGGGAGTAAAAAGATTTAAAGAATCAAAGAAGCTAAGGCTGGAACTAGGAAGGTTAGATCGAGAACACAGGAGATGAGGAAGAAGTTAAATTACCCGGTGGTAAGTGCGCATACGTGGAGAAGTATGTGTCACACAAGATCCAAATGACTAGGCCAATGACGCTTCCCATCACTTTGGAGGATCCACGGTGCACATGTACATGCGCATAAGGCTGAAGTTTGAAAAGGGCACGTATTTGGAGGATGAAATATCCATACCTGAAGACCCCTTGGGGAAGAAGAAGCCAACGTCTAAGAAGAGAGGTAGAGGAGAGGAAGGAGCACCAAGTGTGTTGACTACTCAGATAGTGAGCATGCCATCTACAAGTGCCAAGCCAAGCACCTACATATGGAGAAATAAGTCTCTAGTGAAGGAGAAGACGTCGAAGTAGAGGCACCCGAGTAACCCACCACCATGGAAGAATCGCCAAAGGAAGAAGAGAAGGCCAAATCTCCTGATTAGAAGCCACCTCTCAAGAAGAAGCGAGAGGTGGATGAAGAAGGCGACTCGAGGCAACCCAGCGGCTTGGAGAAATACTTGGGAGAAGGAGAAGATGAGAGTGAAGGAGATGACAACGAGGAAGAAGAGCCTGAGAAAGACAAGGAACCACATGTGTTTAGTGTCTATGACTCAGAGGAAGAGAGTGGAGAGGAGAAGCAAGAGTTTGTATTTCATGTTGTGTAAGGGTGCACAAGATGAGGAAGGCACTGAAGACACGAAGGAATATGAGAAGGATGCCAAGGAGAAGCAGGGAGCCATAAGTTTTAAAAAGAGCATATTACTGAGGTAGCAGAGCAAGAAGTAAAAAGATGCTCGAAGCCCTTGTAGACCAAGAGTTAGAGCGTAGCGCAGACATAGTTCTTAAGGAAGGGAATTAGGAGAGATTTGAAAAGGAACATGAGAGCCTAGGAGGCCTCGCTCGACAGATTAGCTTCCCCAAAGGCACGCGCTCGAGGCGGAGAAGAAATCTGGATACTGAGTAAGAGATAGGTAATGGGCTATGTGGATGACACGAAGAAGGTGTTACACGCACGGTTCCAAAGCACCATACCCACGAGAAAGGCTCTTAGCCATGGGGTCTTTTGAAAAGGATGGCGCATACCCCAGGACCAAGAATATGCTCTCTTGGATTTTTGAGTCACACATTGAGAAGCCAAAATTTGAAGTCAGCCAGAAAGCACTCATCACGTTGCCAAAGTCTAAGGGAGACAACCCCTTAGTAAATGCTTAGGAACTTTCAGATGAGCAAGTATGCAATGCTCTAAACAAAGTCGCGGTCGAGACCAAGGCTAGGTTGTTCGCGTGAAATGACAGAATCAAAGCATTGGAGGTGAAGTTGGGGAAGAAGGAGGAAGAACTAGCGGAGAAGGCCAAGAGTTTAAAACAGGAGGAATTAATCAGCGTGTAGTTAAGGCATGAGTTAAAGGAAGAAAAAGTAAAGGTGCAGGAGGTCTACAAGAAGGTGGATTCGATCAAGAGTGCCATCATATTAAAGCACCTAGACCTAACGCCAATCCCTCAAAGGTACACATCAACTTTGGAATGCTTAGAAGACCTAATGTGCATCCTCACTATGGAGAGGTGACCCTTGGCATTAGAATCTGCAGAAGAAGTGGCCACGTGCTTGAAAGAGGAAGACCAGTTGAAGGTGGTAGCACTTTTTGCGAGTACAACCAAGTACTCATGGAGATTAAGGTCATTGCCCAGTCTACAGAAGCCGCATATGACACATGCATGGATAGGGATAAGGTAGCAAGTGCCTTGGTTGCTACCCATGAAGTAGAGCTGAAAGAGTTCTAGGAGAAAAATAAAGGAAACAGAGCGGAGAGGGATAAAGTCCTGGCAGAAGTAGAAAGAAGATCTAAGGAGATTGAGGCACTAAGGGGCTCAATCAAAACATGACTGAAGGAGTTATACCCTCAGATCACCAGAAGGATGGACACACTTGAAGACTTGGGCAAAGAGATGGAAAATATTGTGGACACTTTGGGCACCCAGGGAATTGGCCTAAGCTTTGATGAAGTGAGCACCCTAGTGGGTGACCTATGCCAGAAAGGCGAAGGGCGAGGTCAAAGTGTGGAACAAGCTGGAGGCAGATCTGCGAAAGGAATTTCCTAGCCTATTGAATTGATGTCCCCCCATTCTTCATTCTTTCCCTATTCTTTCATTCCTTATTCATTTTGTAAAGTATAAGTCTACATCTTGGTTCCATAAAATAGCTTGCATCTTGTTCAAGTAAAATGTTTCCGAGGACGGAGAACAGGTGTAGTGTGGGGTGATGTTGGGCCCCTATAATATTGACCAAGTATGAAGGCACTTAGGTGCACAGGATCCTAGTTATAGAATGGTGCGCAAGAGAAAGGCTTAAGGAAGCAAATAACACGCACAACACACGAAAGGAGGTTTGGGACTTAGCCAATTTGAGTTCCCAAGGCATAACACATGAAAAGCGTGATCGGTTGTGTGTGGATAAGATGTCACTGGCAGACAGTTGGCCCAGAAAGAGCATGCCCGGATGAAATCTTCTAGAAGATCATCATGAGATGGAGTGGCGAGCTCGAGGCCTAAAGGAACATGCTTGCATGGAGGACCACATTTGACACTTGGTGAGGATCCGAGGGTGCGACAAGGTGAGTTGGTAGCCCGAAAAGTGATAAATACAAGTGCTACCGCGGGAAAAGAGATATACACACACGAGAGAGATATATCATCTAGATATACATAGGAATAATGGGTTAGAGAGTATGGCTCTCTGCGCAGAATTGTCATGCAGTGGATATTCTGGTTTAGGAAAGGATGTATTAAGCATGGATTTGTTATTTTCTTTTACGGTGTTAGCTTAGCTACATACGTCCAGTGATGTGCATGATTGTGTTCTACTCTCTATGACACTCTGTAATGAACCAATGAATATATTGAGGTTACCTGTTATAAATAGATATGAATATCAATGGGTTTAATGTATATTTCGTTCATATGAGTCCTCTTTCCTTTCATGCTACGAATGAATGGTTGTATCTTTCTTTCTGTTACAGTATATGTTATTGAATCTAGTAAAGCACTCATTCTAAAGTGAGTGCAAGGATCTGAGAGCCGTTTCTAAGCCCCATGGTTCTTGTATGTCTCAACTTCTTTCCTAAATACTCTTACACTAATCATAGATAATGCTTCCCACTAAACTCACATAAAAGAGAGACTCGGTACCCACGCGTGCCTTGGGTGAGCGCTCAACTTCTGCTAGGTGATAGGCAACGCACATGGGATTTATTCCTTTTGTGATAGGATTAAAAATGACTACAAAAGAATAAGTTATTTAAGAACAAAAGGAACTTCTATTCAAAATAAAAATCATGTGAATCTAATTCTACCAACCGAGGCATCTCTGAAAATGAAAATGATGAAGATAAATCTTAATTTCTGTTTATGGCTATGGATACAACTAAAGAATGCAATTCAAGAGGAAAAAATGTAGTTTATTCTGAAGATTCAAATGAAGAAGAAGAAGATAGTGTAAATATGGAAGCATAATTGGTATGTGCTCTTGAAGAATTGAGACTATGTAGAAGGAAAAATTAAAAATTAAGATGCACATTAAAATATTATGAAGAAAAAATCTGCATCTTTGAAGAAAGACAAAATCTAAGAGAAGAAGAAGAGGCTAATGAACTTAAAGAAATTGAAAATCAGCTGGAAAAGATCTCAAACTCTTACAAATCAAAGGAGGATGAGTGCACAAAATTAAACTCAAAACTGGAGAAACTAAAAGTTGAGATGGAAAAAATGAGTACCAAGATGATAATGTATGAAAAGCTAGAAAAGAGTTCTAATGTTTTGAATGGGATACTAAATGGCCAACGTGATATAAATGATAAATCTAGAATTGGTTTCAAGGAAGAAAGTTAGGAAAAGGTTCTATAGAGAATGAAGGAAACAAGACAACATCAACTCCAAGCACCTCTTCTACTGTAAATAAATAGTTCAACAAATCTACAAAGAGAAGAAAAAATTCTCCTAGAGTCTCCTATGCTATGAGGTACACACATTCTATGGTTATTGTTATTTATGTAGTCATTTTGAGCATAAGGATGTTAAGTGTAGAAAATTCTTACACCAAACCGAACAATAAAGATGTTCGCTATAATAACTACAAGAAACATAATGTAGCTTCAACAAACAAACAAGAACCTCCAAAATAAGATAAATTGGTGTATGTTGTAAAGAAAGATGAGAACAAGAGAAAAGAGTCTTGCTCAATAGTACAAACCGCATTCCATGTGCAAAATGAAGACAAAATCTGGTATCTAGATAGTGGATGCTCTAATCATACAATCAAATTCATTTCTTTGACAAACAATGCATCATGATCTGTTAGATTTGGTGATAACAACTCAACAAATATAGTTGGAAAAGGAACTTTGAGTTTAGATAATGGAAAAAAATCACAGAGAATGTATTATATGTTGAAGGCCTCAAACACAATCATTGAGTGTGATTCAAATGTGCAAGAAAGGATATAATGTGATATTCCATGATAAAGGTTGTGATATTATAAATGGAAAAATAGGAAAGAAAGTTACAAAATCCAAAATGACAAAGAACAACATGTATGTCCTCAATGAAATAAATAAAGAGAAATGCTTTATAAGTAAAATTGATCACACCTGGATGTGGAACAACACATTAGGAAACATGAGTTTTTAAAATATGGTAAAACTAAGTGCTAAGGGTGTCATGAGACACATGCCAAATATTTTCAAACCAGCAAACATATTATGCAAGGCATGTCTACATGGTAAACAAACAAGAAGACCCTTCAAGTCTAAAGATTATTCTACCATTAGACCTCTGGAGTTGATTCATATAGATCTCTGTGGACCTACCAGAACTAAAAGCAAACAAGGTGAGGTTTATTTCATGTTGTTAATAGATGATTACACCAGAATGACATGGGTAGCTTTCTTGAAGCATAAATCAAAAGCCTTAGACAGATTTAAGAAATTCAAAGCACTAGTGGAGAATGAGAAAAACAAGAAGATCAAATTCCTAAGATCAGACAAAGGAAGAGATTTTTGGTCAAATGAGTTTGATGAATTTTGTGAAGAACATGGAATTAGAAGATAATTCTCATCTTCCAGAACACCTCAGAAAAATGGAATTTTTGAGAGGAAAAACAAAACTGTGAAAGAAATGGCAAAGAGAATGTTGAATGAATCCAAACTACCTGATAGATATTGGAGTGAAGCGGTATACACAAAAGTCTACATCTTAAACAGATCTCAATTGAGAGTAAACAGTGATAAGACACCTTATGAATTGTGGAAGAACACACTAGCCAATGTAAAGCACATCGATTATTTGGAAGTAAATGCTACATCAAAAGAGATGAAGATGAATTGGGTAAATTCGACTATAGGTGTGATGAAGGCATATTCCTTAGATATTCAGTAATTAGCATGGCTTAAGGTGTTACAACAAAAGGTTGTAAAAATTGTTGAAAGCACAAATGTTAAGGTATATGAGTCTCCCGTCCAACACTCAAAGCCTGAAAGACGATCGTGAAGAACAAAAATATGATGAAGAAATTAAAAAATTTACGTGAAGAAGTAGGTGAAGAGGAAGAAAGGAAAGAAAGCAAGACACCCTCAAGACATGTTAAGAAGGACCATATGTCAAATCAGATCATTGGAAATAAAGGAGGCATCCTAACGCGAAGAAGGCTAAGAGAGCAGAAAAATCATGAAGACATAACACTCTTGTCCATGGTAGAACCCAAAAATGTTACAGAAGTAAGTAAATATTAGCATTGGGTAGATGCGATGAATGAAGAACTTGATCAAATTGAAAAGAATGAAACATGGGAACTAGTACCCAGATCATGGGACAAAAATGTGATTGGAACCAAATGGGTTTTTAGAAATAAGTTGAATGAGAAAGGATAAGTAACGAGAAACAAGGCCAAATTTGTGTGCAAAGGATACATGTAAATGGAAGGAATTGACTTTGATGAAACATTTTATCCAGTGGCAAGGATGGAAGCAATCAGAATATTTTTGGATTTCATGGCTTACAAGAAGATCAAAGTGTTCCAAATGGACGTGAAATCAACCTTCCTTAATGGTTTCCTAAATGAAGAGGTATACATTGAACAACCTGATGGATTTTCATTAATTGAAGATAAAGATTATGTGTGCATGTTGAAAAAAGCTTTGTATAGATTAAAACAAGCTCCTAGAGCTTGGTACAACATATTGGATTCATACCTCATTGAGAAAGGTTTCAGAAAAGGTATTGCTGATAATCTCTACATCAAAGAAGAAGGTGATCATCTACTCATTGTCATAGTCTATGTGGATGACATCATATTTGGAATAGATCATGATAAAATGACTTATGAGTTTTCTGATATAATGAAAGAAGAGTTTGAAATGTTTATGCTTGGAGATCTCTCATTCTTTTTGGGGTTACAAATAAATCAATCAGACCAAGGTATTTTCATATCCCAAACCAAGTATATCAAAGAGATGCTAAAAATATTTAGGATGGAAGAATGCAGACCTATTGGGACACCAATGGAAGTTGGATGCAAGCTAAGAAGAGATGATGACACAACAAAAGTGGAAAAAATGTTGTACAGATCCATGATAGGCTATCAAGTTTATTCCACGCATTAAGACTCAATATCATGTAGGTGGTTGGCCTTGTTGAAATATTTCATGAAGATCCAAGGAAACACACCTCAAGGAGGTTAAAATAATTTTGAGATATCTCATGGGAACACTTGAATATGGACTGTGGTACCCAAAAGCAATGACTTCAACATAAAAGCATATATAGATGTTGATTGGGCAAGAAGCATTGATGATAAGAAGAGTACAAGTGGTGGAGAATTCTTTGTTGGAAATTTCTTAGTATCTTGGTTGAGCAAGAAACAATCATCAGTGGCACTTTCAACATGTGAAGAAGAATATATAGCTTCCATGATGTGTTGTACTCAAGTTCTCTGGATGAAGCAGACATTGGAATATTATAAGGTAAAATATGAAAATCCAATTCCTTTATTGTGTGATAGTACAAGTGCAATAAGTTTCTCCAAGAACCCCGTGTTCCACTCAAAGACCAAGCATATTCCAATCATATATCACTTCTTGAGGGAACAAGTAAACAATAGGAAAATTATCCTAGAATATGTGAGCACTAAAGAATAAATAGTAGATATCATGACAAAACCTCTTCCAAAAGCTACATTTGAGCACTTAAGGAATGAATTGGGGGTCATCCCTGATCTCACCAATAACTAAGAATATGTGCAAAGGAGGTGAGGGAGCATTCTCATGCAATATCAACTCCAAAATAGTTCTAAACAATATTTTTTTGAGTGGAAGCTACTCTGCTAGCTCATTTGTGTCAAAGTATGAATCATCTCAAGGGGAGCATAGTTGCGGATACACCAAGACATCTGGATCAAAAGCATAAGCCTAGGGGTAGATTTTAAAGTTAAAAACGTTATGTATCTAGCTTACTAGCATATTCAGCTTTATGCGGCATAAATGGCCCTTTTTCATTGTTGTTAAAGGGGGAGAGATGAAAAAATCAGCTAAGTAATATCAAAAGGTGAGAACAAATGAAAACAAAAATATGCCAAGGGAAAGTTACAAAGTGTTGTCAAAAATCAGGTATGCAAGTATTTTGCCATCAAAAGTTTGTTGGTTTCTACGGTATTGAAGTGTTGAGGTGTTTTCATCAATGAAAAAGTGGGAAATTGTTGGACCTTTGTCATTAACATATGGGTTATCATTGATTCCAAGCTACAATGATGGAAAAAGTGGAAAACAATATAGTGCAGGTATCTCTAGATCAACCTTGTATGGAAAAGGTGTTAACAAGTTGCAAATATGAAGGTTGATTGGTAGTTTCAGTTGAAAGAGGCTTCAAGATGATTAAGGATAAGTTCTAAGGGAATTAACCATTTTTTTGCAAGCCGCGGACATGAGAAGATAACCGCTGAATCCTAGCGGCAATCGCTAAAGTTTGTAGGAAGCCACGAGAACTCTAGAAGACATTGTGGAAGCTCGGGGAGGAGAGTGTAGATAATGGGATGAAGCTACAAAGTAAAATGATGAGATGCGAGTTAGAATGGTGAAGTCGTATATGTGAAGAAAGAGATGTGGAAGTAAGGATAGTTTGAAGGAAAATCCATGGGAGTAAGGAAGTCAGAACAAATCCGGGATAAAGAAGAGAAGCAACAAAGGACTAGAGGAAGCCACAGAGATCTACAAAAGCCGCAGCTTAAAAAGTAAGAGTCGTGTATAAGGAACAAGCCATGAAGTCTTGGACAAAGAAGTGTATAGCCAAAAAAAATTGTAAAATCCATGAGAGGTAGATAAAATCCACCATAAGAAGAAAAGCCACAGATCAAAGGAAAGTGCCATGATACAAAAGAAAATGTCAAATTAGCTAAGAAAGCTACATATTGAACAAATATGAACTGGACAGGATCGAGGAAAATCAAATTCATTTAAACATGGACAAGTGAGATTTTGTTCTCCAAAATCAATGGCGATCGATTATCGGTGATTATTCTTGACTATATGACTTGAGCTCCATGAAAAGGAATAAATCTATCTTTCCAACTACTGACATTTAATGCTCATTGACTTTGTGGAAATAGAGTTACACTCTCAATGTAATTCCTCATTTCTAGGTGAAATAAAATAGCAGAGAAGAAATCAGATTTCTCATCTAGGTCACATTGCAAAATCCTAAAAAGATGGGAAATCTATTTTAGATATCAGCTCATAAATTTTAACTGAAAAATGCATAGAAAATGATGAAATCAAGACGAATATAGAGAGAATAAATATGGAGTCTATTTCATGCATTGAATGGGTTAGATTTTTAGGTGAAAGAGTAGGAAATATTACATGGCACACCAAAAGAATTTATGAATGGGTCGATTGTCTATAAAGAAGAAATTCGATGCCAATACGAGAAGGTTGCTCAAGTGAGAAGATGATGCATTCAAGCTAAAGGAGCTACAAAAATAAAAGAGAGAGGAAGGAGCGAGTAGACAAATGAAGTGAAGAATATATATATATATATATATATATATATATATATATATATATATATATATATATATATATATATATATATCATATGAGAAGAACATCAATCAAGATAGATTGATTGAGCAAGAGAGTTTGAATCAGATGAGAAGAAGAGAGTGATAGAGAGAACATAGACAGATACAAAAAAGTGATCATAATCCATTGTGTAAGCAAGTTTGAAACTAGATGATCAAATTTTGTATGTAAAATAAGTCTAAGTTGTAGCTTAGCATTTTCAAGGGGTTGTAGCCTCCTTGTGGGTAGGTGCCTGCAAAAGATCAGTTGTAGCTGATTAAATTAGGGGTTGGTGCTCCTTACAGTGGGTGCTTGTAAAATTTTTGAGTGGGTGCTCGGTTATCTTCGAGTGGGTGCTTGAATAATCTGGAATGGGTGATACAAGGTTGAGTGGGTGCTCAACCAAAACCATTATAAGCTTTGGAATTGGTGTTCCAAATAAAGCCATGGTTTTAAGTGGGTTTTTCTCTCGAAAGGGTTTCCCACTATAAATTATATGTTTTGTGTTACATCGCTTGGCATATGCTGGTTTAAATGCTCATGGTTTATAGTTGCACTTCATTAAAGGTTTCTAAATTATTATTGAAGTAAAAAATTCTAATTTGCACTCATTCACACCCCCCTCTCAAAACTTGTGATCTTAAACATAAGGGACCATAAAAGAAGAAAATTCAAAATTCAAAGCTATGATACCTAACCACACCGCTTGCTTCATGTAGAAATTTGTAGGCCCCCTTTTTAGTTTTAAGCTTGAGTAATTGCAGGGAAGAAGGAGATGAATGAATGATCATCAAAGGTTGAGCTTGCCCAATAGATGGTTGTATGAGAGAAATTACTTTCCACTCAAATGTTTTCTCCAAAGGTCGTCAATTAAATGAATTTTAATCGGTAGTTAAGGTGAAGATATGAATGGAATGTTGGAAATTAAATGATGGAGATTGCATACTTGCATGCCCCATACCTATTCAAAATCTCATATTCTTCTAGCGCAAAGAGTATCTATTATTTTCACTCCACTTCATAATTTTGATCTTGTTCGCACTAGTCACATGAGTACAACCGACGTGTACAATTTATCTTCTTATTAAGCTTTGCTATTTTTTTCATGGCATCATGGTTTTCAATTGGAAATTGTTTATTTCGATAAGTAAGAAACATATACAAATGGAATGTTGGAAATCAAAAGGTTTGAATTAAATACCTACATGTCCCACACCCATTCCATGGATCAAATTGTTCCTACCCAAATAATATTTGCTATTTGTGCTCCATTTAAGCATTTCAATCTCACAAAGAGGATAAATAAGACACAAACATGAATGGAATGTTGGAAATCAAAAGGTCTGAATTAAATACCTACATGTCCCACACCCATTCCATGGATCAAATTATTCCTACCTAAATAATATCTACTATTTGTGCTCCATTTAAGCATTTCAAACTCATAAAGAGGAAAAATTAAAAATCACGAGACTCGAAAAGGTTAAGGATTCAAAACCCAAACAGAGTGTTTGTGTCTTGTAACAATTTTTAGCCTCCTTTACTAGTTGTAAGCTCAAGTAATTATGCAAACAACCATCAATAAGTGAGGCCCTCGAGCGAGTGGATATACTAGCGAAAGGTAGATACTTTATTTTTAACATTGATGGTTTTGATTAGGCGGTGTTTAATTTTTTTGGATAAGGCAAAGACATGAATATAATTCTAGAAATAGAAATGTGGGAACTAAAAACCCATGTCCCGCACCTACTCCATAGATTAGATTGTTCCTACCCAAATAATATCCGATATTCATTTTCCACTTTATCATCTCAATCTTGTTTGGATTATTCACATGAGTGTTATTGGTGATTTAAGGGACCAAAAAAAGATGAAAATTCAAAAGGTCAAAGGTACAAGACCTAACCACGACGCTTGCTTCATGTAGAACTTTGTAGGCCCCCATTTTAGTTTTAAGATTGAGTAATTGTAGGGAAGAAGGAAATGAATGAATTATCATTGATAATTGAGCTTTCCAAACAGATGGTTGTATGAAACAAATTATTTTCCATGCTCATAGTTTTTTTTTCAGCTTCAAGTTCGTCAACTTAACAACATTTAATTTGGTTGTCAAGGAAAAAATATGAATGGAATGTTAGAAATTAAATGATGGAAATTACATACTTGTATGCCCCATACCTATTCAAAAGTTCATATTCTTCTAGCGTAAAGAGTATTTATTATCTGAACTCCACTTCATAGTTTTGATCTTGTTCACACTAGTCACATGAGTACAACCAACGTGTAGAATTTATCTTCATATCAAGCTTTTCTATTTTTATTTCATGACATCAAGGTTTTCAATTGGACATTTTTATTTCGATAAATAAGACACATACATGAATGGAATGTTAGAAATCAAAAGGTTTGAATTAAATACCTATATGTCCCAAACACATTCCATGGATCAACTTTTTCCTACCCAATTAATAATTGTTATTTGTGCTCCATTTAAGCATTTCAATCTAACAAAGAGGATAAATAAGACACAAACATGAATTGAATTTTGGAAATCAAAAGGTTTGAATTAAATACCTACTTGGTCCCACACCTATTACCCAAATAATATCTACTATTTGTGCTCCATTTAAGCATTTCAATCTCACAAAGAAGAAAAAATAAAATAAAATTGGGAAACTTGAAAAGGTTAAGGGTCCAAAACCCAACTAGAGTGCTTATGTCTTGTAGTACTTTGTAGCCTCCTTTACCAGTTGTGATCTCAAGTAATTATACAAACAACCATCAATAAGTGAGTCCCTTGAGCGAGTGGATATACCAAATGAAAGGTAGATTGTATTCAATCGAGTCAATTTTTATATTTATTTGTTTCATGTCAACAAGGCTTTCAATTAAAAATATAAAAGTCATATTATAAACAAAAATATTTAAAATATAACTATAAAATAGAATTTATTGTATATCATATATATATATATATATATATATATGAATAAATAATAAATTAAAATGTAAACAAATTATTAATAAAAACAATATATATATTATATACAGTGTATAATATATACATTATTAATATAGTATATTTTATATTTTAGTATGTGAAAAGTGCTTCTTTGATAAATTAGGATACTTCAAAAAGAAAATTCATGGGAGGAGAACTTAAATATTGTTTCTCATCGGTCACAGTTTGGCAAACGTGTGAATATGCATATTATATTAAATTTAAAAAGGGGGTTTGCGGCCTATGTGGCAACAAGGATTTGTCCTCCTATTAATCATCACACACTCCCGCAGATCCGAGACCACGCCAGACAAATATGAAAACAAATCTTCGTGCAGCCATGACCACACACATGGACGGCTCAGATTATTTCGAGGTCATTCTTACGGAATGCAAAGTGGACAAACTAGATCGACGCATGGTACCCGTAAGTACATTGGCATGTAAGTCATTCACAATCCTTTTCACACATTTTGTTTCTTGCAATTACTTGAGCTTATAACTACAAAGGCATGTTACAAAGTGCTACAAGAAGTAAGAATTACAATTACGTTTTAAATCTAGAACCTATTGTAATTTACTAATTTATTTTGGCCCCTTTAAGTGCAAATTATACTCACGTGAATAGTGTGAGCAACATCGAGACTATAAAGTGGAGCACCTGAAGTAGATATTATTTGGGTAAGAACAATATGAGATCTGGAATAAGTGGGGGACACATAGATATTTAATTTCCACATTTTTATTTCTAACTTTCCATTCATGTCTTCGTCTTATCTAATAAATTAAATGTCATCCAATCAAAAAATTTAATGTTATAAAAGAATAAAATGAAAAAATAGAAAATCTTGCTCGAAATATAAAATCAACTCCGGTGCTCATATGACCAACTAATGGAGTGGATTTTTATCGATTATTGTTTGTGAATCAAATATTTCTCACAATTATTAGAGCTTATAACTACAAAGGGTAGCTACAAAGTGTCACAAGAAGTAAGCATTGTAGTTGGTTTTCAACCCTGGAACCTATTGTATTTTCCCATTTTTAATATTTTGGCCCCTTTGAGCGCAAATTATACTCACATGAATAGTGTGAGAAAGATTTAGACTATAAATTGGATTGCATATAACATATATTATTTGGGTAGAAACAATATGAACCATGGAATAAGTGTGAGACATACAAATATTTAATTTCCACATTTTATTTCCAACTTTCTATTCATGTCTTCATATTATCTACCAAATTAAACATTTTCCAATCGATGACCATAACACCGTAAATTTTTTAATAAATTTTCATTGGAATAAAATCTACTTTTCGCTCATATGACCAACCATTGGATGAGATCAATTATCGATGATTATTCATGCATCACTTGTTTCTCCATATTTTCCCCAACATTGTTGCAAACAACTAGCAAAACACCATATGCAATGTGAATCAAACTTATGAATCCCATTATTTCAACTTACAAATGCATTCTTAGAATCATTTATTACCCAAAAGGCATGTTCTAAATCATCTTATACAAGATAGAACTTAGTCGTCATGTTTTCCATCATTATCTTTTTTTTCATAGTTGTTATTTTCCTTTGTGTTGCCTCTCTATGGGGCCACATTTAGAGTAAGTACAACATAAGGGAGAAATATAAAATCACATTTTATGTCAATGGTCATTGAAAGATGACACCGAGAAAAACCCTACTTAGTACCCTAATATCTAGAGATAAACCTTAATCATGAATGTGCATGAAGTCACTACCTTAGGATGTCACACTCTATATATCCATGTCTCTAAAGTACCCCATGAGATGTGAAAGTAAATTCCCATTACATTTAAATTTATTCTAACTACCCACAAAATACAAAGGTAAACAATGTAGCCAATTATTAACATTCGTAGTAATGATCGCCACTACTTACATTCTAAGCTATCTCCATAAAATGTTTCTTCGATGACTGATGGGGTTGAAAAAAAAAACAAATTCTAATAGGAAAAGAAAAATTATCAAATAAAAATCTAGTAATTATTCTTATTCTTTTCCATTTTAATTACATAAGAGGTCATCTTATTCAAATTCTAAAAGACTCCTAATTAAACCTTAACTCTAAACCAAACTTGACTAGACTTGTTATTTTCAACACATAGTATTTATAGAAATATTTATTTTTAGTAAGTTTTAAATTTTAACTTTCTATATCCTATGAATATTCACACATTATCCATGTGCCTAAACTAATATATTTCTTGATTTTCAAATCATGTTGACTCACACTTAAAAATATATTGATTAACAAAAATAAATATGCCTAAGGGACCTAAATGACCAAGGATGAAATATTAACGCTAATCTAATTAGGAGGAATAAAATGATGTATAAATGCAATAAGTAAGTATGCTAAAGTAATGTAAATTAATTTCACAATTATATCTAATGGAAAAAAACCTAATATGTAAGAGAAGAGTAAGGAAGGGACTCAATTGGTTGAGGGTGACTATCGTAGGTTGTCGCATGTCTGAACAGAGAATATGGAAGTGCGGATTTAACACTTAGGGGGCCATGCGAAAGGGAAAATCTAGAAGATCGAAGTGAATAGGGCACCTAAGAGTGTATTAGGGCACCCAGAGTGCTCACGTGCATGTAGTCTAGCACCTGGTGGTTGTGAGAAATCTCGGGATCCGATCTTGGAATGGTCGCAAGCTGATTTGGAGCTGTGCTTATCTTTCACACTAGATTCACTGGATGAACTCAGTATATTTGTCTCATGCTGCAAGAGAAGAAGAAGAATCAAACCCTAATGAAAAATAAAATATGCATATAAATGGGTCAGACTGACCTCATTCGCCAAGCTAGTTGACTTATCACTAAGCGCTACACTACATTTCAAACCTGGATGTAGTTACGGTGTGTGTGTACATGTTGTTCCTTAGGTGCTCTCGTGCGGTTGCACTTTGTGAAGATATCGAGCAATAGTAACTATAGATAATGTAAATAGAATGTGTGCATAGAATAGAATATAATCCCTCCCCCTATGAAGTGTGTGTGATGTATATCTCCTAGCCTTGATGTATGGAACTATGTGGATGTAATGGATGAAAATATAATGGAGTGATAGTAGAAGTAACGTTAGGACCCTCATTATGGTCTTATAAGATTTATATTTATAGGGATCTCAATATTAATTTCATAATTAATCCCGACAAGGCCGACTGAGAAAAAGATAAAGATGACCAACAACTAGAAGTGACCCAAAAAGGAGTGGGAAAGGATGTGCATAGATCGGGGCACCCAAAGTGGGACTAGGGCGCCTCGGAGCCCCGACTAGATGGGGTACCCTAATTTTGGGATAAAATTTTGAGGAAGTTGTAAAATGGGTGGGTAAGTGCCAGAAAATATCTTGGAATGAATAAATAAAATATAAAATAAGGACGGCCAAAAGTTGGGATTAATTAGTACGTTAACCACTTGAGAACCTTCACAATAGTAGTATAAGACCAGGCTTAACTATTTTTTAATGTGCATATTTGTTTGTGTACATTTTCCCTAATTTATGTTGGTGAGAAGAAAGATAGATAACATAAAGTAGATAGAGATGCGTACTCGATATCCATGTAGAGTGTAGAAGAAGATGTACCGATGGACTAGACTCAAGCGTGGAATGAAAAAAATAAAAAGGTGGAGTGTGGATTTTAAAGATGACAATTGTGATTAAAAGTGATGAGAGTGAACCTCGGGTAGAACACGTGTGTGGCTATTGTTGTGTGTAGTGTACCTAAATGGATAGTATGGCAAGTACCACCATGGTGTGTCGTCATTACACTTATCATTTTTTTGTTATTGTTGTTGTTTGTTACCCCCAATTTCTTGCTTGTTTTTAATACGGCTAGACTGCAAGGAGAAAATGATCAAGTAGTCAAATATGTATGTAAGTAAAAACATTGTGTAAAATAGAAATGTGTAAATGTAAAATATGTTTGAAATAGAAATCTATGTAAATGGAACATGTGCACCTGATCCATGTTGAAAAGAAGGATGTAGAAGGATATCATGTATCGTCGCAAGTATTTTGAGTGATCTCATGCCATCCTGGCTAAAGAAGTGTAGGGAGGAAATACTTTGTGTCCACCAACTCTAACCGCTTCTGCTGAAATTTGTTGAAGAGATCTATGCATTGTACTTATCTTTTGGGAAATCCGATGCCACTAGATGGAGATGTGCAAAGAGGCACACCCACCGTAACCCCCGAGCATGTAGCTACTCAAGAGAATTGTTGAAGGACACCATGTCATGTTGTGGTGCTATGTATGGAGTTCGTATACCTTGGTATGAACTCACTCATTGTATGTGAAACGATGTAAATATGTTATGTTATTAGAAAAACCTCAATGATTCCCCCTCTTTGGGGTGCATGCGATGACCTAAAAAGGGGAATGCAACCCAAAGAGGACTAACCACACTCGACAGTGAACAAACTCATCCCTTCAGGGGGAAAGGGAAAGGGATTGGTAGATACCAAGGTGTGCAAAAATGGGATGGCTAGCCAAAACAAGTGTTATTTCGCAAGAACATGCATGTAATAAGTGTAAAAATGGAGACAAAGAGTGTAGAAAAGCTACCATGTACAATATTGTAAACACACAAGAAACAACAAGAAGACCACACAAAGTAGGTTAAAAATAAGGGACATCACTCAAAATGTTGCAAGACACACAAGGCCATCATGGACGTAAACAATAGATAAGTGTGCATACAAGTAAAGGGAAAATCCTACATACAATAAAAAATAGTGGCAGACAAGTAAAGAAAAACACACAAGTAGTCATAGTAACATGTAATCCTGCAAAACAAGTGTTGCACATGGAAATCCCATTAGTATGTTAGAGTGATAACCGATACGTTAAAACATGTGTAAGAAAGTAGTAAAAGATGCTAAGTACAAAATGAAACAATAACACTGTATAAGACGAGTGTGGATTCCCCGATGACCAATATAGTAAGTGTGAAGGCAAGCATCCATGCCACATGTAGATTCCTATATCTCGTGATCACACTAGTCAAAGGTGTGAACACACATGTGTGTATATGTATAATGACATAAATGAAATATAGCTAACATGTGTAGTAAAGTGGCCATGCAAAACACTAGTAAGAAAAAGTAAATGCCCCCAAGACCATGCAAGATGTAGTGCATGGATGGAATGGAATGCAAGATGGAATGATAGAGTAACGCCTTCCCCACTGAGTGGATGGAAGTGTATATAGTGAGGTTCATATTTTCCCCCTCAGGAGTCCAAAATGAACCGTAAACGAGAGTGCATCATCAGGAAATGGTCGAGTAGTATAGTTGTGTATGTGTGTCTAGTACACTGCGATGAGTGTATATGTGCAGTGGTGATGAAATGCGACATGGGGAGAAGATGTGCACGTGCCCTATATCCTATGAGTATACCACAACTATGTTGAATAGGCGAGTGATAGTTTAGCCCTAAGCATATATCACTATATAATGATTGGGAGGAAGTGATGATGAAGTATGAGATTATACGGTGGGTGTACATGAATCTTATAGTCGAAGTGTATATCATGACTTTATTGAATGGGATGAGTGATGATTTAGCCCTAATCCTATATCACTATATAATGGTAAAGGAGGTGACGATATATCCTATAGTATATGTCACTACAAGATGGGAGAATGGGAGGTGGCAATGTAGCACTAAGCGTAGGCCACTATGTGATGAGTAATAAGGGGTGGTGATTTAGCCCTAAGTGTATACCACTAGATGATGAATAGGATAAATGAGGATGTAATAGAATAACGTAGAATGTAGAATAAGATAATAAAAGATGTGATGTTAGGATGTAATAGGATAATTGAAAATTGATGAAGAGAGTGGTGATTTAGTCTACAAGGTATACCACTACGAGATGATAGGATGAAGTGTAATGTGAGGCTGAGTGGATGATAGAATAGATGGGCATGATGAAGGGAGTGGTGATTTAACCTAAGGTGTATACCACTATGATAGGTGATGATTGGAGGTGAGTGATAATATATCCTAGAGCATAGGTCACTAGTCCGATGTATGTTGTATGATGACATGTCCCATGTATGTAAGGTCCATTGGATTAGTAAACCCTCGGAAGTTGAGTATGGACCGAGGAACTAAAGTACATCATAGGGTGGTGACCCCACTATGTAGAATGATGCGATGTGTGTGGCTAGGGTGTGTAAGTGCGTGGTATGTAGAATGTAATGGAGAATGTGTAAAATGCGTGAATACGCGGAAATAGAAAAAGGTGGGGAGATGAGGTGAAGCTGGACTTTCCCTATCTGAGGCAACTTAGCGTGATATGTAGAATGTAGATAACTCGATGAATGCATGAGGTGTGGTGATGTATAATGTGTTATGGGTAAGTGCATGAAGTTGGGCGTCCAAAAAGTAGACAAGAATTCGAAAAAAGTAAAATGTGCTCGCGTTTTAATTTGTTTGGCTTGAGAATCACCAGTCCTATAATGCATACACGTTATAATGCGTACACGTTTTGTGTAGTATGGACCATGCATATGTGTTTTGGTGGTTTATAATTACAAAAGAAATCTTATACTTAAATTTATTTTAGTAAATATAAGAAATTAGGGTCACTTTGCACCTTATGGAAGTGGTCTCGTAGCTCCAACAGTTATAATCTAGAAGATAGTTTTTCAAAATCTAATTTGGTTAGTACTTACTCATTTTCAGGATTTCAGCAAATGACCTAAAACTTTCAGGGCATATATATTGTAGTCGGTCTTTGTTTTGGGAAAGCATATAGTCATTTTTAGGTTTTTTGACCTTCTAAAATGGATTTTGGCCTACCACTTGCTTGAATTGGTACTAATTTTTAAATTTGGTCCATAATTCACTTTAGTGACCATGAATTAACTCTATGATGTTTGTTTACTTCTTAATAAAAAGAGATCCTCACTTTGTAGATAGAGGATTGTTCCTTAATAGGATTCCTGTCCTATTGCCAAAATGAGGTGATTGTAATGTGCCTCCTCCTTAAGGTGTGATAACACTACTAGGTGTTGAATGAGTTATTACAAATAGTACAAAGTGAATTGCATCAAGTGAACTCAGATGATTGCTCATTCTTAGAAACATGGTGCTCCATATAAAGATCATCCCCTCACCTTTCCTAGCTCTAAAAACATCCTTTCATGGAATCAAATTCATGATTCTCATACATGATTTTGTTCTTATGTCTCTTATGGAGACAAACGATGCCTTAATACTTCACAAATAATGGTCCTTAATAACTTGGTGACATGACTAGCTCATTTTAGCTTGTTCTAAAGGGTGTTCAATTAACTACAAAATGGCCAAAAATGCCTTTTTAGGCCTTCAAAGGAAGTAGTCTCTCATAAAAACTAAATGAGTCGATCGATCACCTTAAACACTATTCCCTACACACTGAAACATGTTGAATGATCTTTTTAGGACTTTCCTTTGGGTGAGGGTTTATGATTTAGGGTTTAGGGTTTAGGGCTTGGGGTTTAGGGTTTAGGGCTAAGGGTTTAGGACTCAAGGTTTAGAGTTTAGGGTTTAAGGTTTAGTGTTTAAGGCTCATAGTTCAGATTTTAGGGTTTAGGGTTTAGGGCTCAGGGCTTAGGGTTCATGGTTTAGGGTTTAGGGTTTAGAGTTTAGGGTTTATGGTTTAGGGTTAAGGGTTAAAGTTTTAGGGTTTAGGGCTCAAGGTTCAAGGTTTAGGGTTTATGGGTCAAGGTTGAGGGTTTAGGGTTTATGGCTCAAGGTTCATGGTTTAGGGTTTAGGGATCAGGGTTGAGGGTTTAGGGTTTAGGGTTGAGAGTTGAGGGTTTAGGGTTTAGGGTTTAGTTTTTAGGGTTTAAGGTTGATGGTTTATGTTTGAGGTTCAATTTTAGGGTTTTGGCTTAGGGCTTAGGGTTTAGGGCTTAGGTTTAGGGCTCAAGGTTTAGGGTTAAGGGTCGGGTTTAGGTTTTAGGGTTTAGGTTTTAGGATTTAGGGCTTAGAGTTTAGGGTTTAGGGCTTAGGGTTTATGGTATAGGGTTTAGGGTTTAGGGCTCAGGGTTTAAGGTTTAGGGTTGAGGATTTAGGGTTTAGGGTTTAGGAGTTAGGGTTTAAGGTTTAGGGTTAAGGATTAAGGGTTTATGGTTCAGGGTTTATGAGTTAGGGTTTAGGTTTTAAAGGTCAAGGTTTAGGGTTTAGGGAAAAGGGTTCATGGTTTAGGGTTTAGGGATCAAGGTTGAGGGTTTATGGTTGAGAGTTGAGGGTTCAAGGTTTAGGGCTCAGGGTTTAGTTTTTAGGGTTTAGGGTTGAGGGTTTATGTTTAAGGGTTCAAGGTTTAGGGTTTTAGCTTAGGGCTTATGGCTTAGGGACTAGGGTTCAGGGCTTAGGGTTTTGGGTTTAGGGCTCAAGGTTTAGGGTTTAGGGTCAAGGTTTATGTTATAGTGTTTAGGGTTTAGGGTTTATTATTTAGGGCTTAGAGTTTATGGTTTAGGGCTTAGGGTTTATGGTATATGGTTTAGGGTTTAGAGCTCAGGGTTTAAGGTTTAGGGTTGAGGATTTAGGGTTTATGGTTTAGGAGTTAGGAGTTAGGGTTTAAGGTTTAAAGGTCAAGGTTCAAGGTTTAGGGCAAAGGGTTCGAGTTTAGGGTTTAAGGCTCGAGGTTTAGGGTTTAGGTTTTAGGGTTAAGGGTTTAGGTCACAGAGTTCAGGGTTTAGGGTTTAGTGTTTAGGGATTAGGGTTTAGGGCTTATGGTTTAGGGTTTAGGGTTTAGGGCTTATGGTTTAGGGTTTAGGGTTTAGAGTTTAGGGTTTAGGGTCAGGGTTTAGGGTTTATGATTTAGTTTTAGGGTTTAGGGTTTAAAGACCTTTAGGATTTAACATTTAGGCCTTAAGGTTTAGGGTTTACGGTTTAGGGCTCAGGGCTTAGGGTTTAGGGTTTTAGGGGTTAGGGTGCATGGTTTAAGGTTTATGACTCAGGGTTTGGGGTTCAAAGTTACGGGTTTAAGGTTTAGGGTTAGAGATCAGGGCTCTAGATTTAGGGTTTAGGGCTCAAGGTTTAAGGTTTAGGGTTTAGGGCTCAAGGATTAGGGTGTAGGGTTCAAGGCTTAAGGTTTAGGGTTTATGGTTTAGGGATTAGGGTTTAGGGTTCATGGTTCATGGTTTATGGCTTAAGGTTCAGGGTTTAGAGTTATTGGTTTAAGGTTTGGGGGTTAGAGCTCGGGGCTCTGGATTTAATATTTAGGGTTTAGGGTCAAGGGTCAAGGGTTTAGGGTTTAGATTTTAGGGTTTAGTATTTAGTGTTTAGGGTTTAGGATTTATTATTTTGGTTTTAGGGTTTAGGGTTTAGGTCTCATGGTTAATGGTTAAGGGTTTAGGTCACGAGTTTAGGGTTCATCGAATTTGTAGGCAGAAAATTCAAAGAGAGTCATCAAAATTGATGTTTTTCATCCGTTGATATTTTGAAGGAGGAAATGTCATATTCCTAACTGTCCAATCCTTTCAAAGACCCCAGTGATTCCTTAATCCTTGGATATATAGGAGACAACATTACTTAGCTTCCATTTATAATGATAGAGATATTTGTAAATTCTTTTATGACCTCTAAATCTATATGAATTTCAAGTTGCTTGAAAATCACATCACACCCTTCACTAGGATTGATGACTACCCCTATCTTTTTGTTTAGGGATTTTGAAACCATCCATGGGTTTATCATATAGGAATTATCAATGAATGGAAGGTCACTAAGTCGTAGGCTAGGTAACTCCCATTTAGAACTAAACAAGAAAGATTTACTAGGTGATTGATAACCCCTTAGTGTTCTTAGCCATTCCCTAGTTTCTATGCTTATTTTGAACACTTTAAGAAGATTCATCAAATTTACTATCCATTCTAGTAGAGCACTTGAACTTTATCTTTCTTCGGAGGAGAGGATATTACAAGAAATTCAATTATGATCCTACACCTCTATATTGATATATTCTCTATGTTTCTTTTGCTTCCTTTAAGATTAATTTTTTTGTTGTGATGGTTATTTTTCAAGCTTCCAATGGGTCAACCTAGCTTTATAATACCATACATGGAAATATGAGAAATGTGAAATTTGTTTCATAGTGTGAATAAATTTACATTCAAAAGCACAAGTATATGTAGGGAGAAACAAGTTTGGAAGAGATGTGTAATATATACATTACAAGGCACAAGGTAGATGTCATATCCATTTAGTTACTTGTCCAACCTCTCATAAACAAGGTAGTTCTATAAGCGACACAATGATGGTTCTAGGCATGAGACTAGTAAATATTAATGAAATATGGTTTGGGGTTTAGGTTTTAGGGTTTAGGGCTCGTGTTTCGGGGTTTAAGGTTTAGGGTTATGGTTTAGGATTTAGGTTTTAGGTTTAGCGTTTAGGGTTTAGGGTTTAGTGTTTATGGTTAGGGTTTACGGATCGAGGTTAAGTATTTAGGCTTTAAGGTTTAGGGTTTAGGGTTTAGGGTTAAGGATTTAGTGTTTAGGATAAGGGTTTATGGTTTACGCCTCAGGTTTTAGGGTTTACGAGTTTAGGGTTCGTGTTCGGGGTTTAGGATTTAATGTTTAGGGATTAAGGTTTGGGGGTTTATGGTTTAGGGCTTGGGGTTTAAGGTTTAGGGTTTAGGGTTTAGGTTTTAGGGCTTAGGGCTTAGGGTATATGGTCTAGGGTTTAGGGTTTAGATTTTAGGGCTCAAGGATAAGGGTGTAGGGTTCAAGGCTTAGGGTTTAGGGTTTAGGATTCGGTGTTTAAGGTTTAGGGTTTAGGGTCGGGGTTTAGGGTTTGGATTTAGTTTTTATGGTTCAGGGTTTAAGGTTTAACATTTAGGGCTCATGGTTCATGGTTCATGGTTTATGGTTTAGGGCTTATGGCTTAGGGTTTAGGGCTTAAGGCTCAGGCTTCAGGGCTCACGGGTAAGGGCCGATGTTTAAGGTTTAGGGTTTATGGTTTAGTTTTTAGAGTTTAGGGATCATGGTTAAAGGTTTAGGGTTTAGGGTTTAGGGCTCAAGGTTTACGGGCATTAGTGTTTAATTTTATGGCCTATGGTTTAGGGTTTTGATTATACAATTTAAATGCTAAAATATTTAGGCTAAATGCCGAAATCCTGAAAAATTACCTATGTACTAACCAAATTATACTTTAAAAATTATCTCCTAAACCATGACTCATGGAGCTGTGAGACTAATTCCATAAGGTGCAGAGTGACCCTAATTTCTTATATTTACATAAATAAATTTAAAGTATAAGAAATAATAAAATATAAATAATAATAAATGAAAAAATTATACTTGAACATTTATTTATGTAAATAGAAGCATGTCAAAAGCATACATAATGTTTATACTACACAAAACATGTACGCATTATAACACGTACGTGTTATGTTTATACTACAGAATAGATACGTGTTATAACGCGTGCACGCGTTATGTAACACGTACACATTTTTGTTTTCTCTTTTGCCAAGCCATGCCTCAAGGCCGGGATCTGGTTTGATCCCCAAGCCTCGAGGCGTGGACTCGCACAAACACAACAAACAAAGTGTTTTTACAAGAAAATGTAAAAATGCCACTTCCTCTATGATAAATCAATATAAAACAATTGATCCATTTTTTAAAAATTATACCACGACGTAGAGTAGTGTCTCTTCTTTCTAAAAATATAATTTTTCAAATTTTCTGACTAATATAAGGTTTCCTTATTATTTATTTTCTAATTATGCCTTTTTATAGCTATTTTTTGAAGTTTAAATATGTCTATCTTTCATGGTGTATCTTTTTTTTGGGTGATCTAAATTTTTAAAAAATATACTAGCACAAACTAGGCATAATTCTATACATATTAAAAAAAAATCTAATTTTCGATATTTTTTGAGGTAGTTAGGGAGGGGGGGCACGTTCGGAGCTCCGTTATTTTTCAAAACATAAAATTTATGTACTAGAAAAATCATTAATAAAAAATATTTAATAAAAAATCTATAAAAAAATGGAGCCCAAACTAGATGCTCCTTGCTATCTTTCTACCAAAGGGTTTTCAAAAATACTAAATGGTGCTAAAAAAATGGTGGGGGCACGAAAGCCACTTTCTATTATGTTTTTGAACAAAAACAAGAGCATTTGTTGGTATTTTAGTTATTTGACCCGCTTAAACTTATCTGTTTTCAATAAAATTTAGTAGCTTAGAAACTAGACTCAAAATGCTACGTTCATATTTCTACAACATCTTCCTATTTTGAGTGTAACTATTTCGAAAAACTCGTACAAGTTGAAGTTTTTTTACAAAAAATGCGTCCACTTAAGACCCCTTTTGGCCCCCAACTTGGTGCACGTACCCTTATGTGTAATGTCAAAGTGTAGTGTGTGGGGTTTAGTGTAATGGTAATCCCTCAATAGTCTAGTGTGAACCAAAACACAAGAACGTGTCATCACGTAACAAGGGTACTACGATGTAAGCGAAATAGAAATGGTGATAACATATATGAAATGGGTAATCAAAGACTATATAACTATGTTATAATATGGAATGGGGTGTAGATATAATGTGTTGTGCCCCCCTTGTGGTAGGATATGAAATGTAGCTATGAAACATTGTCAAGTAGGTCATCATTATCATAATCAAAAGCTGTCGGGGATGTGTCAAAAATTTGATAATTGGAGGAGGATCATATAGAGAGGCATTACAATGAAGAGTGTATGCATTCATTGCATATTCCTCTTCTCGTAAATGTGATTGGTGGATAGTCATGGGCATGTCAATGCAAAATATTGGGAACATATGCGGGGAAGAATCATTAGACAAAAGTGAAGTATGAATCGGATCAACGGACCTCCAATATACTCAAGCCTAGGTTTTCCAAGTGTAAATGGGAAATCACGATGAGCATGTGTAACAAATACTATTAGATGGAAAACACGTAAGCCATAAAATGTGGTGATATGGAAGTAGCCACAATAAGAATCGAGGGAATAAAGGGGTGGTAAAATTTCATTAAGTGTCATGCCAAATCGAGGTAGGAAATCACATGTACATATAGTATCAAAACTTGTGAGATCAACTGGAATGTGTTCCCAAAATAGCCTATTGATATATAATGTGTAGGTAAAGGAGGGGTCGTGGGACAATGCCTATTGGAGAATAAGATGAAACCGAGTTGACATTGTTTACAAATCCCTTATATAGGACCATGACATTAGTGGATGGGTTTTTGAACTAGTATTTTCTTGGGCCACATCACAAGTGTTTCTTTAAAATAATAATTGTCCACACTAAGAGGAGTACAATGAATTCATTGTAAGGACTCATTAGTGAGTTCTACAACATCAACCTCATCATCAAATTCAATGGGAATGTCGATATGGGCATCATCAGTTTGGGTAAGGTGGGGTACTTGTAGGGAAAAATATAGTGGGTGAAACAATAGTGGAAGTGTGGACATGAGAAGTGATTGGAGGGATAGTGGAGGTAGGTGTACCGGTAGGGTTGGATAAAGTGGGTGATATGAGAGCAGAATTTTGAGTAGATATAGTAGGAGGAGGAATGGAAAGAGTAGAAGTAGTGGGTAAACTATATTTCCCAACATCATATTTATCAAAGTGAGCATATAGAATGGGTTAAGGTGGTGGGACATGCATAGAAGTGATAGGACCAACACAACAATATTTGAATGGTTCCGAGTCAGCGGAAACATTATGTTCATAACCATCATGAAGGAATTTGACACACCGATGTATAATAGAGGGTAAAACTTACATAGCGTGGATCTAAGGTATTCCTAATAGGATATTTAATTGAAAATAAGCGTTGATGACATAGAGTTACATAAGATCTGTTTTAGGGCCAACACAAATATGGAGAGATATAGTGCCAAGACATGTGCGAGTGGAAGAATTGTAACCACGGATGAGGGTGGAGTTACGGAGATTAGACTATAATTAATACTTAAATATTGTAAGAGAGAGTAAGCACAACGGTTGACAATGGATCCATTATCAATGAGGACATGCTTGATACATGTACTACTAAAAATAAGCTGTAATGAGTAATGGTGTACAAGGGTTATCCTTGGCAGTGGATGATATGTCGTCATTTGTAAAGGATATAGAACGATGAAAGATACAAATGGATGGAATGAGATGGGAAAAACCTTTGTTAGAGTGGTCACGTTAAACATGGATAGCATGAGGGAAGCCTCAAGTGTGGTCTCGACAATTTGGCGCATTGCATCATAAGTTGTAAAATAATATTTTAGTTGGTGTATTTAAAATTTGGTTGATAATATAATAGCCTTTGGAACTAGTTGATGGAATCACAGTGTACAACTAGTGGAGAAGCAGCGACATGGGTGGAGTAACAGATAAAGTAATGTGCATGTAGTGGGTGGTGACTACATTAATTAATGGATCAGATTGAGGAGTGATAAAACATGGGGGTGTTAGGTATGCACATGCATAAAATCAGCGGGGTAAATAAATAGATATACTAGTAACCTTGGTAGGTGTATAGGTAGGATATGAAGATTGAGTCATAACTTGATAAAGAGATGACATAGTGGTGTGAATGAAAACCATAGAAGGTGTTATGAAGAAACGTGGGTCTCATCAAAATGATTAAAAAAAATAAACATGCCTAAGGGACCTAAATGACCTAGGATGAAATATTAATGCTAATCTAATTAGGAGGACTAAATAATCGTATAAATGTAGTAAGTATGCTAAAGCAATGTAAAGTAATTACACAATTATATCTAATGAAACAAACCCTAATGTGAAAGAGAAGAGTAACGAAGGGACTCATTTGGTTGAGGTGACTGTCGTAGGTTGTCACAGTCTAAACAGAGAATCTGGAAGTGCGAGAAAAACATCTAGGGACCCTCGAAGGGCAAATCTAGAAGATCTGGAGTGAATAGGGTACCAGGAGTGTATTGGGTGCCATGGTCTGCAGTAATATGGGTGCCTCAAATGTATGATAAAGCTCGAGAATATGATCTTGGAATGGTGGTAAGTTGAGTGCGAATTATGCTTATCTATTACACTGGATTGATGAATGAGTTGTATAATGGTCTACAAGAGAAACAAAAACATCAAACCCTAATGAAAAATAAAATATGCATATGAATGGATCAATCTGAGCTCACCGCCAAGGTAGTGGACTTATCATCTTTGAGTGTTGCACTACATTTTATACTCAAATGTAGTTTTGGTGCATGTGTGCATGTTGTTCCCTACATGTTGTTATGCCATCGCACTTTGTGAAGATAGCGAGCAATAGTAACTATAGTAAGTGTAAATAGAATGTGTGCATGGAAAATAATATAATCCCTCCCCCTATGAAGTGTGTGTGATGAAAATATTCTAGCCTTAATACATGGTACTATGTGGATATAATGGATGCAACTCTAATGGAGTGATAGTAGAAGTGACACTAGGAACCTCATTATGGCCTTATAATCTTTATATTTATAGGACTCTCAAGATTAATTTCTTAATTAATCTTGACAAGGCCAACCGAGAAAAAGATAAATATGACCAAAAACTAGAAGTGACCCAAAAAGAATCGGAAAGGATGGATGTGTATAGACCGAGGTGCCCAAAGTGGGACTAGGGCACCCAAAGATTAGTTAAGGCGCCTTGATTTCGGGCTAAAATGTCGTGGCAATTGTAAAATGGGTGGGTAAATCTTGGAAAATAGCTGGAAATGACGAAATAAAATTTAAAAAAAAATGGCCAAAAGGTGGGATTAATTAGTACTTTAACCACTTGAGAACCTTCTAAATAGTAGTATAAGATTGGACTTAAATATTGTCTAATGTGCATATTTTTGTGTCTACAAATATGAAAATTAAAAAAATGAAATTTTTTTCTTCAAAGACAATTTTAGACCCTAAATGGATGCTTTCAACCTTCAAAATTGTCAAATGGGCCATAAACATCTAGCATGGCTTAACAAGGTATAGATATTTTTGAGATAGTTTCATAAAAATAGAGTCATTTTGGTTTTACGATTAAAATTTATGGCCTCCAAAGATATAACATTAAATACACACCAATTGATTGCACATCGCATCCCCTTACTCCTTCAAATGATTGGAAAAATAACGTGTTAGTAGGAAAAAATAGTTTCCAATTACTTCCCCACAACACTTTCGCAACCCTTTGAATTCTCCATCCTCACACCCCTTGTTCATCACCTCTCTTCCTCTCCCATTGTTCTTTCTACCAATCTAAATTCTTTGAATCATCCCTTTTGGTGTTTTCATCATAAATTTCATGTACAATTGTAAGTAATATATCTTTATACATAAGTGGTGCTTTCATTTTGGACTTAATCCAAACTTCCAACACTCATCGTGTTTTATCTTGTATTTTTTATCCTTTCAATTCCATAAAATTGTTTTTATTTTATCTCGTGTCTACTTCATGTAGTCATGTTTCTATCCTCAACTATAATCCTTAGACAATTTGTAATTTCTTTTAAATAAAATACAAATTAATTTTGAGTAATTAGCCAATCCTTATAGATTTGAGATAGATTTTTTTTTTTCTAAAATTTTAAAAAAGTGACACTAAAAGTTGTGGGCATTACTTGCAAATACAAGTCAAACTTAAATAAATCAATCCTAATGCAATATATTCTTATTTGTGGGAAATTTAATAATGTCTCAGCCATATTTTTCTTGGAGGGAAATTTCATCACTTTTTGGATTTCTCATTTGATATTTCGAAGGTGATGATGACTTTTTGTTCACAACTCCAACCATGTTTAAGATTGATGGTTGTTACATGTGCTTATGTTTTTATATTATAAATAATTAATAATTTTATAGATTTTATAAGTTTCTTCTTTGATAGGTAACAATGGTGTCACAAATATTTAGATGTGGTCATAGGTTATCACGATCCTTACACCAAAAGGATTAAAATTGCAATAGAGGTGGCCCTCTCACTAATATAGTGTTCTAATAATAGTGATACCCCAACCTTCATCTTGAGCTTGGGTGATGCTGCAAAATAACATTTGAGGCAACAATTATAGACATGTTTGGTATTATGGGCTCAGTCCACATGTTAATTACTTATATGACTCTAAAAATTTGCATTTAGTCAAAAAATCAATCTTGTTATGGTTGGATGGCTTGTTCACCTAGTAATATATTATGATCCTTGTTCCACTTAGGGCCACGAGTGATCCAAAATTGGATCTCAAATATGCCCAATTCATGTAATTTACATTATAAGAAATTGTAAAGAGACATTTATTTTAAATAAAAATATGATATGCATGTTTTTCATGAAATATTTGGATTCCTCTCTAAAAAACACACTATTAAAAAACACCACCCAATTCGAGATTGCATGTAAAAGTTATGAACCCTAAAAGATTGAGGAAATTTTTATGACAAAACCACCCATAAGGAAAAATTGGTGGTTTGGAAATCATCAGTGTCGGTTGCATGACTTTCATAGTGGTTTCAAAAGTTTTGTTGCAATCACGCAACCTCTAGTTTGTGCAACGTGGTGGTTCTGTCACGTGACAATTTGAAACAAGTGAAAAATAACGGATGAGAATCATTCGACTTCCAATTTAATGGTTTCTTAGTATTTTCTCATGGTATGGGAATATTTCCAAGACATTTAGGTTTCATACATCATGAAAGGATGTAATAGGTGTTATGGAATTTAAATTCCCGATGTTGTTATAAACAATTTTGATTTTTTGTCTATGGACAGTGATTTCCCAGTAGTGAGAGGTTGCTTCTTGTGAGTTATCATTAGAGAAGTGTTGGAAAGGTGTTAATAAATTTGGGTGCAATATTTGGGGATAGAGTGTAAAATTTCATCTCCGTGAACTTTGAAGGCCATTAATGGTAGTAACATGTACATTTGAGTGAATTACATAGTGAAAGGAATGTGCAATTACCTCACCCACTGGAGTTTTCTCCCATTTTTGTGTTTCTTACATAGGATAAAGGTCATGTTCACATGTGTTTATAACTTTTCATTAATGTTTTTACATTTATTTACATGTCTTCATAACTTTATTTGATATAAATGAGTTATTTTGCAATCTCTTTGTAATCTAGGAATCACAAGGTCTATGTTGGTGAAGTCTAGTGTGGAATATCCACCTAACTTAGTGACTAGATTGGTATTATAGCTAGTTATCCTTTTTCCATATAAGATTTTTATAAAACCTTCCATAGTTTGTGTTTGTTTTCATTCATATTGTGCATTGTTTGTGTGACTTGTGTTGGAGTTTCATGCCTAGAAAACAAGTGTTTTTGGGAAAGGTGATTTGTCTCCTTGTAATAATATATATCTATCAAGAATGGGAAGAAAGACATGAGAAATGTGGCACACTTTGATTATGAGGAGACCCATAAAGCTAAAGAATTTTTCAAGTTGGAGGGGGTGTTGCAAGTATTTGATTAAGAAAATATATAAATGTTAAATCTTAATTAAATAAAAACGAGATATAGATAATAATTTACATATTTGACACAAGAAAATAAGCTAATGAATTTGAGACCCTAAGTTCAAGAGAAGGGCAAGATACTCGGTTGATTTCACAATAAAACCCGGATTGTGCTTTGAATTGTAAAACTGCTGGAACAAAGAGAAAAGACTATCGTAAACGATTCTAGAAAATTAAGCGAGCATTGAAAAATGCTTGGAATATGGCTCTAGACTAGGTCAAGGGCACTTAAGCACCAATGAACTTTTGTAGGTGCCTATGACTATGAAAAATGTTGGAAATTTATGTTTTCTAGTGTCACACAAGTGTCACTAGACCTCAAGTTTGGTCACATGTATGTCATTTTAGTTCATTGTTAATCTCCTGAAACTTTTAAAGAGAATGAGCACTTACAAAACATTAAAACACATCAAATCCTATAAAGAAAAATATGTAAATGAGGAGTCGACTAACCCAAAGGGTCACCTAATCGAGTGAACTTATGATTTGACACCTGCACTACATTTTAGACTCTATGTAGTTCTGCATGTGTGTGTGTAAAATCATGCCTTAAGTGGCTCTTGTGCAAGTTACATGGAGCATCGAGCAATAAATAGCTAGAGAAAATGTAAGTCGATGTGTGCATGGAAAAGTTAACTTCCCTCATATGAAGTGTATACAAAAGAATGAATTCCCTTGTCCCTTGATTCAATTCTAGATGGATTCTTTGATGCTCTTGAGATTCCTTTTGATGCAACCTTAGGTGATAGTAGTATATTCTTAGTGCTTGATCTCTTATTATGATCACATAGCTTTGTATTTGTATTATTCCCTTGTTTTAATTTTGTAATTAACCACTAAAAGGCCAACTAGAAAGAAATAAAGATGTCCAATGGATAGAAAATACCCAAAAGATGTGAACAAGATACAAATAGGTGAGCAACACCCAAAGGGGATGAGGGTGCACAGGCGCTGCATCCCGACTAGGCACTAACGTCTAGAATAAGAAAAACTAAAGTATCAAAATATAGATTGGGAAATAAGGTGTGTAAGACCAAGAAAGAAACTAGAAAGCAAAAAAAGAGGTAAAAAATAGTGTTCATTAGTATTTTCTCGCTTAGGAATCATATGAATAATGGTATGTGATCAGGACCTAGAAATATACCCAAGTGTGTGATTTAGTCTCTACAGTATTTCTCTTTCGAGTAAATAATTTGGATAGGTTGGGTTCCATATTAGAGACTCTCATGGAAAATATTTGTTTTTTGACAAAGGCAAAGGAAGAAAAGAGGAAACTCCCAAATTTGAGAGGATTGAAGAATTTCCCCTTTCCAAAAAATTTCACCTCCATTCAAGGATGAGAAAAATTGAAATTCAGTTGTGATGAAGAGGTGAATTCGGAAAAGTTGTATGCATTAGCTAGCTCAACTTGAGGTATACTTTGTTTTACATTAAATTAATGATTGTCATAAATCTTATTTGTAGTGTTAAAGTTATCTAAATATGTATTAACCTCGTTTGAGATTAATATTTAGTCTTTGGTTATGAAGAAACCACCACCCCTTAATAAGTGGGAGGAATCTAGATTTGTGATTTAAAAGTAGTTTTATCCTATTTTCTATAAAGAGGAAAGATTTATTATTTGAATATATCTTAGTAAAGAAAAAGGAAAAAGAGTACAAGATTATACCCCATGTTTTGAAAGATGGCAGTGAAAATGGGACAAGACACATTTGATCATGACATATCTTAATGAATTATGTTTTAGGGGATTACATAGTCACTTAAGGATGTCGATGTTGCTAGCTAAGCCCAAGGATTTTGATGAGGCTTGTTCTCAAGCTCATTACCTTGATATGGATGAGGAAAGGGTTCATTTACCTCTTTAGATGATGATAAGGAAGGTGAGTTGAATGTTACTTCTTTTTCTAACAGATAATGTGTAAAGTATTGTGGTAATTGTGATATGGATAATCAAGACTAAAGTCTTTGAAGGATGTGGAAACCACATCAAGAACATGGAAAAGGTGAACATTAATCGATATAGGTGAGCATTCGTCTTAGTTGGTACCTCCATGCAAGGGGGTTAAAGGAGTCTCCAACAAAGTGTAGAGAAAGATATCCCAACATAGATTGGCCATCATTTCCTTACTAATGACATGTATTGTTGGAATTTAGAAAATGAAGACTCAAAGGTAAAACTAAGAGCTTAATCCTCTTAGGGTAAACTATTAAATTGGATATTATTCTTATTTGTAGAATTTTTTTTTTAATCCTTTCATGCTAAAAATTGAAGTAAAATCATTTTGTATTTTCCTAATGGTAAAAGTATTTGGATAAATATGTTGTGTTACAATTAAAGGAAAAAGTGTAGATAAGAGGAGATAAAGTGGATGTGATTTGGAATGAAATAAAACTTCCAAGAAGATCTAAATGGAATTTGAACAGAGATGGGGTTGAAGGAAAAATCTAATGAGAAGGCTACCCATTAGATGGTTGAGTTCAATACCTTATTATTGAAAATGTGAATGTTGGAGTTCACAAATATCACCTCCAAGAGAGGTAAAAGATGTGGGAGGAAATTTCCTCACATAATTAGTTCCTAAATATTTTAGGGACTTAAAAGCCTCAAATTGGGAGGCATGATCTAAAATTGGATCTCAAATATACCTAATTCATGTAATTTACATTGTAATCAATTGTAAAAAGAAATTTATTTTAAAATAATAATATAACATATATATATTAATTACATATTTGGATTCATCTTAGAAAAATACATACTTTCAAAAAGTGTCACTTAATTTTGAGTCTTTATGAAAAGTTATGTACCTGGAAGATTGAGAACATTTTAGTGACAAAACCACACCTAAGGATAGAGTAGTGGTTGTATAACTACCATGGAAGTTGCAAAACCACTAGTTTTTAAAGGCATTGGTTCTATCACACAACAATGTAGAATACTAAAAACATAACACATGAGAATCTTTCAAAATTCAAAATGGCTCCTTGGAAATTTCTTATGGCAGGGAATATTTACATGACTATTATGTGTCAATTATCATGAAAATATGTAAGAGGAGTTATGGTATTTGGATTCCCATTGTTATTATAAACAATTTGGTTTATTTACTCATGGACACAGTGAATTCCTAGGAGTGAGAGGTTGGTTCTTGTGATTTGTTGTTAGAGAAGTATTGGAAAGGTGTTACACATATTTTTGTGCAAGATTTGGAGAGTGTGTGTGAAATTTCATCTCCACGAAGGCCATTAATGATAGTAACTTGTACATTTGAGTTAATTATGTAGTGAAAGGGATTGTAATTTCCTCCCCATTATATTTTCTCCCATTTTGGAATTCTCTATGATAAAAAATTTATTCACGGTTGTTTACTGACTTTCCATACTTCTCATATGTGTGTGTTTAATTTTTTTCCCATTCATTTATAGATTTTTTGATATACAAATGAATTATTTTTCAATCTCTTTGTAAGATAGGAATCACAAGTTCTATGTTGGTGAGATCTATTATGGAATATCCACTTGACTTATAGATCAAGAGGAAAACTTTAACTACTCTATCTTCTCTACACATTCTCATACATTCTTGCATGACATTTTAGTTGTCGAAGTTGTCCCCTACCCCACTATCTATATTTTAGTAATCATTGAGCATAAAAAATGATGTAAGTATAGGAAGGAGGTTAAGAATAAGACAACGAGTAACTAGAAGTGATTAGAATAAATAAATTAAAGAAAATACAAAAACTTTGTGGAGGGAAAGGTACATCTACTATCTCAAATGCACTGATGTTATAGAAAATGATGATGAAATAAATTATAAAAACTAGGAGAATAATAATTATGAAATGAATATTGATAATTAACTAAATTATAATGTTGTTATGGATAAATAATTGGATATGAATAATAATATTGAAATCTTTACGAGAGAATCCAAATGTTAATCCTAAAATTTGCATGGAAACATCAAATGAAAAAAGTAACCTTGATGATGAATCTTTATCTCTAACAACACCTCCTTACATTTTTCATAGAAAACCCATTCACTTATTTTATTTTGATGAAAAAAATTAAAACCAATTCCTAACAAAATGTCCTGAAAGAAATGTGAGAAGAGAATCTATGAGAATTTGGGATAATTACTTTGAGAAATTAAATAATACACAAAGATGTCAATTATTTTTTACGTTGATGAAATTAATTAAGATGGCACGTATAATGAATACCCTAGGGCTAATAAGATTTCATATTGATGATCAAAATGTGGAAATTTTTGAAAATATACATAAATAATACCATACTTTGTAGGTTTCAACAAAGATAGTAATGCTACACAACATGCACTTACTAATTATATAGTAAGTGATAAAACAATGAACAAATTCTTGATTAGAAAAACAAGTAGAGATTTGAAGGTAAATAGAAAAGCACTAATGAAAGCAATAGGGAGACGCAAAAGTCTTGAGTCATCCAATAACATTGACTATTGGGAATTCTCTAGTAGACTCCCACGGAAAGACAAGGATACATCTGATATTCTAAAATAATTACCTATAATTTTTGGAATGGAAACACAAGGCTTTCACCAAATAAAAGAGATAGACTAAAAATAAGAATATGTTATTGCAATTGTGAAGAGCATGCAAAACATTTCTTGGATATGACTCAAACACAATTGTTCTTTAAGTTTAAGAATGAAAATCTAGAAATTAACATTAGCCAAATATTTTTGAAATGAAGAATCCCTTTTATATGAAAATGAATTAGTCACGTACCACTTGATGTAGGAATCATGTTGAATTTGCGATGCATTATGATGTTTTTTCAAGTATGTTTTGTTTTGCATACTGACATCATCTTGTAGGAGTGTGGATTAAAGGTTTGACCAAAATATGTAAGGGAATTTATTCCTACAATATTTTTTTAAAGATCAATTGAACCATTTTTTTATAACAAAACATGTTTAGATGGAACATGCAACGTATATGGTGTCTTTATAAAAGTGAAAAGTTGTATACATGAGGAGAGTAAAAATGCAATATGAAAATAATTAGTTGGTTTCAACAAATATTAATTTGTGGCATGTCAATTAAAATGTGGAAAAGAATCTAAGAGATGTAAGCTTGTTATAAAATAATTAACCATATAAGAATATATTTTCAAATTCGAGAGGAAATTGTTTATGAGTATGTAAGGCACATACATAGAGAGCTCAATGGTTAGATGAATAGTTCAAGTTAAGTAGGGACACATTCCCACTTGGTACTATTGTTTCAGTAGTTGACTTCATATAGAATTACACATTGCTTCCAAAAATGGAGTTTCAATCACAATATTATAACTCAGTGAAAGTTGTTGTTTTCATGCATATAATATCCATGCACTCTCTAGAAAGCACTAAGAAAGATCGAAAAATATTAAGAGAGTATCATTTCTACATCAGTTATGATAAAAAAATTCTATAGAATATGTGTAAGGGTGTTTCAATTTGTTTTATGTGAAGTTTATTAAGAGGAACATTATTTGTAATCAACATTACATTTGGTTGGATAACTACACATCACAATTTAAGAATGCACAAATGTTTTATTGGCTAAGAAGGATGCACATGAAAACAAGTGTACAACATATCTAGAGTTTTACTAAGGTAGGACATGGGAAAGGAGAGCATGATGGTGTAGGAGCATGTGTGAAAAGATCCCTTACAAGAGAATAATTAAAGTTCAAAGATGGTGCTAATTTTATAGGTGTAGAAAGCATTGTTGATTGGTGTAACAAGAACATGGGCCATGAATCTCAAGAGAGATCAACAGTTTGTAGATATTTCTAGTTGATAGAGGAAAAAAATTTGGAAAGCTATGAATATTTTACGATAATTACGAGGATCAAGTGATATGCACTCATTCCATAGTTCAAATGAAATTTATTTCACTATTCATACTATGTGCATGACATGCTTTTGTATATCATACATTGATTCTGTGTGGACTGAATGTGAGTCATAGGAGTGGGCAGATGAATGGGATTGTAAACCTTTAATTCCACTCCACACATATCAAGTTTCGAAATCATTACAACTTACAATGTCTTCAAATCATATACAACATCACTTGAATTTGACCAAGTCTCGATTTAGTGCAATAAGGTACATAAATGTTTCATGTTATAAATTTATAATAATTAAATGATAATTTATTAATGTATTTTAAATTTGAGTTGACTTTACTTTGTGATGCGGGTCATGTTTTGCAATTATTACGATAGAATTTAATGAAGATGGAACAACCTACTTATTGTATCGTTGTGTAGAGGAAAATGGAATTGACTTCCACAATATTTAATGGTGAAAACCTTGAGTATCCCACTAGTTCGGTGGTAGTCAATCTTGAGACTTGACTTCAACAACATCCTATCAAAAATAAAATATTTGGTTTTTTGAAGACTATGAAATACATAGGAAGATACTTCATTATTCATATTTGGTTCTTGCAACAAATATTCAAATATAAATGTAGGACATCAAACAAAAAATTGTGGAAGGTTTGTGAATCATATCATGAAGAATTTCTCGCTACTACCAAGAGTAGATTTGATCCTTCCAATTTTTGGATTGAGTTTCCAAGGTATGTTCACTTAAGACTAGATATACATATACATGGATTTAATTTGAATAACCTTAATGATTTTTTTACATTTTTAGGTTTTAAAATTTCTTTTTAATTTCTCACTAACATACTTATAAATAGGTTAGTGGTTCTAAAAAATTTCCACCTTCATGTGATTGGCACTATTAGTAGAGAATTCCTTATTCTCGAATCTAAGATAAGCTAAGGGAAATTAAATCTTGGAAATGATCAAAATTCACAAATTCTCATTTCACCACCTATATTGTATGAAAAATATCTTCTTAACATGTTTCCTAGTACTTGGTCTAGATGCTCAAAATAGTGTCTTAGAATTTTATAGGGTTATCAACACCAAAATTCCCTTCTAATAGTGTATTACCATGTAATTTCTTTATTTAGTATGTTTCACATTGAAGGATTTTGGTCAAACTCAGTTCTTCTTTCACACCTATCTCCAGCCTCTACTAGCCCTACTTACACACAAGTCTTATTTTGGGTAATATCTATAATGTTTCTAGACAAACCAAGCATCATTCCAGATACCCTTTATGGGTTTACAGCTTCACACCAAATTTTATACTCAAAATCCTAGTTCGAGATCCCCCAAAATCCTTGTTTATACATCGAGCATTGTTGTGAGAAGCACTAGGATCATTGGGAACCAAAAAAATCCTCACCTAGTGTTAACAAGGCCACCCCAATATGTGGGAATGGTTTTTTTGGTACCACGAGATTCCATTTGTAAAATATGGCATTGGGCAACCTTACATTGACTCAAACTGAAGTATTTGGCATCGTTGCAAATAATGCAATAGTGAAAAACTGCATTGAACTAGGTAAAACCAAGAGAGGAATTTGTAGAGGGTCTTAACCTGAAGTTGTAGGTTAAGATGATACCTTTCTATGCGCCGTGGTGACGAGAAATCACTCGTCAAATTTATAGCCTATTTTTCTCTTAGGCCTCTTAAGGGACTAGGCTTGGGAAGCACCGGGATCATTGGGCACCAAAATGAATCCTCCCCTAGCATTTAATAGGGAACCTCAATGTGTGGTGGACTTTTTTTGGTGCCATAAGCTTATATTTGTAAAATATGGCATTGTATAGCCTTACACTAACTCAAAATTAATTATTTGGCATGCTTACAAATAATGAGACAAAGAGGAAATTAAATTGAACTAGGGAAAACTAAGATACAAATTTGTATAGGGTCTTAACTCGAATGTGTAGGTTTAGACGATAGCTTTCAAGGTGTCACAAAAATCAAGAAATCACTGTTGAATTTATGACATGTTTTGTTCTCATGGCTCTTAAGGGACTAAGCCCGAATGATATTGTTGGTAAGCACCAGGATAATTATGAACCAAATAAAACCCCCATAGAGTTAACCAACTCACCTTGACGTGGGGATATGATCCATTTGGTGCCACAAGTTTCTGTTCACAAGATATGGCATTGGGTAGCCTTACACTATCTCAAACTAAAGTATTTGACATAGTTATGAAACAATAGGACATAAAAAAATTGAATTAAACTAGGAAAAATTTGACAAAAATTTGTAGAGGGTCTCAACATGGAGGTGATTTCTAGACAAGACATTTCAAGTTATCGGGAGATTGAGAAATCACTCATTAAATTTCTAACTTGTTTTTCTCTCAAGGCTCTTAAGGGACTACACACGACCGATATTTTGGGAAGCATGGGATCATTGGGCATAGAAGTGAAGCCTCCTAGTATTTCCTAAACCCTAACATGTAAAGAAAGTCCATTTGGTGCCACGAGCTTCTGTTTGTACAAAATATGGCTTTGGGAAGCCTTACATTGAATTAAATTGAAGTATTTAGTCGTTTGTAAATAATGTGGCGAAAGAAAAAAATTGAACTGGGAAACCAAGAAAGGAATTCGTAGATGGTCTTAACGTGGAATTGTAAGTTCGGATGATACCTTTTAAGGTGCTATGGAGACCGAAAATCAGCAATTAAATTTTTATCCTATTTTTCTCTCAAGGATCTTAAGGGACTACACCTAACCAATGTTTCCGATAAGCACTTGGATTATTGGGCATAAAAATATCCTCCCCTAGTGTTTACCAAGCCACCCCAATGTGTGGTCGCATGATCCGTTTGGTGCCACAAGATTTTGTTTGCAAAATATGGCATTGGGAAATTATACTAACTCAAATTGAAGTATTTGGCATGGTTGCAAATAATGGACCGAGAAAATCAAATCAAAATCAGGAAAACCAAGACATGGTTTCATATAGGGTCTCAACATGGAGGTGTAGGTATGTATAAGACCTTTCAAGGTTCCACGGAGACCGAGAAATAAGCCATAAAATTTATAGCATGTTTTTCTCTCATGGCTCTCAAGGGAATATACCCAACCAAAGTTTCTAGGATCATTGAGTACCAACAAGAAGCCTTTCCTAGTATTCACCAGGCTATCCCAATGTGTGGGTGTATTTTTTTTCCATTAGCTTCGTTTGAAAAATATGGCATTGGGCATCCTTACACTAACTCAAAATGAAGTATTTGAAACCTTTGCAAACAATGGGACAACGAGAAAACCAAATTAAACTGGGAAAAATGAGATAAGAATTTGTAAAGGGTATTAACATAGAGGTGTAGGTTTAGTTGAGACATTTCAAGGTTCCATGGAGATCGATAAATAACCCATCAAATTTATATCATATTTTTTCTCGATGCCCTTAAGATAATACACATGACCAATATTGTTGAGAAGTACCAATATTTTCGGGCATTGAAACAAACCCTTTCCTAGCATTTAATAGCCACGTTGACATGTGGGCATAATACATTTTGTGCCAAAAGATTTAGTTTGTAAAATATGTCATTGGGCATCCTTACACTGACTCAAACTAAAGTATTTGACTTTGTAAACAATGGGAGAACAATAAAAATGGATTGAACTAGGAAAAACTAAGATAGGAATTCATAGAGGATCTCAACGCAAAGTTGCGAGGTTTAGATGAGACCTTTAAAAGTTCCATAAGACCAAAAATCACCTATTAAATTTATATCCTATTTTCTCTCGGGGATATTAAGATACTACACCCGATCGATGTTTTTAGGAAACACCAGTTTTGTTTGGCACCAAAATGAAGCCTACCCTAGTGTTTACTAAATGGCCAACCGTAATGTGTGAAAATAGTCCATTTGGTGATATAGGATTATGTTAGAAAAATATGGAATTGGGTAGCCTTACACTAACTCAAATAGAAGTATTTGGCATTGTTGCGAATAATAGTACAATGAGTAAACCAAATTGAACTAGGGAAAATGGAGATAATAATTTGTATATGGTCTCAATGTTGAGGTGTGATTTTAGATGAGACCTTTCAAGGTGCCAAGGAGGCCAAAAATCACCCATTGAATTTATAGCGTGTTTTTCTCTTAGGGATATTAAGTGACTATGCCCGAACCATGTTGTTGGGAAGCAATGGGATCATTAGGAACCAAATCAAATCCTCCCTTGCATTTAATAGGCCACCCCAACGTGTGCACACAATATTTTTGGTGCCAAAATATTCCATTTTTAAAATATGGCATTGAGAATCCTTACAATGACTTAAACTAAAGTATTTTTCATGGTTGAAAATAATGGAACAATGAGAAAATTGAATTGAATTGGTGAAAACCAAGACAAGAATTTTTATATGATCTCAACAGAGGTGTAGGTTTAGATGATACCTTTTAAAGACTAATAAATCAATCATTGAATTTATTGTATGTTTTTCTCTCAAGGATCTTAAGGGACTCTTCCCAATCAATGTTTAACTTTGAGATCATTGGGCACCACAATGGATCCTCCTAGCATTTAATAGGACATTCGATGTGTGGGAATAATCATGTTTGGTTCCATGAGCTTCCATTTTTCTCTCGAGGATCTTAATAGCTTTCAAGGTGTAGGTTTATCTTTCTCCCTACCTCTCTCTCTCTCTCAATATCTATCTCTATCTCTCACTCTCTTTCTGTTTCACATTCTCTCTCTCTTTATCTTTCTCTTTTTCTTTCTTTATGTCTCTCACACTCTCTCTTTTTAGCATTATTGTAAGTGTACATGATTTATACATTGAATCAATTCACATGACCATCTTCATTACCATTCTTCACGATTCTCTCTCTACTTTTCCTCAACCACTCAATTTTACAATTCCTTCAAGAATGGAAAATAATGCACATTACAAGGTGTCATAATTTGGTAGATTCCATATCAATTTTCAACGTGTAAACCTCCATGTAATGACTTTAAATTTTGAGTGATCAATCCCAAAATAAACTAATTCCATGATGTCATTTCATTTCTCTATTACAATGTGTAATTCATCCAACCATGTGCACTAATCTTGGAATAATATGGAATTAATCCAATGATAACTATAATTAGAATAGCTAAGCAATGGAAAAATTTTATTACTCAGTTTTTCTGTGAAGGGTGATGACTCAATTCAATTCTTGATTCATGGCTTAATTCAAGGTGTGTTTTTTTTTCATTCTGTGCACCACCATTAACATGTAGAGTTCCTTAGGAAATAGAATTTTGGTTCACTCTCTACATAATTTCATCAATTCACAGAGTAGATTTCCATAGGTTATGAAATTTTTAGAGAGATGACTATATTTTCTCAAATTCCAATAATTTATTTACTTCCACTAGATCCTTGCTTCTAGTAGCCCTTCTTAACTACAAATCTTATTGTTCCAAACATTGCATAAAGGATCTTGACATACAAAAATAGTTTTAAGTGCCCTTTTGGTTGTTTAAGCTTCAAGAAAAATCTCGGTTCTAAAATCTAAGTGAAACCTCCAAATTCTCTAACCTCCCTTGGCCAATTAGGTCTTGTTCTCCAAATATGAACTGTCAAAGAAAATAACCATCAAACTATTTCATCCACACTTAAAACCCCTAAAATCTGAATGAGAACAATAATAAGATGTTACAATACCAATTTGGTGTCTATAGCATGAGTGTAAGGCCCTCAAATCATTCTCTTTTCTCTCTCTCTCTCTCTCTCTCTCTCTCTTTCTCTCTCTCAAGTGTTTTTAATCTCTCTATCTTCTCCTCTCTGTTGGTTGAAAATTCTCTTTATCATTTTTTATTGAAATATATGAAATCACTTAAATAATGAATATGAAAAGTTAGTCATTATTATTATGAAACCACAAAAATATAGGAATTCTATAATATATCTTGTTTAAATTACAAATTTGAGCCTCCTCTAGAAAATGTTCTCTAAACATATATTTTTCACCTCCATATTTTGAGAGTTAATATTTTGACGTGCACATGAACATGAATATATACATATGTACACATTGATAAATTAAATGAATAATTACTTGAGTAGATAACTCTTTATATGTTATATAGATATTGATTTAACCAATTTATGACTTGATTTCCAAAGTTTCATGCATATTATGTATGTAAACTACTAACACACAAAATAACATATAGAAAACTACAATGCTCTAGTATAAAACATCAATTAATGAAAAAATCCATAATATCATATATTCTAATGTGCACATCATATTAGTCTAGATATAATTATAATATCATAAATGTAAGACCATAAAAACATATCGAGTTATGAATATTTGATTTAATATAAATTGAATTAAATATAATTTCAGAGTAACTACTATAATGAATTACATACAAGTAGTAAACTACGGTAAGTGGACAAGCACCAAACATGCAATAATTATGAAACCCTAATAAAATAAGAGAGATAGATGACTTAGCTTATTTCTTAGTGATCCGAGCAAACGAATAGCTGAAATATACTTTGGAAGTAGCGTCACACCAAGGCTCACTAGAGGTTATGAAACATAGAAATGTGTAGTGAGAGCTCCCACATGAGGATGAGAGTGCCCGAATACTAGTTTCCACCGAGATGCTTAGGTTTTGATCTTTTCTATGTAGGAGACAATTTGATGTTAGTTTCATTTTGTTTCTCTAATTTTACTCCAATATCACCTGATTGTACTGTAACCTATAAAGAAAGATACATAGTTGCACATGCCCACAAAACACATCAAAAATAATTAAAAATACAAACTTTTGAATCAGGGATGACCCCGAGAGTCACCCTAAGAGTTAAATTAGTACCGATAATTGCACTACATTTGAGAATACATGTTGTTTGGTGTGAAAGTGTGTGTAATGATGCCCTAGGCTGCCTTTGTGCAAGTTGTATAGTTATAACATGCTAGATATATAATGTATAAAATATATAGAATGTGTGAGATGGAATAAAATAGACTTCCCCTCTTATCTTTGTGATATGTAGAGTGATGTAGCCATATTCCCTTGAGTGAATGTGCTAGATGGATGTTTTGTAATGCTCTTTGTGCCTTTCAATGCAAGATTAGTGATAGTAGATAATGTTAGTGTTTGGCCCTTTAATTTAGAGGTATAATTATGTATATATATGATTCCCTTGTTTAAATTTTGTAATTGAAAACTAGAAGGCTAAACCAAAAGTATAAAATATTCCCAAGAAGTAAAAGAGACCCAAAAGTGTGAGAAAAGGGAGAAAGGGCCAAAAGTGCCCATGAGGGATAAGAGCATTCGGTGATAGTGTCTTAAGCATGTGTGTTAGTGTCCTATGTCATAAAATATAAATCATTTAAATACTGACATGGTTGTAAGGTGTGTAAGGTCAATAAAAGTATAACAAACAAAGAAAAATGCATGAAATAAATCAGCAATTACTACTTTTCTTTGTTAAGAATCATGTATATATTAGTATGCTCTAGGAACTAGAAATATAACCAAGTGCATAGATTTTTTGTCTACATGTTTCCCCCACTTTATGTTGTTGAGTTAATACACGATAACATAAAGTAGATAGAATATGCGTAGCTTATGATCCTATAGAGAAGAATGTAGTCAATAGCTATTGAGTGGAGAAGTGGAGTGTAAAGTGATCGCAATGTGAAGTGTGGAGACTGATTACATATTTTGTTGAGACTCTTTTATTGAGCATATTTTTTTACCCCGACCCTCGCTTCTTTTGTTCACTCGAATCCCAAATTGACTAAGTATGGAAAAGTAAGCGGAAGCCCTCCACGTGTCTCATCGGTGCAACTTCAAAGGTAAAATTCTAATCCGGGTTCCCAAACTCACGTAGGCTCTCCACATGTCTAGGGCTTGATAAAGTTACTCCCAAATAGGTTGAAAATTCAAAACACAATAGAAGCAAGTGGAAGCCCTCCACGTGTCTATCTGGCACACTTTCAGTATAAGGCTAAAGAAATACGTCCCTAAACAAGCACAAACCCTCCATATGGCGAGAAAATATCTTTCGATGACCGGAGAGACTCGGTGGTAAGATTGAGTAAGAGAAGTTTCACAGATCCCTATAAATAATCAAAATATTTATTCTAGATTAGAAGATCAAACATCCAAATTAAATACTGATAGTGGTAGCTCTGTATTTAAAATATTGGAGCATAGATAAGAATGAAAGCCCTATCAAATTGAGGGAGAGAGAAAAGTGGGAGCTAGCAGAGAGAGAGAAAGGATGAGTATATAAAAGGAAGCATAAGTTTTAGATAGAAGAGGATATTTTTACAAGGAAGGAAGAAGGAGAAAAACAAGGAGTTTTATATTTTTAGAGTCTAGCCTCAGTAAGCCTCTATCATAAAAGAAAAGTGTAATCTGTGCCTTTGAGGGCCTTATGTATCATTTTCTCTATGAATAAAGAGTTCTTATTCTGTGCAAATTGACTTTTTATGTTCTGAATCTTCATTCTTTCATTATAAGTAGTTCTAAATAGGTCAGGAAATTCATCGTGCTTGATGCCCTTGGAATTTATCTATTTTCACTATCTATGAATCAATCACTTCGCTTCCTCAGACACTAATGTTATCAGAATAGTAGACCGTGTCGAACAACTCTTCGACTATTCTAGATAATCCCTTTTAAGTATCGGCACATCACCTTGTTATTTTAAGTTATTTCATGTTTTCTTCTAACCCTACCCTACTCAGTAGAGAAGAGCCAACTTCTTTAAAATCTGGAGGTCACCTTAGGGTGCACGTCCTACTAACCTAAGGTTTCCAATAACTCACGTGATTCATCCGCAAGGATAATAATCAATAGTTTTCTGGCACGCTTGGTGGGACATTCAGCCTTGATTTTGCATCATCAAAGATCTAGTAATTGGAGAAATATTTAGTTCACCCACTTGAAAGAAAAAAATGAATGTGAACAAGGGCGAGAGAAAGGGAGGAAGGTCTAATTGACTATTTACAACTATCTCCTCCATGTCACAGAAGAGGAAGACAGGTTTAGAGATCTCTCGTCCCACTTTGGACCAGAATCTCTCAACACCTCCACCAGTAGGCCTTTTACATAGTCAACTAGAACTCTCAGACCCATTTCTATGGCTCATCTTCAACCTCCACCTCCGAGGTAGTTTGTCTCTTGGGATTAGGGAAGCCCACTCATTTTTCCCATGCCCCTAGTGGTATGGAACCCTATTCCAGCCAATGCGCTAAAAGCACTACCCAAATTTAGTGGGGAGGACTTCAAAACCCCTGAGGAACATCTCCAAGATGTAGTAGAGATATGTGCAATGCATTATATAAGGGAAAAAGATGTTGCCTTATGTTTATTGGCTACCTCTTTTAAGGGAAGGGCCCTAGAATGGTACTGATCTTTAACCCCTAATACTATTGGTACTTGGGACCAATTAGGAGGGGTGTTGGTGACAAGGTTCAATGAGAAAGGAGACCAATCATCACTCCTGTAGCAACTAATTTGTATTAAAAAGGGACCGCAAGAGTTAATGACATATTTTAACACCAAGTTCCATAAAACCTGGAAAAGGATTTTGGCCTTGGCTAGGCCACCTGCAGTATGGCTATTGTATTTTATTTAAAATCTCTAAATTCAGATATTTTGGTAATGATTCAATCATTGGGAGGGGATTCCTTGCCACATGCCTATAGCATTGTATTCCAAGCTAAGAATAATCTAATAGATGTCGGAAACTTCCCCCAGAACTCTTTTACCAATAAACCCCGAGATAGCCCCCCTTCCACAAGTACAAATACCAAACCCGAAAAAACCCCTACATCCTTATATAATTACCCACCTACTTTTACAGCTTCAACTTCTGCTACCGCATCCTCATCTTCCTCTCCCGAGATGGATGAGATGAGAAATATCCTAAGAAATTTTTCTAATAAGATAGTGAACCTTAAAAGGAATCAGGCGGCTTATCCAAGGAAAAATTATCAAAATTTCCAAGGTAGCCAACCCACTTATCCCTCTCCACACCAAAATACTCAGAGATCGCCAAATACACAACCATCAAATCAAATGGCTCTTGTACAACGCCACTTCGACCCAGTGTCCCTCCCAATAGTAGGAGAAAAATCATCATTGCTTGGACCCATAAATGTAGTCACAGCTTAAAAGGCACCAACTAATGCATCTTTGTGGGATATTCTAAGTATTCCCAAGAAAAAATGAGTTTCTTCAATAAGTTCTCAAATTAGACAAGGATTCAACCATTGTGAGGCCCTCGAAAGGATGGGTCAAAGGCACCCAAGTGCCTATGGAGGCCATATTGTTGAACCAAAAGGGAGAGGTGAGTAAACCAAGGCCCAACCCCTTCTTTTTAACTCTTATTATAGGTAAGAAGTTATTACATAACTCCATGATAGACTTGGTGCAAGAACTACTGTCATGCCCTAGGTAATTTCAGATTCTTTAGGGATTCAGTACAAACCCTTAAAGAAAGGAATTATGTAACTGACGGGAAATTTGTTCCAACCATTGGGATTATCAAGGGACTCCCATTATAGCTCTATTCCTATTTGAATATAATTGTTTGCCAAGATATCATGGTGATTAATGTTCCACCAGTCTTCAGATTTTTCCTCTCTCGATATTTCACATATAGGATTGGGGGGTATATGTCTCTTGATTTCTCCCATTTAATCCAATGAACCAAGTACGGGTCCAAAATGAAGGTCTTGTCGAACCCCTCTCCAAGGAGCATATAATGGACCAAGTACCTTTTAGTTTCAAGGCATCTCATGCTATGATCACCAGAGAAGAAGAAATGTACATAGAAGATGGGGAACCTCAAGGGAATGATCATCTATTTAATCTTCCCCTTGGATATCCTTTTGGGAACTTTGACTCAAATGGCTTAGGCACTTACGTCATTTTTGATGAAAACCCCACAATCCCAAAGGTGGAAAGGGGGCGTGATGAATGGGAGGGAAGCCCTCCCGGGAATCCTCCAATGTGGACCCTACATTTTGACGGGGCTAGGAGCAAGAACGGCTCGAGAGCCATAGTTTTCCTAATATCCCCAGCTAGTAAGAAGATACTCTAGTCAGTCTGTTTCCATTTCTCTTGTACTAGTAATGAGGTAGAGTATGAAGCCTTGGTGCACAAATTGTCCACCACCTAGAAGGAGGGTATCAGGAAGTTGAGAGTATTTGGTGACTCAGAGTTGGTGGTCACATAGGTAAGGAATATTTCCACCACCAAGAACCCAAGGATGAGATCCTATTGACACCGGGTATGGGATTTGATAGATGATTTCGAGGCCTTCAATATTAAGGTGATTTACTATGATCAAAAATACATAGGTTTGTGAAATGGCCATGATAGGGTCTCAATTCGACCTAACCCAAGATTTAATTGCAAATAAAGACACCATAAAAGTGATCATTCACCCCTCTATCCCTAACAAATTTGACCATTGGTAGGTGTTCGATAATGACCAACAGGTCATACACTTCCTCCAGATCCAGGCCAATTTGTAAATCAACTCCAACCACAAGATCGAAGAAGCATATGGGGATCATATAATTTAGCTAAAGAAAAATAAACTCCCAAGGGGTTAATTACTCTTGAAAGTATTTTTGACTCAGATGATGCTATTTCGACCAAGAAAGTTTGAGGCAGTGAAAGAAGACTATGTAGAACTAGAAATAGCTAAGGACAAATGACTGAAAGTCAGAAAATTGGTGACTCAAAAGGAAAGAGATAGACTTGTGGCCTTATGTCAAAAATATGATAAAGTAATGGCTTGGACATATGATGATCTACATGGTTATGACAAAGACATTATTCAGCACACCATTGACCTGGAAGAAGGGACTAAGCCTATGCATCAAAAATAGAGGCATGTGAACCCTAAGGTAGAATCCCTCATGGCTGAAGAGTTAAGAAAGCTATTGGAGGCTCGTATAATTTTTCTAATCAAACACACGATGTGGGTCTCCAACCTGGTCCCAGTGAGGAAGAAGAATGGTGAAATACAAATCTGTGTGGACTTTAGAGATCTGAATAGGGCCTCCCGAAAGACCATTACCCCTTGCCCTCTATGGAACAAATATTACAGACGGTCGCAAGCTCCAAGATGTTTTCTTTGTTGGATGGATTTTCAGGTTATAACCAAATATGGCTTGCGAGAAAGAGATCAGCATAAGACTACCTTCACAACCAAGTGGGGAACCTTCACCTACGCGAAGATGCCTTTTGGGCTCACCAATGTAGGGGCTAATTTTTAAAGAGCCATGGATACCATGTTTGGGGTGTTAATAAACAAGGTAATCCTCATATACCTTGATGACCTTACGGTATTTACTAAAACAATGGAGGAACATTTTGATGCCTTAGAAGCCGTGTTCAAAAAATGTCAAGAGTTTGGAATCTCTCTGAACCCAAAGAAATGTATCTTCGGAATACCCCAAGGAAATCTCCTAGGACATGTCGTGTCGAAGGAGGGAGTCTCTATTGATCCCAAGAGAGTCAGGGCCATTTTGGAGCTTCCCCTACTAGTTAACAAGAAGGTTGTTCAATCCTTCTTAGGAAAGATCAACTTTTTTGGCAAGTTTATATTGGATTTTGTGGGAATAATCTACCCGATCACTCTCATGCTAAAAAAATACCTAGGCTTCAAATGGACCGATGAAGGTCGTCAGTCCTTTGAATTGATAAAAATGCTATTGCATTGGCCCCCATGCTCCACAACCCCGACTTCTCAAAATATTTCATTATGTATGTATATGGGGGAAAGAATAACATAGCATCTGTGTTGACCCAAAAGGGAGAACAACAAGGGGAGGAACACCCAATCACTTTATTTTCAAAAACTCTCCACGACTATGAAACAAGATACAATTTCATGGAAAGACAAGCTTACACCATAGTTAAAGGTCTAAAGAAGTTCAGACACCTTGTTACACACAACAAAATATGGGTCATGGTGGCTCACTCCAATGTCAAAGAATACATAATGGAGGGTGAGATAACTGAAAAAAGGGCCAACTGGATAACCAAGATCCTGGAGTACAACATAGAAGTGAAACCCATGAAGCTTGTGAGAGGTAAGGGACTATGTCAATATTTGACACATGAACCTATCCTAGAAGCCAATAGCGAATGGGGTACATAATGTACCAACATACCCATAGGCATGAGGGGGTGGGTCTCTAAAGAATTCATTTTATGAAAACTAGAAAGTACCCATGTCATCTCCCTTTAAAAAGATGAGATATTATAGACAACAAGGGACTCATTTCACCATGATTGACAACTTCCTTTTTAAGAGGAATTTTAATGGATTAATGTTAAGATTCCTGGAAAATGAAGAGGCCAAGATTTTTATGGGAATTACACCACAAGAACTCGGGTGGTCACTTTTTGGCCCAAACCACGGCCATAAAAATCTTGCAAGCAAGATACTTCTGGCCAAGCCTGTTCGTTGATAGTCAAGCGGAAACGAACAAATGCAAGGTTTGTCAAGTTTACGTGGGTTTCCAAAGAAACACAACATTTCCCTCAATCCCATCCTAGTTGAAGAACCCTTCACATAATGGGGTCTCAATTTCATCGGAATGGTTAACCCAACTTCAAGTGTCAGACACCGGTGGATTCTCACAACAACTGATTATTTCACCCGATGGTCGGAGGTAGTTCCGCTTAAGGATTCCACTAAAAATGTGATCCTAGGACTCTTACAAGATATCACTACGTGCTTTGGCCCCCACACTATTATATCTAACAATGCCAAAGATTTCTTAGGGGCTAAGGTATCTGATTTTGTGGTCAAGCACGAGATATATCTAAAGTCATCCTCTAACTATTACCCACAGGTAACAGTCGACAAAAGTCTACTAATAAGAATCTGATAAGACTCATCAAAAGAATGGGACATGAGCATAAAATACTATGGCATGAGCATGTTAAAATAGCCTTATGGGCCGATTGGATCACTCCAAAATAGATCCTGAAAGCTTCACCATATGAAATAGTCTATGGGAAAAGTGTTGTGATGCCAATTTCCTTGGAAATCCCTACATTACAACTATTGAAAGGGTCTGAGATAGAGGAAAATGGAGTGATGCAAGTAAGGCTCATTGAGCTGGTGGAACTCCAATAGGAGAAGCATGAACTTTCCCATGAGGCCATGATCAATTGCCAACAAATAGTCAAGATGTGGTTTGATTATAAAACATCAGAACCAAATTTCCAAGTCAGAACCGCCATCTTGAAATGGGATGCAAGAGTAGCCAAGCCGAGGAATCATGGAAAGTTTGACCCCTTGTGGACTGGTCCTTCATAATCAGTGCATGTAAGCAGCATAACTTGTTTGAACTTGAAACCATGGTAGGAGATCCCTTAGCTATTCTAGTGAATGGGATTCACCTGAAGCCCTTCATATAAGTGTCTTCAAAAATGTATCATATGTACATATTTGTTTCCCTTCTTTCCGGATTTTTTTCCCCCCCTTTCTTTTTGGGCATCTTCACCATGTGTCCTGCCACCTCTGTCCATGTCTCTTTTGAATTTCAAGGGAAACGTGCCCACTTATTTCTCTAGAAATTAAAGTCACCATCAAGAGTAAAGCCCCATTCCTTAATGAGGAGATCCACAATCAATGAAAAATCTATCAAAAAGCATTGATTTTGGCACCTTGGGTCTCCCGCTTAAAGAGACCATAATAAGAAGTGACCACAGTACATTTGATCTTTTATTCCCTAAGTATAGGTGGATATTAAAGGCATCTCGAGTTGTTAAGTAGGGTCATTACAAAGCATTAGAGTCTTCTAAATTAATCAACGAGTATCAAAGCCTCTAGAGTCCTTTCTAAATTCAAAGAGATACTAGGGCCGCCTCAATAATCTGTTTAAGAAGAAAAATCCTACGTAGAGCAACCCCTTCACCCCGTCCTCTATGACCTCGGGTAAGATTCCTTGATCCACTTTGTCTCGATACATCAATCCTTATGTGGTCACGACCACCAACGACATCTTTGACCCAAAGCTTTAAGAGAAGCAACATTCACCAGGTTCAACACTGGGTGATTTTGAGTCATTCAGATCTAGAATCTAGAGCACAACTCTTGCCCAATATATGGTTCCTCTCACGCACCCATGCCCAAAGCTCATACAAATGTGCATGGCCTATTTCAACTCAGAGAACCATACAATCCAGGGCTGAAATTTAGCTGTGGTAATTACACTACAAGATGTTAGGGACATGTTGGCCCTAACCTATGACCAAATCGGCCAACTTCTATAATGTGGCCAAGCTTCAAAATGTATGGGCTCAATGCCAAAATAAGACCTTGTTCCTTAACAGAGAGTTGAGACAATCGAGACACCAATGGTTCGGGAATCCTCGGCTTCCTATTCCCTTAAAATCCCTCATGGATGACTCTCAGGATGCCTGCTCTATGTTGGCCTTTATTTTTGGGCAAGACTCTGATAAAGGCATTGAGGATTGGTAGATGGCAGCCTGTTTGAGATGATGACTATTAGCCAGAAACAAGCATATAGATTTGACTTAGTAGAGGTCATTGTAGGGTCAATTCACGAGCATCTTGAACATTTCTTGATGGCATCCACCTTCAGGTATTCGTATTTTCTCTTCCACCTCATCCTGTACCAAAATGCTCAATATTTTAGTCAGTATATGACTCTAACCTTGTGGGATGTGGAGGTAAATCCCCAAAATATTATCCCAGTATCTGCATGGACCCATATATTATCCCATGCGTTGGACGTATATGAATTTTTCAATGCTTTTTTGGAGCCCCTTATGCTAGAAATTGATCCTGAAGGGATCAATCACATAATGAATGACTCTGCATGGTCTATCCTCTCAGACCCATTGCACCCCTGTGACTACTTCTTCACCAGAGGGCATTCCATGATTTGGGTTCACGGATTCAAGGGTGAATCCTTCATGCTCTTGAGGGTTCTCATGCCTCGGGTTGTGGGTCTTGAAGTCACCAGGCAACTCATCCTCTTGGACATTGAATTCAGCTCGACTAAAAGAAGAAAGCACTCTATGACCTCCCCTTTAGTAGGGGAGGGGTTACCATACTCAAAAGGTGAGTGGACCACTGCCTCTCACAGAAGTTAGCCTCCTATGGCCTCGCCTTTATCAAAGATTCATGGAGGTACGACCCAGATGGGAACATGGTGACAATTTGGCTGCACAACAAAGTCTCCAACTCATGTAAGCATGAGCCGAGGCCATTTTTTGATTCACGGTGGAGCCCCTAGGATGAGTCGCCTGATATCTTTGTTGAACTCAAGGACATCCCAACTCTGGGCTGGGAGTTGTTCCACTAGGTCAAATACAAATTTGACCCTACTCTGACAATTTCAAAAGGACTCTGAGTGGCCCTAAAAGGAAGGACTGGAGCTCTAAAAATTGAAGCCTTCTGGAAATATAGGCAGGATATTGGCCAAACCACACAGAACTTTGAGGATGTCTCTAGTGATGAGCTATGGGAAGAAAAGTGGGATGTGAAGCATAAATATGATTTAGATAGTAAGGACATGATTGTGTTCACTTCTGAGTAGTCTATTAGATCAACCACATAATTCTCGGGCTTCCATAACAACATATGCGAGTACCACCTTTCCATGCATTGCTTATATCTCTATAATCCCCTAGAAGTGTTTCCGACATGTCCCCTCGAAATCAATAGCAAGGGGGAATCACCTTGACCACGAATCAAAATAAGTTAAAGTCACCCACTGCCTCCGATTTTCCTCCACCTCCGCTTTCCCCTTTTAGAGGTCCCCTTTTTTGTCAATCCATCATAGACTCTTCCTCTCTTAGTGCTCCCCTTCTTCCATAGTTCTCTACCACCATCCCAATTTTCTCCCCCCACGTGATCACACCCCCTTCTTTGGCCCTAGTAACTGCAACGTCTCAATCACCGATTCTTGTTCCATGTTTCTGCCACAGGTTTCCATTTGTAGGGGAATGGTCTCTTCTTCCTCCGAGATTTTGAGCCAAGCAACATCTGCTAGGGTGGCCCAAGATCGAGGAGGGTAAAAAAGAAGAATAAGGAGATGGAAGCTCTATCAACCAAGTAGATACGATCTTTATATGACCATCAATAGAGCTCCTTAACCATCACCCGCCTTGTCCCTCAAGTATCCAAGCTCATGGAGTAGATGCAACCTTGTGACTATTCAATTAGTGCTATTATGGTGGAACTTATTGAATTTTAGGCTTAAGATATGGTCGAGTGATGAATGAAACAGTGGTAGTAGTCACTGAGTTACTTGAAACTCAACAATCAACTTAAGAAGGCACAATCCATCCTTTGAAAAGTAGAGGCCACAACGGTGGGCCGTATGGCCGAGCTCAAAGCCAAGGAAAAAGAGGTAGATCAACTCAAGAAGGAGTTGAAGGATACATCTACTAAGCAAGCCCTCGTAGCTTCTCAAGCAGAGGCAAAGACTCTAGTAGCTAAACTCATTGCATCCGAGGCCCTGGTCAATTCACTCTCGCAAGAAAAGAGTAGCGTCACTGGGCCAAGATAAATTCTTCTGAAGATATGGTCAAGGACTTGACCAAAAAATTGGGGCAACAATCCTAGAAGGTGAGGATTGTAACATTAGTGCAAGGATTTTATGCCTCATGTTGTGATAGGATTTCCACCACTGCTGCAAATCTAGCCTTGACACTCAGATTTATATCTCGATGCATAGGAATTGTGCTCCAATGTGGATAGTGCAATCTCCACCATCAAAAATGATTTATCCGCCAAATTCCTCGAATCAAATATTTTCATTCGAGAAAATCTATGATGCCTCAGACCCTACTCTTCAAAATGTAAGGATCACTGATAGGCGGTTGATTGCTGTGAAGATCAATGAGATTTTGAGCTGTAACAAAGCTTCTATCAAATGTCAAAATCTCTTGGCACAGCTCCACCAAGGAATAAAGGAAAGGAAGTAGAATATCAATGAATTGGTGTAGCTAGGTTTCCCTCTCCCTTCCTAGATGAGTCTATGGTCCTATCAAAGGACCAAATCCAATAACTCTTGATCGCCAAGTGCCAGGATAAGACTGTATTCTAGTCTTTGAAGGAGGACTCTAGTGTTGTCGAGGTGGAGGCCATCATCAATCCCATCATACGTTAGATTTTCATTTGCATGTAGTGATGCAAAGCCTCCAGGGTTTCTCCCACAGGGTGATAATTGAGCTAGACCGAGTGTTTCAAGCCTTGTAAAGAAGGACCTACCCAACGAGTAGGAATGGACCAGATACTAGGATTCTTTGCAAAAGATCTAAATCACATTCTGTAAACTACATTGCTAATTTTTGAAAATTAGAGGATATCAGATTCTTCCATGGTAGGCATGCAATCCCTTGACGATTCACCAAACTGATTACATTCTTTTGTTGAGACTCTTTTATTAAGAATCTTTTGTTACCCCAACCATCACTTATTTTGTTCACTCGAAGCCTAAATTGACTAAGTATGGAAAAGCAAGTGGAATCCCTCCACATGTCTCATTATAACTTCAAAGGTAAAATTCTAAGTCGGGTTCCCAAACTCATGCAGGCTCTCCATGTGTCTAAGGATTGATACGATTACTAATAAATAGGTTGAAAAGTCAAAATGGAATAGAAGCTGCGAAGCCCTCCACGTGTCTATCTAGCACACTTTCAATATAAGGCTAAAGAAACATGTCACTAAGAAAGTGAGACCCACCACGTGGTAGAAAAATATCTTCTCCTACCAAAGACTCAATGATAAGACCAAGTAAGAGAAGTTGTATGGATCCCTATAAATAATCAAAATATTTATTCTAGATCAGAAGATCAAACATCCGAATTAAATACTAATAGTGATAGTTCTTTAATTAAAATATTGCAGGCGAGAGCCATAAAGACAAGAATGTAAGCCCTTCCAAATTGAGGGAGAGAGAAAAGTGGGAGTTGGGAGCAAGAGAGAAAGGATGGGTTATAAAAGGAAGAAAAAGTTTCGGATAGAGAAGGATATGTTTACAAGGAAGGAAAAGGAGAAAGAAAGGATTTCTATATTTTTAGGAGTCTAGCCTCGATGAAGCCTCTGTCATAAAAGAAAAGTGTAATTTGTGCCTTTGAGGGCCTTATGTATCATTTTCTCTATGAATAAAGAGTTCTTATTCATGCAAATTGACTTTTTATGTTATGAATCTCTGTTCTTTCATTATAAGTAGTTCTAAATAGGTCAAGAAATTCATCATGCTTGATGCCCTTGGAATTTCTCTATTTTTACTATCTATGAATCAATCGCTTCACTTCCTTAGACACTAATGTTATCGGAATAGTAGACCATGTCAAAATATGTTTGACTATTCTATATAATCCCTTTTAAGTATCGTCACATCTCCTTATTATTTTAAGTTATTTCATGTTTTCTTCTAACCCTACCCTACTTAGTAGAGAAGAGACAACTTCTTTAAAATATGGAGGTCACCTTAGGGTGCATGTCCTACTAACCTAAGGTTTCCAATGACTCTGATGATTCATCTTCAAGGATAATCATTGACAAAGACTAGGAAATGGAAGTAAACCCTAGGGCTAAAGCATATTTGTGGTGTGTACAAGTATTTTTGTGAGCTTGTGCTTGCTCATGTAAGTTACTTCTTGTCGTGTATTAAGGAAAAACCTATGATAGAAGCACGAGATAGTATTCAAAATTTCGTATATGAAAAAGAGAGTAATGCATGTAAAAGTAAGTAAAGAGTGTAAAGGTATATAAAAGGAAAGTGTGCACTTTATATGTAAGATTATGAGATAGAATATGTCCTTTTTTTCTTGGATTTATTCGATTTTAATTCGATGGTGAGGTGTATTAGTGATCTCATGCCAAGAGTGAGCTTTATGGTTGATTTCATGCTTTGAGAACAAGTTTTTGGGCAATCTCATGCCAAGAGTGAGTTTTTGGGCAATCTCACGCTAAGAGAAGAGTGTTGGGGAGAGAGGTATAAATTTTCTCTCCTTTCATGATTCTTCCTGAATAAGCACCATTGTAGATGGTACATCCCCATTTTTCCTTTTGTTTTGATTGTTTATATTGTTTCGATTGTAAATGAAATGTAACTTATAGAATTAATTATGTTTCTAGAGACAAGTTCTTGCTACTAGATAATTGATCTTAAAATTGTTGTGAACTGTGTTGGAGTGAGATAATGTTTTTTTTCCCCTAGGACATTAGCACCTGGGGGGACACAAGTTCTGTCCACTATAGTCAGGTCCAGGGAGCTAGTGTCTTCTCGTATTTTGGGTCCATGTCTAATTCTAAGCCAATATGTAACTGTGTTCCTATGCCAATTTTATACTATGCTATATTGTATTGTAGCTCGAGCTACTCTGGGGTGATGATTTTTTACCCAATAAAATTCCCCCTTGTTTGGAGTGAATAGAGTGAATGTAGGAAAACATGGTCCAAAGGAGAGGAAATGATACTGATATGCATATTTGAAAGTGGATACTTGTAGGGGGTAGGGGACATTCATGGTTGAAAATAATGCACATGCAAACAAAGTAGGATAAAGAAAGTGTTAAGTGTAAAATTATCAAGCATGCAAGATAAGACAATGTAACAAACAACTCGAAGAAAATATGGATCATGAAAAGCAATTTTCAAACATGGAACATCACTCACAATGTCACAAGACAATCGAGTCAAAGCGAAAAAAACATATAATGATCAATCAAGACATAGGGCATATCCCGTAAACAATAATAAACAATAGAAATAAAAGAGTGACAGAGATAACCATGGTTGTATTGATCATGCAAGACAAATGCTACACATGAAGTACCCATTAGCATGTTAGAAAGATAAATAGTATGTTAAAGCATGTATAGATCAATGAAAATTAAAGTGATTGTAATGAGAAGTATTAAATAATGTGACAATAGAACCTGTGATGTATGAAGTATGAGAGTAAAAAAATTAGATGCCCCTAAGATCCTTGGTGGGACTAGTAAAGATCCGTGTCGAGCATCTTGCATCGTGTATAAATCTATGATAGTCATACATTCACCTCGAGATACCAATTAAATGTGCATGTGTGTATAGAAAAAGATAATGACATACTCAAAATATGGTTACCATAGTAAGAAAAGTGCAACATTTAAGTAATATGGGCAAACAAGATACATATGCAAATTATGTATGAGTTTGATAGTGTGATATGTAAGGTGTGAAGATAGTAGGAGAATCATTTTCCGGCAAAATATGTGTATGAGATGAGGTTCATTTATGAATTCCCCTCAACAATCAATAATGAACCATAGAACAAAAGTATGTCATCGGAAATGAATGTGTTGTATGAAAGTAGAGGCTTGAAAATATGTAGTATGAAGTGATGAGTGTGAAGTGTGTATGATGTGAGGTTTTTTGATGCGGTGTGCCCTCAATAATAAAGTGTGAACTATAGCACTAAATTACCTCATCGGGTGGTGAACAAAGAACTATATTAAGGCGTAATATCATTTGAGATGCATGACATTGAGGGGATTCTTAAGTAGTTTTCAAGAAGAGTGGTGATATGGTATACACCACACCCTAGCTTATTAATTATTACATAAATTATTATCCAATTAGGATTTAACTTTCCGTTTAATTGAGCATCTGCATTAGTATTCTTTTTATTTTATTTAAGAACAAGATCACTGATATTGAATTCTTGTGGGAATATTTTTTTATTATAGGCTTGTGCAATGCTTTCTGATATACTTGAAGATGCTCTAATGCTTTCACTTGACAAGAGTCAATAATTTCAAATTCGACAATCAACTTTCACGACATTTTTATCTTTTAGAATTCCTTTGAGGGACACCTATAATGAAGGAATTTTGAATTTAAAAGGAATAAAGACCTCAATTCCATACACAAGTGAAAAGGGCATAGCATTAGTGGGGTGCGAATGCTCATGCAAGAAGACCAAAAATTTGTTATGCTAGTATAAAATTTTTTTGCATATGATCTTGAAAATTTTTATTAGTAGCTTATGCTTGGCAATTTCCCCATGGATAATAAGGAGTAGAAAAAGTTTTCTTAATTGTTAATTTGGCACAAAGTTGTTTAACATAAATTTTTTTGAAAGGATATCTATTATCATTGATAATGGAGGATGGTACATCAAAGCGTGTAATGATGTGAGTAGTAATGAACTGGAATATATTAGCACTAGTAGTGGTTTGAAAGGGCTCCTCTTGACCCATTTAGTAAAGTATTTAGTAGCTATAATAATGAACTTATGGCCATCAAATGATTTTGGATTGAATTTTCCAATGAGTTCGAAACCCCATAGGTAAAATGGCCATGATGAGGCAATGGGTTGGAGTTCATATATAGGCATGTGGTGGAGATTTTTTTCTTTTGACATTTTTCACAACATGTGGTGTATTCCAAATAATATTATTCCATGGTGGGCCAATAATAACCTTATCGTAAGATATTTTGAGACATTTTTTTCTTGAGAAGTTTCCTCCACAGAAGCTATCATGAATCTAGGAAATGGCTAAAGGAATATCATCAACACTTATATAATGTAACAATAAACCACTAAATTCCATTTTAAAAAGTGAGGCTCCAATGATTACGTAGTGTGTGGCTTCTCATCATAGTTGAAAATCTTCATGAGGTTGTAGGTTGGTAGGGATGGTTTGGCGATATAGGAAATCAAAATCGGGGTTGAACCATTCAGGATTATCATGGCTATGTGTAACGATGCAAGATTTAAAACCGGACTACCTATGGAGGGATTACATAGGTGTGGATTATAAAAGTGGCTTGATCATCAGTGATATCTTGTAGAATGAGAGAGGCAACACTGACCATAACATCAACATGACGATTTTCATTGTAAGGGATGGTAGTGATAGAATAAGAGTTGAATGTGGCCAATATATCTTTTACAAGGTCATTGTAGGGATGAGTCACTCTTCTTTGGTTTGGTATGTTTCATTGACTTGATTAAAAATTAGTTGAGAGTCACCATGAATATGGATATTATGAATAAGCAAACTTGCAAGTGATAGTGAGGCCAAAGATAAGAGATTCATATGTAATGCATTTATCTATATAGAAAAACCTAAGAGCTAGGAAAAAGGGATATAATCAATGTGATGGGTGATAAATACAATACCATCTTCAAAACCCAAGGTGCAACGATATCCATCAAAATTCATGGTCTATGTATTAATATCAATTTTATAAGTAGTGAAGTCACCATGAAATGATTTTTTTAGATGGGAGAAGGATCGGAAGAGGAGCATCATCTAACTAGTTAGCGATGACTTGGCCCTTAATAGCTTTTATGGGATAAACTTGAAATAAAATTTTGTGAGTAACATGACCCATCGAGCAAGGTGACCCTAGAGAGATGTGTGCAAGATAAAAATATCATAAAGGGTCAACCTTGATGATAATATGGATCTTATTATTGAGAAAATAGTGGCACAATTTATCTGTGAAAAATATAAGGCCAAGGCATAATTTCTCAATATAATGATAGTTTCATTCATAAGGGTTAGGGATTAAGGTACAATAATGTAATAAACAGCCTATTCTTAGTGAGCATCATCATGTTGTGCAAAAAGGGCTTCCAAAGAATGAAATGTAGTAAATATATATAGGAGGAAGGTTCGATCAATTGTGGGAAGCACAATAACAGGAGGATTCAATAGATAAGTTTTGATATTATCAAAATCATGACACAAACATGATCATCCTAGAAAAACTTAGTTTCTTTTTCATGAGGTATGTGAAAGGTTGGGGTTTCTCAGATAATTGAGAAATGAAGTGGTGGATAACCTAGATTTTTCCTTGGAGTGAACTAGTTGATGGGTATTTCATAGGGGAGGCATTTCAACTATGGCACAAATATTTTTAGGATCAATCTTAATTCCTCATTGAGAAATGATATAACAAAGGAATTTCTAGTCATGACCCCAAAACACTTTTTTAGGATTTAAGTGTACATTGTATTGTTGTAAGCATGTAAAAAATTGTGTGTAGGTCATTAGCATGAGTGGCGTGATTACAAGATTTGGAATATCAATGTAATCCTCAAGGATTTTATGGATATGGTCATAAAATATGTGACTCATAGCACGTTGATAGGTGGCGCTAAATTTACTAAGGCCAAAGGGCATAACAATATAGAAAAAGGTATGTAATGGAATAGTAAATGATGTTTTTCTTGATTGGCGGGTTGAATTTAATTTGATTGTAGCTAGTGAAGCCACCCATAAAAGAAAGAATGTTGTATCCAACCATGGAATCGATTATAACATCTATGTGTAGTAAGGGGAAACTATCTTTGGGGCAAGCCTTGTTAAGATCAAAAATTAGGTGAATGTAACGAATTTTATATCTAGTTTCATGATGGGAATAATATTAGAGAACCATTCAGTTAATCCAAAACATGGATGAAGTCTACATCTAAGATCTCATTTGTATTTCTTCCATGACTAATAATGTGACTTTAGGATGTATTTTTCTAATTTTCTAATGAATGGGTTTGGCTCTAGGGTTAAGGAATATATTATGCATGGTGATAGAAGGATCTATACCTAACATATCGCTATAATCCCATACCGTATACATATGAGAATTCATGAAGAACTTGTTTTATGTCATCTTATTAGTGAAGGTATAAGAGAAGTGGTTAAGAGAACAAAAATGTGGGTTCTCCTAGGTGCCAAGGTTGTATTGATAGTTTGTTCATTTAATTGTGTAGAGTGGTCTTCGATATAGGGATTAATAGGAATAATATCATAAGTATCACTATTTGTAGTGGGAGGAACTGATTCACCAAAGTAAGCTATAGTTTTAAGAAAAAATGGAGAGTGTTTTATGATGTTAAGGGGGAGATGGTCATAAGTTCATATGTGTTTTAATAAAACATCATCATTAGTGCGGAATGTATCTAATGAAGGCCAAGTGGGAGAAATGAAATCATCTATGAACTTGCGGTATAATAAGTGAGGTGATTAGTGTGTGAGATATTATAGACTTAAATGGGAGCTAGGGTGGTATATGTGGTGCCAAGTTTGGTGAATTTTTGGGAATGGAAATAGGTTATATGATTCCATTTCCATATTTACATAACCCAGTGATGGTGAATCCATAACTAATCATATATTGATATTTAGGACCATATTTTATAAAAGTGGTGGAATATGTGTCGGAAGGAGGGGTAGGAGGTGAGTGATCTATGATGTGGTAGAAAGAAAATTGGGAGGTATCAACTAAGGCTTCATAGACCACACCTTGATACAAGAATTTAAGTCATGTATGAAGGGTTGAGGGAACTAGATGTGTATCATGGATGTTAGAATGTATGAAGAAGAATGTTATAATTAAGATTATTGGGCATTACATGACATGAGATAGGAAAAGTGCATGGTCCAATAGTAATGGGAAGGGTGATTGTGCTTAAGACTCATTTGGGAATGTCATCAAAACCACAAATCAAAAGATACGTAGGAAAGAAAGGAGGATTTTGAAAGGCCAATTTTGTGGAGGAATTATAGATTACATATATTAAGTTTAGATCCATTATCAATTAATTCTTGTTTAACCCCACATTATTGATAATGCATGAATGTAAATGGGGTGATCATTATATAAAATAGATTGAGAAGAGATTTCAATAGATGTAAAAGTAATATTTTCTTCATTAAAAGATAATGTTGTAGTGAATTTATGATACACATATTTAGGGGAAGTATGAGGATGAATGTAAGTATTAGACAAAAAATTTTATTTTATTTTGACATTTAGGATGGACTGCAAAAAGGAAGGGAGGATGACACTCATTATGGAAGGATCCTAAGGTATCGAAGTTGATAAAAAGAAATAACTAATAGTGTTGAAATGAGAGTATGGGTTCACCAAATGACTTAATATAAATTTAATTAAATATAATTTCGAGTAACTACTGTAATGAAGGATATATAAGTAATAAAATAAAGTAATTAGACAAGCACCAAACATGCAATAATTATGAAACCCTAAGAAAATGAGAGAGATAGATGAATTAGCTTATTTTTGAGTCATTTGGAAGTGATCTTGGTAGGTGAATAGCTGAAATAGACTAGAACTAATGTCTTGAAGGCTCATTGAAGGTTATAAAATTAAAAACATGCAAGAGAGGCACACCCATAGGAGAACAGGAGTGCCGGGTGCTAGTGACTATATTTGGGAGCTAGTTTCCACCAAAATGTTAATATTTTGATCCTTTATATGCAAGAAGAGCTTCACTTATTAGTTTCCTTTTTCACTCTCATTTTACTCTAATGTCATTAATTGTACTTATAACCTGTAAAGAAAGATACCTCGCTGCACATGCCCAAAAAACACATCAAACCTAATAAAAAAGATGAAGAATGTTGAGTCAGAATTACCCCGAGAGTCACCCAAAGAGTGAACTTAGTACTGAGTGCTACACTACATTTCAGACTCGATGTAGTTTTGTTTAAAATTGTGTGTAATTACCCTAGGATGCTCTTGTACAAGTTGTACAATGATAATAGGCTAGATGTAGAATGTAGAAAATGTATATAATGTTTGATATAGAATAAAATAGAATTCCCCTCATGTTGTGATATGCGAAGTGATGTATCCCTTTTCCCTTGAGTGAATGTTCTAGATGATGCTTTATATTACTCTTTATGCCTTTGGACACAAGCTTAGGTGACAATAGATAATGCTAGTTATTAGCCATTTATTTTAGAGCTATAACTATGTATATATATAATTCCCTTGTTTTAATTTTGTAATTGACAACTTGAAGGTTGAACTAATAGTATAAAATATTCCCAAGAAGTAAAAGAGACCCAAAAGAGTGAGAAAAGGGGAGAAAGGGTTAGGAGTGCCCATTAGGGATAGAATCATCTAAGTGCTAGTGTCCTAACTAAGTGCTAGCATATTAGGTCATAAAAGATAAATATGTCAATACTAACGAGGATTGTAAGGTGTGTAAGGTCAATAAAAATATAAAAACAAAGAAAAAGGCCCAAAATACATTGTAAATTACTAGTTTTCTTGCTTAGGAATCATGTATATATTAGTATGCTCTAGGACCTAGAAATGTACCCAATTGCATATATTTTGTGATGAAAATATTAAAATGCAATAAGTAAAAATATGTGAATGGTTCATATAATACCAAGTCAATTCCATGTAGGCATACATAAATGTCTACCATGCATACGTTGTAATACAAAATAAATGTCATAAGACATATATATCCTATTCATCAAAATGTATCCCTCTCTTTTCCCTTCTCATAAAATTTCTCCCTTAGATGTAGATGGAGATATGTGAGATTACTTAGTATCCTCCAAAGTTCAATTATGATTTATCTTACGCTCAAAACTCGATTGTAGTTGAACTTGTAAATGCATAATTTTTTTGGTCAAAACTTTATGTATAAGTTTTCAACATGTATAGGACCATGCTAATGAAACTATTTACATGTACACACACTTACCACAATCTCTTAGAATACTGAATCTTAATCTCATGCTCATTAGAGTTAACGAGGCTATTGGACCACAAATTGGTGTGTTAAAATGATGAGATCAAGTTTGTGTCCTCAAACATAGAATGGAAGGGGTTGAACCCTACATACATATAAAAATACAAAATCAAAAATAAAAATTAAGTTGTAGAATTATATTAAAATAAATTTTTTGAATGCAAATCTAAAATTTACATCAATTGAGTACATAATGACAATATTTTAACTAAGTTTATCAATAAAAATATTTTTTATTGTGCCATGCCTATTAATCATATGTACATGGCCTCTACCAGTTGCGAAAACTCTGCGCATGTACACAATGAATTCACATTGACTATCTACATGATGCTACAATGAGGAAATTATAAAAATAATTCCATAATATGAATTACACTCTAGTTCATGAAATTCATAATTTTATATCTCGGTGCATTATTACGTAAATAAAACCACACTAGAAACACTTTTTCTACTCCTCACAAAGACGGTGAAGTGTTTTTCTTGCTCATAATTTTATAAATAATATAGCACATCAAGTTAGTTGAGAATATATGTACACACACACACACACACACGTGCGCAAACACAAGAACATGTATAGACATATATTTGAGTTATATATATATATATATATATATATATACATATGTGAATTTATAAATTTAACATTCTAAATTACCTATGTGAATATAAACTTTGGCATGGTGCTTGAAACCTATGGTTGGGATGATGAATTCCCTTTCATGTGCTATAATATTAAAGCATACATGTATATATGTGTGTAAATTAATAAATTTGACCAGGTTCAAATACAAATATTTTGAAAATTTAACATATATATGTACATTGTAATCATATATTTTTGTAACATGTAATAAAAAAATAAAAATACATGTGAAGGTGTTGTCGATGTCTACAATCCAAATGTATCACTCAAAAAATGTCAGACATAGCCACATCATCATGTGTACCACCAAAAACTCCACCAACACTAGTCTACATGAAACTATCATCCTCATTAGGTCCAATACATATGCCATGATAATATGTGTAAATATGTGGCCTCATGATATTACTACATGAAGGAATCCTCTTCCACCTTCACCAACACTGGTTTCAAAACCTCCCTCGTATGTTTAACAAGGGTATCAGAGAGAACTTGAAGCACATGAAGTGTGTCAATATATATTGTCTCCTTCAATGATGCGGGACTATCTTAAAATGATGGGGATTTTAGATGGGGACTCTAGCATGTTGTTATCATGCTAAATGTCTACATGAAAAATTGAAACTTTTTTCCATGAAAACTAAGCCCACACTCAAAAATCCTTGAACCGGTAGTATAAACCTATACTCCAACAATTTTTGACTATGTAAACCCTATCATGGCCAAGAGGGATGTGCTAACTATATTTTTAAAGTTTTTTTCATGTGTAGGTAATTTTTGGGAAGCAATTCATGGATTTATTTTGATCCACTTTGAAGGAACTACTCCTGAGGCCCAAAAAGGCCTATTTTCAATGTTTTTACACCTAATGAGCACCCCTTAGGGATGAATTGAGAATATATAATGCATCTAAGAAGTGTATGATAGAGATATGAGATCATTAGATGTGGTTTATGAAATTTATGCAAGGAAAAACAGGTTTAGGAACAAGTTATGCAACACTGGGCTACTTATAACATGGTGTAAGGAAATGAAAGAAGTAAAAATGATAGTGAGCTTGCTATGAATCATTCACAAGCCTCATGAAAATTTGTGAAATGAAAAATACTCATCAAAAAGATAATAATTCCTAATTCAAATTGCAATTTTTTTTGGATATTCTACTAGTGTGAATTTTGAGATATTGGTGCAGCGACAAAGGATGAAGATCGCTGATCCCGACGCGAGGATTCAAATGATCATTCCAAGAGTTATATGGAGATTTGATGTCTGATTCAAATCCCAATATGACCTATGATAATCCATATTCATTCAAAATGTGTTGGATTTCATCTTCATCATCATAGTTTTTGGTGGTTGTCCCTTTCACGGTCTGCAAAGGCACAGCTTTGAAAAGAATCACAAATGGGGGTAAATTTTGAATTTTAAGCATAATTGGATCCTGAAACTTCTCGAAATGATACCAAAATAAATTTATGGGTCAAAAGGATATAATTTCTTCCTAAATCTCAAGGAATCTCATAAGGAAAATAATCACTCTCTAATGTCTATTTTTGTAGTTTTGGTGATGACAGGGTTTCTAAAGTATCATGTAAAATTTTTGCACACTAGATGCACTTTTTGACACTCAAACTTAGTGAAAAGTTTTATTTGATGAGAAAAAATGCACCACCAAGGTGAGGAGATAAGGAAATAATTTTGTGTCACTTATGAAGTCACTTTGTGTGTTAGGTGAGTGTTATACACTCATGGCTAATTTTGGCCCCTCCCCATGTTAAGGATGACCCATTGTGTACACGAGAAGCCTTGTTGTACCTTTTCTCCTAATGTAAAATTGCATGAGGTGCTAAAAAGTGTGCCCTTAAGGGAGAAGTGGGTTTTCATCACTTAAGTGACACCTTCAGTGTTAAATGTATGTTTTCAAGTTAAGCCTTCCAACACCCCCTCTCCATGATGAAGATCACCCTTGTCACCAATTTTCACACCTACTAAACCTTTTCACCTGGTGAAAAATTACATTAGTTGTAAAAACTTATGACACCATGCTATCACACCCTCTTTCATCACTTATAAACTCAACTTTCTTCTTAGGACATGTCTTTCGCTCACGCCACTAATCAAGATTTTCCCAATTCTCATGTTAGTTCTACCCATGGAATTTATTTTCCATTATTCTATACCTTTACACCTCATGTCCCCTTATGGAAAGTTGTAAGGGACATGAGAGGATCTCAGACCCATTTAGCAAGTCTCAATGCACCATTAACCCATGTTAAGAAGAAAGTCTTAAAAGTGAGTCCAGGGTGAGTTTCCTTAACTCGGGTTAACTTTAAAATATTTGAATCATACTTAGCTTATTTTGGAACTCATTTTTGAACCTCTTTTCCCTCTATTTCTGCTATAACCTATCCATGCCAAATTTTGAAACTCATGTTATGATCTTTATTAAATTTCGCTTAAAGCTTCCCTACATGAATACATTTTGGATGAGTGTTTACATAACCTAATTTATGTCTTTATCTATTTTTATATTCATCTGAGACTTTTATCGATAGAAAAATTCTACCTTAGATATCTAGAGTTATAGAAATCCAAATGAGCTAAAAATTAGAGCATGAGATCCTCGAAAAATTAGCTTTCCAATGAGCACTTTCTTGCCTCATGAAAATAGGTAGAATTGGAGTTATGAAGTAATGTTATTTATCATCATTCTAACCTATTAGATGAAGAAAAAAAAAAAAAGTTTAATTTTTTTTTTTTTTCGTGAATATTTGGATGAGAGAAACTCCTCAAAATTTGAGCAAAGCATCCCGGGGAGAAGTATAATTTTTGGAGACCTTTTCGACCCAATACAACAACCCATGGCTAGTTTATATTTTTAGTAAGTCCCAAATAAAATAAATTAATAATGGTATTAGTTCTGAAGGATGAATGGATTTAATACACTCAATTCATTCCCAAAGATTAAAAGTTCTCAAAAGTGATAATTCGATGAAATTACCAATACTAATCGCCAAGAAGAACTTATTGAATATAGTAAGTGTCTAGAAAAGGCTCAAAATGGTCATGGTTTTCATCCTCCATTCATCACTAGTGTCAAGCTTCATGGAGTTCAAAATCATGTTTATAAATGGTGGATAATGGCATTGCATCTCAAGCGGAAAGAAGAGCCTTCTTAGTCCCAAATTTTGGTCATCATGGAGTATTCTAGTCTCATTGTGTTTCTCACTCTGCGGATGTGTTGATCAAAGGCTTAAAACATATTCCACCAAATATCTCACCTTTACTCATCACATGATAAAAGTTATCTTCTACTCATTGCATGGATGGCTCCATTTCCCTAAGGCCCTGGATCATCACAATGTTGAATCATGCAGGAAATGGTCTCAAGTTGCATCAAGAACTTGGAATTTTGGGAGGCACGGAAGTGTTTCAAAATTTGAAGGATTTTTCAAGTGAGTGAAATATTCCTTCGTCATCTTCAATGGTATTCACCTCCCCTTTTATTGACCAATCGGTTAGGGCATGAAATCACAATATGCAATGTTGCAAAGTTAGGGCAATACTCATCATTCCTCTTCTGGTGTGTTCACTCGGTGTTGCGAAAGGTTCATCATTTCATTAGTTTTCAAATGAATCATAGTCTTTAGAGTTCTTCATTATATTTCTTCACAAATTCATCACGGTGTTTGAGACGGTCATCATGGGTCAAATTTTGATCTTCATCACCATCGAGCTAATCTACATCGAGGGCTAAAGCATCTTCATCCATGCTTTAGAGCATTTCTTATTTTCTCTCCTTAATATTTCTCCTCCTCTTTACTCCTAATTCTTCATTGTACATAATAATGATGTTTTTCCTATTCATTCAAGTGACAATGAAATATTTTCAAGATGTAAAAGTACTTCCTCAAATTATAAGAGGGGTACTTAATTTGTTCTTTCCTAGGATAATGAAAAGTCACAAGTTGAATAGGAACATGAAAATTCATGTGGGGGGTAGAGGAAGAGTTGAATTATAAAGATATAAAAGGAGATGATCTCCTCATTTTAAAAGGATGGTTAATTATTGTTTACTAGCTCCCATTTTCTTTCTAGGAATAAGTGCCTTCATTTCCTCTATTCTCTTGTCTATTGAAATTTTATCTCCATCTCAACTTATACTCTAAGAGCATTGTAAATTGTGCAACATGATGTAATAAAAATTTGTGTTTCTTGTTGATTTTCCTCTTTTTTATGAATGGTTTCTTATTATTTATATGCAATTGAAAGACTCTGATTTTAATGCAATAAACTTAGCTATGTTATTTATTGGTTAAAATCCCCCTCTTATTTCCCTGACATATCTCTCTCTCTCAAAACAATTTTCTTCATTTGTATTCCATACAAGAAGTTTCCAAAGGTTTAAGAAAGTATTCCTATATGATCCCGGTCTATGGGCTACCTCCAAAATTTATTTTATTTTACATTTTTTCCTTTCTTTCAATAAATGGAGCTTCCCCATTCATGTCGAGGAACCTATTCTTAGAGCATTGGTGAAATCCAACAATTTTCCCTCATGAAAAATTATTTCACCAACTATTAGCACCCACCATTGGGAAGATTTATCACATCTCGCACCCAATATACAAACCACAAAATGTAAAAAATTAAATATTTTTAAAACTAAAAAAATCATAATTTTGAAATTCCAAAATCCCACAAAAAGAGTGAGTAAAAATATGCCTTGAGTTGAATCAAAAATAGCTTAAAAGGATATATAATAGATTGGATAGATTGAGAGGAATTGTTGACCCTTCTTTTGAGGCTTTACAAAATCAACAAGAACAAATCATAGATAATCCATACTACTTCTCTCAAGCTTCATCCCCATCTGATTCATCAAGTGGTACTCCTAAAAATTCTATCCAAACTCCTACTGATACTCCTCCTGCAAACCCTCTTGATTCTCCCATCTTTCAACCACCATTGAACATTGAATTCCCAAATGAAAATGAATAAGAAAAACTAGAGTAAGAATTTTGAGAAAAATTACGAGAAGAAGAAGAAGAAGAAGAAGAAGAAGAACAAGAATGACTTGACATGGAAACATAATGACCTCTCCCTTGGGGACAAAACATTGGCCCATTGGATTTGACTCCACCACTCCATGAACTCCGTGGAAGTTCAAGAAAAAAATTCCCAAGTTTATAGGTGATTTGAAACAACATATGGATGAACATATCGTTACGTTTATAAATTCATGTGGTGTATTAGGAGTATATCATGAATATGTCTCTATTCACATGTTCATTGAACCACTTCAAGATGGTGTTGCCAATTGGTTTTATCATTTACCAAGAGGTTCCATTATAGGATGAGATCAAATGAAAACAAAATTTGCATATACATTCAAACCAATGGAATATTCTTATGCCATCCTTATTAAATTGACACAAATTAAGAAATAAGCTCAAGAATCCACAAGCGATTTTGTGGAAAACTTCAAAAATTAGTCAACAAGATTCATGTCATTTTTACTACCGTGGATAATTTGAAAAGGTTCTTCATGAATGCCTAGATTCCTAAAGTGAGTTTATTTCTATAAAGAGTGAAACTGAGAGATTTTTATCATGTTAATAAATTACCATTGAATTGGAATATGACCTCATCTTGTCAAGAAAGATCAAGAATCATTTAATGAAGGATAAGGCCCAAAATCCCAAAGATGAGAGAACTAATTCATTGTTGTAGAAATTGATGAATGAGTTGAAGATGTTGATAAGAGAGGTTTCCCAACAAGCATACCATCAAAATCATAACAAAAATAAGATTACGGGAGCATCCCAAAGGCTTTCCTTGTAATCTCCACAAGTCAATGAAATTTTAGAACTCAAGAAGATGAAGAAGGACTTGAACAAGAAAGTGAGGAAAATGATTTCGAGAGATTGAATAAGAAGAGAATAATGTACAAATCTGATTTGGATTTTTTGAATATTTAGGAGGTGAAGAAGATGATGAAAAATATGCACCCAGTTTCTCATGTGTAGTATTCACCCATTCTCAGTATAAAAAAGGATCTTATTACTTCGTTCTATAAAAAAGAAGTAGAAAGAAGATCCTTAGGTTATGAATCTACAAATAAAATAATCAGTCAAGGATCTCCACTTCCACTCTCCATGGATTCTGCATTGGAGAAACTGGATCCTATGGAAAGTAAGAGGCCATCTGTATTCCAAGTAAGTCTCCTAATGCTCCTTCTAATTATAATTTTGCTTATAAAATATAGTCCTTCAAGAGCTTCTGGTGTTCCTACAAAATCATCATTTTCTCCTCAAGTATCTTCTCATATTACCTCACCTTCATACACCCATTTTTATATCATAGAACATATGAACAAGTCCAAAGTTAAAATTTCTGAATCTAAGTATTTACGGACTCACCCCAGAACAATTTTATAAGCTTGTCTACCATATTAAGGGTATTGGTTAAAATCCCAATACTGTGGATCCTAGTTATAAAGGACAACTTATAACACCACCTACCCCTCCATCATAAAACATTCTTGTTATGATTGCATCAAATATTGATAATATTGATCCTTTCTATCTCTCCCTTCTCATTGGAGGATATTGATTAAATAATTGTATAATAGATTTAGGTGCTTCTAAAAATGTAATGCCCATAAAGGTTTCCAATGCTCTCAAACTTACCTTGACACGAGCTAGTGGATATTGTTACTCCATGGAGTCAAAGGAAGTCCCACTTGTGGGGAAGATCAAGGATGCATAGGTGGTTCTTCCCAATTTCTAAGTAAGAATATGTTATTGACTATCTTAATAGAAGACATTCTGACATCATTTGGAATGTTGCTAAGTAGAATATTTTATCAAGACTTATGAGGAAAATACGGATGAATTGGTCTTTCATAACCATTTTGTTTAAAGTATATATGGAACATTTTCTAGTGGTAAAAACATGAGATATACGGTGAAAAATTTGGGAGATCCAGGAGCTAACATATTTTACTAAGATAACGGGAATAAGAATTACTTTATAAAATCAAAAGAGGAAGATTAAATCCTATCTTGATATGACCAAGCATTCCTTTCTCGATGGGGTAGTTAATATGAAGGAGAGTGGAGAAATATTGAGTTGCGAGAGGAAAAACCCTAATTTCTAGATGATGCAGTCCATGAAGAATATAAATTAAATATTGATGAGTTCCAAGCTGAAAAATCATCCAATGCATTTATTCATAAAGAAGATATATTCTCATTCACATTCAAAGGTGAGGATTCTATTGATCATGTCATTGATGAAGAATAAATTCCAACTTGTGGTGATCCTTTGAAAGGTTTGAAATAAGAAATTGTGTAATAAATGTTCATATCCTTAGGAATTACAAGACATGTATGAATCTAATTTTGACTTCTTAGTTGATTCCAAAAATTGTCATGATGAAATAAATCAAGATGAGAAATCATATTTATCTCATAAAATAATGATTGATGGATGTAATGATGAAAGTGAATTTTTCTCTTTTCCATTTGAAGAGGAAGATTCCCTCTATGATAAAAAATTTGAAAAAAATTCTTTGAGTCATTTGAAGATGAGGCCTCCCATAATGAAGAAGAAATTAAATGCAATGAAATTTGGGCTAATGAATCAATGTCTCCAAATTATTTCCTTGAATTTCAAGATGAATATTCTCTGAATGAATGTGAAGATGATATTTTGGAAATTTTGATGAAAGAATTGGTGCACAAAATTCTAAAGCTGCATAAGGTATGGAAGATCCCAAGCTAAGTCTTGACATTTTAGCTCATGCTATGGTCATGCAAGATAGGTATGAGGCTATGTTTGATTCTTCATTTGATGCCCAAATATCTCATAATGAAATAGAAAAAAAGATGAATTCAATGCCTCTCATGAAATTTTTTTCAATAAGCATGAACATGGGAAAGAGGAGAACTTAGAAAATTCAAACAATAAAATAAAAAAACAGAGGGCGGTGGTGAAATTTAAAATGAAAAATCGCAATGTGGGTGAATATAGAAGATAATTTGCAATCTGAAATTGATAGAATTTGTGAGTAAAGGCTTGAACACCAAAGGGATCATGTAGGATCACTCCTCCCAAGCATACAAGAACTCATGAAAGCAAATGGATTTCATAAGTAGTTGAGGAAGGAGGCTACTTCCTCGAACTATTCAATGGCTTCATAGAACATCATCACTCAATGTTACCCATTTAGGGGTAACTTCCGAAGAGAAAAGTGCTTTAGTGAAATTAGGTTGTCCCCCACATGTATCATAGGTGATTATAGGTTTGTGTGTTTCCTTTCCGTCATGTGTTTCTATTTACGTAGTGTGTTTCCCTTTACATTTGTGTGTTTATTCTTGTCGTGTGTTTTGTTCAATAAAGAGGTTTTTTTGTATCCATCCTTGTTATGAAATGACTCTATATCCCGATGGATAAGGCATTGGTCCTCTTAATGTCTTGATATTTTTGGTTTATACTTGGTTCATTATCACTTTATTCAAACCAAAACAAGTCCCCAATTTAAAGCCATCTATTTTCATGCTAAATGTCGACATTAAAAATTGAAATTTTTGCCATGTCAACTAAGCCCACACTCAAACATCCTTGAACCAAGTAATGTAAAATTTCCCTTTGGCCAATTGTTGACTACGTAAACCCCGGAGGTCAAGAGGTATGTGTAAGTGTATTTTTAAGTGTGTTTCATGTGTAGGTAAGTTGGTGGGAATAAATTCATAGATTCATTTGATACACTTTGAAGGAACTGATCCTAGAGGCCCAAAAGACCTATTTTAAGGGTTTTCACCTAATGAGAACCCTCACGGGATGAACCGATAAGTCATAATACATCCAAGAAGTGGGTGACAAATCTATAAGATCATCACATGTAGTTTAGGAAAGTTTTTCAAGGAGAAATAGGTTTAAGAATAAGCTATGCAACATCGTGCTACTTACTTATAGCATCATGCATGGAATAAAAAAGTTAGCGAGCATGTTCTAAATGGTTTATAAGTCTTAGGATATTTTTTTAAGTTACAAAATACTCATCGAAATATAATAATATCTAATTCACATTGAAAAATGTTTTGGGATATTCTATTGTCTAGATTTTGAGATATTGGCCCGACATTGTAAATAAAGATGCCCAATACCGGTGAGGATTCAAATGAGAATTCCAAGATTTATATGGAGATTTGAGGTATGATTCAAGGCCCAATATGACATATTCAATTCCCTATTCAATAAAAATGTGTTGGTTTTCATTTTCATTATCATACTTTTTGGTGGTAGTCCCTTTCACCGGTCATAGGCTTGAGAATAATGAAAAGGGGTAAATTTCAAATTTCATGGATATTTGGCTCCTAAAACTTGTGTAAATGATCTCGAAGACCATTTTGATTCAAAATAATATAATTTTTTCCTATTTAACTCTCGGGAATCTCCCGAGGAAAATAATCACTCTCCGAGTGTCTATTTTTAGCATTTGTTGGTGAAGGTGAGGTTTTAAAAGTATCCATTACACATTTTTCAGACCTTAGATGAAATTTTTCACCTTTTCACTTGGTTATAAGGTAAATTTGGTGCAAAACATGCACCACTAAGGTAAGGAGAGAAGGAAATAATTTTTTTCACTTATGAAGTCACTTTGTGTGTTAGGTGAGTGTTATGCACTCACAGGTAATTTGACCCCCTCCCATGTTGAGGATGACCCATGACAGATTTGGGTATCCTTTCTGCACCTTTTCACCTAGTGAAAAATTTCATGAGGTTCAAAAAGTGTGCCCCAAGGGATAAGTGGGTTTTCGTCACTTAAGTGACATCTTCAAGTGTTAGATGCATGTTATCCACTCACGCCTTCCAACCACCCCATCTCCATGATGAATCTAACCCTTGGAACTAGTTTTCACTCCTGCTACACCATTTAAATTGGTGAAAAATATCATCATATGTAAAGAAGTGCACCACCATTTTATCACACCCTCTTTCGTTACTCACAAACCCAATTTTCTCCCTAGGACATTTCTTCCACTCACCCCACTCATCAAGCTTGTCCTCCTTCTCATGTTGGCTCTACCCATGGTGAATTTTCTCCACAATTTTGTAATTTTTAGCTCATGTACCATTAATTAATGTGGTAGGGGAGATGAGAGGCTCCCAGCACCAATTTAACAAGTCGTATCTCACCTTGAACCTAGGTTAAGAAGAAAGTGTTAAAAGTGAGTCCAGGGGTGAGTTTCCTTAACTCAGGTTAACTTGAAAATATTTAAATCATAATTAGCCTATTTTTAGAAATAATTTTTGAATCTATTTTCCTTCAATTTATTCTATAACTATGTCATTCAAAATTTTGAATCCCTATGCCAAAAATCACTATTTTTCTCATATCTAACAAACCCCTGCTCCAATATTCATGAAAATTTACATAAAGCTTCCTTGCATGAATGCATTTGATATGATTTTTGCATGATAAAATTAGTGCTATGATCCATTTTATAGTCATTTTAAACTTTTTCCATGAAAATTTCCACCTTACATATCTGGAGTTACGGCCAGAGCAAATGAGCTAAAAATGGAGTATGAGATCCTCGAAAAAATCAGTTTTCAATGAGCACTTTCTTGCCCCATGAAAATAGGTATAATTAGAGGTATGAAGTAATGTTATTTTTCAGAATTTTACCCTGTCAAATGAAGAAAACACAAACCTATAAGTTCAATTTTTTTGTGAAGATCTGGACAAGAGAAACCCCTAAAAATTGGAGAAAAACATCTTGGTGAGAAGAATTTTTGGAGACCTTTTTCGGCCTGATCCGAAGCCCCATGGATAATGTCTATTTTTAGTATTTATCCATTAAAGGAACTTAATAAGGGTATTAGGTACAAATTATGAATGTATTAAATACACTTATTTCATTCCTTAAGAGGAAAAGTTCTCAAAAGAACAATTCGATGAAATTTTCAAATTAGTCACCAAGAAGAACTTACTAAAAATAGTAAGTTTCGAGAAAGGATAAAAATGGTCATGGTTGTTCATCCTCAATTCCTCACTAATGTAAACCTTCATGTAGGTAAAAATCATGTTTTTAAAGGGTGGATAATGGCATTGTGTCTCAAGTAGGAGAAGAGCCTTCTCAGTTCCCAATTTTGGTCACAGTGGAGCATTTTGGTCTCGGTGTGTTTCTCACTTCACCGGATGGGTTGATCAAAGGATTGAATCATTTTAAATCAAACCTATCACCTTAAATCATCACATTATCATAGTTATCTTATCCACATCTCATGGATGGCTCCATTTCCCTAAGGCCCTAGATCATCATGTTGAATTATGCAGGAAATGGTCTCAAGTTACATTAAGAACTTGGAATTTTGGAGGCATTGAAGTGTTTAAAAATTTGAAGGCTTGTTCAAGTGAGGGAAATATTACTTCATAATGTTCAATGGTCTTCACGTCCCCTTTCATTGACTAATCAATCAAGACATGATTTCACAATGTGCATGTTGCGAGTTGGAGCAATGCTCATCACTCCTATTCCTTTTGTGTTCAAGAAGTGTTGCATAGGTTCATCATTTCATGAGTTTTAAAATGAAGCAAAGTGTTTAGATATATTAATTGAAGTTATTTTCTGGTGCATCATAGTGTTGCGGAGGGTCATTGTGGGTTTTTGTCTTCATCACCATAGGAGCTTATCTACATCAAGGGCATAGACATCTTCATCCACGTTTTGAATCATTTCTTCTTTTCTCTCCTCACTCTTTCTCTTCCTCTTTCCTCCTTATAATTACTCAATGTACGTGATCATGATGCTTTTTCCTATTCATTCAAGCGATAAGGAAATATTTGCAAGATTTAAAAGTACTTCCTCAAATTATAAGAGGGGTACTTAATTTGTTCTTTTCTAGGATAGTGAAAAGTCCCAAATTGAATCGAACATGATAATTCATGTGGGGGATACAAGAAGAGTTGAATTACATGGATATAAAAGGATATTATCTCCTCATTATAAAAGGATGGTTAATTCTTGTTTACTAGCTCCCATTTTCTTTCTAGGAACAAGTGCCTTGATTTCCTCTATTCTCTTGTCTATATAAATGTTGTCTCCATTTCAAATTTTACTCCAAGAGAATTGTAAATTGTGCAACATGATGCAATAAAAATTTGTTTTTCTTCTTGATTGTTCCTCTTTCTTTGTGAATGGTTTCTTCTGATTGATGCAAGTGAAAGAATCTAATTTTAATGCAATAAACTCGACTATGTTATTTTTTGGTTAAAATCCCCCTCTCATTTCCCTCTCCTATCTCTCTCTCTAAACAATTTTCCTCCCTTCTATTTCATATAAGTAGTTACCAAAATTTTAGGGAGGTATTCTCTTTGTGATCCCGGTCTATGGGTCACCCACAAAATTTAGTTTAGTTTACATTTGTTTCCTTACTATCAATAAATGGAGCTTCCCCATTCAAGTAGACGGACCTAGTCTTAGAGTGTTGGTGAAATACCACAATTTTCCCTCATGAAAAATTATTTTCTCTCATGCTAAATATGATCATGATGTGCACATGTTATATCTGGTGTAGTTCATTTTCCTCAGCCACGAAATTGGCGGTAGTCAAAATAGTTAGGGATCTCGTTGAGGAAAAACTCACAATAAATTTCCTTAAAAGTATAATGGAATCTCATTGTTATTACAAGTTGGTATATAAAATAGCATCCACCATCAGTCCCAAAAATATTTTATCAATTTTTTTGTTGCACTAGTGGATTGGAAAGCATTTGCATGAAAATGAAAGCGGTATATTGGTTTTAGGGTTAGTGAGTAGTGTAAAAACCACTTTTGTCACTTCAGATTATAGATTTGTTTTTAATTTAATTTCATGCTTCATTGATTTAAATACCCATATATTTAAATCCAACATAAATCTTAAGTTCCTATCTCATGTTTCCTTGTTCTAAATTCTCATGATTTAGAACTAACATCATCTTAGTCAATCCATCCTATAACAGTCATAAACCATGTGCAGTTGCATGAGAGTATACAAATCCTACTCGATCCCCCTCAACACTCTTTACGAGCAATTACACCAAGTGTATCATTTGGTTTTTTGTATAAAAATTATACTAATGGTTTCTTCATCTATCAAAGATAGTCAAATATTGCATTCTAAGTGTCTACATAGGTATCCATCATTGAATCCCATCCGACATCCTACACTTAGATCCTTGGTGACTCTAGGATAGTGTAATCAGTAGCTTACACTACTTTATGCAAAGTTTCAGAGACATGTTTTCCATGCTTAGTTCCGTGACGACACACTCATCGTTAGGAACTTTTCCATCACCTTATTAATTTCTATTATCTGGAATTGGACTAGATAGTTACAAGTTACATACAAGGTACAAATCTAGATTAACTGCATGAAGACATACCACTATGTCATCTTAGGATGCCTAAGGGAAAGTAAGTGTCTCTGTAATGATTTGCATCATTACTAGACCACTTCCCTTCCCGTAGCCATCATAAGTTGGCATCGGGGTACGTATTTGTGAGGTTCCATCCACATTTTTAACTTTAACGAAGCTTGTTCTTAAATGCATTATGATTGTCACAATTTGAGGGTATTGATGAGGTAACTCAGTATAGTTGCTAAGAAGCACTATCAATTAACAAACATTGGCATTAAATGGATACAACTACATAGTGGCCATAGTGAGTTGGCCCACCGAGTGCCATAAATTGGAACATCGTAACTTAATTGTTTCAAGTAAATTATTAAATCATGATAGGTTACCTAGATCTCATGATACTTTCACCATGAATGAATCATACCTAAGGTCCTATCTCATAATTTCTAAGTAGGTCGAATGTAGTTCCTTGTTTCTCTTTACATTCCATTTTACCTATCAATTGCAGATTTAACTTTAGCTCCCTGCCTTAGATCTGCATTCCCAATCTTGACTATTACACAAATAATGAATCATTCCCAAACTGTACAAATGATTGACTATTTATCAAGTGATTAAACATTAATCAATGTTGTTATTTGACCCATATATCATCATGTAAAGCTTACATACTATTCATTAGTTATGATACATTTTATCACTTTCATTAAACCATATTAATCAACATAGATTCTATTTTATTGAATTATGTTGTTCGGTGTACTCTTACACCTTTATGTCAATCAATAGCTATCATACATGCATATATATATCTACCTCCTTGTAGATGTCTCATATTAGTGATACACTACTCTTCCTAAATGACTTCTGTATTATTCTTAATCAAACAACCTTATAGACCGTTTAAAGAACATAATAACATTAATACAGTAAGCTTATATTAGGTCAAGTACATCATACATTCACATATCAAATTATGTTCATCCAATCATAGTTTCATTTATACATATATATCATTCTTATATACATTTTCACATGAAGCACCTTAATAGGTTATAGCTACATTGTTATCGATAACTAGATCCTGTTTCACATATAGTCTATATCCAGATAGTCAACGATATGTATTATGATAAGTATGTATTGCATTGACACTTAAGTTATTACATTAAAATATGCCAAAAAATTTACATGTAGTAATGCACTTAGTATTTACACTTTCTTTTCACAAAAGGTTATATGGTATACCAAATACACTTTAAGTGTCATCTCTTTTACCTTACTTTAGTTTATATTCTGCAACCTATACTTATAGTACTTTATTGTAAGTTTTCTTCACAAATATATTCTCTAAAGATCAAATTTCACAAACATCTCTTTCACATCTAATAATTCATGCCACAATGAATATAAAAAACAACCTCTTATTCATTTATTAGAATCGGATACAACATAATTACCCTTAGATGGAATAAGTCTTACAATTTCCCTTTTTGGAACTGATACAATAACTAGGCTACTTGGCCTATCATTTATCAAACAATACAAGAGTACTTCATTTAATGATAAATACAAATAAGTGATACAATTCAACTTTCTTGACTAATTAAAGCAAATAGAATCTTTAAACTTTATCCATCTTTCACCTTCCACAAAGTCCATTTGCAAAATTGTTAGGAAGTTTCAGTTCATAAGAACTGACATGATAAGATCTATACCTTCTTTAATAACTTACACCAACTAATATTTGCAAATAGGAAATATTGTATTAAGTTAGAATCATAGAGATGACCAAAAGAACTTAATTCATATTCTAATACTTTTGAAAGCCATCATGTATATACATTTATGTTTACTATATTTGAATATAATAGTTAAAATGTAAAAAATCAAGATCATTAGAGTCATTCTACCAATTACGATATTATAAAGAGTATAATTGAATTATCAATACTTTTATAACTTCATTATATAAAGTTCTTGATTCACTACACACTTACTCATATCTTCCAAAAGATTCCACAGTTCCTATTTCATTGATAGGTAAAAGTAGCACACAAGCATCAATCATTATAGTTTATACAAGTCAGCATATCTTGTTTCCCTTAGATAGTTGATAGTATAAAATAATACTAAATAATTTATACCCATATTTACACAAGTTAACAGTTCTTGTGTCCCTAGAGTAGCGGTTAGTATATTAGAATACCAAAAAAGAATAAAATTACAAATTATCATAATTTTTATTACCATTCAAAGGTATCAAGTAGTATATGATTACTTTCCCAAAAAATGGATATCGGTGTTGTATTAACAAAGTGAACTCTCTTAATAATACAACATTATTCCCTAGTTATAGGAGAGCTTAGCTTCACTGAACATGCACCTACAATCCCTTAACTTCTGCTTGTAGATCCTTGATCAACCGGGTCACTATAACATGGCTTATCTAAGCATAGAGACCATCAAAAAATTATCATAATTAATATTAGATCATTAATATTATCTAGGTAGAGGTCTATAGTTCCATAATCCTCATATTAATTACCTTAATATTCATTAAAGGGTGAGTGACAATACACTTAATTTATATAAACTAATCATTACGTGCGTGGATAGATCATATGGTCCAACAAATCCTTCTACTAAAACCCCTTAAGGTTAACTTGGTGAACACGAATTATCCTCAAGAAGAAGAGTGGATTTTAGGTCTAAGAAGTCGATAGACTTCATTCCAATAGCATTATACATAAGCCGACATGCTTCCAAATCAAAGGATGATACCAAAACCATAAGGCCTTGAGTATTCTTTTATCTTAACGAAAGATAACACAAAAATTACAAATTTACTAAGGACTAAACTATGCTTATAAATAAGAAGTTACCTCGCAACAAAAATATCGAAGTCAAATACCAAGAATTAATTACTAGAATATATAAAATTTTGACCCAAGATAACATATATTTCACAGACGATGTACCTATCCCATCTGGGTATTACAAAATAACCATCGAACTGAATATCATGTTAAGGGATTAAAAGATATACCCATATATAAATTGATATCACTCCATTATAACAATGAAGAGTTACTGACTTTAACCAAAGGATAAATATCTACTTACAAGTATGCAAATTTTTAGACAACTCAAAATGTTGAAAATCATAGTGACTATATGCACAAATTCCTTATTGAAGAAGGGATTTGGTATACTCCTATATAAACCTTAAAAATACAAACCCAAAGCATAAGTTCATACAAATCTGATTGTTTTTAATAACTAATGATTTCAAATAAAAATGCCACGGAAGCACATTTACATAAAAACCCTCCAAGTCCATTCCATACATAATCTCTATTATACTATTTCATTTGCCAAAATCATTAAATGTGAGAGAAAACAATATATTTTCTAGATTTAAACAAAATAATTGAAACCCCAAAATCTCATACGATACAAGCTTAATATAGAATTTCGTACATGAAAATAAAAGATGGAGAAACATGACAAGGAAGGGATAGATCCTATCATGTCTAGTAGTGCCTCTTTCTTCTTTCCAAGTTCTCTTGAGAAATATTGATTCCAATCTATCTCATCAAAAAACAGAATCGATTCCATAAAAATCCCCACCTCCTCCAACTTCATTTTTATATATAGCCTAAAATTATTAATAACTCCCATAAATTTCTAATGTAGTTATAGAATTAAACATGGAGAAGTGTGAATATAGTCCATGTATTAAAAATAGGAGGAAAAATTAACATGCATAGCTCAATGAACAACTATGCAAAAAAAATAAAACCAACTATTCCCTCAAAATTTAGCCCATTCTCCAAATTGGTGAAGAAGGATCAAGGTGATTTAATGCGTGAAAGGAAACTCGGTGTTTCCCTCCAAAATTTATGCCACCTTTCATGTTTCCAATTTGAGTTTAGCAATTCCCTAACTCATGTTAACTATGGCTTGCAACATGTGATCTATTAGTTTAGCAAGAGCATCCAACTTTGTTTAATGCCACTAAATCTAGCTAGCGGTAAGCTTTTATGAGTCTTATTAATATATCTTTTTGTACCAGTGATAGTGGGTGACAACTCACTATTCGAATCCTAGGCCACTATTTTAGTATAACATTGGCCCCCAACTATAAAATAGAGTATTTCCATATTAGTTTCCCTCAAAATATATGTGTATATGTCAAGGCTTAGATACTATAGATTTAAGCCTTCATAATTTTTCCCTCATAAACCTTAGCTTAGACTAAGGTTAGGTTCATTATCATCTTAGGCCCATTTAATTAAGTAACCTTTGAGCCTTGAGAAAATAAAGCAAAGCCTTAACACTTCAAATCCACATTATCATGATGACTCAAGATAATAACCTAGGCCATTATAAATTGAACCGGTATTATTCGGAGGCATCATCATTGCATAGTTATCATATAGGTCCTTAGTTAAATTAGACTAGGTCCATACTTACTAAGGTCATGCTCGTTGAGAAATGATATAGTAATAATGATAAATATTACCTCGTAAATGCCAACACTTCTCATATCTTGCTTCCGGTTCATAATATCCAAGTGTCGGAGTAGCTATACTTATCAAAATGATCACCAACCTAAAGGTCAGCACTAAAAGATAATATGATCATAGTCCACAACATAACTAATTGACACATCTCATATACTTATCGTTAAGTACAAATTTAACAAAAAGATATGCAAGTATAGTACATTAAAGGAGTTCTAACATAATGCCGACATACAACATCAAGAACACACATGTTGACCAAGCAATAAACTATAAAAATGTAAGTTTTTGAAGCAGTATGTCCAAACCAACACATTACCCCACATCATGAAGGTAATACAATAGTGATATTACAAGTAGTGCCCAAATGAGGTATTTTGTAATATTTTTATTTTTACATCTGCATATGATAATTTATTAGCATAATATGCCCTAAAATACTCTTTATATGTTATCCATCGATCAATTTGTCTCATTTCCATGTCAACTTGAGCATCGATATGTTCTGCAAGTGATGCACAAAGTGGAGGTTTTGGAATAGGAATCCCTCATTAATTTAATCAATTCCTCAATTTGAATATTATTCTCCACTATATGGGCAACTAAATCCTCCTGAATACCTGGAGGATCTAAAGTAATTGTAGGAGGGCTACGAGGATTTGCAGGGTTTTGTTCTGGTTGTGGAGGAACTGTAAGAATCATAAAAACATGTATTTTATTAAAAATACATTATAAATATCAAACAATTACCAAATTTGATTGCAATTGAGAGAAAATAATTTTCCCTACCTCTTCTCTGAGTGCACATCATTGAACTCACTTAGATGAAACCTTTCGTGTGATCTATAAATTTTTTTTGGAGCAAAAGGGTTGAAGAGGAACCATGATTGCAAGGTTTATAAGAAAATATGTGTTTGGGGAAGAATAAAATGAAGAATGGGATTATTTTTTTATTTTTTTTTTAGAAAAAGCATATGTTTTATGGTTCGGTAACCACCATATTAAAAACATTCACATCCTAACTATTTTTTTAGTTTCTCGTGGATTTTGTACACTTTTTGGCCCCATATTCCCATTCCCTTACATCTCTTATGATCTCACAAAATTTTATTTATATTTCCACTTAAAATTTTTATGAAATTCATATTATAATTGAAATGTATAAAACTTCATATGCATAATTTAATGTCTCTCTTCCTTTGTTTTCTATCTACATTTGTGATCTTGGACAATATTTATATAGTTATATGAAGGATCATATGTGGTTAGCATTATTGCAAGATAAATTTACTAATCTTAATAACATCCCTTTAATTAAAAAATTATTATGTGACAAGAAATATATCTTGAAAATGATATTATAAAGGATGTACCAACTTTTGAGAGTTATGTATTGTTATTACTTTGAAAAAACATGTTTCTTCTCTAAAAACCATGTCACTACTTTGAAAAAACACATAATGAAAATGATATGAATTTAGGGCTTCTCCATATACCAAATGAGTCCTCCTCCCTCATCCTAATACTCCACATACCCTACCCCTAATATATTTTTAAAAACTTTATACTTTAACCCCTTATACCCCTTGATATGGGGTAATATATTGGGTCCATTTGACTATTTTTTAAAACCCCACTACGATCTCACGTGATAGGTAATGATTTGGTTTTGGATCCAATGCACTTGGTGTGAATACGCATTAGAGGTGACCTTGTCACTAACATAATGGTTCATTGGTTGTGGGATACGTATGTTTGTTTCCTTTCTATATAGGTTAGATATGCATCCTTTGTACATCTCGGAATTGTTTTGACAAATCTACTGAGACCTTATGTGCCTTAAAACCTAGATCAAAGATACATCTTCATTACATCGTGAAATTTCTTTAAGAACATTAATAACCCTCATAATTGACTATCAACATAACATTACCCATCCTTTTCATATAATTCATATTACTAATTATCATTATTTAATAGTTAAAAGGATATCTTTCTAAGAAAACATAAAATTCATCCTTAAAATATCGTGAAGCTAGGAAAAAGAGGGTTATACCTCCACTTACACCATCGGTGGGGATTCGACATTGGTGAAGGAAACCAAAGTTTTATTAATAGTGTGAAAAGATACATGTGTCAATATTCTAGAACTCTTTTTAGGTTTCCTTTCCATGATGTGATTTCGAGGATTTTATGTTGAAGGCATCTCTTATTGTGAGAAGCTTTCTTTGGAAAGTTACAAACCTTTCCAACAATATTTTTCCAATATATTTCCTCTAAGTTTTATGATAAAAGATATTTTATGACTTGATAAAATTGATATGCTCCAATTAAACTCTCTGATGAACTAGCATAAAATTAACTTTAATACTTGATGCATAAAAAGATGAGGAAACATATGTCGAAGCTAGATGATTAAGATGTCCCCCATTATCACACATCCTTCTAACTAGTAATTTTATTCCTATTTATCCTCCAAATTCTTACAATATTAAAACTACTCTCTTCATGATTGCATTTATTATTATTTGAACAACAACTAAATATTCATTTTAGTTTACAAGTGCAACTAATCTTCTAGTAGTATTATATTTTTCAAACCTAGCACTAATTCGTCCCAACAGATTCCTATCATAAAAAAGTGTATACTGATGGAAAAAGAAAAATAATGGAGGAAAACATATAACAAGTGCAAACCTGATCTTTCTTTGTGTTCCTTGCAACCTCAAATGAGATGGCTGAAGCATGGAGTGAAGTACCAAACTTTTTGAATCTCCTTTGATGGATTGTTTGTGGATGCTCCAAAATTGACTCTGAATGGAAGTATATTGTGCTATGAGCAATGGATGAATGGTGTGTTTGATGATCAAATGGGAAGCCTAACGGTGTATGAATTTGAATGGAAATTTGAAAGAGTAATGTTACAAATGCCTTAAGCTTACAATAGATGATTTGTGAAGGGATGAGCCTATTATTTATAGCTGAAGGAGAGGCCATGGATTGTGGATAAATATTTGAATGAGTTTTAGGTTAATGAATGCATTTTCCTGATTTAGCATGTTGATTTGGTCTATACAATTGGCTGGTTTGAATAAGAATTTAAGGGAAATGAATTTGAATAGTTGGCTCTTGAATTATTCAATTATACATGCAATTTAGCTTCCTCCTTTGTAGGGTTCTAGAACTTGAGTGAGTGAGATAGTGAAGTCGAGTTGAGAAGAAGGCAAGTGGATAATTATTCTTTGTTTTATTTAAATAGCTACTTAAATTATGTATGCGTAGTGTAATTATATGTTTTATACATGATATAATTAATTCAATTAATTCTAGTGATATGTGGGTGAATTATAATGGGATGTGGGAGGATAGTGGTCTAGGATATGTCCTAGAACTAATTGGAACATTATTAAGTATGATATAGATGAATATTGATGATTAAGAATAGGTATGTATTTTTAGGGTGTCTACAAATAGCATTTTTAGAGAACTTCACAATAACATAGTGGTTTTGGGAGAAATTTTAGGGAAGGTTAAGTTGACATAAGTAGATGATGGATACTATTTATACATGAGGTGGGTGATCCCAATTTGGATGTTATTTTAGTATTGTAGTAGTGGTTTGATGAGGGCATGAAGGCCAAATGATGGAAGTTACAGGTTGCGCCAACAAACTAAGAATATATAGAATTTTTATTCGGGTTGATTATATAATATTTAAAATTTAGGGATTTTTTAAAAATTGGATTGGGTGAAAATATTTCGCACAATGTAGATTACCATGTATGCCCGAGGTGATGGATTTAATGTGGTTCCAACCCAATTGATTTGTAGAAACTAGGATCTATCCACCATATAAATTGGTTATTACAATTCAAGGAATATGCTTTGGAGAGAGAAAAATTTAAATTATATTGATTGTACACTTAGATATGTCTAAAAGACCAGTTTGGTGTGGCCAATTGAGGTGATGTGTTGTTGTGTTACAAGGATTTGAAGCCACACTCTTTTGAGGGGTTTTACTACATTGTGCAAGTTAATTCATCATCCGAGTATCAAGGAAGCTATTAAATAGTGCCTTTAGTATTTATATTGGTTTTTATTATGGTCGGGGATTCCTAAGGATTCCAATTTTATCAATGACCATCTATTCCTCATGTTGATATTATGTAAATTTTTTATTTCCATTTCAATCTATGATAGATATTAGTATTGTGTTTATATGTAGATGATTTGTTCATTAGTAGCAATTGGAGTTTGTGGCTTTGTAATTACTATGTTTCTTTAAACATTGGAAGTGTTCTATTTCATTCATTTAGGGTCAATTTTATGAATCCAACACACTCATACATAAAAATCTTTATGCTTTTTAATATTTGAACTGGATATTTTAATGGAAATTTACCATGTTTGAATAGATTGGGTCGCTTTATACTTGTGCATTCTTAGAGTTATATTTTTCAAAAATATCTATTTTATTTTGGTTTTGAATTGATGAGGACGATGTCTCAAATGTTTTACACTACCAAATATAGGTTAGGATGCACTTTTCTAGTGGGAATATGGGGTATCCATTAAATTTTATGTTGGAATCCGAGGTTATCTCCATGAGTTAGGACTTATCCGTGATCAAATTTGTAAGGTGATATGATATTATATTTGAAGAAAATTAAACAATAAGCATTTCAAGATGAAAAATTTCAAATTTATTTAGCTAAGAAAAATTAAGTTCAAAATTGAAAGAGGGTGCAAAAACTTGAAGCATGAGGATCACAATGGATGATGCAAATATCCACGAGACATGTGAAGGGAAATGTGATGAGATCTCGAGAGGAGAAAACATTAACCAAATGTGCATGCAAAGATAAAAATTGGGCAGACCTCGATAAGGTGAAAAACTCTCACACATTCTCGTAAATATGAAGGGGTGTACATATAAAGGGTGTTGAGTAATCTCTGAATGTTGAATAATGAAAAATGGAGTGGAAAGGAGGAGTTACATTCCCAAAATAGGAAATTGACTGCCAATGATGTATATGATGCGGTGATACACTAACGCGTAAGAGAATATCATAATGACCCTAAATGACATGCGGAGACCTATGATATCACCTAAGTGAGATGGCTCGCCCACGATGTGGAAAATGACTCATACCAATACCCCCTTCGTTGAAACTTAGGATGAGGTGGTAGGTCGAAAAAGACAAATGGGTCTTGGCAAAAATCCTTATGAGGTACCCATGTACAAAAGGGAAATCTCTTAGAAAGAAGAAGAGCAGAGGAGAGAAATGTAGAATATTCCATGGATGGATCTAAACTCTGCAACTCTAGGAAGTCTCCTAGAAGAGTTTCAATGATGTGGTCCTATACCTTTGGAATGAAGAAGAGCCACCCACACCAAACTATGTGCCTACCATTGGGAAGGACAGAAATGGAGTGTTGGAAGTCCGCCCACTTTTCGAAGGACACCGAAGGAAGTAACACAAATAACTACGAGTCTATTCCATGGAAGTATGACATAGGTTTAGTAAGTGAGTGTCAAGGAACTGAAGGTAATACCACATACGTAGAAATATCAAATTTTAGAAGAGGAACACCCGCATAAAGGATGTCCAAGTGATGTGAAGGAAATAGAGAAATCCCCACAACAAAAATTGGATCCACAAGCAAAGGTGGATCAATGAAGAGCTTGAGAAAATTAGAAGCGATAAGAGTCCCTAATGGGGTACTCCCAACAATGAAGACTATGAACTCCTCCAAAACACCAAAAGAGGGATGATGAACCTATAGTGCATCATAAATGGGCTCTACAAAAATACTACCAGGTCGGGCGAGAGACTTGTCCCAATGAGGGGGCTCGATAAACAGAAGAGTGATGTCGGATAGGTATAAGTAATCCAATGAAGGTAGAGGAGTGTAAGGGGTCTCACACACTTAAGGTCAAAAGGAGGTTGATATAATGACGATATGAAGTTGAGGGAGAGACTAATCAATGTTTGATGAGATGGGAGGGGTGACAAAACTCTTTGGAATAGTGAAAAATGAGGAGAGAAGTCCTCTGTGGTACTCTTAGGATACAAAAATGGGAGCACAATCCTCGTCATTAGAAGTAGAACCAAGTGAGTTTGTATCATCATAAAATCCATCACATGAAGAAGAAGAGGAGACAATTGGATCAACAAAGTAGGAACAACGATGATAATATGTGAAGGGTGTCCAAAAGGGATTGAAAGATGTTCCAAATGTGTTTGGGAGAATCGAGTCTACCACATGAATGCAAAGATTTCTAGTGATGGACAACATTAGGTGACTAAAAACATGGTCAAAAGTGTCGAGAAATTCCTCAAGATGACTGGAATCGGTGGGTGCATGAACTAGCTCAATCGGGAAGTGTGTAAGACACTCGTAGGTGAAGTAGCGTTCCATGGAAGCATGCCATGTTGAATAGTTCACTCTCCAAAGAAGAAGTGGTGGAGGATGTTATGTGATCTTGTGATGCTCAAGTCTAGAAAGAAAAACCTCCATGACGCAAAAGTGGAAGTGAGAAGAAGAGGATGCAAGAATACAAGATGTCAAACTCAACCAATAATCCGTATGCAAGAAATACAACAATCGAGAAAAATAGTGATAACCCCTGTCTTCGTAGTATATAAAATAGTGCATGAGTACAATAGGACCTGTTCATGTGACGTCGGAAAGTTGACCACTCACCTTGCAGTAGGCGATGAGTTGCGTGAGAGTGGAGGCCACAATGGAGTCCTATTCGGAAGTAGAGGAACACACACAATCAATACAAAAGAGTGTAAGATACAAGGGTACAAAACACCGCTTAATTTGAGAGAAAATTCATTTCGGGAGTAAAATAGAAGGCTCTTTTTCCATAAGACTATGGTGGATGCGTCCACTAGCCATAGGCAAAGAGGAGCCCTAAAAGAAGTGAACAAAAAAATGGCCCGAAAGCCCAATAACCCTATACAAGGGCCCCCGTGTACAATTAATTTTATATGTTTTCCCCCTTATATTGCTTACACAATGATGAACAAGGTGAGAAAAAGAAAAAAATTCCAAAAATGGGAAAAGGGGAGGTGCGGGTCCTCCGAAGCATGAGGAACTCAGCCAGCTCTGCGATCTTCTCTATAAAATAAGCTGGGAGATATCTTGGTGGTGGGTGAACTAGATAAAGGGCTCAACAAGAAAGTGGGGGAATTGATTACTGAGTGAAGTGGGTGGCACCAGCAAGTCGTGGGAGTTATTCAAAGCACTGAGGTTAGTCTTTGAATGACTGCAAGGAGTTGCCAAAGGACTGAGCAATGGGAGGTCACTGGATAGGATGCATGGGGGAGCAGACCCAATGCCGAGGTGGTTTTTCAGACGAGAGTAGTGGGAATCCAGGTTGACAACGGGTTGATTGCTGAGGTGAGTGCAACGTACCGCGAAGCAAGGCAAGAAGACGTGGAACCCTAAGTCAAGCGGGAGTGAGGCATTAAAGACGTGTTGGGGAAGCACATAAACTAGTGAGAAGCTCAGAGGGCACGAAGCAATGCACAGAAAAGTTCCAATTGGAGCTTGGAGGAAAGGGCCAAAAATCCAATGTGGGAACAAAAATAGACGGGGAGAGGTCCAACACGGAATGAAAAATGAGCCACCACGGTAAATATCTAGCACAACAATGAGTCAAACATGAACCACTCAAACAGGGAGCCCAAAATGGATGCATGAGATGAAGAAGGGCAAACCGCATCAAGGTTGGAGATGGAACAGTCGAGATTTCAATGAGTGAATTACATATAATACACAAGGCATGAACAAGAGAACACATCTCAAGTTTGCATGAACCAACCACCAATGCAAGGCAGCCGAGGTGAGTTGCAGGAGTATGAACGGTCAGAGATAGCAACAAAAATTATGCAGTCAAGGTGCAAAGCAGCAAGATGAGAGCAGATCGGTTCACAGCTCGGAAAGATGGGGCCAAGTTGGCTCAAAAATAGAAATTTAATACCTTAAGATGCAAAACCAGCATGTAGCATAAAAATGAAACCTCTGAAATGTAACCTGAAACTGAAAGATGTGCACTCAACCCCAAGAAATCTTGTAAGACCACGAAAACTAGAAAACTTGATCACAACCAAAAGAACCACAAACAACCTATAAAGCCTAGAATCAATGCACATAACACACGAATGGAATATCTGTTACGTCAGACACTATGAGAATTGTTTATCACGAATGAAGAGTCGAAGAAACATGAAAACCAAAGAGTTACACAGATCCACACAACCTTGATTTGATACCATGAAAGAGTGTGTGAAAACCCAAAGCACGAGGATCATAAGGGATAACGTGAACATCCATAGACGTGTTAAAATCAGTGTGACAAGATCTCAAGAGGAGCGAGTATCAACTAAATATGCATGCAAAGATAAAAATGGGCAGAACCTTGATAAGGAAAAAAACTCCCACACACTCTTATAGATCTTAAGGGGTGTACATATAGAGGGTGTTGAGTAACCCCTAGTGTTGCAATCATGACAACTTGAGTGGAGAGGGGGAGTTACATTCTTGGAATAGCAAAGTAACTCCCAATGATGCATATAATGCACCGACGCATAAAATAATATCATAATGACTCCTAAATGACACACAAACCTATGATCTCACCTAAGTGAGATGACTCACCTAAGTGAGATGACTCACCCGCTAATGTTGAAGATGACTCACCCGCTGATGTTGAAAATGACCCACACTAACAAGAATTTACCCTTCAATTGTAGTTATTTTTTTGGATAGAGGCCTTTTGCAATTTTGAAGGGCATTAAAGATTGTAAACTCGACCGATCGTGGGAATAACATCTAATCTTAATAGGATCAACTATCACATTTTTTTCCATCAAGTTGAGTAAGGGCTTAATTTTTTTCTATAGGTGGAGTCGTAACATTCACTAATATATATGTTGTGGTGGAAACATATAAACAATGAGATATAACTAGCACTTACACTAAAAGGAGGTGCGATGTTACATGAATGGTAAAATATAAGGGTTGACATAATCGTCAAATTAATTTCAAGATGCATACAAAAAATATGCCTAACTTAGGTAGTAAGGCAAGTACGGTTTGTAGAGTCATTGAAGTAATTTTGAGATGCACTAAAGAGGCATATCTAACTTGGGTAGTATGGGAATTAGCACATGTATCCCCTAACTAATTGACCATTTTGTTAGTGATAGGGATACCTCTAGAGAAACATAAGGATCATAATATATTACGGCCTACCAAGAGAAACGACCAAGGCTTATTTTTGATTGAATGCATATTTTTAGAGTCATAGAAATAATTCCAAGATGTAACGAGTCCGCATCACGAAGCATGTCTTCCACTGTCACATTTGGTAGTGTCTACAACATTGTCCGAGCTGAAGACAAAGGAGTGGGAGTTGAATCTTATTGTATTTCTCATACATGCCAACTATATGTTCACAGGGAACATGAAACAATAATAATATTTATCAACATCATGTTGTTGATATATTTATTTATAAAAAAATCGAAATTGATATATTAGTATTTCAATTTTTGAAATTACTATATTAATATTTAAAATTTTCAAATATTAATTTTATATTTGTAAGAAAATTATTAGTAAAAATATTATTACTTTTTTATTAAAATAAAATTTAAAACTGATTATTAAATATAAAAAATAAATATAATTTGATAAAACTATTTATACTCATTGCATATGTGTTAAGAGGATGGACCCCAAGTGCATTAGGAATCTTAAATCAATGTTTTGTAATTACAAAGGAAACATATGCGAGTTAATATTGTGCTCAAAATATTTGTGGCGTGCAAATTTAATTTCCATGGTTATATCATGTCATATGTACATTATATGTCACTTAGAGTATTCCATATAGATAATGTCATGTGTACATTGTATGGTGCTTGGAATAGTAAAAATAGACAATCAACAAGGTAGATGTATTCAATTATAATCACAATAGCATAGTAAATACATAAAAACATGGCAATTATTTTACCTACCACTTAGAAAATTCCAACAATTTTTGGCATGAGACTATTTCATATTGTTTTGGGAGGGCTCTGTCTCCCATAATATAAGTCTATTGGCTAATAAGCATTGGGTTGGTATATCATTTCGTTTGGTATCTTATCGTTTTTATTTTTATTGTTAATTTTCTTTATCTTTTCTCCATTTCTTGTCATATTTTTCCTTCACATCTTTTCAGAACAACATGTCTCTTGGTAATTGGGTTATTTATAATAGTTCAATTGCCATATTTTCTCTCAAGCAATAGCTTCACCTTGATGATGGTTCTGGTACTAGAATCAAAATGTCGGTATTAATCCTCCTTACGCAGTGTATCCAGAAGATTACATTTGTTCTTTGATCTGTGATATGAATCTCAAATCTTTGATGCATATGATGTTTTGACTAACTTAGAAATTATTTATTATAGTCATAAGATAACAATTTTATTTGTTATATGCTTCAATCTCAATGAATTTTAGTAGTATATAAATTGGATTTGATAATTTGGTGAGCTAATGGGTAATAGTAAACTTTACAATTGAGGAAAAAACTTCACCTTAATTCTATAGATAATTGACTTTACTTGTTTTTAAAGAGTGAAATTAATCTCCTTACCCACTCCCTTGAAGAAATTATTGTACTTATCATTAGAAAGTGTTGAGTCCTAATTGGAAAATTAAATTATGTTTTTGTAATGTTTGGTTTCTATAGATATGTTAATGTCTATATATTCTTATACAAAAACAAGTAACATTATGGATGTGGTATTGTTCATACCGCAACCATGAGGACAATTTTGAACAAAGTGTAGACTAACATTTGTTGATGTTAATATGTATAGTATTTGTAGTTCTTCATTATCACATTTTTAATATATATATATATATATATATATATATATATATATATATATATATATATATATATATATATATATCAACATTTAGAATACCCCTTCGATATTATCATGAAACCTCTTAAATGAGTCATCACTTTAATGTGTATGACAGTTGATGGATTTAATGTGGTTCGAGACCAAATTCGTTTGTAGAAACTAGGATCTCTTAAAATATATAAAGCAGTGTTAAATTCTAGGAATATCTTTTAGAGAGGAAAATACAAATTACATTTATTGTACTTTTAGATAGGTCTAATGAGACCATTTTAGTGTGGTCAATTGAGGTGATGTGTTTTTTTGGTACAGATATTTGTAGCCACATGGATAGGTATAATGAGACCGACTTTAGTGTGGCTAATTGAGGTGATGTTTTTTTGTGGTATAAGTATTTACAGCCACACTCCTCTATGGATTTGTTTAACTTGTTGTAGTATAGGATAATTCATTGTTGAAGGATTAGGAGAAGCTATTAAATATCATCTTTGAGACTTATATTGGTGTTTATAATGCTCATAGATTCCTAAGGATTCTGAATTTATTAATATCCATCTATTCCCTCAATGTGTTAATACTAGGTAATTTTTTTATTCCCATTTTAAACTATGACTAGATATTATTATTTTGTTTATATGTAGATGATATTTTACATAGTAACAATTATATTTGGGGAAAGTGAATGAAGATGGGGAACCAAAAATTGTCCAAATTTATGATTTGAAGCGAAACGTGAGCATGTTTTAGAAAAGAGTGTTCGTATTTTGAATTACTAGGATTGGTAATTACTGAGCCTAAAGAGTGCATGCACTATAATGTGAGCACGTTACAATGTGCTCGCATTCCAAGAAGCAATGTTGTATATTTGAATTTTGAACCTATACATTTACAAATATATTTTTTGAAGTACATAAGATTTTTATTTACTAATATTTATAGTATAATATTAATAAATGAAAATATTTTACTTTAAATTTATTTTAGTAAATATAAGAAATTAGGGTCACTCTACACCTTATAGAACTAGTCTCACAGCTCCATAAGTCACAGATTTAGAAGATGGTTTTTCATATTCTAATTTGGTCAATATATAGGTTTACATTTAGCTTTGCATCTTTTAGGGCTTAAATTCTACAATTGATATCTGTTTTGGGAGAGAATATAGTCATTGTTTAGGTTTTGGGGCCTTTTGGATTGGTTATTGACATTTATAGGAGTTTTAAATATGTCAAAATTATATTTTTATAAACCTCACAACTCCCAAAGGTAGCAATAGTTTCTCGAATATATGGACTTATGAAATTCCTTATAACACATAACAAATCAAAACACATACAAGTTGTTGGAATAATTATCATTGATGTCAAAGGAAGCTAGTAGTAGCAACAAAATATATTGATGGTAGAATTGATTGTCATTGATGTCAAAGGTTCAATGTCTATCATTTGAAGCCGAGTTGGTTACAAATTTCATCATCCTGGAGCTTGTAATAGAGGTCATCCGGAGATCAATCACAATTCTTATCATATGGAGCTCATAGTGTACCTCGTATGGAGCTTAGTCATAATGTTTTGATGTCACAATCATTTTATATGGCCAAATTTGTTTTGGCATTGATGTTTAACTTATAGGTTCACCTATGTCTTAAGAGAAAAATAAGATATATAGGTCATGGTATAAAAGGAGTTTTAGTTAAAAATAAAAGTGTGTGAGAGTATGGAGAGATGAAAATAATGGAGTAGAGTGAGTTGTGAGTCTAAGAAGAAGTGGAGAAGCATAATGAATATGCATCATTAAATCCATGAAAAAATTCTAAAGGAGAGAGGACCAGAATGGAGAAACAAAAATTGTTGAGTGGATTGTGTGATAGAATGCACTTTTGAGGAGAAATGAAAAACTATTGTGAGAAGAAGAAAGGAGTGAATAATGAAGATATATCAAGAATATTTATAAAGAGGAAAGAAGAGAGTGGTATCTTAATCATAAAGACCGAGATGGAAAATTACTAAGGAAGAGGCATGGTGGAGAGGATAAATATTTGACAAGAAGGAAACAAAAATGATAGATATCAAAAATTAAGGTATGCAAAATGCAATAAAAACAACCAATAAGTGAGCGAAGCATGAGAAAATAAAGCAAGTGGATTAAATGTGATGAGGCATGCAAGTGCATAGAGGCGAGAAATTGTGTTGTCTATGGAAACAAGTGAAATGTGAGAAGTGCAGTGTCTATGAAGCCAACACAATTTAAGTGTGAATTGGTACAAGTGGAGAGATTGGATGATGTGAGATTATTTTGTGAGGATCAACCAAAAACGTATTCACATCATTGAGGTTGGACTCAATTGTAACGAGAAAGATCCATGTAATCAAATAACATGGAAAATCATGCATAGAATAATGGGTCTACTCATTCTCATAGATCAAAATAAGGGTACATATATGAGTTTTGTGTAACTCATGTGCCTAGACAATCATTCCCTTCATGATGGAAAGAGGAGTTACAATTCCCAAGATGGAATGTAACTCCTAAAATGCATATGAAAATGACCTATGACTCTTTCATATTTCATATAACTCCTATGACCTATGATCTCACCTAAGTGAGATGAATCACCATGTGAGGTGGACAAGACCCCGAGTGATGATGAGGAAAGTCACATACACCAACACCCCCTTCATTGAAGCTGAGGTAGAGGTCATGACAAGTCATAAATAAAAGAGAATTACCCTAGAAAACAAATAAAGATGTGTCATATGGGTCCCGAAACTAGAGGCCTGATAAGGTACTCATGTACAAACTACATATTCCTATAAATGAAGAAGAGGACTAAAAATCCTGAAGAAGAATGGTGATTGCGCAGAGGACCTCGACCTTAGAAGAGATTTCAAGTGAAGGAACTTGGATTCATTGAAGGGCTTGGTGAAAATATCTGCAACCTAATTCGAATTCTAACAATACTTCAAGTTGATGATATCATTATATATCATCTCCCATATGAAATGCATGTGGATCTCAATATGCTTCATCCGATGATACTAAACCATATTTTGGTAAATTGAAATGGTGCTCATGTTATCAAAGTAAATGATAATAGGTTGCTGAAAGTAAATACCAAACTCTATCAAGATTCCCTACAACTAAATAGCTTTCGTGGTAGTGTTAACTTCTCCTATGTACTCATATTTTATATATGATATTGCAATCACATTCTTCTTCTTCCTAGACCAAATGGCGAGACCTGAACCAATAGAGAAACTATAGATTGAGATAGATTTTGATGATCTAGATCATCGGCCCAATCGTGAGTCTATATATCCAACTAAATCAATATTTGTCCCTCCTAAATAGTGAATGTCATCATTATGAGTGCAAATGTAGACATAGTGAATGATCCTCTTCACTATTTTCCAATGCAACTCATCTAGGTGTTGCATAAATTTGGACATGATCCCAACATCATATGAAATATCCTGATGAGTGTGAATCAGGTAAATCAAGATCACCACCAAATGTTGATAAAGGGTACTATTGGTTGAAGAATTTGATCTTGAAAACAAGTAACAATCGGGGATAAAAATACCTCCTCTTTATGGGAGAGGTTCCTTATTGATTACAAAAGGAAAAAATCCAAACCATTTACAATATAAACATTTGTTCAATATTTTGGTAAAGATTTTGATATTTTAGATGCCTTCATCATAAATATTTTCAATACAGAAGAAAGGAGAATAGAAGAACTAGTATTCAGAAACTGAAGAGAGAAGAGCACTTTCAGACATATAGATTACATAATGATATCTTACTGATGCTTGATAAAATAACAAGATTTAAACTATACATATAAAAACACAGGACATGCATGTATTAACAAAAAGTTCCAAATACAATTATCAACTGAAAGACACAAAGTTATTTCTTAAATACACATAGCTTCATATGAATCAGAAAAGGAATAGAAAGAGATAAAGCATGAGAGAGGATGAAACTTATTCTGTATTGATTAGTAGTTCAATGTTCTTTTACATCCAAGATATCAAAATTTGATCCTTTACAATGACAAGAAAAGTTCTTTAAATAACCCAAAAATGGTTACAAAAGAGCCTTTTCAGTTTCCTTTCTTTTAATCCCAAAAATCTAGTATCTAATTAAATATTATAATCCCAATTTATCTCTTGTTTACATAACATATGACTAAAGAGATAATAGCCACCTTAATTAGATATTTAAATAAGAAAGGAAATTATGAACTAGGATGCCAGATGCTTTGGAAGAAGTGCTTATAGTTCCTTTTGTCTTGAGCACTTGATTTCTGAATCTTTTCAATGCCTCTGCTATGTCCATGCCTCGAGGAATTGTTGTATTGGCAGTTGCATGAGTCCAACTACCCAGACACTTTTCCATTTCTTTTCCAAACTCTATTTTCCAAGAATTCTTTATTAGCATCTATGATAGCTTCATGTAGTGTGCAAATTTATTTCATCTTCTCCTTGATATGGTGTCCTGTTGAAAAAATCTTCTTTAACAAATGTCTTGAACTGAGACTTGATTTCTTGGATAGTGAATTTATCATTTGAATTCTCCTTGAAGATTTGGCAATGAATATCTTGGAAGGGGTCATGACACAAGATTTAAAATCTTCTCCTTTTTGTAACATGTTTCTGAGTTCTCCAATGGCCTCTTCAAGAACCTTTATCTTCCAATCAATGTTGAAAACCCACTACTTAGATAGATTCAACTTTGCATCATCAAATACCTTATTTTCAAAAGGATTTGTACATTTGTATCACTCATTAATCTAAGATCCTAATACATTCACTCCATAATTTCAATTCCCTATCCAAACCATTGAGTGTTGTGGTGAACTTTAATTGAATCTTAGCAATTCTGTCATATGCCTTAAATGCTTCCTCAATGAAATTTAAACATGTGATTATCAAGTCATCAACCATGGCTTCCATTTCCTTCCCATAAGTGGCATGCTTATGAATATATTTGATGGCTTGAACTTCATCATTAGACAAAATGGCAGGTGGTGGGATGGAAGCTAGGGAGTTGGGTCAAGTACCTTATCCTCTGCTAATAAGGATTTGATGAAACTTGACAAAATTTGATTCTGCTCCTCCAACTACTCCTTGTGTTTACTTCCCTTTTTCAACTCTTTCAATCACTTTAGACAATTGTCTCCCTTAGGTTATGTACCTCACTTTTAGGTGTTGATTCACCAAGAGAAATTCTTGTTAATTCCAAATCACCCATTGATAGGTCCTTTTCATCTTTGTCAATATTAGGTCTTGCAATCTCCATGAATTGTATTCTTGAGAGTTTGAAACCAATCTAGATGTGACCTTAGCCTTTTTAGCTGGAGGGGGAGGAGTAGTACCTAGAAGGGCTGCCACTGCATCAAACTTAGGGGAAACAATACTTGAAGTGGTCTTCCTTTTCTTGCTTTCCAACAATGGTTGTACCCAGGAAAAGGAAGAACTAGAAGTGGAAGGAGAATGGGCCCAAGTGCAGATGCACTCATCACACTTAGAGTTTGTACAACAATCACTTCTAACACAAAGGTCTTAGCTTGGGTGATGGGAGATTCCTTAGTAGATGTTTCCACAGATTCTGAAACTAGTTTCTTTAATTGATCCTCCTTCACACTTGCTTTCCTCAGGGATATTTTCCTCTGCTTTCCTTGCTCTTTTCCTTCACTATCATCATCACCAAGGTCCACAATTTCTCCCTCATCAGGTACTATTTTCAATTTTCTTAGGAGAGGGTAGCCTTCTCATTCTCCTGAATAACCTCCTCCACCTTATCATCCTTCTTAGCCTTTCCCTTCTTTGTGTACACCAGAGTTGAAGATTTTGGTGGAGAAGGAACAAATTGTTCATGTGTTTCAAGAGCTGATAAAGGTATTTATTTCTGAGGGGTGGAGGTATCTTGAGAAGTAGACCTAGATTTTCTTCCCTAATCATCTTAATTTTCCTATCAAACCAAAGCCTAGTTCTCACCAAGACAGGGTTGTTGAGCTCCTTTAAATCATCTCTCTCCTTAACAAACCAATCAATGGTTTCAATAGGAGTGTGTTTGATTGATCTCTCATACTCAAGGGACTACAATTTCTTCATCATCATCCTCAAATCCTTTAAGAACATTATATATACCAAAATCCTTGATTTTTGTAGAGACAATCTTCCATAGTATCTTCTCCAAGCTTCATAATCATCTAGAACAATCGCCCAAAGTAGTCTTCAATATCGAAAAGATGTTGATAACCCATTTTGAAATTGGTGGAAATGAACTCCTTAATATCAAAGCAAGTTCTAGGTTTATAATAATGAAGGGTAAGAGGAGAAATTGTTTTATCAATGTTCTGAGCATCTAAAGCAGTCTTGCAAGTGTAGTTACCCAATGTGATTGGGAACTGAATACCTATAATCTTCTTATCCCTGTAAGTTCTATGCAACTTATCCAATTGTCTGCATATCTCAACCAAATCCATCTTGTCACTGCAGTACATAGGAATTTTTAGGGTTGTCCCTCAAATCCAGCCAACCGTATATATGAGAATTTCCTAAATTGAGTGAAAAAATTACCATAGATATTAATCAGTTGTTTTGCTTCATCTTGAAAATCTTATAACAATATCTCCTTCCAACAATATGATGATGTACATAGTGAATACATCATTCACCCTCCTAAAATGATGATTGCTAACCTTTAGAGTTAATTATGGATGGTACACATAGATAGGAGCATCTTTCTTGTCTTCAATAAGGGAGAAACCCAACCATTCTCTGTAAGCGAAATGGAGTGTACATCAAATAAGAGGTCATGTAGAAATTTGAGTCCTTTGAACATTTTCCAATTGTTTAGTCAGGCTGTCACAGATTATTCCTACCCAATTCAAAATTTTCTTACCTTCACATATAATATTGATATAAGGGCACATCCAATAATGAAATTCATTGGTGGAGGGCATTCCCATTATCCTAGACAAGGAGAGTGATAACATCTAACAATTCTTCATTGAAATCAACCTTGTACATTGTTTTGGGAAACCTTGAGGCTCCTTTCTTTGGGTTCTTAAACCAAGACTTGGCCACTCTGCTCTTATACCATTCACTATCTTGATAAAAATAAGTTGCCATGTTCTTGGTAAGAATGTTTGAGCCTTTAACCATGGGGATCTTCTGAAAGTAGTGCTAATACAATTTTCATCAAGTCGAGCCACTACTTGTCCTTGAGGGTCAACAATTTCCTTTGTCTCTAGGTTGAAACATGAACCACAAGCTAACACTTTGTATCGACACATTGGACAAAAATTGGAAAACCCCTCGCCTCTGCGATTCCACTCTCCTTAATTAGATGAGAATGGGAGAAGGGTTTTGACAATTAATGCATGCCCAGAAATCATCCAAATCAGGTGTTGAGCCTCACTATCACCTATATCTGGTATAGCCATCTCCAAAGAGGATAGGTGCTTATGTCCCTTGAAATTGATCTTCATTTTATGGTAGGAGCAAAGGTCTCTATGAGAAAAATTCCTTAGTTCTTCGAGCTATGCTTTGATGATTCACAAATTCTTTGTACTCACTGAAAATTTGAAAATAATGGAGCAAGACTCGACCATGGCTACAAATAGTGGAGAGGGAGAAACTGAAAGGACTTTAACAAATACAAGTGAGATGGTAAAACAACCAATTACCCCAACTATTTATGCACATCTCTTATTCAAGTAGGTTAGTGAGGTGAAATAAATGTGGTAATAAATACTCTATGCTGACCTAAGACAATGAAAAGTGGAAAAGGCAGAACAAATGTGCACAACTGGCCCATGGGACACTGGGACATCTGGGACATGATAAGCCAAAATAGCCGATTTACGGTAGGAAGTAGGAAAAGTGGAAAAATGCGCACAACACCTAACCCAAGGGACAACGGGACACTGGGACACACACATGGGCCGAAATATCCATAGTGAATGAAAAGTAAAAAAAAGTGGTCTTATGGGAAATGGAGGTCGGAGACTGGGACACGTGGACATGACAAGATGAAATGTCCCCAACACACACATACATCGAGATTAGGTAAGTCGAAAAAATTTGACACAGACAATCCTTGGGACATCGGGACACCATTTCTCTGAAAATTCAAAAAGACTAAAAATAAAGGAAAACAAGGTTATGCGAAAAAAGGGAAAATCGAGGAATAAGAGACCCGAGGAACTTGGGACATGAGGGACAAAAAAACCTAAATACCCACATAACAAAGAAAAAGCCTCAAAACTCAAAATTTTGAAAAATGAATAACTATTTGAAATTAGCTCTTTCTTAGGGGACCTTTACAAGGCATTTTTATAGTCACCTTACCCAAAAAATTTAAAAATGGAGAAGAAAACTTCACAACTTGGGAAGTGACAACAACTAGCTCTTTTTGGGGATGTACTGCTTTGATTAGAAAAGAACAAGACATAGGACCAAGAACTCAAAATCTTAGGTTTCTAAGATTACCGGGCCTTATCCATTGGGCAAAATTAGAGTCAAGGATGAAACAATACAAAAGAGACACCCACACACAACACCACACAAAGACCAAAAATGAAAACTATACAAGATTGTACAAAGGACTACCTAGTAACCTAGGACTAAACAACTTCAAATACTACCCACTATATGGAAATGGAAGAGATGTTCCATCCATATAGTCCAAGTAGAAATAATTTTCTCCATGAAGTGTCTGATCTTGAAAGGACCAACTAGAGAGAATAAAATTTTCCATGACTTCCTCAAGGCTCCGCCTCTTGTCCCAGTAGAACAATGTCTCCAACCTAGAAGTCTCTAGGTCTGGCCTTCTTATCAAATAGTTTTTTAATTTTTGTTGATGTGTAGTAATCCTATCCACCACTTGCAATAACATGTATTCATCTAACTTCTGCAGGTACATGATTCTCTTCTCCAAAGCACTAGTAAAGTTTGAATCTTCAATGGCCTTCATCAACTACAAATTTGGAAGTTCCATAGTCACCACAAAACTGCTTCAGTTCCATACACCACTTGAAAGGAGACATCCCAATTTCCCTTTTGGGGTAATTCTATCTTCCCAAAGAGCATCATACAACTTCTTATGTCAATTCCTTTGTGATTCATTAACAAGATTTCGAATGATGGTTACCAAATTTTTGTTTGTTGATTTTTCTTGTCCATTTCCTTGGGGGTAGTAATCAAAATAATGTGCAAGGAAATTCCATACCCATAGTAGAAATCCATCATTTCATAGAAGAGAAATTAGGAGCATTTTCAGTGAAAATTTTACTTGGTACCCCAAATCTAATCAGAATGTTTTCCTTGATAAAGTTACATATCTACTTAATAAGTTGTGCTTTTTACTAGAATGGCCTCCACCCATTTGGTGAAATAATTAGTGGCAAGTTAATACATGAGTGTGTCCAACACTGGAATGAGGGTTAATAGTACCTATGAAATTCTAGTCCCCATTGTTGAAAGGGTTCTTCTATCACCACCGACTTGAGTGGAAAAGTGCCAACTTGGGCCAACCCACAAAAGTTTACAAGATTCACATTTACCCACCCATTTAGTTGCATCTTGAAATAGGTTGGCCAGTAGTAGCTTGCATGAAGGATTTTATGAGCAGTCACAATGGATGAGAAATTTCCTCCACAAGCTTGATCATGAAATGCTCTAAGTAAACCTTTTTGTTGTTCTCTATCCACACATCTGAGAAACCTTCCATCAATCCCTCTTTTGAATAAGGAATTTTCCCAAAGCACATACTGTGCATATCTCAACTTAATGGCTCTCTTTTCTTTAGTGTTTAGATGAGATGGGCATTCTCCATAAGTAAGAAAATAGGCAATATCAACATACCATTCATCAGTTGAACTAATAAAGAGAACAATTGGAATATTTGTGTCTTCCTTTTGGGAGAGTTATCTTCAGCACCTACAACAATCAATTCACAAAGCCATTTTCCCCAAACTAACTTAGTTGGCCTGATGTCCAAATCATACTCTTGCACCTTTTCCACCCAATTTCCTCTTTTGGTCCCGAACTCTTGTTGTGTGAGAATGGATTAATCATTTTATCCAGTACAAAGAAAATAGAGTGAGAACTAAGGATATAGAAATAAACTGTTTGACTGCCTTAACCACAATGAAATCATGTTTCTCAATATGAGTATATTTCAATTCATGAGCTTTAAGGACATAACTCATGAAAGAAATGGGTAGTTCACATCCCTCATGATTCTTCTGTGTCAAAATAACAACAAATTATTTTCAGTGGCATAACAATAGATCAAGAAATGCTTTCTCAAAATCGGGACAAGTAAGAATCGAGTTCAAGAAATTTCCTTTTGATATTTTCAAAAGCTTCTTTCCCTTATGGTGTCCAATAAAAAGACTATTTTCCTTTCATCATCTGAGCTATACTCATAGTTAGCTCTACAAAATTAGGAATAAATCTCCTTAAAAAGTTTATCTTTCCAAAGAAAGAATGCACACCTTTTTTACTTATGGGGAGGGAATTCATTGAATAGCTTGAACCCTCTCTATCTATCTTGGTTCCCTCTTTGGAAATGATATGTCCAAGCATCTTGCCTTCAGTGATGCCAAAAATATTTTTTTGATTGAGGGATACCCCATGTTGCTACTTTTTGAAGGAGTCCTTTCAAGATGTTGGAAATGGTCTTCCCTTCTCTTAGAAAAGACAATTAAATCATCTAAATACACAACAATACATTTTCCTTTCAAAGACCCGAAAGCCAAATCCATTTCCCATTGAAAAGTGGCACCAACATTAATCAGACCGAATGATATCCACTTATAAGAAAAAGTTCCCCATGGAGTTGTGAAAATTGTCTTATGTTGATCAAGGACATCAAATTTAATTTGAAATGAAATCCTTAATATAAAAACAATTTGTAGGTTTATAATAGTGAAGGGTAAGATGAGTAATTATTCTATCAATGTTCTAGGTATCTAAAGCAATATTTCATGTGTAGTTACTCAATGTGATTGGGAACCCCGAATACCTGTAATCTGCTTATCCCCAAGTTCTATGCGCTTTATCAAACTTTATGTATATCTCAACTAAAGCCATCTTTTCACTGCACTTCATAGGAATTTTGAGGGGTTATCCCTCAAATCCATCCAACCGTATATATGAGAATTTGTTGAATTGAGTGAAAATACTGCCATAGATACTAATCAGTTGTTTTACTTCATTTGAAAATATTCTAATGGTATATCCTTCCAACAATCCGATGATGTATATAGTGAATGCATCATTCACCCTCCTTAAATGCTGGTTACTAACCTTCATAGTTAACTATGGATGATACACATAGATAGGAGCATATTTCTTGTCTCCCATAGGGGAGAAACCCAACCATTCTCTAGTAAGTGGAAATGGAGTACATCGAGATAAGAGGTCATGTAGAAATTCTCGACCCTTTGAACTTCATCAAATTGTTTATTTAGGTCATCACGATTATTCTGCCCAATTCAATATTTGCTTACCTTCACATATAATATTCATATAAGGGAACATCCATAATGAAATTCATTGCTGGAGGGAATTCCTATTATCCTAGCAAGGAGAGTGATAACATCTTACAATTCTTCATTTAAATAAAACTTGTACATTATTTTGGGCAGCGTTGAAGCTCCTTTCTTTGGGTTCTTAAACTAAGACTTGTCTAATCTTATCTTATACCATTCACTATCTTGATAAAAATAAGTTGTGCTTGATCCCTAGTAAGAATGTTCGAGCCTTCAATCATGGGGATCCTGAAAGCAGTGTTAATACAATTTTCATCAAGTTGAGCCACTATTTTCTTTTAGGATCAAAAATTTCCTTTGTCTCTAGATTGAAGCATGACCCATAGGCTAACACTGTATCGACACATTGGATCGAAATTTGAAAACCCCCGCCTCTGTGATTCCACTCTCCTTAATTAGCTGAGAAATGGGAGAAGGGTTTTGACAATTAATACGTGCCCAAAAATCATCCAAATTGAGGTGTTGAGCTTCGCTATTACCAATATCTGGTATAGCCATCTCCAAGGTAGAGAGGTGCTCGTGTCCCTTGAAACTGATCTTCATTTTATGGAAGGAGTAGAAGGTCTCTGTGAGAGAAATTTCCTTAGTTCTTTGAGCTATTTTTTGACGATTCATAGCCTCCCTTGTTCCCGTAAATTTGAAAATAATTGAACAGACTCGACCAAAGCTACAAATAGTGCGAGAGGGAGAAATGGAAAAGACTTTAGGAAATACAAGTGAGATGGTAAAATAACCAATTACCCTGACTATTTATACACATCCGATTAAAGTAGTTCGTTGAGGTGAAATAAATGAGGTAATAAATACTCTATGTCAAACTAAGACAATGAAAAGTGATAAAGGTGGAAAAAGCTCACCTGCACAACTGGCCCATGGGACACTTTGGGACATCTAGGATATGATAAGAAGAAATAGCTGATTTGAATAGGAAGCGAGAAAAGTGGAGAAAATGCACACAATTGACTCATGGAATAGTGGGATAGTTGGGATACGTGGAGCCAAAATATCTCATAGTGAATAGAAAGAGACAAAAGTGGTCTTGTGGGGAAATGGAGGTCAAGGAGCACTCAGACACATGGGACATGAAAATCTGAAATGTCTATAACACACTCGAAATTGGGAAAGTTAGAAAACTTGACACAACAGTCCTTGGGACATCGGGACACCATTTCTCCAAAAAATCTGAAATGACCGAAAATAAAGGAAAATAAAGGCTATGTGGGAAAAGTAGGAAATTGGGGAACATACGGACCCAAAGGAACTTGGGACATGAGGGACAGAAAAACCCAAAATACCCGCATAACAAAGAAAAATCCTCAAAACTCAAAATTTTGGAAAACAACTAACTATTTGAAATTTTCTCTTTCTCGGGGACCTATACAATCCGATAATTGTCAACTAACCTCAAAAGCCGTGTGCAAGTTCCTTAAAGAAAATATAATTGTCAAATTCGGTGTGCTCCACAAGATTGTGGTTGACAATGCCTCCAATTTCTCATCGCATGAGTTGTGGCTGCAATTTTTCTATGGATTCGGTATCACCTCGCTCAATCATCTCGATTATTATCCCCAAGGAAATGGGCAAGCTGAGTCCAACAACAAGAACCTGGTTACCATAATTAGAAAGCTAGTAGATGAAAACCAGAGGACATGGCACAAAGCATTATATGATGCGTTGTGGGCTGATCGGATTACCCCAAAGCGAGCTATAGGAATGTATCCTTTCCAAGTACTGTATGGGATTGATGCTTTAAGATACCTATCTCAGTAGATTTTCCAGCCTTACAGTTGGCCAAAGCAGTCGAGGATGTGACCTTTCAAAATTCTATTGAGAAAGGGTTATGTACCTAGCTAGGCTAGAAGAGGAACGGAGCAAGGTGGTTGATCACATTGCAGATCATCAAAGCAAAGTAAAGAAATTTTTGACAAGAAATCAAGGCAACGTAATTTTCAAATTGGAGACCTGGTGTTGCTTTGGGATAAGAGGAGGGAGCAGAAAGGAATGCACAGAAAGTTTGATTCTTTGTGGAAAGGACCTTTTAAGATTCATCAGCTGAGTGGTGAAAATAGTTTCCATCTATCATATCTTGATGGAGAGTTACTCCTTTTCCTTTCAGTGGCCAACATCTAAAGTTGTTCCATCATTAATGCAAGATGCTCTTTTGCATTGTACATACTTTATTTTCTGTCATGTGTTTGCTTTTGGTCTTCTTTCTTTCCTTGTTTTGTTTTCGGTTTTCTTCTTTTCTGACTCCGTAGCCCAATGGATAAAGCTAGAGATTCTAAGTTCTCTTCCTTTGATATCACAAAGAAAGTCCCCAACTAGAGCCAGTTGTTATCTCATTTTTTTGTTTACGCCAAAATGAGATAACCCTAAGAAATTTTTGAGTTGGTTTCCTAAGAATGCCCTTTCAGAGAGATAATCGGGTTTTCGGGTTTCAATAGCAAGACAACATGTGTTTTGGATGCTTCATGTTGTGTGTTCCCCAAAACCCAAAACCCACATCAAGTAAGTCTTTCAGGTTTATGGGTCTTCCGAGCATCAGAACATGCCTTCATCAAAACAAACTTCATGTTGCTTGTTTCCCGCAACCCGAAACTGAATTAATATGAAATCCTTTGTGTCGGGTTTCTGGATATCCCAAGCATGCTGACATGGCATTAATGCCAAGTTTTCGGGTAGTTGACATGTGTCAACTGAAGTGTATTAAATGTGAAATTTCTTATAAATACTTGGATTTCCACGTCATTTTTACCAGACGTACTTTTTACCTCGTGGATTTTCGTGCATGCATCTTCAACCTAGAAACCCGACTCGCCTCTGTGCCTGATTGCATTGCTCGTTTTTTATCATTTTTCATTCTGATTGAAGGTATTTCCCTTTATTCTTTGTTTGTGATTTTTGTGGAATAATTGTGTAAAGGATTCTTCTGAGTTTGTCTTTTTCTTGTTGGGGTTATTGGGGTTTTATCTATTCCATTTTGGGGTTGTTTTCTAATCAAGTTTGTGTTTTAGGGTTCCCCTTTGGAATGCTCACTTTGTTTTATTCCTTGGAATATGTCATTGTGATTAAAAATGTATCAGAATATCAACAATGGAGAAGAGTTTGCATGTTTCAACCTAACAATTACCCGATTCCCTCTTTTCGGGTTTCGCAGGGTGCTTTGCAGTTTTCAAAACCCGCAGTGTATCGGGAAGTTTAAAGTGTCGGGCACTTCAAACATTCCAAAGCATCCTCCAAAGATAGTGGGATTTCTAATCTTTCCGACATCTCCAGTGTGTCGACATTTCAATCTTTCCGACATCTCTAGTGTGTCGATATTTCAAATTCTCCGACATCTCCAGTGTGTCGGGTTTTCCGAATTGTTTGAAACCTTCTGATCTCTGATACTCTCCATTGTTTCGAGCCTCTGAGATTGCTGAGCAGGTCCTCAAACCCGAAGTGTCTAAAAATCAGAAGCAATCAGTTCATTCCTCCTTTGAAATTCCTCATGTCGGACCCTGGTTCATCACAAGATAAGACTAAAAAATCAGGGAGGATGAAGTAAAAATTTAGGAAGGTGGAGTCTCCCTCCTACATTGATTGTAATTATGACATCTAGGATACAGAGCTCGGAAACATAGATATGGAAGATTTTTGGAATAGGGTCAAGAGTTCTTCCCAGACCCCATGGATGAAATCAGTAGTTGGCAGTGGTCTTCCTCTTGCAGCAGGTTTCCCCATGTCTGCTCAGTGCCCCGAGTTCATCTTGGCCTGTGCTTCAAACTATGACTCTGCTTCTCGTTCTGTGAAAAATCAGGGTGAGAGGTCGTAATCAAGTTGGACGGAGGTTACTTCGATGATCTTCTCAAGCTGCCTAACTTTGAGGAGTATGGAGATGTAGATCTCAAGTCAGCCCAAAAGCTTGGGACAATGATCAGGAGGATTGTATCAAACACGTGAACAAGAAGTTCCTAATCAAAGCCAAGCCAACTATTTCCAGGTTCCCAAGACTTGTTCCTAGAAGTGATTTCATTCAAGAAATCAATGATATCATTACTCTGTTGAGTCGGTTTTTGGTTTCCCGAATCAAATGTTTTCCAAGGATGGATGTACCAATTCATGATCATTATTAAGAAGAATCAACAGGGGATTGATTGGGGTACTCTTATCAGTAATGAGATAGATTCTTAGATGACAACAGTCTTGTCTACTGGGAAGTTTTATATGTCCTCGTATGTCACCTATGCAGTGGCCGGCATGAGGAACTATCCTAGATTGGACACAAAGGGGAACAAGACAGTGGAGCATGTTTATCGGTATTTTCCTCAGCTAACAAGAAAAGGGTCTGAAGACCAATTCAGAAGGGTAAACGATGCCTTCTTTTACGAGAACATCTGCAGGTTAAACCCCAAACTGAGGAAAATGAGGGTCTCTGATGAGGCATGGGCTGAAGTTTCAAAATGGGGTTGTGTCTTCTTGCAATTCAAGAAGTTCACATATCTTTGAGTAGTCATGTACTCGAAAGATCCTTTCCGTTGCCCGATATCCAGGGAACAAGCTAATCTTGATGGAGTTGGTCAGGCAATTGTTGGATTTTCACAAATTCCAACAGAGTAAACACAAGGCCGCTGTATCTTTCCCAATTTCTATTGGAAGGTATACTTGTTCAATGGTGGTGAAGGCCAAGAACGTTGTACATGAGCTTCAAGACAAGTTGAAAAAGCACATGAAGCCCAGAGATGGATTTGATTTTCGAGGAGTCCTTAAGTCATATGGAACTCTACACCCACACGTACCAAGCATAGAAGACATCTGGATTGATTTACGTGATGAGGTTGCTATCTGAAGAAAAGATCATAGCAGGTTGACACTTGCAGAGATTTAGACACTCGAGCTTGCTGACATACCAAAAGGTACTGGTGATAATGAAAGTTTTCTGGATCCTTCCTATGATGGATTGAATGAAGATCAATATGTTTTCCCACCTATTGATTGGTCTATCGGTGAAAAAGCCTCCATTACAGATAGATCGGCCCTAATTCTCACACGCACCAAGGCATGGCTCACCTCTTGGGGAATGAGTTTCAAAGAAGATAATTTTTCAAAGTTGGTTGCTGCAGAGGCGGGGCCCTCCAAAAAGGAAAAGGACAAAAGCTCTTCCAAGGGACCTATAAAGGTCAAGTTTGTCAAGAAGAGAAGAGAACAAGAAACCCCTTCAACTGTTACTCCAGTTGAAACGGTGAATGTGCCAGAATCACCAACACCACTAGAAATAGGAGAAATTTCTTTGGAAAGAGAAGTGAGCCAGCCCCTAGTTTCACCATTTGTTGACTGCCCAACTGAAGTGACCTTATCTCTTGCATCCCAGGCTTTGGCGTCAGGATCTGCACTTCCTACTTCACAACCACTTCTACCTCCTCTTTCCCCATCTACTTCATCGGTCATGGCCAACATTTTCTCTGGACTCTCACCCCTCTCTACTGGGACCAAAGTAACTACAAACATGCCCCCTCCTGCGCCTCTTTTCACTGAATCTGCTACCACATTGGTAACTGTCCCCACTCCACCAGTGGATCTCCCTCTCCCTGAAAGTATGATACCAACTTCTACAACAATGGCAACTCCCTCTGGCATGCCCCAATGGTTACTTGAGAAAACTCCGAGGAAAAGGAAGGTGGTTGTACCCATACCAGCCTTTGATTTTAGTTCACTCAAGGCTTCTACTGCTAAATCAGCCAAGAAACCCAAAATAGTTTCAAGGGTTTTAGTGGACGCTTCGGGACATAAGTTTGCAGAGATCGCCACTCCCGCGACTGAAAAAACCAAAGAGGACATAACGGCCTCTGACTATCAGATAACCAGGGTGGCTCTAGGAGAAGTGACAACAGAAGGAGCACAACAAGATGCACGAGATGCTATGAACGTGCTATGCCAGAAATTGAAGGAAACAAAGGACAATAGAGATGAGCTTAAAGAAAAGGTGGAGTAGTTAACTGAAGTATTACTTAAGCTCTCAAAACCCCTTGAATCTGTACCATCTTCCTCTGTCCCTGTCGGGTTCGATTTCTCATCAGTGCCTATAATTGAGAAGATTAATGAAAAAGGGAGAGTGGTCGATGAATGGACCCAAAGGCTGCTCCAACAGGGGAAAGAAGTGATTCAAGACACCATAGAAGTTTATCAATCTTTGGGGAATATACAGAGTGATGGGGAAAATATGGATGATGATTTCTCTCAAGAGATCTGGACACCTTGATTTGACTTTTGAAGCTCTCTAGGTACTGAAGAAAATCCCATCACGCATCTTGGTAGAAGAAGGCATCATCCCACATGCGAGATAAGCATTTCCAGCTGACCAAAGCCATCAGGTTCAGGGTAAAGATTCTCAACGAAGCTTGCGGTAAATTGAGAGAATCAAGAGATCAATTGATTGATGGCAAGAGTGACCTGGAAGAAGAACTGCTGAAAATTTGTGCAAAAGTGTCAGGTGGAAACTCGGGCATCCTACCAGCTGATGATCTTTTCAAACAAATCCAAGAATCCATTCAGCATGAACCAACTCATGGATTTGGTATTGAAATCATTGACAGGTTTGTAAAGGTTGAACATTCTTTGGAGGCCCTGAGAAAACTCAACAAAAGATTGAGAAAGCTTCCCGGTAGTGCCAGTGACACTCATGAAACATGTGAAGTCTTGAGTGATCATTCCACTGCGCCTGATGAAAATGAGATGCAAGGTATAATCCGAAGTTCCAAGAATTTTGGAACAAACAGGCTCAGTTGGAAGAAGAGAAAGATGAGGAAGAAAAATATGATGATTCAGACTAAGTCTTGATGTGACATGTCATTTCAATCTTGAAATTGACATGTCTTTTTCATTTCTGTTTCATCACATAGGAATCATATTTTGACTTGGTCTCCTGCGTGAGAGTCAAGCAAAATAGGACTCTTGTTAAAAAACTGTTTTATAGGGTTTGTCCTATTTTCTCTCAACTATTTTTATTATAAATAAGGGATGTACGTACATTCCAAAGGGTTGAGATTTTTGGAATATTGAGAACTATTGTGAAGAAGAAAAACTTTGTGTTTTCTTTTAATCATTTGAGGAATAGAAGCTGATGCTATTTTCACAAACTTTGTGTTGTGAGATGTGTTTTTCTTAAGATATTGTTCTTATGTTCGTAATCTTAAGCTATTCTTTGTTTAGTGTCTTGATGATTCTAATCATTTCAAACATTATATTTGTTATCTAAAGCTCGTATGATTATTTCGTGCTCTGTGTTTACTCGAAAGAAAATATGTTCCTCTCATTTCCTTTCCATTGTGTTTCTTCCATTGTAATAATTTCCGACCCAGTCCATTTATAAAGACAACATCTTCACAAAGTGTGGATATGGATTTCGGGATTCTATCCCAACCCCAATGGTTAGATTAGTGTGAATATTGTACGCATTATTTATATTGTGTTTTAGATTAGTAATAAAATGCAGAAATGACCTCGCCTTTCGTTGAGGAGGGATTCAATCCCATGTACTTTGTGGTTGAATCTTATATTTCGCCTTGACGAAATATCCAACCAACACACATGCAATATATGAACACGGTAACCGCAAGAACAGATTACACTCAAAGATACCAAAAACACAAAGAGAGACGAGATGCACAAAAATGAGAAAGGAAGACATGAGTTCCACAAAACATTCTTTTATTGCTCAAGGGATGCATACTCATTTACATTCACAACAGGAGGTGAGAATACATTATAGAGACCATGCCAAGGTCCGAAATCATGGAAGTTGACCACCATTTTGGCATGGTGTTGTTACAACATAGAGGGATGTTTTTACAAATCGAAACTCTACTATTCATAGAATAACAAGGAGAGAAGAGAAGGAGAAAGAGAGGGAAACTCGGATTCAAATATTCAACCACCAAGAACCAGCAATAAATGCCTACAAATTTTCCTACAATGCTATGAGATGCACTTCCACATGTCTCTGTTTAAAATGCGTAAAGAAGGAAGGAGTGAATATCGATGAAATATGGTGGTTGAGGTTGATTAGATGTATACATTGATGAGTTGAGATACCTTTCCCTATTTTCACCTTCGATCCTTCCTACATTTGAATTTAGATAGTCCAATGTGTAGCCTATGTTAGCATCTTTTTGACAAGTCTAGGCACACACCGATCGAGCTCTGTAGCAAAAGATACTACTTTCGTAAGATGTCAAAGCCATCGATGCATGGAAGGCCAATGGTGCATGTGGATTAATCGAAGAAATCAGCCAATTATTTAGTTGTTTTGTATTTTCTGCCACGTTTCATGCACCACGGTTGGTTGTCTGATTCGCCCACATTAGACCGCTTTGATAGGTTTCGTGTGGTATACTCAAGTCGACATAATTACATGACATAGTGACAAGTGCGTATGAGGAGGAACAAGGTGTAGAAGAAAAAGCGAGACACATGAAAGGGAAACAGAGGAAGGCACACGTGGAGGTGCACACGCAAGAGGAAAAGGAAGATACTTGCAGATGATAAGTATGTAGACAAGGTATGAGTGCTCAACTGAGGAAGGGCATGCATGAAGAGAGAAAAGAGGACACACAAGGGAGTGCAAGGCATGTAAGTTCGAAGGCATGCAGGGGACTTAGCTGATTTGGAAGGAAAGTCTACGAGGTGCACGTAAGGAGTGTGCGACAGGATAAGAATGAAAATGGGCATGTAAGAGGAAGGCATAAAGGGGGAAATGGAAGGAGATAGCAGAATGAAAAGGAGAAGGGAGAAGGAAGGCATGAAGGAAGAAAGGAATGCATGGCACGTGAAAGAATTGCAGCCAAGAAAACTATTCTTAGGGGAAAAATTGAGTGCGCACAACTTGAAATGTGAGACATCAGAGTTAGAATGAAAGTATAAGTTATCCAGATAACTAGGAGAGTTATTTGGATAACAATTTTGGAAACTTTTGGGGGCCATCTTCCTACTAGATGAAGAGACCAAGAAGCCTTAGAAGTCCATTGGGCATGGAGTCAAGCCCTAAACTTGAAGATTTGATCTGCAACTTGAAGAACACCTTGGAGTCACTTAAATATTTATATGAACTATGAAATGAACTATTTCTCTCATATGAAGATATTCTAAATTGGATTGATGAGAGTGAAAGCTATGCAACCGATCATTAGAACTACTTCTATCAAAATTGAACTGTCATACCAGAAGCAACAAAAGGGACTTGTGGGTACAACAGAAAGGAAAGGCACCAGAGGGAGCATGCCAAAACAGAAAGCACAACACTATGTACAAAACTAAAAATCATACATGTTCCAAAGGGCACATGTAGAGTGTGCACAAGAACTTGTGTTGCTGAAAGAAAACCTAACGTAGCCTACTCTAACTAGAGGCAAGGGGTGCTCATGTAAAACCCGTAACAAGCGAGAAGTAGCTTCCCTTCCTCAAAAATTGCACACCATGTAATTGATTTGCACCGGACATGGTTAGAAACAAGAGTGAAAAACCTCCTCAGATGGTGTTTTACCCTCTTCAAAGTATCAACAAATAGAATATACACCTCCTGTAATTTTTCTACGCTTGGATCCGGGAGGCATTATTTATTGACTTTTGGCACGTTGAAGCTTTAGCTCATGCTTTGAAGTGAGCATGACCAGTGGAAATTCTTTCTATGGCTCTAGGCTAGCTAGATATCTGATTGGGCATGGTCTGATCCTTGTAATTTTCCCATTACTTTGAGGGTCAATCCCACAGATGGTATTTTCTTGTAGAATCTCCTTCGGGGAAGCGCTTGTAGGTTGGGTAGCACAAAGTTGAGGCATGTGTGGTGATACCTCTTCAAGAAACTCTCCTTCAAAATTGTGCCCTCGAACTAACTCGGTTTTCTTCTAAAATAGGAAATCGTACGATTTCCTCTTCCCAATCAGAGTCACATGAGTCATGTTATTCTTCAACTATTCTTCAATCATCGAATATGATGATGTTGGCTAGGAAAGAAGCGATGGTAGTGGGTTGTTCATTTATGATACAACTAGAAAGAGGGGACTCGTAAGAAGGTGGAAAGATGGGCACGAAGGGATGAAAGGCACGCGTGTCAAGGAGAGATGGAAAAAGTTAAAATGAGAGGATGGAGGGGAATTCTTAATGGGGGCAGCACGGAAGAAGTCAGGAACATGTGTAGTAGGTCGAGATTATGATAGTTGGCTCAAAGGAGTAGGTGGGTTTTATGATTGTAATGCGGGGTTGCCTCATTGATAGGGTTGTCATGTGCTAGGTTTTGAGCCTCCATTTTTTTGCTGTTCTGCGTGACTCCGGGAAACATCTCAATAATAAAGTGTAGCTTCTGTTAGGTGCTAAACTAGCCTGGTACAAGGCCAACCCATGGACAAGGGACCTTGTAGCCAACTTTAGCTGCCTTTATGGAGCACTTGACTCTAAGTTGCATCATGTCCATCTCCATTTTTTTGCACCCGCCTCTCAAAATCATCTTCATCCATAGATTTTCCACCATCATCTGCATAAACTTATTCTTTATAAACATTATGGTTAGAAAAAATTGGGTTATATGCATTTTTAGGATAATGGGGCTTATAAAACTGATTTGTAGGATTTTGAAACTGTGGGGATGGAGAAAAATAGTTTTGTTGCTACAAATGAGAATTCCAGGAAGGGAAAGAAGTCATGATTGCACGACTTCAAAAGAGGAAGGTGGAACGATGGAAGAAGGAAAATGAATGGAAGAAGGGGGAAGACTAGTCTGCAAATGAAATAATAGGTGTGTTTGAATCGGTGGAGTCACCGGATGTGTTAAAAATGCCTCCAAAGGATAGATCTCAAAGAATAACACATCAAACTTGCTAAGATGAAGATGTAAATCTCTTCATCTGTCCCATTGAGTGTGCAAGAAATTTTTTTCTGCTTGAATTTATGCCTCGGATGTGATCGTGATAGATCTAGAATTCGATTCAATAATGGGAACCATTTCTAGGTTGTGTGACTTGCGCATGGAGACGGACTTCCAAAGAAGGCCGATTCCTCTACCTATCTCTAATGCTACTGCTACTTCTAGTGTTAAAAGAAAATCCTAGACTAAACATGCCAAGGGACTAGGGATAGAAGGATGTCTAGAAAGAGGAAATCCTAAGCTAGGGGAAGGAGATAACGCTGGAGGAAGGTGTCAATCACTCTCCACGGGTGACGAATAAAATAGATAGGGGTTCGGGAGAAGAGGGCGACATTGCATGCCATAGATCAACATGTGGGCTTGGCCTTCTAGTGTGCACAATAGATGAACATAAGCATTGCAAGAATAGGAGTACACACAACATACTAGAAAATGCAAAGAGAAGTGAGATGCAATGAAAAATGAGAAAGGGAATACAGAGTTCCAAAAATATGATTTTATTGCTCAAGGGACATATAATCATTTAAATTCACCGTAGGAGACGAGAATACATTACGAGACCGTGCCAAGGTTTGAGACCCATGGGAAGTCAGCCACCATTTTTTCATGGTGCCTTTAGAATAGAGAGGGATGTTTTTTACAAAGTAGAACTCATATTTACATAAGACGAAGGAGAGAAGAGAAGGAGAAAGAGAGGGAAACTCAAATTCAAATCTTCAACCACCAACAACCAATGATAAATGCCTACAAATCTACTCCTGAAGGATATCATATGCACTTCCCCATGTCTTTTTGGTGTGTAGAAGAAGGAAGGAGGTAAGATATGATGAAATTTGGTGGTTGAGGTTGATTAGATGTGTGCATTGATGAGCCGAGAGACATTACCATATTTTTACCTTCAAATCCTTCCCGCATTTGAATTTGGATAGTCCAACGTGTAGCCTACGCCGCAGCTCTTTGACAAGTCTAGGCACGTGCCAATTAGAGATTTGTAGCGGAATATACGACGTCAAGATGTCGAGCTGTTAGTGCATGCAAGGCATGTGGCATGCATAGATTAATCAAGAAATCAGCCAATCGCTGTTCATTTTTGTCTTTTATGCCACTTGTCATGCACTGGTTGGTTTTCTAGATTTGGCGGCTGTTGGCACGCTTTGATAGGTTACATGTAGCATACTCAAGTCTCGACATAATGACATGTCATAGTGATCGACGCAGTAAGGATGCGTAAGGCATGGAAGAAAAATGTAGGTGTGCAAAGGGAAATAGAGGGAAGGAACATGTGAGGTGCACGTGCAAGAGGAAAAGTATGTGGAAGGGGCATGAACACTCAACTAAGGAAGGGCACGTGGATAGAGATAAAAGAGGGCACACGAGGGAGTGCAAGAAAGGGGAAGTGTAAGGCACACAAGCGTGAAGGAATGCGGGGGACATAGCTAGTTTGGAAGGAAATTCTATAGAGGTGCATGCAAGGAGTTCACGACAGATAAGAATGAAAATGGGTGCACAGGAGGAATATTTAAAGGGGGAAATGGAAGGAGATAGTAGAATGGAAAGGGAGAAGGGAGAAAAAATGTGTGAAGGAAGCAAGGTGCATAAGGCACACAAAAGAACTCGTATCCAAACAAACCATTCCGAGTAGTAAACTTGAGTGTGCGTAACTTTAAATGTGAGACATCGAGTTAGAATGAAAGTATAATTTATCCAGATAACTAGGAGAGTTATTTGGATAACAACAATATTTACATAATCAATTATTGAGCAAGACATAGCCATGATTAAAAATTCATCAACATATAGAACAAGGAAAAACATGGAGTCGTCCTTCCACATGTTGGTCCTCAAATCTACACCCCATGTTGGGCTTACAATAATTTCTCCCTCAAAAGGTAAGGGAAAGGGATTAGAAAGATGGTAGATTGATTTGTGTGTCGCCTTGTAGACGAGGAGGGGTCTATCACTTTCCTCGGGATCAAGCCCAATATTGTAGAGGGAAATATCACAACACAATGTAAAAATTAATGACCAAAACACAAACATCAAGGATAGATCTATTGATGAAAAGAGAAACAATAAACACAAGATTGTGGCAGAAAATATCACTCATTAATGGACAAATACAAACACATAACCTAGAAGAAAAAATTTAAACTCAAAGAGGACATGATTTATTTAGTTCTTGCATTTCTTATCAAGGGAACATCAAATGAATGTTCTCAAAGCTTATCAATGGTTGTACACTTACAACCATGTTGACACGGAAGTTTGGGAAAATGATATCGTATTCATTTCATGATTGGAAACATACAACATTCATAATTATATCTCTAACCTTTTTAGGATTTGAAAGACTAAGCCCTTAGATTTGAAAACCAAAACCGACTCCCCAATTATGAGGGCAAGCTCCATATTTATACAATTTGATGTATTTTTACAAGCTGATTTTTCCCCTAAAAATTCAATGAACCATCCCAAAAATTATGTGGAAAGTGAGCTCCTTTTTTGGAAAATATTTGGTAGTCTGTGAAGATACATTTTTCATTCCTTAATTTGATTCCTCTTCTAGATCCCGAGATGGATGTATGCGGGATTTTTACTTTGGTTCTTTAATCATTTTTTCCTATCCATGTTTTCACCATCATTCATGTGCCCAATCACAAACCATCTATTCCTTACTCAATTGATTTGACACCTACCCTTTTGGGAGTATGTTTTTTGAAACAGATAATCATTTATATCCCCTCATATTTTTTTTTTTCGCTTTTGTGAATTTCCACTTCAATCCAAAGACCAAATTTTAAAAGATATCAATCTATTTCAAACTCGTGCAAGTAGTAATTTAATTTTGTATTCAATTCTATAATGATACCTCACATAGTACTCTCAAATTTCACTTGTTTATAAATTCTCATTGTTTTATCATAAAATTACATCTTCCTTCAATCATTCCGATTGGAAAGAGAGTTTGTGTTCATCCTTTTTATCAATGGTGGATGTGGAGTTATGGACCAGCTTTGAAGGAGATTTCTTCGGAGACTTTACACTCAAATTTTGACAATTCCGCCTAGATGAGGCCTTTGTGAGAATGTTATTTGAGATTGAATATCAAGTGGAGAATAATGAACCATTAACTCCTTAGTAGTTTGGGTATCTCTAATAAGAAGGCTTGTCGATATGAATCCCTTAATTTATGTATTTTAGGTTATGTATTATCTTTTGTTCCATGGAGAGGATAAAAAAATCCTGAACTTTTGAAGAATTTTTGGCTTCGCTATAGGCCTACCATTAAAAATAACATCATTGACATATATTTGTTATTAGTAAATGATAAATTGGTAGAGAAAGAGATTCCTGTCGATTCTTATGCATGCGTGTTTGTTGATGATCTTTTATAAGACATACCATCAATTTCTAGTAAAATAGCCACGATGGAGAAAATAATTTCTCATCTTGAGATAGAACCTTCAAAATATTCTTTTGTGAAGGCCCTTGAAGTATTTTTTCCTTCCCTAAGGAGATGCAAATGGGGTGTACCAAATCCATCTTGTGTAAATCATTCCATTTCGTGGTTGAACATGAATCTACTCCTCGCTACCCCAACCGATGTTCCTAGGTCATCTTCAACTTCAAGATCTTATACCTATTAGGTACTAAGGCCTACCTTAAAGGAGGTTATACTATTCTTGAAATGGTATCCTCTCATATGAGAAAATTGGAATTGACCAAAATATTAGAAGGTCCCAAAGAAAATATTTTAGACCTTGTGGAAATGGGCATGTCTCGTGACCTCAGGGGACATCCTGTACATTTATGTGGCTCAAGACCGAAAATAATTTGAGTTTAGGAAGAAGAATATGCTGAATTGGATTCCTACTTTTATAGAGGAATGTGTAACCATCAATTTATATTGCACCTCGTTTGCAAGAGTCTCCTTTTGTATATTCATACAATAAGCTAAGTGAATTTCAAGGGCTAGGGGCCTTATATAATCCCAATTTTGTTCATATTATATACATATGCTTCTCTTTATTTCATTTGTTAGCTTGATAATTACTTTTGATTATTGAATTTACCTTTGGATAGCACAACAATCATTTCTAAATTCATATTGTATGATTTTAATATCCACAATAAAGGTATTGATGAAAGATGTTTCTTTTTTCTAAGTGTCTCACGGATTTTTTAGAATCCACAGAGTACTAACCCTTATGATAAACCATTCCATGGATTTTAATTATATTTATCCTTCACATACAGATTTCTAATTATTTTCTAATGTTTTGCAGCCCTCTGTGGATCTTTAAGTGCCTCACAACTTTTTGGAGTCCGCAAAGTGTTAATTTCCTTTTCAAACCTATCAAACATTAAACCAAAGTGTGTTGTGGATTTTGTTATATGACCACCTTTCCTTATCTCTTACAACCCAAGTGATCCACAACATCCCCTATTTCTTTCATCTTACATTGAAACCCATAAAACATTAAATTCTCCTTTCTTAAAAATACCAAGTTAATGCATTACGACTTCCTTAGAGTTGAATAGTCATGTTTATACTTTAATTTGTTAAAATTAGGGAAGGGATGGTCATGGAGATTCAAAAGTCTATTAGTGAGAAGCTAGCATATCCAAATTTGGGTCCTTATATGGTATGGGGTACTTTCTAAGAAAACTCAATTAAGTTAAGAACAAGGGTCAAATTGTGCACCAACACCACAAAATGTAAACATATGGGTCAAAGTGGCACCTAGTGAACCCTAATGCAAGTAAATAAGATTCCATATCATATTACCAATCCTAATGGGATTATTTAAGGCCATAAAGATACTTATTTAACTTACAAACAAGGGAGGTTTTATGGACATTGTGTTCAATGAAAAGTTGCAAAAGCCATGGATATGGGGTAAGAATCTCTAAAGAAACCCCAAAGGATTTGAACAAGCTGATCAATGGACCATCAGATAAGAAATGAGCAAGGGTTTCTACTTTGCATATATTAATTTGAAGTAAACAAGCAAACTAAGCAAATGAAACTAACCTCTATTCTTTGAAAGCTTGAAATAATGAACCTAAGAGGATCTAAGCAATCAGTTTTGTGCTTAAGAGAAAGAGATCTCACCATTAATGGCTTCAAGGCCAATGGTTCTTCCCTTTTACTCCATATTTGTGCTATAAAATACAAAAGCAAATGCTAATAGCTCAATAGAAGAAATACAATCTAAAACCCTAACAAAATACTATAGTTTATGCTAGGAAGAGGGAGAATTCTTAGAAATGAGTGAAGGGGTCTAGCCCTATTTATAGTTTTCCATTTGGGAAATGGGAGGATTTTTGGTGCATGTGGGACTAAAAAGGGAGTCAACAAGTAAATTAGCAAGTCAAAGTAACATTTGACTAGTTTTAGAGAGAGGTTGATCATGGTTAAGACTAGCTAACCATGTTTAGAGGGTAATCGATCCTATTTAGAGAGAAATTAGGTTTCTGGGAGGGTTCTAAAAGGCCTAATCAATCCAATGAATTGGATTGATACTCCAGGGAGCTAATAGAGGCAGTAAAGAAGAGAATATTAGCCAAGAAGAGGTTATTATAACCTATTTAATTAGTTTACAAGAGGAAATACGACCAAAAGAGTGTCATAAGAGGGGAGTTAGATAGATCTAACTGATGCAGATGTCGTAAATTTGCGAGGAAGAGAATAATAAGTGTAATATTAGAAATAATAGTGCTTTGATCAAACTACAGGTGTCTACATTTTCCCCTCTTTGGGGTGACATAAGCCACGTCACTTCAAAGAAAGTAGACAAACGTAAACGAGTAGAAAATTTTGAAGGGGTAGAAGAAAAATTAATAGGATGAAGGATGAAGGATGCCCTCGAGTGTCGATGGGGTGACAGAGAAACTCGATCAATGATCAAAAAGAGAGTAGGAGAGAAAGCGAGAAGAAAGGAGATGAGAAAGTAAAAAGGGATATTGAGCTATCCACAAACCAGTGCCTTATAGAAACAATACAGTAATCATCATTTTGCTTAGAATCCTCATCATTGGTCCTTATTAAAATGTAAGCATACGATGGAGGCGTAAAATGACATGAAAATCCAAGATACAAACAACCTGTCCTGTGCTAAAAATGACCAACTCTATGCAACATACACGAATGCAATGCAATACAAGAAATAAACAATCTCACCTAATAGGGAAATAAGTACAATTACACACACTTAAACCAACAATGTTCAAGATAGTTGCACAAATATTTTGTTATCGAGATGTAGTCCCAAATGTTCTGATAAACAATAAGGGTGAAGGATGATGCCCCAAGAAATGTGTATAGTGCAAGGGAAAAGATGGAGGACACTTGGGTCCAGTGAAAAAGCAATGTGCATGACGAAAACAATACTAGGCAACTAATAGTGCCCCAGAGTACAAATGAAGTAAGCAACGTAGCTTGTGTAGATGTTTGTATATTTAGATGATCCACGAGTTGTTTCAAAATATTTGAAAAAATCAGTAAGATATGGATGAGTGCCATGCGAGAGACACAAATTTCAACTGCAGATGAGCATTTTACCAATTTTTAGTCTTTTCTGAAGTATTTAAATGTTTTTGGTTTTTTAAATGATTTTACAATTTTTTTAGATTTTTTGATTGATCAGAAGAATTTTTATAAGAGATCAAATATCTCATAAAAATATGTGCAACTTCCTAAAGGAAAAGGAAAAGGTGCCAAGGAGCACAAAAAGTGGCCTCGGCAAGAAGAATTACAAGCCAAAAATAATTTATTAAAAAAATAAATCATTATGACAGTGAAAAATAGAGGAAAAAAAAAGAAAATGATAAGAAATGATGCCTGGAAAATGCATAAATCATTCCAGTGTAATGAAGAAGTGACCATAGGGTGACACTAAGTGCCTCTACAAAAAATAAGTAAAAATAATTATTTTAATAGAAAAATAATCATTTTGGCGGATAGAAGAAAGGCTAGAATGATCATGGCAGAGAAAACATGCCCTTGGGGCATCGCAATAGCCTAATATACCCACCCGAGGGGGTAAATCAATCATGACCAGTTCATTTCTACCAGAGTTCTTGTGAATTTTTACCATGCGAGCGAGAGTGACAGCCCTAGAGTGAGATGGCGAGAATACCGAGTAGGAGGAGATGAGCAGATCACATCCGAGAGTTCATACAGGACCCATCGGATGGACCCTACATTAGTGGCCTATCAATTTTTGTTATTTATGCATTTAATACATTTTATTTAGGGTTTTTAGGCTAAGTATGAGAATTTCAACGTATGCGTGCACACACATGCGTATTTAAACTAGTAGGTACACATACGTGTATCCATCAAAAAATGTATACATGATGGCGTATTCATTTGAGGGAAATCAAAAGGGATGCAAATGCATGTCCATCAAAAGGGCCACGACATGTTCGGGGTGGGGAACAGGGATGTGGATGTGCGCAAGCATGGAGACAAAGTGCGTTATGCACACCTTGGGCGTGTAGGTGTCAAGATGGGCGAGAAGAAAAATAGAGGTGCGTACGTGTAATGATAGGCATGTAGGCATTGAGATGGGTGCATAAGAATTGGAGGAGGCACGCATGTGTCGAGAAGAAAAACATCCTTCTCGAAACCTCGCGGCAAAGAGAAAAGAAGACAAACTTAGAAGAAAGTGAAAAATTTCAGAAATAAGATAGAAGAATGGTGACTTACCAGCAATTTTTAGATAGAAGTAGATAGAAATATCAACTGATACATGTGTGTTTTCTTGTTTGTAGCGTATACTACCCATCCTCCAGACCCGTGAGTGATATGGTCGGCTAGCGATGATAGAGGCCCAGTTCGACGATGATGATAGAGCGACTCTGACAACCTTCTATATGTTACAGGATTGGCTCATGTGGTTGAGATGCCCTAGATCACATTAGATCATGGCCTTTTGATAGCTATAGCAGAGCGATGGCACAACGAGAGTCAGTGCTTTTGGCTCCCAACCGGGAGATCACGATTACTCTCGAGGATGTGTGGCGTATTATGCGGTCCCGATTCAGGTCGGGGTCACTCATCTGGTCTTGTTGGTTTGAAAATATGTCGTGAGAACATATCTATGGATAGACGAGCCAACAAAGTGTGTAGGGCATAGCCCTCTTTGAGTTAGAAAGCAAAATCTGGTTTATTGCTATTCTACCAAAGAGGGAATATGTGCAAGTCTCACAATATTCGCCTTCAGTGGGCCGATCTCATCCCAATAGAAGTATTTCCAACTGTAAAAGAAGGGAAAGGAATGATGTGGGGAGATGGAAAAGATCTCAAGGAAGAAAAGAAAAGAATTCCAAAGTAGAAAGGTTAGAGGATCTATGTTTTGGGCTGGTAGTAAACAGAGCCGAAATTACTCACATAGTATTTGAGAAAAGCAATACTTGATGAATAAATGACAATAAAATAGAGTAGATTCAATAGAACAAACATACGGATCTAACATAAGAAAGCTCATGTATAACACATGTACTCAACACAAAGTCTAAATATTGTATTAATATTTCTTTCACATAAAAAGCTCAAAGTCTTTTCTTCTTACTCCTATTTTTCATCGTAGTAAAAGTCCACCCTCGAATACAACAAGTATTCAAGTATTTATAGAAGAGAAGAAGAGAAGGCAAAACAAACCAACCACTTAATTACAAAATATCTTCCAAAATATCTCAAAGTCATTTGTTGAATTTTGACAACTTAGTGGATGCCATCATCTTTTTGTGCACAAAAGAGGAACTTGCGCGCGCATGAAAGGTTTACATGACATTGTGTTATCAGAATGTGGGATGCACGTGTGCCGTTTAACATAATTTACTTGGCACAAGTAAGGTGGTGTTGCATGGGTGCAGGTGCACCAATGGCATAGGTTTTTGCGGTGTTACATAGGAACTCGGTGCACCAAGAGGGCGAGGTTATTGGGTGTTGCAGTAAGTAAGGAAAGTGCACTTGAGGGCACAACTATTTTTATGCAAAGTTAGCGTGGTGGTGAATGCGCCAAGAGGAAAATGTAGTCGCATGAACTTTTAAGTCTTGTTTCTTTCTCTGGAGGGGTTGCATGTGTTCTAAGCCTCTTCTGCAGGGTTTTTTGGATAGTGAAGAGGGCATATTAAAGAGATCCAAGTGATTTTTCTGAGGCAAAGTCCTCCTTACCAGCAGATCTTGAAAGAGGAGGAAGAGTATGGGAGAAGGACAGCAAGAACAGCAAAGGAGGGGTTCCACAAATCCATGCATCCTACCACGCAAACAAACAACCAACAGTAAAAACACAAGAGGAATAAAGACCACCTACCTGGAATATATATAACGTGAGGGACGAAGCGGGGTCCACGAACGTGATACGAGGACAACAGGCATGCGTGACAGTGCGAGAATAAAATATATCACGTGTGTATGAATGGTGAAAGTGACAGATCGGATGCGCCTATATATAGGCAAAGGTGCAATAAATGCACCAACCACTTTTTGAAGAGGCGCATCAAAACACCTGTCGACACTTCAAACCGTGTGCCCTTTAGTGCACCAAAAGGCGTGTTAACATGTGATTATGTGTGCCTTTGGCACACCAAAATACTTAACACACTGAAATATGCGCGCCCTTTGGCGCATCAAAACACAGCGCAACAAAAATGTTGTTGACACGAAGGCACATGCACCTTGGCGCATGCAAGAAAGGCACATCATGGGAGGTACATCAAAATGCCTCACAACACAACAAACAAGCAAAGTGCCAAAGGAAATGAAGGGGGTGCATACTTACTCACGTGTTACATAGACAATTGGTGTGCCCAACCAAAAAAAGACCAAAAATGGCTAAGTTTGGAAAACTAGATTTCCCGGAAAGGGATTTTTCACCATTCCGAACACAAGGGGTCCCCTGACAAGGACCGAACAAAATTGGATTGGGTTACCCGTGAAATTTCCCTTGTCAATTTTATGGGATAACAAATGTCTCTTTCTGGGACTATCTCTCGAGCGGAACTCGAGGGTAGAGAATCCCAGATTTTAATGTGCCTATCCATTGGGTCGAGTAAAAACAAGGACGAGGACAAAATCAAACACATGACATAAAGCAAATCAGACAAAGAAGAGAGCAAGCTCTACTTCCTAAATATTTTGAGATGTTGCCCGCTATAGGGAAGCAGGAGATCGGGCCTCCGTCTAGATACGAGAGATGAAGCTATTCTCTCCATTGAGCCGCTTGATCTTGAAAGGCCGTCTCCATAGGGAATCAAATTTTCCATGCATGCCCTTCTCGGCTCTCTCTCGTTTGTCCCATAAAAGGACGAGGTCTCCCACCGGAACTCTCTTTGCTTAGCTTTTTTATCGAACATCCTCTTGACTTGATTCTCATGTTCGTGATCCTCGCCAACCACTCTTACTCTCTTTTCTTCGAGCTCACAGATACATGATCCTCTTTTCAAGAGAATTTTGGAAAGTCTCATCTTCAATTGCTCATGCCAAGCGTAGAGCAGGAGTTCCAGAAAATGGGAAGCTCGGCATCGGTCCCATATAACACTTGAAAAGGTGACATACCGAGAGATCTATTGGGAGTACTGCGGTCCGCCCACAAAGATTCGCTTCGAGTGACTTATGCCACATTCGTTGATTCTCATCAACTAGCTTCCGTATGATGGTCACTAAGTTTTTGTTACTGGATTCTCGCCCACCATTTCCTCGAGGGTAATAACTGAGGCGTGAGCTAAATTTATCCCGTATTCATAGTAAAACCGATAACTTCCGCGAAGAGAAGTTGGAAGCATTATCAGCAACAATCTTGCCTGGAACACCAAACCTTACAATGATATTCTCTTTGATGAAACTGCAAACAACCTCAGAAGTGGCATGCTTGACAGGTATGGCTTCCACCCACTTGGTGAAGTAATCTATTGCTGTTAAGACATAACTATGTCCGGCACTCAATTGGGGATGGAGTGCTCTGATAAAGTTGATTCCCCATTGTCTAAATGGTTCATCAATGACGACCGGCCTGAGGGGAAAAGTAGCCAATTTTGGCTTACCAACAAATTGCTGGCAAGGCTCACACTTTGCTACCCAGGTGGCTATATCTTGGAACAATGTTGGCCAATAGTACCTAGCCCGGATGATCTTGTGAGCTGTCACGGAAGAGGAGAAGTGACCACCACATGCTGAATTATGAAAGCTCTCTAACAACTTTATCTGTTGCGGCTTGTCGACACATCGCAAGAAGATGCCATCTATCCTCAACGCTTGTATAAACCATCATCCCAGACGACATATCTGGATGCTCTGAGCTTTATAGCATGCTTCTCCTTCGAATTCAAATGAGCTGGACACTCACCATAAGTGAGAAAGAAAGCAATATCAGAATACCATTCGTCGTTGGTGGTGAAAAATAGAACCATAGGAAGAGAATCAAATTTTTCCAATTGGCCTTGTGTTTCATTAATGCAATCATCCCTTCCTCTGAAATCTTCTTGAATCTTGGTTTTCAGCCATGTGACATAGGCCCTTGCCCCTTACCAACTTAGTTGGTTTTATATCCAGATTATACTCCGGACTTTTGCGATCTAATTTCCTCGCAAACTCCCTAACTCCCCGTTGAGTTAGGATTGACTTACCGTGTCGGGACCAAGCACTGCAGTGTGTGGGAATTTAAAATGTAATACCTGAAGTTCTTGACTACTTTGACCACACATGAGGCATGTTTTCCAACCGAGACATCTTTAATTTGTGAGGTTTGAGAGGAGAGATCATGAATGCAATCGGGGATTCAAATTCTTCAGAATTCTTTTGCATTAAGATAGGCGATACAAGATGTTTGGATGCATAGCTATACATGATAAAATCTTTGGAGAAATCAGACATACCAGGATGGGCGTGTGAGCGACGGAGGATTTTATGTCTTCAAATGACTTCTTTCCTTCTTTGCTCCATCGGAAAGTTGAGACCCTTTCATCATGTTTGATATGTGGTGAGTCTTTTCGGCAAAGTCGGGACAAAGCGCCTGAGAAAGTTCACTTTTCCGAAGAAAGAGTGAACGCCGGTCTTGCTTGTAGGTAAAGTAAGGCTCTAAATAGCCTTAACTCTTTCGGTATCTATCTTCATCCCTTCTTTGCTAATAAAATGTCCCAGCAAATTTCCCTCTGTGACTCCGAAAATAGACTTTTTCAGATTCAGGGAGATCCCGTGCTCTCGGCATCTAATCAATACTTGCTCCAAATGATCACAATGATCATTTCACTGCTTAGAGAACACAGTTAAGTCATCCAAATAAACCACGATGACCTTCCCCATCATGCCTTTGAATGCAAAGTCCATTGCCCTCTGGAAAGTAGCACCAGCGTTGGTTAAGCCGAAAGGCATCCTGCTGTAGGCGAATGTACCCCAAGGGGTAGTGAATGCTGTTTTAAATTGGTCTTTGGGTGAGACTTCAATCTGATTATAGCCTGAAAAACCATCAAGCATGGACAACATTTCTGATCCAGTTACTGCTTGCAGAACCTGATCCATTATGGGAAGTGGGTAGTTGTCCTTCAGGATGCTTGATTCAAAGTTACGCGAAAGTCTATGTAGATGTGTATCTCACCATTCTTGTCACCCAATCTGTGATGGATAGGAAAAATGATCCATGCGCCCAAAGATTTTTGAACTTCATCTTGGATAGTACTTGAGATCTTAGATCAGTAGTGTTCTGCCTTCAGCGGCGAAAGGGTTTGACGTCTTCTTTCAACGGGATGTCATGCTTTGGGCGACGCCCTTTGGTTTAAAATAATTTAGATCGGCATAGGACCATGCCAATACATCCATGTATTTCTTCAACAACTTGACGAATTTCTGCTTCTCTTCGGGTGTGCAACATTTTCCAATGTTCACAAACTGCGGATGTTCTACCGAACCTAAATTAACCGGTTCGGTTTCTAGGGAGGAGTTAGGATCATCTCACCTTTTCTTCTTGACAAAGCGATCATGCCTATCAAACAACCTGCTCCAGGGAAACCAAACCTTTCGGATTTTATTTCCTTTGAGCTGACATATGCCATCACTTCCTTTTGAATCACCCTCTTGATCAGTAACAGACTCATGGCACGTGGAAGTAGATCCTTCAAAATGAAGCTCATTGAAATTTTCTACCTTTTCTAGGAAGGCAATGAGTTGATTGTCATCGTTGAATACTTTCCAGTGCTGAGAATTGTCCGGCATGCGTGGGTGAAAAACCACCTCAATGGTATATATGTCCATTTTCAAACCTGGGTGAGGGAGCATGAGGGATGTTGAGATGGCCAATGAGTCGGCCATGTCATTCTGAGCTCTTGGGATAGCTTCTATTGAAAAAGTGTCAAACTCCTCGATGCTATCCCATACCATGTTGCGGTAATGCCTGAGCCTTTCATTCTTTACTTGGTATATCCTTTTAACTTGATTTACGACCAGCTCTGCATCGCCCTGTACCTTCAGATTCTTGATTCCTCTTTCCTTTGCGGCTTGCATGCCAAGTAGCAAGGATTCATACTCAACAGTATTATTCGTGTTGAAAAATTGTAACTTAAAAGAGAGAGGAATAATCTCCTCTTCGGAGATATTAAGCACGGCTCAGGCCCGCACCCACTAGTTACACAACATCACTGCCAAACAGTAAAGTCCAGATCTCGTTAAGATCTTCTTCTTGACGAGGACATCCCTCTTGTCAGACTCGGTAGATAAGAAATAGTTTCCCATCCCTGATGATTCGAAGATAATTTGGGCTTTGGGATCATCGGAGTTAGTTACCAAGTACTTCTTCTGAGATTCTGGCTCCAATGTTTGCATTATACCTTTGACGGGAATTCTAGCCTTAGACCAATCCATATGAATCTCCCCACCAACTTCACTGCAAAAGCTCCTTCCTAGTAGAATTCCATATGCTGCCAGAATATCGGCAACAAGGACGGTCATCTTTACTCTTTTCTCTAGAAACGCTACAAATGCAAACTACGCGTCTTTGATTTGACCAATCAATGAAACTGCTTGGTTTCCAAGGAGTAACATCTGCCACAAGGCTTGGTAAGGGTGAGGCCCAGAGCATAGGCAACTTTTACCGGCATGACATTATCGGAAGCCCCAATCAATTATGCGATTACTTAGTTTATGGCCATTGATCGGGAGGAGAGATATAAAGGTTCTATCTTGCACGATCACGCAGATGTCAAGGCAAAATTTATGTGAGATGCATGAGGAGTAGAAAGGATTCCTTTTGGGGAAACCTGAGTAGTTGTGACAGCTTGGCGTTGGATATATTCGGTCAACCTTGCAAGTTGTTCGGGGTTTGACTGAAGATACTCGGCTTCAGACATTTGGATCTTGGTCTTTTTAGCATGATCAATTATGTCAAATGCGGCCAAGGGTTGTGCAGTGAAGGAATGAGTCCTTCATTTCGCAATGGTAGGGTAAGATTGCTGGTCTTGATAGGAATATGAGAGGGCTGATTCGGAGGGGAGATAGGAGAAAAATATTTCTTTGAAAAAGACTTAGTAACAGGCTGAGCAGGAAGGGGATTACCTCTTTTTACAATGATTGGAGGCGTGTGTGACACAGTCTTCTCTTTTTGCGTATTGGCAGCCACTTCTGCTTCTTTTCCTTGTGAGCGGGTGAAAACAACATATGACTGTCTGCACTTGCATATCCTTGGGTACCCTCCTCTTCGATTATTCCTCATCAAATTCCATATACCCGATAGTAGAGTCACCAGTCGGTTCACCGACCTCTTGATCATCTTCACCTGGTGATGAAGGTTCTTCATAATTTTGCTCCTCCTCTTCGATTTCAGCTAAAGCATTGACCGAAGGGGCCTCAAGCGCCAACCATGGAGCGGTTGCAGGAAAACGCGGCCTTTGTGGGATGTTGTTGGAAGTGAAGCCTCTTCGTGGAATATCCCGGTATGAGGAGCTGGGGGAAGCTTGGGCTAACTACTTTTTTAATGCGAGCAAGTCATTCGCCATCTTTTGGAATGCCGGATCAGATGAAGGAGTGGGAGGAGTCGAAGCTTTAGGCTTGGATGCTTCTCTTTTTAATTCGCCAGATATTAGCAAGTTATCTTCAATTCGTATGGCAGCAGCTTGGGCGAGAACCAAAGTAGCGACTTGTTCTTGTAAGAGTAAGAAACTTACTTTTGAGCTCATGGCGTTGACGAAGAAACACTTCTGATTTTCCGGTGTGGGTAGCATGGCAGGTGGAACCCGGTTGATTAATGCATTGAACCTGGCGATAAAATCATGCATGGTTTCATTGACCTCCTTCTTTAGGTGAGTGATCTTTGACAGCAACGTGAACGCGTCTTTGGAAGGCTTATACCTGTCTTCAAATGCAGCCCACAAGGTGGCCCAACTGGTAATAGATCCATCCGGCAAATGCTGAAACCATTCCGCGGTAGATCCTTGCAAGGTGTCCAGGAAAAGGCGAACCGACACATCTTCATGGGTCACATCGAGGATACATCATGACATGATGATCTTGCAGATATATGTGAATCGGTGCTTTGGTTCCCGCTCCCATCAAATTTGGGAAAATAATTTCGATTTCCATGGGGGAGCGCATGAACAGGATGTGGTAGAGCGAAAAGGGCCCATAAACATTTCCCCATGGTAATCGCCATTTGAATAGGCTGAAAGAGAACGATGCTGGGAGGATGGTCCCACTGAGCAACAAAGCACTGCAAAGTGATGTGGATGTACCTTGTGAGAGATGTTTCCTCTGCGGAGGTGAGACACTCCTGGATGACCGGTTAGCTGAACTTAGCGATGAGAAGTGTGTCGGTGTTACACTGAAGTTGTGCTTTTGAAGCAGATCGAAAATAGGATCAACTTCTCCATGAGCTCTCTGCTATGAGTGAATGGTTCACCCACTAGTGTACCTTCCAGATCTGCAATATTTCGGAGCAGATCCAAAATTAAACTTTTTTTTTGGTTGCACTTGCTGATTTTTTGAATTTTCTGGCAAAAATCAGCAGTATGCTTTTTTCAAATATTTAATTTTATCCTTCTTTTGAAAACCGATTGCGGTTTTTATGGAAAATATTAACGAGGATAAAATGATGGTCAACTTAGTAAGCTGATTTTTAGATCTTAGAGTTGACTTTTGGCAAGGGTTTTGAAATTTTGCAAAACAACCAAAAACTCAGATCTACGGAAATATATGTACTTTTGTAAAAACTCAGCGAACTAAAGATCTCTATCTAGCCCAGATCTATGGATCTCAGAAGAAAATTTTCAATTTGGAGTATTTTTGCAAAAAAATTGGATTTTTAAGCAAAAAGTTCAAATTTGCAAACAGGTAGTGATTTTTCTGATTTTTACTGATTTTCTAACATACCACTATCATAGATCTGTTCGATCCCAGGTAGAGTCACCAAAAATGTTGGTGTGAAAATATGTCGTGAGAGTAGATCTCGTGGATAGATGAGCCAACAACGCAGTGCGGTGGCATAGCCCCTCTTTGAGTCAAAGAAAGCTTAAACCGGTTTATTGCTATTCTACCAAAGAGGAATCATGCAAGTCTCACAATATTCTGCCTTCGGGGGTTGGGATCTCATCCCAGTAGGAGTATTTCCAACTGTAAAAGAAGGGAAAGGAACGAGGTGGGGAGATGGAAAAGATCTGAAGGGAGAAAAGAAATGAATTCCAAAGTAGAAAGGTCAGAGGATCTATGTTTTGGGCTGGTAGTAAACAGAGCCGAACTTACTCACATAGACGAACAAAGCAATACTGATGAATAAATGACAATAAAACAGGAGTAGATTCAACAGAACAAACATACAGATCTAACATAAGAAAGCTCTGATGTATAACACAGGTATTCAGCACAAAGTCTAAATATTGTATTAATATTTCCTTCTGTTACAAAAAGCTCAAAGTCTTTTCTTCTTACTCCTATTTTTCATCTGAAAAGTATCCACCCTTGAATACAACAAGTATTCAAGTATTTATAGAAGAAGAGAAGAAAAGAAGGAAAAACAAACCAACCACTTAATTACAAAATATCTTACAAAATATCTCAAAGTCATTTGTTGACTTTTGACAACTTAGTGGATGACATCATCTTTTCGCGCAAGCGCGCACATGAAAGGTTTGCGCATGACATTTTGTTCAGTATGTGGATGCGCATGTGCCGTTTAACATAATTTACTTAAGCGCAAAGTAAGGCTGGTGTTGCATGGGTGCAAGGTGCACCAATGGCGCAAGTTTTTACAATGTTACATAGAACTCGGTGTGCCAAGAGGGCGCAGGTTATTGGGTGTTACAAGCGAAAGTGCACCTCGAGGGTGCAACTGCTTTTTATGTAAAGAAGCATGGCAAATTTTCCAAGAGGAAAGTGCGTCGCATGAACTTTTAAGTCTTGTTTCTTTCTCTGGAGGGGTTGCATGTGTTCTAAGCCTCTTCTGCAGGGTTTTTTGGATAGTGAAGAGGGCATACTAAGGAGATCCAAGTGATTTTTTCTGAGGAAAAGTCCTCCTTACGAGTGGATCTGGAAAGAGGAGGAAGAGTATGGGAGAAGGACAACAAGAACAGCAAAGGAGGGGCTCCACGAATCCATGCATCCTACTACGCAAACAAACAACCAACAGTAAAAACACAAGAGGAATAAAGACCACCTACCTGGAATATATATAACGTGAGGGGTGAAGCGAGGTCCACGAACGAGATACGAGGACAACAAAGGCGTCTTGACAGTGCAGAGAGAATAAAATCTATCATGTGTGTATGATCGGTGAAAGTGATAGATCGGATGCGCCTATATATAGGCAAAGGTGCAATAAATGCGCCAACCATTTTTTTGAAGAGGTGCATCAAAATGCCTGCCGACACTTCAAACCGTGTGCCCTTTGGCACACCAAAAATACTATCAACAATGAAATATTTGTGCCTTTGGCGCACCAAAACACGACGCAACAAAAATGTTGTTGACACGAAGGTGCATGCTCCTTGGCGCACACAAGAAAGGTGCATCATGGGGAGGCGCATCAAAACACCTGTCAACATGGCAAACAGTGAGCCAAAGGAAATGAAGGGGGTGCATACTTACTCGTGGTTACATAGACAATTGGTGCGCCTAACCAAAAAGACCAAAATGGCTAAGTTCGAAAAATTGGATTTCTCGGAAAGGAATTTTGCACCATTCTCGAACGCAAGGGTCCCCTGACAAGGACCGTAGACAAAATTGGATTGGGTTACTCGTGAAATTTCGCTTGTCAATTTTATGGGATAACAAGTCTCATGAGCCACTGGACTGATATTCAACAATATATCATAGAGTTGTTTGGTGTCCCAATGATACCATGGTGTGGGATGACCATTAGGCTATCACGGTGCATTGATGACTTAGAGCTAGACCGAGTAGTGGTCTATATGATGGCCTTTGTCAGTGGAGTCTTACTCCCTGACAAGACTGGTGCTTCATTTCGCTCAGCCTCCTTGGAGTGATACGCAGTTTGGTAGAGGGAGAGACCTACTGCTGGGGTCAGTGCATTTTAGCACATCTATACTGGGACCTTCATTTGATTACCTACTACCATTAGAAGATGGTAGGACTAGCCTCGCTTGCTTCAGATTTGGGCGTGGGACCATATTGCCATTGGTCGCCCTTAGGTGTTTTGAGAGTTTGGGCTCCCAAGGAGCCTTCTACGATGGGTTGGGTCCCAACAGGGGATGATGTGCGGCCATATATGGGGGATGCATATCACTATCACCATGAGCTTGATGAGTTACAATAGGCTTCCATGGTTTGGAGGCCTTACTGTACATTTCCAAAGGGCTCCGATGATTCTTTAGAGCTCAAGCTACCCATAGTGGAGCATTTTATATTAGGCAGCCATAGCTATATGTGGGAGTTATATAGGGTGAATCAAAGTGCGAGAGAAGTTTGGCAGCACTCAGTATGTTCATGGGCCGATAGGTAGGGTATGCTCGTAGGGCCCAAGAGTATGTTGATATGGGTCCATAGATTGCCCGTGATAGAGCACTGGCTAGTTTCGATAGGTGGTACCTGTTATGTGGGTGCCACTGAGACAGATTAGAGATCTAGGTACTACACCTGAGTATGTGCCATGGTACCATGGTGTGCTTCCATATCGTTTGACTATTTCTAGGGTGGCGTATAATGCCAGTGTGAGAGCTCCTCTAGTGGGGCCTCCTCATGGTGGAAAGGATGGAGCCATTGGTGGTGATGATAGTGATGACAATGATGACAGTGGTCCCGACTCACACTAGTATGTCAGTGGCGTAGAACAACATCCCACATTACGGTAGACATAGGGACAGGGGCCTCGTGTCTAGCCGAGATAGGTGTTCAGGGAAGCTGACATAGAGTTACCCCCAGTAGGCATTCTAGTGGGGATATACACCCCTTTTAGCATGTATTTCTAGAGCAAGGCCCGCCACCTCATGCTCTAGGGGGTGGTGGTGATGGTGGACAGCTGGCTGCCCTTCCCGTAGAGTAGTTACAGGTGGCAATTACCTTTCCGTTATAGGTGTCTAGAGAGAGAGATGCATCCAGGGCATATGTAAATGCCCTCACAATAGAGTGAGATTAGGCACATGCTCAGGTGTAGATTTTGACCTTGGAGAGAGATCGGACTACAACATAGGCCACCTGGGTAATGATAATACCCTATAGCAGAGAGCCGATTAGTGAGATGGTCATACAGGGGGCTAAGATATTAAGCCTTTTACATCAATCTCAAATCTCGGTGCGAGATGGTTATTGCTCGAGTGACCATGCCAAAGCACATTCACAGGATTATATTATATAGAGAGATCAGGCATGAGCCTAGGTGCGGAGTTATTCTTGAGATAGAGATCAAGATGCCGCTACTTCTAGATAAGATCAGGATGATAGTGGCGAGTTTGATAGGTGAGCGAGATTCTGCCTTATAGGCAGCCATCACTTTTGGAGATGCTGATCTGATACGCGATGCCGGAGATCTAGAGGTGAGGCTTTATAGTATAGAACTCGCTTACTTTAGGTTAGTATCGGCAGAGCATAAGTGGTTCCTTTTGAGCAGTCATGATGATCGTGCCACTCGCTTAGATTAGTTTAGTATCCTATCAGTAGAGTGGACGGCTGATAAAGCAACCAACCAGATAGTAGGGTGATACCCTTAGTGCTAGTCCATCACAGCCACCACTCTTCTATCCACCAGGTCATGGACCCGGGAGCCCCGAGGGTGAGAGCTATGGTTGAGCTCTTTACTTCTCCTTTTGTATAGATGTATTGTATATATGCCTCTTATGAAGGCTGATTTTGATGTATAGTTTTATGTACCATTGTTTTGATGACACCTCTTGATGAAGGCTCGATTCTTTTTGATGCATGCCCCTTTTAGATGGCATATTGTATCGATGATGTACACTTTGAGCATTGACTTGGACAGTTATACATGTATCATATGGACATTTTGATGATGATTTTGTCATGTTATACTGTGATTATGCTTTGTATGAGTATTGATTATGATGTATGATTTCTCTTTCCTCTATGTATGTGACATACCTTAGATTTAGAGATGTGTATGTTTCATGCTTTCATATTTTGATATATCTGTAGATAGCACCACATGTTTTTAGATTTATGAGATGTTTTGAGTTCTTATTCTAGCACTTGGGATGATACTAGATGATATTGGTGTGGGGGGATAGATTTGTGATTATGCGCAACCCCTCTTACCCCCATTGATGATACGATATGTGATGATTAGCTTAGCATACATGCATGATGTAATACTTAGCATTTTTGTATATATGATGTAGTAGATGATGTTTTATATGTGATGAATGATAGATGATAGATGTGATAACAAATAACTATGCAAGAGACAAATATACAAGCAAAAGTTAACAAAGCTAAACAATTGTATCTATACAACACAACACAACTTATGATGTAAACACATGATTTGACAAAGCATACTACAAAGATCAAATTGACACTTTAATCTAAGTAAGTAAAATGAACCCTAATAAATGCATACAAGCTACAAATGAATCAAATGCCATACATAATTATTTCAAACAAGATCTAACCCATGCTAAGAAAATAAGTCACAACATCACACGAAAAGGTATTCACAATCAAAACTATACAAACCAACAACTAAAAGCAATTAAATCATTACCTTGTTTTTGCGGGACAACATTGATATATTTTCTAATGTTTTTGGGTTTATCTAAAAAGATAAGTTTTCAAGGCTACTGTTCACATTGTTTTCTAAAACAATGTTGCATGGTTGTCGTAGCTTCGTCCCTAAAAAAGGGAGATTTTTTGAATGTTTAGGTTTTTTGTGTATCCTTTTTTGAGTGTTTTTGCGTTTTTCTAAGGTCATGTTCTGAAAGTAATGTACAAGAACAAAGAAGTGTGGATGCCCCCAGCGTGATGTGGGAATATACAAAAGGTAGAATGCCATGTGTGTATGTATGAGAAGGTGAAAATGTGTAGGTTCCCTCAGCGTTAGATGGGAGTATGCAAAGGCAATGTCCTTCATGCAGATATAAGAGCAAATAAGCCAGATCACGGTGCGGCAAAGGTGGCTTTAATAGGGTTCCTAGACCTAGCAAAGGAAGTCATATCTAGAAAGTGGTGATGATTACCCGTCCTGCTGTAAGAGTAACTTGTGCCCAACGAAATCTTCCTTGAGCACTGAAAACTAGTTTTCACCCAAAGACCTACCCACTATGCCACAATTGTGTGGTTTTCACATGTGGACGACTTACTTTTCTTTACTTGTTTTCTCAATTTTCCATTTTTTTGGCTTTTTTACTTTTTTTTCTATTTTTAGTTCTTATCTCGATATTCTCATCATGCTTAAGCATAGAACCACTTGAGGTGAAAGGAATTCATAGGTTCTGGAAGCTCTTCACCATCTGAATATGCAAGTTTATAAGCTCCTAATCCATGCTTTGAAATTACCACATAAGGACCTAAATGAGTTAGCCTTAAACTTACATTTCTTTTCTCTAGCTTTGACAATTTTCTTCTAGTTTTCTTATAGAACTAGATCTCCTACATCAAATTCCCGATGAATGATGCATTTGTTATATCCCTGACACTACGTGCGATAGACTTTCAGGTGATTGAGTGCTCTAATATGATTTTCATCTAATAGTTCTAACTCGCCAGTCGAGCAACTCTGTAGTCCTCGTCTTTATCAAGATAGTCTCTGAGAGATATTCTTAGGGAAGGAAGCTCCACTTCCAGAGGTATGATGGCTTCAGTGCCATAGATGAGTGAATATGGGGTCACACCAGTAGGAGTGTAGATGGAAGTTCGATAGGCCTAGAGGGTGGGATGTATCTGTAAGTGCCAATTACGGCTGGTTTTACTAACCATTTTCTCCATAATCCGTACAAGGGTTTTATTAGTAGCTTCTACCTGTCCATTACCTTGGGGGTAATAGGGGGTAGACCACTTGAGTTGGATATGGAAGCGTTGACACAAGGTTTTAACCATTTTGTTTTTGAAGGATTTACCATTATCAGTGACAATGGCTGAAGGGATCTGTAATGGCAAGATGAGATGGTTCATGATGAATTTTGAAATTTGCACACCGGTGACATAAGTAAGAGGGATAGCCTCTACCCATTTGGTAAAATATTCGGTGGAAGTGATGATGTGAGTATGACCATCCGAAGAAGAAGGATGGAGCTTCCTATAATATCCGGTCCCATTTAGAGAATGTCCAGGTGTTGCATAGTCATGCAAGGTCCAGTGGCGACACATGTATTAAGTTTCCATATTTATGGCATAGTTCACACATCTTTACAAAGTTATAGCAATCTAATTCTATGGTAGGCCAATAATATCCTACTCTCAATAGCTTCTTAGCTAAGACCATGTTGCTAGTGTACGCTCAACAAATACCACCATGTACTTCCTTAAAGACATGGATATAATCAGAAACATCCAAACAATGAAGTAGATTCCCATCGTAGCCATGACGATAAAGGGTTCCTCCTAGGAGGGTATAATGGGCTATGTGGTGGATAAGGGATTTCTTTTCAGAATGAGTAATGTCTAGTGGAAAAGTGCCATCTTGTAGGTATCAAAGATTGGATCATACCAAGGGGATAAGGGACCAACAACTTCACATGCCAAACACGACTCTGGCATATCATATGCTGGCACTTGTAAATGCTCTACAAAGAAAGGCATCTTACTTTCCTAAGGGGGAATGCATAATAGAGACCCAATAGTAGCCATAACATCCAAGATCTATTGTGCGACCTTGGTTTTTGCTCAAATATGATCTGTGTAAAGTATTCCTTCAGGGTTTCAACCATCTTTTTATATGGAATAAGCTTCTCATCTTTAACTTTGTACTCATCATTAACTTGTTTAATGATAAGTTGAGAGTCTCCAATGACTCGTAGTTGTCGAGATGTTCCAAGTAATAGCCAACTTGAGGCCAGCGATGAGTGCCTCGTACTTTGTAATATTGTTGGTGCATGGAAATCCCAACCGGAATGCTCTTGGTATGACATCGCATGTGGGAGTGATGAGCACTACGCCTACTCTAGATCCATGGAAGGTGAAAGATCCATCAAAATGGATCTTCCATTCTACAGACTCTTCAATATACATCATAGATACATCTGGAAAATCTAGGCACAAAGGTTCCATCTTTGGAAGAGGAGCTTCCTGCTTTAATTGATCAACTAATACCTATCCTTTTCAAGACTTTTTATTCACACACTTGATATCAAATTCACTCGGAAGAATGATCCAATTAGCCATTCAAATCTATGAGGGTAGGTTTGGATAAAAGGTACTTGAGAAGGTCAAATTTGGATATAAGTTTGGTTTTATTGTTCAAGAGATAATGGCAAAGCTTTTGGAAGGTGAAGATAACTGCCAAGCAGACCTTTTCTATTTGGGGGTAATTCAACTCGTACACAATCAAGGTGTGAATGAGATAGTAAATTTCTCTCTCTTTATGGTCTAAGTCGTATTGGGCAAGCAATGCACCAATAGAAAACTAGGTAGTAGAAATGTACAAGAGGAGAGGTTCACTTGGGGTAGGCGGCATGAGTACAGGTGGTGACCAAGTACTATTTTAGTAGTGCGAAGGCTTTCTGATATTAAAGTCCCCAATTGAATGTGATATATTTCTTGAGAAAATGGGTAAAGGGGTGGCACTTATATGTAAGTTGTGAAATAAAGTGATGGATTGCCTGAATTTTCCCTTGTAGACTCCTTAGTTGTTTAAGAGTGGTAGGTGGTGGAATTTCTATGATAGCCATAACCTTCATAGGGTCCACTTCAATCCCTCTTTGTGAAACAATGAACCCTAGGAGATTTCCTGATAAAACACCAAAGACACATTTCTTAGGGTTCAAGCGAACCTTATAGTCTCATAGATGCTGAAAAATACGCCTCAGTACTTTAGGGTGCTCTCTTCTACTCTTGGATTTCGCTAGGATGTCATCAACATAATCTTCCATGATGTCATTTATCATATCATGGAAGATAACAGTCATGGCCCGATAAGTAGCCCCAACGTTCTTGAGCCTAAAAGGCATGACTTTGTAGCAAAATGTCCCCCAAGGGGTGATGAAGGCTATTTTATGTTGATCTTCTTTTGCAATCTGTATCTAGTTATAACCTGAAAATCCATCCATTAAGGACAAAATTTCATAACCAGCAGTGGAATCAACTATCATGTCAATGTTAGGTAGGGGAAAGTCATCCTTAGGACATGCCTTATTAATGTCATGGAAATCAGTGTAGATTCTTATGCCAACAAGATTTTTCTATACTAGGACTATGTTAGAGATCCATTCTGAATAGTCAATGGGTTTAATAAAATCAGCAGCTAATAGCTTTTCCAATTCTTCTTTGACAAGGAGTGCCACCTTAGGATGCATCTTTCTCAATTTTTTCTTGATGGGTTTGGCATTCGGGTGCACAATGAGGTTGTGCACAACTAGCTTTGGGTCCAAACTAGGAATATCTACATATGTCCATGCAAATATGTCCACGTATTCTCTTAAGAGCTCTACAAAGATCTTTTGTTCTTGAGCTGAGAGTGAAGCCCCCAACTTTATCATTCTAGGCTGCTCCTGAGCCAATGTTGATGTTGATTGTTTCCTCAACAAGCATCTTAGAAGCATCTTCCATCCATGTAGGATCAGGGGGAAGAGTAAGATCGACCTCATGTGGTAGCTCATTATCATCTTTAAATGGATAAATCACTTCATCTTTAGACTCTTCATTCTATTTATCTATGAGTTTTTCAAAGAGTTTGTCACTATGAGATTTCGGTCTATCCTTTTTGCCAGGTTTCTTAGAAGTGGTTGTACTCTTATTTACTATCTTCTTATTCAAACATCCACACATCTCTTCTTCTTCCCGAAGTATGCACAGTGTCTAGTTGAATTGTAAATCCTTTCTTGTGGTCCCTAGCTGGAATAGAATCCCTGAGTCCCATGAATTCCACAAATGCCTAATCATTTTCAAATAATTCTAGGGGTACGTGAAATTATTGATCCTAATCTATAAGTTCAGGATATAAAAGGGCTAATTGATAATTATTTAAGGGGATGGATTCGGATATGGTCAGGACCGTTAAATCTGGGAATAGGTTAGTGGAAGCAAGGTCATCGTAGAGGCTATATTGGGAATCTACGTCGCTATCAAAATGAGATGAAACTTCCTCACGTTCAGAAGAGGTGGCGTCATTCTCAGAGGGTAGAGCGTTATGAGGCTTTATCCCAAGGCCATGTTTATCAGACTTAAAACGAGGGATGGGAATAGGCTCAAACCGGCCTTGTGCATTAATGCCACATCCAAACCCACTATAGCCCATAACAAACATCATGCGGTGACCTTTGATGTACTAGGGTGCTTGATGACATGAAGCCATGGTGCCTTTAGGCACTCTGCTGGTAGGATCTTCTAACATTTTCTCCTCAAATAGGAGACCACTATGGAAACACTTTTCCAATGGTTTAGGTCACTTGCTCATGAGTGATCTTACCCCTTATTCTAGGAGATACTGATAAATCTGATATTAACAAATCCTATTTAAGAGCGAATGTCTCACCTGGGCCATATTTTTCCAATGTTTCCTCCCATGAAGAGAATGGGTTGACCAATGAAGGAAAGTCTTGATTGTAAGGCATGAGGGACTCGAACTATCTGTTTCTTCATAGCTTATGTTTGTAGGGAGAAAACAACATCTACCGAAGGACACTCATAAGCCACATGAGAAAAACTATGCAATGCCCTACAATGTGTGAATGGTTCTGGGTCACCTAATGGTAACCACTTGACCTTCATGACATAACTTGATGCACTAATGAAAATTCGATGGAATAGCCTACATGGCATGGATCCATGGGTGCCCAGAGCATGTTGTATGGAAGGTCCAAGTCAAGGACATGGAATGTCATGTCATGACAAGTTGGGCCTACTTCCATGGGAACTACTATAGTACCCACTGATTCTCGGTCTTCATTTTCATAATTCGTGATTGTGATCATCTTAGCTCCTAAATCTTGTTCTAAATGGCCTAGCTGCTTAACCAACTTCAAAGTGCAAATGTTTAGACTAGATCCACCATCCACAAGTACCCTCTTGATTTTGCGATGGGTAACCACCACTTTGAGATATAAGGGTAAGTTATGTTCGGGTTGTTACGTGAGATTGCAGTGCTTGATCAAAATTAATATGATCATTGGAGTCTAGGCGCGCAATCATGGCTTGAAGGTTTGTGGGGTCTACATTTGTCAAAACCCCTAAATTTTGCAATGTTTTGTATAGTATGTTCTTATGGGCATTAGATATTTTGAGGAGATCAAGAATAGATATCCTAGCAGGTGTTTTCTCTAACTGATCTATTAAATTATATTGACCTTCCTGAGGGATAGGCATGGGATCTGGTATGACTAAGCGGGCATGTCTCGTCCCTACTGCGCAATTTTTTTCTAAAATCTAGATGGTGTTGATCTGTTCATTAGATGAGCTAATACATCCTATGAGAGAATCAAAAGGACTATCATTTGTAGGGTAAACATAAGTGATAGTTCTATAGTCGTTGGAGGTTTGCCCATGATCTGGTTTCCTTTTCTTTTTATCTACATGATTAGGAAAAGGTTCCTTGTAGATACCCATTTTCTCATTTGGACCTTTTCCAGATTCAGGGGGAGAATCCACAACGATCTTTCCTTCCTCAATGAGGTCTTGTATGTAATGGTGCAGTCTCAAACACCTATCTATCTTGTGTCCTTTAACACGGTGGAAGTCACAATATTCATGGTCTTTGAACCAACTAGGTTTTGGAGCATCCTCTGGGTATGGTACCATCGTAGTTGGATATTCCACCATTTTTGCATCATCTAATTGTTTTAGGATGGTAGACAAGGACTCTGTTAAGGATGTAAATGTACGTTTAGTAGGTGCTTTAGGATGAGGTCCTTGTGAAAGCTTTAAAAGTGGGTCTATCTATACGGCTTGGACTCTCTTAGAGTCTCGTAATGCCATCACCAACAACATGCTTGTTCTTATTGAAGAATTTAGGTTTTTCTATGGATTTGGCTTCATGTTTTTTTAACGACAAACTTAAGCGTTCCCTTTGCAATGAGGGATTTCTCAATTTGACCACCTTTCTCTATGACCTCTTCAAAGTTTGAGCCATAGTGCATCTGTAAATGAAAGGCTATTTCTGGGTTTAAGTTAGGAACAAATATGCTTAATATATGTTTTTCCAAAGTAATGCACAAGCAAAATGACTGCGCTAACCCACGCTATCATTGTAAAAATCTTGCAAAATGTTCCATTGGATTTTTTTGTATTGCATAAATCGTTTGTCGTGATGTTGCTTTCCATATTATAGAGTAATTCTATACAAATTTTGCCTCTAATGTGGGCCACATTGTAATGGAGCCCTTAGGTATGCTATAGAACCATTCCCGATCCCATGGCTCCTAGGTCATGCGAGGAAAAGTCGTATTAAGAAAGTATCGCTATATGTGACCTCTTGAAAGCCATGTAAAAGTCTTTTATATGATCACGAGGATCACTTTTGCACTTATACTTATCAAAATTGGGAATGGTAAAAAGTGTTTTGGGAAAGGCTGTTGTAACATGTCCTTATCAAAGGGGTAAGGGCATGGTTCTTCATACGAATATTTCCTATTTTGACCTACATTTCCCTCTTGTAATGTAGTAAGCATATTTTTCATTGATTGTAACTCTTTCTGAATGAGTTGCTCTTTAGTAGGCGACATTGGTCTTTGTACCTGAGTCACTTTAAAGGTATGGTCCATGTGTGGATCAAAGTGAAACTCGCTAAGTTTATTTTTGTCTTTGTCTTTGTATATGTTTCTTCTTGAAGAGCCTAATTTTCTAGCTTCTGGCTCAACTTCAAGATCTGTTTTTGAAGGATCTCCTCTTCAACCAGGGGGTCCTCTTCTTCATCAAATTTGAGAGGAGGGGAAGCTTTATGCTCAATTTTCACTTTACGTGAAGCTTTATAGTGAGGTCTTTGTGATGGGTCCCCTTCAACGGTGGCCTTATGTTTCCTAGAAGTGGAAGCATATCCCACATCAAAAGGATTATCTATGTCTAAGAGGAATCTTCACTCTCCTAGTTTAGGGTTAATGACCTTTGTTTCTTCTTCGCGCTCTTGTGGAAGTTTAGCTCCTAATTCTAAGACTCTTGTGAGTACTTGATCTTTATTATAATATAGGAGTTCATCAAATCTACCTAGGTCTAACCTTTGTTGTTCTCTAGAAGAGTCTGACTCTTCTCCACTATGATCAATTAATGGCTCCACATCCTTGACTTGAGAAAAGAGAGGTGCCAAATTGTTGCTACTAAATGGGAAGGTTTCGAAAGGGTTTTCTCCTATGTCATGCTCGTTTGATTTGGTTTCCATCTTTGCGATTTTAGGCATTACTAGCTGACGTTTGTATGCAGCTAGTGTGACCCCTAAGTGTATGGTTTTGTAAGCCATTCAAGGTGATGTTTGAACTATACCACAGTGTATCCTAGATGCAGTGTTATGTAGTCATTTTTTTATCAAGGAACACTCATATGCACACCTAAATGTAATGATCACTCAATTTTGTTGTTACCAAGCCTATGCCCTAAAACAGATAGTGACAATATCGTATCAATATGTAGGTCAAGTTAGAATTCTAACAAGGCCTAAGTATTGATGTGGTGTTGATGCAGTCCCTCGACGAGGTATACTAAAACTAGTTTGAATGCCGATGAAAGCCAAACCTTTTGAAAAATGGAATTCATGAACTAGATATAGTGTAACAATGTCATCGTGATACATTAACCGAGCAAGCAAGGTGTTAGTATCATGACAACCTTATCACGATATATATAAGGTGTTATCGACACTTTTCAAAAGAATCGAATGACATCAAAATCAAAACCAAGTGATAAGTATAACAAGGATTTTTTAATTGTGTGAGTATCGTAACCATGCAATAAAGGGACTTATACCATTTTCTCATAAAAAATGAGAACATGACGTAAGTACCAATATTGTGTGTCTAGAATGCGAACAAAACTATCAACTCAAGAAGAGACGAATGATGAACCGAACTTGTAGTGGTGAAGATGATATTGAAATCAAGATTGAAGGACTTTTATCAAAGATACGAAAAACGTACTTGCGCACTTTAGATGTTTAACAACCCATCCGCAAACATGGATGGGCATAAATGGACAAAAAGTGGCAAGCACTATCTCTAATAAAAATGCGCAAGGTATGCACCTTTCTCACCCCAAAAATTGGCGGTGAGAATGAAAGGGTATAGATCAAAAGATGAAAACAAACTAAGCGCCACTTGGGCAGAGTTTTGCCTCATCTAAAGACGAGAATAAAACTAAGCTAAAGTGGGATGTAGTTTAATTTTGTGATGAAAGACACTTAGATCAAACTTACAAGGATTCTTTTCCTTGTTTGAAAAACAAGGTTCGAATCCAAATGAGTTGTCACTTCATGATGGCTTGACACAATAATGGACTAGCAAAGTGGGCTCCAAGATAGAATGGCCTCCTTAATAAGTTCTCTCAACTAGGTGTCACAAGCCATCTAAGAGTGGAAAAATTTACCCAAATAGTCACCCTGACTATCTTGGGAGTATCTCGGCTTTTCCCCCTTCAAGTACAGTGGGCAATAAATGCATCCATCGTGTACTCTTACCAGGGTCACGATACAAACAACTTGTGACTCTAACTCACAAGGTGTACTAGTCAAGTGGGTAAGTGGAGTGCTTCCTATTTCATCCACGAGGTTACTCAATGGTGGATTACTTTAGGGTTCCTAGAACCACCCCCATTTTTTTAGCTTAAGGCGTTATGCCAAAGGGGTTATGTTCCAATTAAGTGGATAGGGACATACCCTTTTCTGAAACCTGCAATATAGTGTGATGAAAGTGGTGTGTTTTTTATCTTGCTTAACTTAATGTGGTTTTAAGTAGCACACCATTTGGAAACCTGCATAAAACACGTGTATTAGAAGTTTTGTGTTTTGTTTTTGATGCCTTTCTTCTACAAGTGTTGGGTCCTGTAGACAACAAGTTTTAGTAATTTTCTAGTTTTACAGATTGATGTCAAGAAAGAGAACTTTACACCTTGCTTTTGATTCCTAAGATCACCAATAGGCGCGAAGGAAGAGCATATGCAATGTGAAAAATCCTACTAAATCACATGAAATTTTACTTTATCCTTTATAAAACAAGTTTTTTTAACATTCGATACAAGTTTTTTATAAGTTTTTGATCTCCAAGATCACTTTTGAAGGCGTGAGGAGAGAGCATACACACTTTTACAAACCTAGTTTAAGCTAAGAACCAAAAACACTTAACTATGCAAACTGAAATACCAAAGAAAACTTTGTATTTAATTTGTTAGTCCTAGAAACCTGCAACAAAGATCAAGAAAAAGATTTTGGCAGACTGTAGAAAAATTTCCAATTTTAACACAGATGCCTATACACCCAAACCTACACCAAAGCTCCCAACCAATGCGTAAGCCTCTAACTCAATAGATACGCCAAGAAACAAAATTAATAAAATCCACAGTATACCCAAAGAAAAAGACGCATCCAGAAAGACAAAGATGCTTGCAACTCAATGTGGATGCCTAGGGTTTAACAGAGATGCTCCCAAGAATAACACAGATAGTAAATTTTCTTACATAGTTGGGTTATTTACATAGAAGCAACCAAAGAGACGGAGACACCGAACCGCACGACGAAGACGTGTGTGCCCCAAAGAGAGAGAAAACCTTTCAATGATAAGTACATCTAGACATGTGCACACATATTCCAACGGGAATGCTAGGGTTTCAATGTGGACGTGCCCCTTTACAACACCTACACGTACCTTGATAAAAAACTACAAAACTCGTTGATTCCAAAAAAATTAAGAGCAAATAGGTTAGTTGTTAGTCAAAGTATCCTATTTCTAGTTCAAACCCACAAAACATATGCAAATAAGTGTGATTTAGCTAGTGTTAGAAATAGAAATGAGAAAATAACAAGTTGTTTTAACTAAAAAAACTTGTAAATGAACTTTGAAGAACTCAAAAGACCTCCATTAATGGAGGATGGACATAAGTGTCCCACCGGCGTGCCAAATGTGTTCAATAAAAGTTACAAAAGCCATAGATATGGGGTAAGAATCTCTAAAGAAACCCCAAAGGCTTTGAACAAGCTAATCAATGGAACATCAGATAAGAAATGAGAAAGGGTTTCTACTTTACATACATTAATTTGAAGTAAATACACAAACTAAGAAAATGAAGCTAACCTCTATTCTTTGAAATCTTGAAATAATGAACCTAAGAGGATCTAAGCAATCAGTTTTGTGCTTAAGAGAAAGATATCTCACCATTAATGGATTCAAGGCCAATGGTTCTTCCCTTTTACTCCATATTTGTGATATAAAATACAAAATCAAATGCTAATAGCTCAATAGAAGAAATACAATCTAAAACCCTAACAATATACTATAGTTTATGCTAGGAAGAGGGAGAATTCTTAGAAATTAGTGAAGGGGTCCAGCCCTATTTATAGTTTTCCATTTGGGAAATGGAAGGATTTTGGTGCATATGGGACTAAAAAGGGATTCAACAAGTAAATTAACAAGTCAAAGTAACATTTGACTAGTTTTAGAGAGAGGTTGATCATGGTTAAGACTAGCTAACCATGTTTAGAGGGTAATTAATCCTATTTAGAGAGAAATTAGGTTTCTGGGAGGGTTCTGAAAGGCTTAATCAATCCAATGAAGTGGATTGATACTCCAGGGAGCTAATAGAGGTGGTAAAGAAGAGAATATTAGCCAAGAAGAGGTTATTATAACCTATTTAATTAGTTTATAAGAGGAAATATGACCAAAAGAGTGTCGTAAGAGGGGAGTTAGATAGATCTAACTGACGAGATGTCGTAAATTTGTGAGGAAGAGAATAATAAGTGCAATATTAGAAATAATAGTGCTTTGATCAAACTACAGGTGTCTACAGACATAACTTTAAGGTTGTTCCATATATATGTCTTCCTCTAGGTACCCATGGAGGAAATCACTATTAACGTCCATCTAGTGGAATTCCCATATATTTTTGACAACAATGGTGAAGGTTAGTCATATGGAAGTCATCTTAACAATGGGAGAAAAGGTTTATGAATAATCAAACCCATCTACCTAGGAGAAACCCTTAGCTATACAATTTGTGCTTTATACTTCTTGACATTATCGTTTGCACCATACTTTATCCGGTAAACCCACTTACACCATATGAATTTTCTTCCTTTCTAAATATGGGTGAGATCTCAAGTATTTTTATTCATAAGCAAGGAGTATTCCTCATCCTTGGTAGAATCCCACTTAGGATTCCCGAAGTCTCCAAAAATACTAAAGGTTGGAAGTGGAGGTGAATAAATATTGGGGTCCAACAAACTTTGAGTGAGTCCTTCTCTCATATGAAGTATCCCTCATCCACTCTCTAGTGCTCTATAAAGTTTTACTTTCCCAATAAGGACCAAGAGGAGATTTAGGATCAAAATCAGTAGATTCTTCACTCAAGTGAGGTGGGAAATAGTTATTATCTCCACTAATGTTAGAATTTAAAGATTCTTAAGTATGAGGTTAGGGAGGAGCAGGAGAATCATATAGAGGAGGAGGTCCAACATAATCATTACTATAAGTATCAAAATCATAATAATAAAATGGAAAAAGGACCTCAAAGAGACGGAGAAGTGGAAGTCAAAGATGACTCATCAAACTTCACACTTCTCTCAATATAAATATGATGAGTAGTAGGGTTTAAAAATATATATCCCTTCATGCCATCAGATACCCTACAAAAATACAATGTCAAGATCCGTGGTTCCAAATCCTTGTGTCTCTTTTTGGAATTCATGCCATAGGATTGGATCTAAAGATTTAAAATTTCTTGACATCGGGTTTTCATCTAAACTAGGATTCAAAGGGTTTCATCCCTCTTATGGCCTTGTGTGGAACACATTTCTAAATATAGAAAGTGCAGTTCATGGATTTGGCCTAATAATATGGAGGATGATATTTTGATTGAACCATACAAGTGGCAATATCACCTTTCCACTCACCTTGCAATCGGTGTAAAAAATTGCAAGTGTGGAGACCACAATCATGTTTTGGTGACCGTGATATTTTGAAACCGTGATGAAAGCACAAAACAATGTGAAAACAAGAGAAAGGAAGAGGAAAATAGTCCGGTGTGAGAAAATTTGTCTCACATTACAAGAATAAATTATGTACCGTAAGGTTGTGGTAGACACACTCACTAGCCCACAAGCAATATCGGGAGTTATCACAATGCTAGAAACGACTCAAAAAGAGTCTAAAAGCCTCTTGGCAAGACAAGCTCCCGAAATCATGTCAACTAAGCCCCTAATTAAAAATTATGCCTCTCAATCATTGTGCATCCTTCCTTCGGCCATCTTTACTTCATTCTCACCCTCATCTAGTCTCATAAGAAATTTTTAACAAGATTATTAATTATGTCTCAATGTGTAGACAAGATTGATAGATGAATTCAAGAAATCTCACTAAAAGACAACTTCCCCTAGAGGCGTAAAAAGGCCATTTATGGAAGTTTTCAGGGAAAATATAAACCATTTAAGGGTGATGTCATAAATTATTGAATATTTCTGAAGTAATTTAGGAAATTCTAGGAATAAAATCTCATTTAGAACAACTTATGCAAGACTAGATTTTCTAGGTGTAGGGAGTGAATGTTCCAACGGTGAAAGTTGACTTCTCGAGATTATAGAGTTATAGAAGGATTTAAGAATAAAACAAATATACATAAGAAATATATTATAATCCAATACAAGTTAGAAATATTAACCTTTCTCCAAGGCTCGAGATATCTCTAAGTATAGTTCAAAAATTCATGTTTATCCCCTCGACTTCAAGATGGAATAGGTCCTAAATTTTGAATTGGATGTAGAACACTAGAGGAATACTCCTGGAATGAATTATTCACCTTTGAATAATTTATATAAATGGTCACTTTGCAAGTTCCACTTTATCCATTTATGGAATACTTACGAAACTCAAATTATTGATCTAGGTTTCGAGAACACAGTCGATGGTCTTACATTGGTTGACCCAATCTTGATGATTCTTCATGATATTGGAGATTGAAATTCTGATCTCTATGAGAGACTCCAAATTATCCTCATTGAATGTGAAGGGACCTCCTACCTCAAATTTGGCAAATATTTCAGCTTGAACCAAGAGGAATATTTATTATATTCTGAATTACCTCAGGAAATATTTGATCCTTAGAAAAAATTAATGTTTATATGTTGTATAATATTTCAAGAGTTGTGTGATGATTATTTATTTGTCTCCTAAATCCTGCTAAAACACCTAAAATGTTCCAAAGAATTCAACTTTCACCATTCTATATTTCATCCCTTGCACCTAGATGATTTAATCTAAATAGTATTAAATATTATTTTTAAGTAACTCGTTATAATAAATGATATATTGAGATGAATAAGTACAACAATATGCAAGAAATAATCATTCAAGGATATAAAACCTTAAATAAAATGAGAAATGGATGATGATTTAGTTTATTCTATTTGACTTAAGAGTGATCGTGACTATGTATCTGCTTAGAACAAGATGGAAACAACATTGGAAATGCTTGATGAGGGTTGGGGACCCAAAGAATGTACAACTAAGAAGCACCCATAGAAGGCTTGGAGTGCCCTAGGTGCCAATGACTAATCTCGGTACCTATGTCTACTAAAATGATCAAGTTCGATATTTTCTAGTTCATAAGAACTTCGTTGTTAGTAGCTCTTTTTCAATCTATTTTCATTGTTAGATCACTGATTGCACATGTAACCTAAAAACAAATGACTACATGCACATTCCCACAAACCGCATCAAATATAATAAACATATTCATAATGGGGAGTCGAATAACCTTGAAAATCACTCGAAGATTGAACTTATGACCGAGTGCTGCAATACAATTTAAACTTCATGTAGTTCTCCATGTGTCTCGTGTATTTGTGTCCTATGCCTTAGGTTTCTCTTGTGAAAGTTACACAATGATAGTGGGCTAGATCTAGATTGTCTCAAAGATGTAAAATGTGTATGATATAATAGAATAAAATTCCATCCTAGTAGTGTATGCAAACTAATGCATCCCTTGACCCTTATATGGATGTGTTATATATGTAATTTTTAGTGCTCTTATGCCTTTGTAAAAGATTGTGTGGTGATAGATAATGCTTATAGTGCTTGGCCCTTTATTTGAAAGAAGTAAATAAGTATATATGATTCCCTTGTTTGAATTTTGTAATTGACAACTGAAATCTTGACCCAAAGTATTAAAATGTGACCAAAAAGTGAAAGGGAGCCAAAAGAGTAAGAAGAAGAAAGAGAGGGACATGAACGCTTGGGATCTTATTTCCTAACTAGGCACTAGTTTCGAGGCCATCAAAAGGTAAATCAGTCAAGTGTCGATAGAACTATAAGATGTGTAAAGCCAAAAGGATGCTCAGTCAAGCTCAGAAATAGTAAAGTGCAAGAGATAAAGCAACAAATAAGGACAAAAGTAGTTTTAAACCACCAATTTTCTTGCTTAGGAATAATGTATACATTAGTATGCTTTAGGACCTAGAAATGTACCCAAGTGCATAGATTTTGTGTCTACATTTTCCCACACTTTATGTTGTTGAGTGAATACTCGATAGAATAAAGTAGATAGAAGATGCATACCTTGTAATCTAGAGAGGAGTGTAGAAGATAGATTGCTAAGTGGAAAAGTATCCATGTAAAGCATGAAGTGATTGCAATGTGAAGTGTGACAACTAAAAAAATGATATAGACCTTAAGGGTGAATTGTATACATAGTATCATGTCATTAGAGCTTGTGATATTTGATGTGAGATGATTCTTGTTGCTTGTAAGGATGAACCTAAAAAATAAGAGAAAGAGAGTATTCAAAGTTGTGTATATGAAATATCAAAGTAACGTATGTATAAGTAACTAAATGTGTGCACTAAGTAATAGCTAAGGAAAAAGTGCACTTGATGTATGAGTGAGTATAGGATAGAAAATTATCCTATATATTTTTGGAGATTTTTTTGGATGGGGTTGGGAGTGATCATTTCCCAACCAAAAAAATTTGAGCCACGGATTTGAGCATCTTTCGCCAAGGATGAGGTTTTTGGGTGATATCATGCCAAATGATGTGGTTTTTGGGGCGATCTTACGCCAAGGATGAGTTTTTTTGGGAGATATTATACAAAGAGAAGAGTGATGGGAGAAAGGTTTTTTTCTCTCGTTACATGATGCTTCTCAAATGATAAGTGCCACTACACCTGATTGGAACATCCATATTTATAACCAAATTTGTAACTAAGTAGGAACAAAATTATAACTGAATTGTAGCCAAATTGTAACTAAATTATATCTGAATTGTAGTTGATCAATTAAATTTTGTAACTAAAGGTAAGTTCCTGATACTTTAGATTCATATTTTAACCTACTGAAACTGTATCTTTGAACCGAGAAATTGTCTAATTTTTCCCCAGGACACTAGTGCCCAGGTGGGACACAAGCACCCACCATTCTTGTCTACTTTGGGTTCTAGTGTCTACTCTGTGTTTATGATCCAAGTATAATTCTAGACCACTCTGTAACTATGTTCCTTTGCCAATTATGTATTATGTTATTATGTTTTAGAGTTTTATGTTGTTAGAAGGGTGATTTTTTCACCCAATAGTTTCCCCCTAGTTTAGGGTGCATGTGACGAATGTAGGAGGAGGTGTCCTAAATGAAATGACCTAAAACTGATATACATATCCTATATCGTATACCCGTAGGGGTATGAGATGTATATGGTAGAAATAAAGGCACATGTAAACATGATAGACTAGAAAACAAGTGTTATTATAAAAGAGATGGGATGAAATAAAATACAATGCAAAAAGTAACTATGAAGAAAATATGTACCATGAAAAGTGGGTTGCATACATGGTACATTTCTCACAATTTCACAATACAAATAGGGACGAAGCAACCATAAGTAAACAATGATCAAGCAATATATTGGGCATAGCCTATAAACAATGGAAAATAATAGAAAACAATAAGTAATAGATAACCATGGTTGTATAGTATCATGTAAGGAAAATTCTACACATGAAGCACCCGTTATCCTGTTAGAAAGATAAATAGTATGTAAAGCATGTATAAAGAAGTGAAAAGTAAGTGATAGTGACAAGAAGTAGTAAATATTGTAACAATAAGACTGTGATGTGTAGTAGGAGAGTAGAAAAAGTACATTCCCCGGATCCTCGGTGGGACTGGTAAAGAATAGTGTCGAGCATCATGCATCATGTAATAATTTTAAAGGTCCTTCATTCACCTCAAGATACCACACGAACACGCATGTGTGTATAGTAAAATATAATTACATACTAAGCATCCGATTAGCATAGGAAATAAAGTATGACTAACTAAAAAGGTGGAATAATAGTAGTTAATATAAACTAGGAACAACATTAAATAATAGTAAATGAATGCAGAAATAAATATGGAAATTGACCCGAGAAACTAATCTAATGAAAATGAAAACCTAATTTTCAAAAAAGAGTAAGGAAGTGACTTAGCTTATTCACAAAATGATCTCGAGTTTTGTTATAAATTATACTAAATAATATGGAAGAAGGAATGAGCATGAAGAGATACTAAAAATGATAGATTGGAGATGTTTGGTTGGACTAGAGCACCTAAGAGAGGATCAGGGCACCTTTGAGTGTCCTAGTCCGTATTCTCAGGTGCCCTAATCCATGTACGAGGTTTGGAAACCAAACTTGTAGGGTCATATGATGATGTGAATCCCTCTTTGTTTATCGTATGTGATTTATTGCACTCAGAATGGATGCCACTGAAATTGCCACTGGAAATAAGTGATGAAGGAAAGACTTGCAAAACCCTAACACAAACATCAAACCCTAAAAAATAAAAATGTAAATAAAGGGGTCATATTGTCCTTAGCAGCCATAATGGTGGACTTACTAATTGAGTGTTGCACTACATTGAAAATCCAAATGTAGTATTGAGTGAGTGTGTGTGTGTATGTGTGTGTGTGTGAATCATGCCCTATGTGCTCATATGTCGATTGCACTTTGGAAGTAGTGAGCTATAATTATGTGTATAAAATGTAATAGATAACAAATGGAATAGAATAAACTTCCCTCCTATGCTTGTGTGATGTAGATGAACTAGCCTTGTCCCTTGTGATGGAGCTAGATGGATGCAAATGAGCTCTAGATGCCTTACATGGATGTAAATCTAGGTGGATGTATTTCAGCTCAAAGTATGTGATAAAATAGATAAAGGCAATGGGCGTAGGAGGAATACCAAAGAATAGTCAGAGAAGGTTGCACGCATTTGTAGAATTTCATTAGACAAAATATGAGAGCTTCCTTTCTACTGGGAGCAACTATCTCAGAAACATAACAAAACCACAAGAGAGAGAGTTAAACAATATATGGTAGTGGACTTCTAGCGATTTGCTAGTTCCAGGAAGTTTGATACTTCCTAGATGGATTTCAATCCACTGTTTTTATCAAATTAATGAAAATAAATGTGAGAAATAGAGGTCATATTGTTAACACTTTGATTTAGGTATCTCAAAATGTTATCAACACACTAGATTAAGAAAAGTATCAAGTAAAAACTAATATAACTTTAGGCAAGGTATGGTTCTAGTTGGGAAAGGTTTTGGGTGATTTTGGGTTATTTGGTGAAAGTTATGAGCTTGCTATTATAAACAACGTTGTGAGACAGAGACCGGTATCGGTTAGGTGACCGATGATGGTACTAGAAAATGAATGACATCAATTGGGTGACCAAAGGTCGGTGAGGGGCTATATGGTTAGAATATTAAAAATAGGTGTTTTGGATCTCTTTGTGATTGCATAGAGAGTTGAGGGAGTTTGGGAAGGATGGTATGATTTATATGAAGACTCGAAAAAGTTGATAGAGGTGCTTTAGGATGCATAAAATGGTTTAGTTTGATGGAATAGGTGGTAAACAGGTGAAAGGTGATATTCGAGATAGAGAAGGATCAAATGAAAGACATAAATGAAAGACTTAAGATCAAAATAAAAGCTTAACAAATAAGAATGAATTACTTATCTAGTAACCCGTAAGATCTCAAGGTGGTTGTTGATGTACGAGAATTCATGGGAGATATGGGAATGTGTCCAATTTCATAGCCAAAAATCTAATGTGCTATGTTATGGCTGATCTAAGGTCATGTGGAAGAAGACATTGGATGTTGGTGAAGACCTGATGTTCTCTGGTTCGTCATCAGGTAGCTTGAATGCTTGAGAGTTAGAATGCCAAAGCTTGAGTGAATGAATGAATTGAAGAACCCATGCAAAGAGTTAGAAACTCTTACTTAAGAGTAAACCGACGGTTAGGGAATTGGCACCCCACCGAGGGAAAACTCGACATCGGTTAGGGAGAAGTGGTCAAATTGGCTAAAAATGACCCGATTACTCCCGCATTCGACATGAGTCAAGTTTCATTCCCAGTTAAAACGGGAGTTAACACTAAATATAGTGGGAGAGAGGTTGGAGAGATAATAGGTCATAATGGTTAGGGTTAGAACAAGTCCTAGTTGGTTAGGGAGTGTGGGAACTTGGTCTTAGCCATTTAATGAGGTTGGAATAGTTCTTAGGGTGAGGTGGTTATTGATCTAATTAAAGTAATTAAATTAATAATAGTGTGAGGATGAGGATTAATTTAATTATAGGTGATTAAATTAATACTAATGTGGGAAGGGGGCCATGGCTAGGTATATGTGTCGAATTGATGAATCAAACAAGGTTAAAGGGATTGTGACCCAAATTTGGTGTCTACATTTGCCCTTTTTATCGCATAGTTTGTATTGATAAGCGACACTTAAAAAATAGGAGGTAGGTGTTCCAGGTATGAGTGAAATTTAGGTTGCCCCAAGTATGGGTGGAGGTGATCCCCCTCAAACTAGGAATTGAGGAAGTGATAGGCTGAGTCAGTGGGTGGTTTGATAAAGTGATAAATGATGAAAAATGAGGTATAGGTGGGGTGTAGGTAATGATGATATTGGTGTGGGTAATAGGTGGGGGAATTTGAACACATGCACATGTATAGAATGTGACAAGGTACTAGGCTGAAGAGCTCACAAACTCTACATCGTCAAAGGTCGAAATAGGTTTATCCAAACAAGGTTGATGTGATCTAGGTATCCAAGGTATAGGATATGGTCCTAAAACATAACTAGGCTAGGTGCAGGAATGGGCATTAGGTGTGTTCCAAAGCACCAAAAGTTTTGGGTGGGATAAACGTCATGCCATCAGGAAAAGCAATGTTGGTAGGCTAAACAACACAAGTAGTGTCATCACAAGGTATAGTGAATAAGTGAAGTCAAGGGTACCATGGGTGAGATCAGGTTGGGTTGATACGTAAGAGCACGGAGTAAGGCCATGGGTAAGGTTGTTGTATAGGAAAAAATTTCCCCAAATGAAATGAAGGTTGTAGGTTAGGTAATAAGGTGATAGGGTGAGCCACAAGGGCTTGGGTAAGGGTGGGGTAGTAAGAAAACTGCAATCAATTTTTTTGAAATGTGGCATAGTGGGCTTAAGCGGGGTAACCAATACCATTTTAAGGTAAACCAATATGAGTCAAGACAAACCGACGCCTTGGTCAACTAGGTCTCCCGACTAACATCGGTAAAGAAAATTTTGTAATAAAACACAAAACCCACATTTGGAAAAGTTCATTTGGACTTTTTTGTTTGTGGAAAACAATACAGAGGATGGATTTGGGCTTTTGACATGTGAGAAAATGACAGGGCTATTTTCTAGGATGAGTTAGAGTTTCTTTGAGTGGACCCACGAGATATTTCTGAGTGAGTGGATTGGTTGATAGTTGAGAGAGTGAGTTGAGCTATGGCAGAGGCAGAGAAGGTGTAGGAGGACCTCCAATGCAGAGACCAGACATCCCACTAAGGAGACGACATCAAGTAGAGGTAGGATTCAATCCTCATGTGTGGTTTTGGATTAAAACCAAAGTAGAAAATTGAAAGATTTGGGTTTTATATTTGATTTTTAAATTTGGGAAAAATGATGAAATTGGGTATGGGGAGGGCCAAATGTAGGTTAAATAGGTTGGTAAATGAATGTGGGTGGGATTTAGAGGGTTATGGGTAGGTTTTTAGGTAGTTTTGTCAAGTTTTTGAAAGGTGGGGCGTGGGGGTTCAACTTTGGAGAAAAACTAGTAACCGACCACGATTGGGCATCGGTCGACATCAATAGGATTTCTAGTGTTGGTAGGGTAAAACGGTGGTGATCTGGTACCGTAAAGGTGACTAGTTCGATCACTATAAAAGTGACCAAGTCCTAAAAATAAAGGTTTAGATGGAAAAAATAGAGAAGAATGGAAGGGTAGGATAGATGGTGAAGCAGGGAGGTAGTGGTAGATAGAGTAGGTGTATAAAATGATAGAATTAGGTGGTTGAGGGTGAATATAGGTGTGAATGGTCGATTTTAGGTGCAAGTTGTGTTAAATTGGTGAAGGCAGGAAAGTAGTAAACTAGAATATGTGAAAGTGTTTAGGCAAGATAGAATATAGGGTAGGCGAGTGACTTAGGTAGAAAATAGATAGGCTAGGAAAAGTGTGTGTGGGATGGGACTGGGTAGGTGTGAATAGATGATTAAAAAGAGGTAAGTGCTTGACAAGTTTAATTAGTAATGATGTAGGCGCATCACTAGTTGACTATGTGGGACAAGGTGCCACTGCAAGTAGTACTAATGTGAGGTAGCGTCATTGAGGATGAGTGGGACCATATGAGAGATGTTGGGCTTGTTGGTGTGAGGTGATATCGTGCATCATACAAGATCATAGTTTTATGGTCACTCTCATCAATATATGGGACTCATTGACTAATACCTTCCATCTACCCATGAACGAGATGACTATCACAATGGAGGATGTGTATAGGACTTTCTGGCTACCGATTGTGGGGGAGCCAGTATATCAAATTTTGTCTAATGAGACGTTTGATCCTATGGTCGTAGTATTTGGGGAGGCTATGGGTGACCCGACTTGAGCACAAAGGTCAACATCAACTATGGAGCTATGTATGTTGCACATCCACAGGAGACTAGGTTGGTAGTATTGATTATGGTGGTGGTTAGATATTATGCACTCCTAGATTCGAGAGAGTGGCATATTTCCCAAGAACCGATGGGGATTTTACAGTCATGATTTAGTAGCGCTTTGTTTTCAGGCACTAGCCTACTGCACAAATTGTAGTATAGGAGCTATGGGCATATTAGAGGATTTAGGTGGTATGGTATATGTTGTACTTATCTACTGCACTACTAGGCATATGAGCACATAGTTATTGTGCACCCACAGGAATTCCAAGACAAGATTGATATAAGGGTATCATGAGAGATGGTTACATGATATGGGTACTAGTAGGGACTCATTCGTGGTAAAGGAGGCATCACATGATGTGACTTATTACAGTTGATATTGAGGGGTTATATGTTATGGATATTGTCATGGCGGTCATATGTGGATTTTCCATCTTATGGAGGTATAGAAGAGGAGCTGAGGGGATTGTAGTTAGTTAGATAGATACAGGGAGGCGTGCTAGTGAGCATAAGATGATTCCAATGGATAGAGTTTGACATCATTTTGGGTTGCATCAGACATGCCTCCACCATTTCCTTAGTATTGTAAAGATGATGTGGAGATACCTTTATCTCCATCCCATCCGACAGGGCCAACATGGCGGGGAAATAGGTGGCGAAAAGAGGATTGATGATGCAGTGTACCACTATTACATATAAACAATGGTGGGTAGTGTAGATACAAGTAGCACCACTATGGACAAAGGCCAGCCGATTTAGCTACGGTCATAGTTCATAGGGATGCATTACAGGTAATAGGTGACCACCTTATAGTTACATCTCACGTAGGCACAAAGTGCATGGTGGCCACCCTCTAGGGCGGTGTGACTAGATTATAGGGACATCTAGCTCGCATAGGCTCACACTCCGCACAACCGCCGATAGGTGATGGGGATAGGTAGTAACTTTTTAGGCACAGGTGATGGGGTTACATGCCCAGATAGTCACCCTACAGGGGCATTTATCCACATCACAACCATAGGTGACTCGCATTATAAAAAGCACAGTAGTTGCAAAAGGCACTAGCTCATGCATCCATCGTCACTGCAATAGTAACATAGGCACCAAGATACGAGACCAACACCGAGACCACTTGTATTAGGATAGGGTCCACAGGTTGGGGCGAGAGCGATGGATCCTCCATAGGTTATATCGATGGATATATATATATATAGGGATGTTTTGAGGGGGACCAAATACTATTAGGGTAATATTTTAGATGTTGGTCTTTAGGTGATGACATACATCGAGAACAACAGGGCTAGCAGGTGAAGCTAACCATAGGACTAGATCTCATAATCAGATTGCTAGTATCTCTAGAGCCATTAGACACATAGACATGGATAAAAAGAGGTGATGAGTGGGTAGAGACCAGAGCAAGATGAGGGTACTAGAGAGATGATAAGAAGGTGGAGATCGAGACCAAATTAGGGTAGTGGAGATAGTAGCGGAGGTGCCAACCCTTCATATGGGTGAGACAGGGATGATATCTGACATTTTATTTTGATTTTTGACATATATATCTACTTACGTGCAAGATGCTAGATTTAATATGATTTTTTTTTTTAGATATTTGTATTATTTATATCTATGTATACATGTATTGACACACAGACCTTCCATTTATATAGTTAATTGATGAGATTGACAGATGATGTGTGGTTTTATTTCCATTGTAATGTTATTATGGAAACTAAAATGTTTAGGCATGGGTTGGTTTAATTTCCAATTTATTAGTATTATGGAAACTAGATGATTAGGCATGGTTGAGTTAGATGTAGGCATGGTGGAGTCAGATGTAGGCATGGTGGAGTCATGAAAATTAGAAGGTTTAGGCATGATTGAGTCAAAATTTCTAAGTGTTGTTGTTGTTAGGAATTAATAATATCTAATGCGGAATAATTCCTCAGAATCACAATAATAAGAAGTATGAATAGAATTACAGAAATGAAATATGCACAACACAAAGACAATATTTAACATGGTTCACCCAATGTGGGCTACATCAACCAAGAACACTTGCTCATATTCTATTACAAGCCAATGAGTCTTCATAGCTACAATAATAAGATCTTGTTTGGAGCTGTGCTCAACAAACCCTCCCAAATTCACACTTGAATTTACACACACTATTCACCTTCACAAAACACACTCATATCAATCCTATTGTATGTCCATCTATTTATAAGTACATCAATAGGTAGCTAAAGAGGCGGTTTTACAAAACAATGGGTATCGAAAAACCATGGGCCCAAAACAGCCCATAACGGTTAAAATATCCGAGTGTAACACATGGAAGGTGTACCAAAATCTAACATGAAAACATGATCCACAAACATAACAGTTTGATGGGAATTTAAATGTTTTTACACATAGATTGTGTGGGTGATATATGTTTGAATATTATTTCCTTTATATTGATGTCATGTAAATTTAGTTGATCAGTGATGGTTTTAATTTATAGGTTATTACTATTAGGAAAACTTAGTTGATTAGGCATGGTTTGGTTTAATTTCCAAGCTATTGGTATTATTGAAACTTAGATGTTTTAGGTATGGATGTGATGAAAATATATGATTTCCATTGTATTGATGTCATGGAAACTTTAGTTGATTAGGCATGGTTTTAATTTGATTTCCAAGTTATTGATTTTATGGAAACTTAAATGTTTTAGGCATGGTTCGGATGATTTTAGATTTGGATGATAAATTTAATTTCCATTATATTGATGTCATGGGAACTTAGCTATTTAGGCATGGTTTGTGTCAATTTTTAATGAGATGAGATGATGTTATTTTGATTTCCAAGTTATTGTTTTTATGGAAATTAGATGATTAGGCATGGTTTGGTGGATGTTGTAGCATGGTAGGTATGGTTGTATGAGGTGATTGAATTTCCAAATTATTGGGTTTATGTAAACTAAGTGAGTGAGTTTAGTTTGGGGGTAAATGATGAGGGAAAAGAGTGTCCAAGCTAACCTCCAAGGGCCCCATACCCTTGGAGTGTTTCCTACATAGCCTCAATGAAAGGGGCCTCAGGTTGATGTAGTTCTCCCATAGGATAGGGAAGAATAAGATGAGGTAGGTGAGTAGGTTGGTGAGTTTATGTATGGTTAAATGGGAAAGGTAAGTTAGGCATGGTTGTGTCTAGGTTGATTAGGCATGGTTGTGTCTAGGTTGATTAGGCATGGTTGTGTCTAGGTTGTTTAGGTAAGATAGAATGTGTAAGATGAGTTGATTAAAGTAGATGATGAATGTAAATGTAGGTGAAAGGAGAATAAATCCTAGAAACTAAGTGTCAAAGGTATTTTCCTATGTAGAAGAATCAATAAGTAAGCAAAGGGGCGAACGGTAGAAGAGGTGAAAATGCTCCATAAGTGGCAAGAACCATTATGAGCATACCAAAGATAGGGTTATGAACTTAAACCCTAAAGGTATTACATGATTGAAATTTCTAGGGGTGAAAGAAGTTACATGATCATGAAGTGTCACATGTGTGTCATGTCCCTTGAGTAGGTAGAAGAAGAAAAAGGAAGGAAGGTGAGGTGGAGTGGTTTGTTTAGTGTAACCTTGTTGTGAGACAACATGCCCCTTTGCAAGATACCCAAAACCAGAATAGGCAAGTCCATGACCAAAAATTTGTATTTTTCTTAATTTTTTTGTATTTTCTTAGTGCTTTTTGCTTTTTTATAGATTAATCGATGTGGGATGAATATAATATCTCTTTGAGGTCTTCGTGAAGCTAATCGATGTGGGAAGCTTTAGAATATTTTTATTTTATTTTTATAGAAATAGTCTTCTTTTTGGATAGACTATGTACAATAGGGCTAGCTTTTTATAGCAATAAGAGAGATAAATGTCCTTTTTAAGGGAATATTTACAAGAAGTTTGACTCAATGAGTGGAGTTTGAATATCCCATAATATTTATTTATTTGTTTTTGAACTCTAAGGTCATGTACAAGATTATAAAATAGTATAGGCTTATTTTATGAAGGAAAACCATAGCACGAAAAGTTTAACTATGAAAGAGAGGTTTTAAGTGATGAACAACCATAGGATTCCATCCTAAAAAGGAAAAAAATTATCTATAAGAATCATGTCATGAGTAGATTTGTGGTACTTATATTAAAGAGAAGGTGGAATGGTGACGAGAAAATCACGTGATTCTTGTGTAGTTGTTGGTCCTTAAAAGAGGTAGATAGAAGGAAATGGTTGCTTAAGGGATGAGTGTGTAATAGATAAAAGGTGATGTAGTACTTGATTCAACAGTAGAATGGTCAGGTATGCAAGGCATTGAGGGGTTTAGGCTTGGGTTTACCTTCAAGAGAAGATAAACGATAAGCATATGATCCATAGGTATGAGTGACAATATAGAGTCCAATCCAATTAGGAGAAAACTTTCCCCGTTTAATTTTCTCTGCTTTGGTTACATGTTGATTTTCCTTGAACAAGGTTTTCAACCTTGAATATTCATTCATGGACACATTTTTCACAGCATGCTTGATGCATTTTTGGTAGATTTGGAGGTGTTAAAGAGCATTGAAATGGTGTTCGCCTAATAACTCAAGTTATGCCAAATGGTCTTGGAAATAATTGTCATCATTGAGCATATATTTAAGTGAGATACAAAGAGATGGAATTTGAAATTTGAGAGGTGAGACGGATTCAGTACCCTATACCAAAGAAAAATGTGTGGATGTAGTTGAGGTGCGAATATTGGTGTGATAAGCCCATAAGGAAAAAGCAATGTCGTGTGCCAATCCTTACCGGTATCGTCAACCACTTTCATAAGAATTTTGTTAGTTGATTTGGATTCTTCATTTGTTTGAGGGTAATAAGGCAAAGAGAAACTAATTTGAATAATAAAGTTATCACAAATTTTGCGTAGGGTTTTGTTTTTGAATTTTTTCCATTATTCATGTGATGAAGCGATGAGGAACACCAAAGCAACAAATGATGTGATCGTTGATGAATTCACATATTTTCTTGGCTTTTGTAGAAATGATAGGGAAGGATTCCACCCATTTAGTGTAGTATTAAGTTTCTGTGATGATCCATTGATGGCATTGAGAAAAATGAGAATTAATCTCTCCGAAGAGATCTAAAACCCATTGGGAGAAAGGCCAAAATTCTCTGGTGACTTGTAAGGCGTGACTTGGTGCATGATGAAGGTTAGCATACAACTAACACTTCACACATTGTTTGATGTAATCACAAAAATCTTAGTTAAGGGTTAAACTAGTAATAGCTAAGGTGAAAAATATATTTGCAATAGTGTGACCACAAAAATTTCCACCACAAATTCTGTCATGGATTTTAAATGGTGTATGGAATTTCAGAACTAGAGAGGTACCATAGGAGGATACTGTCATCAAATCCATGTTTGTAGAGAAGACTTGCCATGATGACATATCAAGAGACCATTTAGAGGAAGAATTGCTTACCATTATGAGTGAGATCTAAAAATATGATTGAAATGGAGGGGTAATCAGCGAACCACTTATACGATATGTCACGTGGGTCGGTTTTAATCCTTCCTACAAAATTGACGTCTCGATGAGATAAGATGGTGACTACAATTGTTGAACCGTGACAAATATTTTAGAATATGAAGATGAGGTAGGTATTTTAGGCGAGGTAAGCCATAGTATCCATAAATTTGTTAGTGGATCATGAAATAGTTTGAATATTGTAACTATCAAAGGTAGTCAAAATCATGTCAACGTGATGGTTATACTTTTGAATTATTTCATTACGATTAATCGGTATAATCTATTGAATTGGTTGAAAAATAGTTGATAATCACCAAAGATATTAATGGTTTTAACATCTAGGGCAACTAAAGTTTAAAGACCTAACATGAGTGATTTGTATTCAACCATATTATTGATACAATCAAGATCAAGTTTGAAAGATAAAGTCATAGGTTTTCTGTCAAGAGGAATGAGGATAACCCCTACACCACCCCCACATTTACATTTAGAACCATCAAATAATAGGGTCATCTGATACGTGGTGTCATCAATGGAGAGTGTAGCAATGGATTCATCAAGAAAATCAAAGTTAGAAGATTGATTTCTAGAAAGAGATGCATATGCAAGTTGATCTGCAATGGTTTTTCCCTTAACAAACTTTTGATGAATGAATTCTAGATCTAGGTCTGTAAGGAGCATGAGCCAATGTGAAGCATGTTAGTGTTGATAAGGCTTAGCATACATGTAATGTAGAGGTTTGGTGTTGGTGACAACAAAAATTTTGTGGTTGAGTAGGTAGTAGTGAAGTTTAGTGGCAACAAAAATGAGGGCTAAATCTTTTTAGCGTGATTATATCAAGTCTCTTTATCTAAAAGCATACGACTTATGTAATAAACTAGTTTCTCCCTATGTTTCTCTTTGCGTGAGTGAGCATGACACCCAAGGAATGGTCAGTAGCTGAAATGTATAGGTAGAAAGGTTTGTCATCTTGTGGTGGGATGAGCATGGGTGGTTGAAGAAGGTATTTCTTCAACTCTTCAAAGGCCTTGTGACACTCATCATCCCAATTGAAGGAAACATCCTTTTTAAGGAGATGATGAAAAGGGTGACATTGGTCAGAAAGTTGGGAAATGAAATGTCAAATAGATTACAACTTTCCTTGCAAACTATATAGCTATCAAAGGTTAGTTGGTGGAGGCATCTCGAATAACCTTGATTTTAGTGGGATCAACTTTGATGCCCCATAAAGAAATGATGAAACCAAGGAGTTTTCTAGAGAGAACGGTGAAGACACACTTCTTTGGTTGAAGGAGAACACATTACTTGATGAGGCAATCAAAAATGATTTTGAGAACACCCAGGTGCTCGGCTCAACTTTTAGACTTACTCGAGAAGGTCATCCACATAATCCTCTAGTATATGATGCATGATATCATGAAAGATATAGGTCATGACATGTTGATAAGTGGCACCAATATTTTTCAAGCCAAAGGGCATGACTCAATAACCAAAATTCCCCAAGGGTTGATGAATTTGGTTTGTGTTGATCCTACGCTGCGAGTAATATTTGGTTATAACCCGAGAATCTTCCATAAGAGATAGAATCTCATGTCTTGATGTAAGATCAACAATTGGTCGATTTTAGGCAAAGGAAAGTCATCCTTAGGGAAGGCAAGGTTAAGGTTACAGAATTTTATGTAGATGCGAGTCCCCTATCGCTTTAGTGACGAAACAATGTTATAAATCCATTATGGATAATCGATAGGTAAAATGTAATAAATAGAAATAAGGCACTAGATTTCTTCTTCCACAAGAAGCAAAATGCATGGATCCATTTTTCTTAGCTTTTGTTTAACATGTTTGACATTAGGAATAGTAATAATAATCATGCACCACGATATTTGGGTCAATATGGAGCGTATCAACATAAGACCAAGAAAATCATTGCTATGATCTCGAGGAAAGAGGTGAAGGATTATAGCTCAAGAGAATCTAAATATTGTCCTATCTTTAGAATCGAGGGTCATCCCGAGTGTGAATGTTGATCTCAATGGTCGATTCATTCAAAGATGGTTTGCATCTCAAAAGGTAATGACCGGTGGATGTAAGAATATTCTACACCTAAATAAGTGAGAATGGAATCATCATCCTGACATTGAACTAAATTTATAGAATGTGTGTCATCATTGATCATGTCAGGATAAAGGAAAGGAAGGGAAGAGGGAGCCTCAACATCACATTGATAGGTCGAGGTTCTAAGGAAATGGTGTTCACAAAAATAAAAATTTAGGAGGAATGGATTCTGGATCCATTGACTCGTGGTAACAATGGTGTGATAGGTTAAGAAGGTGAAGAAGGTTGATCTTCCTTTATGAATTTGAATCTTTCCTTCTTAGGACTAGGTGGTTCAAAAAATCCAATACCACGTTGATCTTTATGTTTGCAGGTAGTACAAGGAATAATTGTGTGATGACCTTGTTTGTAAAGACCAAAGAAAAAGCCTGTCTAATCACAACGATGAAGAAAGTTGCAAGATAATCGTGGTTGGTAAGGTAATGGAAGTCGAAGGAAAAGGGTCATGTTTGAGTGGGTGGTTCAGAGAATAAGAAGAAGTATCAATTCCACCGAATGTCAAGTTGGTGTGAAGGTGAGGAGGACCGTATGGAAAAGTTTCACCTATACAATGATCATAATGTGGGTATGGATGAATGTTTCCATACTCTTAAGGAGTTTTAAACATGTTGATGTTGTACACACGATACTCCCTAGGGTAAGGCATTGAAAAAAACCTACAAAATGGTCATAAGTTAGTACTTGGATAACAAGAATGGAAGAATAAGAATTGGTAGATGGGTTAAATTTGGAAGCTACATAAGTAATGGGGAGAAGTGGGCTAGTTGATGAAGGTGCAATAACAGAAGTGGTAGAAGAACCATCGCATAAGATGAAGCGGTAATGGTAGTAGATGAGGTGGCGGCGTAGTAGATGAAGTAGAAGCGGTAGTATATGCCTTAACTGGAATAAGGACATCATTAGTTTGATACAACATGTTACAAGTTTTGAAAGGTGAAGATTTTGCTTGAATAGTATAAGGGTGTCCTTCATATTTGAACTTCATGCAACGGTGAAGAGTTGATAGTGCACACCCCATGGCCCAAATCTAGGGTCATCTAAGTAACATGTTATATTAGAATTCCCCTTCGAGAACATAGAATAATTCAAGAATGGTGTAGGGACCCATGTAGATGTGGAGGATAATGGTGTTGAGGGTAGTAGTCAAGGCATCATTGAAAGAGCAAAGCATAACTAGTTTATTATGCTTGTAATTAGTAGGTATGTGCATTTGTTCATACACACATGAATAAATAATATAAATACCACACCTCCATTGATAATAAAACATTGGATGCAAGTATCCTTAATGTGGATGGAAATGAAGAGGGTGGGATCAAGATCATCCGAATGGTGAGAAGAAATCTCTCGAGTCAAAGAAACCAAGTAGAGAAACTTGGTGAGTGATAGTGGAAATATATGTTTTAGGTGAATCAGTGAGAGCGGCCACGTGATGAGGGGTGAATATGGTGGCAACGGGTATGGGCTTGTTAGGTAGAACCTCAATAGATTGTAGGACCACAATAAGGGCCTGATGATGACACTAAGAGGTTTGGATGAGGTTGTACAAAGAAATATTGAGGGGATATTGGTGAAGTTGTTTGATCATAGTAAGATGTGTGAATCATCAAAAATTGGATAGGTCGGGCCACATATGGTTACTTTAGGAGCAAGTGTAGATGGAATGTTGTGTAAAGGTATAGTAGATGGGCTACATGTCTTCTCTTTTCCTTTTTCCATTTGTGCTCGAGTGGCAACTCGAACCATATTGATATGAGGAAGGGACATGGGTGTGTCATGAAAGGTATAATGGCAGAGGGAAAAAACCTGAGTGCGGGATAAGGTCCTTATGAAATGAATAGGGCACATTGGAATTTCGGAGGGGTTGGGCTAGCTCCTAATCTAGACCATATTAATCTCAAAGGTTAGAGGAGGAAAATAAGGTTGTGGAGGTGGAGGTGAAGGCCATTGAATAGATATGGGATGAGGTTGATTGGTGGGATATTCATCTAAAAGATCATCTTCGTCAAAGAGCTCTTCAGAGAATATAGTTAAAGAAGAATATTTTTAAGGGCCTTACAATTTTCAACATCATGCCCTAGCACACGATGATAGGCACAAATATTGGTATCGTCAAACCCTTCTAGTTTAGGTTTGAGTGGGTCATAAGGCTTGAGTGGTGGTAATGTAATGGCAAAAGTTTCTAACAGCCAAACGAGGATGTTATCTTAATACCCTAATAGGGGTCCAAATGAGATGTGAGAGTTGGTTTGGATGGAGGTGTGGGTGGCTTTTGTGGAAGAGGTACTGCTAGAGGTGGAGTTGGAGGTTGAGTAGGTTTAACTATATTTTTGGTAGGTAGTGTGGTTTTGGACTTGGGTAGTACCTTCTTGGGTAAAGGTTTTGGAGTAGTGCGTGAAGTAGAAGGAAATGTAGAAGATGGAAGTGGATGGGTCAACCAAGGTTAGAGTGGAGGTGTGGAGAAGATATTGGTCGGAGGTATTAAAGAAAGTGTAGGTTTAAGGGAAGGTAAAGTCCTATGTAGTGGAGTAAGCGTAGGTAATGTAGGAGGCTAGGGTGGAATGGGAGGTTACGATAAGGATGTAGGTTGCTTCATTTATTTTTACCTTGAGTAGGAGGATTCTTGACCAAGGTTGATTGATGGAGACATAATATGGATGGAAGTGGCGAAGGTGAAAGGGAGGAAGTGGGAGAAACTAGGGTACGAAGCCTAAGAGGTTGGGTCTTACTCTTAGGTGGGGAATAGTCATGGTAATAGTTTGGTAGGAGGTGGATGAATCGATCTTCATGGGGGATGGATTAGAATTGTTGTTGGAACAACCCCTAATGTAGTGGTAGGTTTGGGTGCAGGTGAAGTTATGGGTGTAGGTAGAGGTTTGGGTGCAAATGATGGTTGGGGTAGTGATAAAGGTTTGGGTGTAGGTGAGGATTATGTAGAAGAGACTACTATAATGGCTCAGTGTAATGGATTTAATTGTTTTAAATGCTTTAGGATATATTGTTGAAGTTTTGATAGACAATATTTGCATTTGAGATGATATGGTAGGTCGAAGAAACCCCAAAGCATGGAGTAGTCGATGTATTCTAAGAACTCATCCAAATGAGATAATGACATCGAAGAAAAGGAGACAATGAGGACTTAGTGGTAATCCCCCATGTGAAGAATTCTAACATCTAATAAATAGGAAATTTTTGGCTTTGGACTCTATAGGTAGAAGTGATGCAAGAAGATTAACAAGATCTTGGTAAACCACAGGGAGATGCATCACTGATAGGAAGAGAGTATAAAAATGACTCTTCTATGGGTTGAGGAGGGGATAAGGTAGGTGGTGTAAAATCTTCCTTAGGTGGAGAAGAGGATAAAACTGACTCTTCTTTGTGTAGAAGTGTGGGTAATATGGGATCCTCGGTAGGTGATGGAATAAGTGGGGTAAGAACCTCTGTAGATGATGGAGTATGTGAGGTAGGCTCCTCCATGGGTATAGGAGTAGGTGAAATAGGTTCCTCCATGGGTAGAGTAGCTCACACAAGAATCTTGTCAATAGAAAGGATGGAAGGCAACGAGCGAAGGGATAGAGTACTGTGTCAAAGACGGCATGGACCTTGTGAACATGGGTGTTATTACTAGAAGTCTCACCAACCTGATTTGATGAATGGGTATGGTTTGGAAAGGGTTTCTTAAAGACCTGAAGATTTTGATTTTCTGGCACATTAGGGTTTTCTAGGATGAGATATCCATTATCTAACATTTCCTGGATGATGTTTTTGAATTTTTACAATTTTTCATTACTATATCCTCTAACGCGTGATAGTTATAGTAATCGTTATCCTTATACCATGTGGGTATAGGATGGGAAGGGTCAAAGCTAGTATGTGGTTTAATTGGTGGAAGAGTGATGGCTCCCACTTTTAGCATCTTTTTCAACACGAGGAATAAGGTACTCCTATGGGAGTATATCTTCATTGTTCATGCTTGTACTAGAAATTCTAAATAGGGGAGAGATTAGAAGGAGGATTCAATTGATTTGATGGATGAGATGGGCCATATTTCAAAACAACTGTGTTAGCGGATCCCTTTTCTTTAACATGAGTAGTTTTTGGCTTAGAGGAATAAGAAGAATTATTTGATTTAAACAAAGAATTCTTGCTATGCAATTGTAGTTTTTTCTCTTCGATAGATGGATTTCTATCTTCTGAGCCGTAGTGAATGCCTCATCAAATATCTAGAATGTTTGGAACTGAAGAGTCAAAGAGATGTGCCTAGACAAGCCCTAGTGAACAACTTTATCAGTTGGTTTGCAAAAGTTGAAAGGTGAACTGATTGGTAAGACTCTGTCAACGTGCAAGAAAATATGTGATAGATTCATCTTCATATTGATGCATCGAATACAAATAATTCATGGTGACCTTCTTAGTGATGTTGATGGAGAAATGGTCAAGGAAGACCTGAGCCAATTAATTGAAATAAAATATTGAGTTCCTAGGTAATACATTATACCCATGTAAAGTAGTAGTCCCGTCAAGTACATGGGGAAGGTCCTAAGAAGCAAGGCGTCATAATAGGCAATCGATAACATACGTGTTTGAACAATCAAAAATATTGTTGCAGATCCTCCTTATTATTAAATCAATTGAACTTAGGAATCTCTAAGTGTGGGGGTAATAATAAAGGGTATAGAAGGTTGAATAGGCTCATTCTGATTTCATCATAAGTCAATGTATTATGTGAGCTAGAGACAGATGCTTCCAAGGTTTACATCTTGTCGATGATCATTTTGATCAGTTCCGTGGTCAGATTAGATTTAGACGCACCTCCCGCGGTATAAGGAGTTGGATATGATGAGTAGGACGTAAAAGGCACACCAATATATAGAGGTTCCGAGTAAGAAAAATGAGAAGGGGGGATATAAATAGTAGTAGATGATGATGGCATATACCCTGAATGAGAGGTATAAGCAAAGGGTGGTAGATAATAAAATGTATAGGTGGGAGGGACTTGTGTAAAGACCCTTGTAGTGATAGGTGGTAGAGTAGCGGGTATAGACATGAACATATTATGAAAAGGGGTTGACGTAATTAGAGGTTGTGAGGTAATAACGATTGATGATGTAGGAATCCCTACACTAACAATCATAGATGATGGTGAGGTAGACATCAAGGTGCGATAGATGTTATAGGTGCGATGTGATACCAAAGATGTGGGGTCAATATGAGAAACATCATGCTACCCGAAGATGTGGGCATCCTATATATGAGCCGTCTTGACGAGTCGCAGGTGGAAGAATGTGCATGATAATACTACAAGGTGGTGGTATTGTGATCAAGGATTTTACAAACTCCTTGTCACACCGCATTTATAACAATATGAGAGCTAGGGTCCATGGGTGAAGAAATAGAAGACGGTGAAGTAATAAGTGGTAGTGGTTTCCTGAGTGTAAAAACTAGAGTGTTGGCTTTTTTGCGAGTCAAAACCATGTGAATAGTGGTAGGATAGGTGGTTTGAGCTTTTGCAGATGGTGTAGAATCACATAAATATAAGATAGAAGATATTAGGTAAATGAAATTTTGTTGTTGTTTTGACAGTGAAAAATAAAAACATAGAAAAATGCCCAGTGAGGGTAACCGATTCTAAAGTAGGATGGGGTAACGATGTCAAATGTTAGATCAATACTCGTTATTGATAATAAATGACAAATTTAGAAATCTAGAGATGAAGAGTGTAAATTGGATGAAATTGATCTCTACTCGATGGTAACAAAGACGTAAAATGTGTAAAATGACATAAACAGGTCACAGAAAATGAATGGATATGAATTGAATACTATTTTGGGAAAAATAACCAAAATAATAGGGAATTGATGTAGGTCACTCGATCGATCTTGGTATGAAGAGGTAACCAATGTTGGTCACTGGACCGATGCCGATTACTATGAAATATGAGAAGATGATGAAATTTTGAATTTTAAAGTGATTAAGTCCAAATAAAACACCAACCCAAAACTAAGTATGGCAGTGATGAGTCCTAACACACCCAAAATGAACCGGAATACACCAGTTATGATAGTGGGGCATGAAGGAAAATAAAAATAAGAAGAAATGACCTCACTCCTCAAACTACAATTTAATCAGCTTAAAAGCTAACAAAACATGTCAATCCTATGCTTCAAATTTTAATGTTATGTGGCTTATGCCTTTTAAAACTAACTATGAATAGAATAGAGTTTTTGTCAACGAAGGTGCCCTATAAGCAATCTATGGCTGGTATTAGGTGTGTTTTGGTTAAATTTTCCCCAATATATACTTCACAAGACGCGATCTTCAACTTTGATATGGTGATTGACTAGAACACCATCTCGATCCACCAAAAATATGATTATTAATCATTGAAAAACATGTACTTAGGGAAGGAAGATGTTTAAGAAATGACTAAATTGTTAAAGTGATTTGGATAGGGGTGTGTGTGCACAAAGTGTGAACTATGCTTAATTCCCACCAATCATCAACTGGTCATGACCTCTAGTATATAGATTGCAAATAAATTTAGGTGATCTAATGCAACAATCATAAGGATGAAATGCACATATTTTTAAAACCTAGATTGACGATGAAACTCGATGAAGCAAATGAGGAATAGGAAAATAGAATGCTCTTTCACTAAAATGCAGTACAAAAGAAACGAAGAAGAATTCTTTTAAACACCAAATGATAAATTTCCTTTAGACAAATTGAAGAAGAGAAGATTTACCAAATGATAAATATAATGTGAAATTTTCAGAAAAGAAAGAAATACATAAATATTCCTATAATGAACAATGCAAAGAACCCAAAATAAGGGTCCCATTGGGCATGCCAAAATGTTTCACCTCAAAGTATGTGATAAAACAAATAAAGGTAATGGGCGTAGGAGGAATACCAATGAATAGTCGTGGATAAGGTTGCACAAATTTGTATAATTTTATTGGATTGAATGTGAGAACATCCTTTTAGCTAGGAGGAACTACCTATAAAACACAACAAGACCACAAGAGAGAGAGAGAGAGAGAGAGTTAAACAATATATGGCAAAGGATTTCCTAGTGACTGCTTAGTTCCTAGGAGTGTGATACTTCCCTGGATGGATGTCTAACCACTATTTTATCAAATTAATGAAAATAAATGTTATAAATAGAGGTCCTATTGCTAACACTTTTATTTAGGTATCTCAAAATGTTATAACCACACTAGATTAAGAAAGGTATTGAAGTACAAACTAATCTAACTTTAGGTAAGGCATGGTTCTCGTTGGAAAAGGATCATTGAGGTGTTAAGCAAGGTCCTGTAAAAGGTTTTGGGTGATTTTGGGTTGTTTGGTGAAACTTATGAGCTTTTTATTATAAACAAAGTTACCAAGTAAAAGAGACCATTATCGGTTAGGTGATTGATGTTGGTACGAAAAATTATTGATGCCGCTTGGGTGACTCAAAATGAGGGGAAATATGGTCGAATACTAAAAATAGGTGTTTTGGATGTCTTTTTGGTTGCACAAAGAGTTGAGGGGTTTGGGGGATGCTATGATTTATACGTAAACTCAACACGGGTGATAGAGGCACTAGGATAGTCAAAATGGTTTAGGCTAATATGATAGATGGTAGACAAATAAAGGGTTGTATTTAGGATAGAATATGGTCGATAATAGAATGGAGTAAAATACGTAAGATCAAAAACTAGAACTAACAAATAAGAGTGAGTTACTTATTTAAGAAATTATAGATCCGAAGGTGGTGGTGGTTGATGATCATTTGGAAATGAAACAGAATTTTGTTAAGTGTCGTGGAAATAGAGCCTGTGTGCTTTTTGTGGGTGATCCAAATCTCTATAAGAAGAGATTGGATGTTGGTGAAGACCTGATGTGCTCGGTTCATTGTTTAGTAGCTTGATGCTCGAATGTTAAAATACCAAAGATTGAGTGAATGGATGAATTGAAGAACCCGTGCAAAGAGTTAGAAACTCTTACTTAAGGGTAACCGATAAGCGGTTAGGGAACCAAAGCTAATTGAGGGAATACTAGCGTTAGTTAGGGAGAAATGGTCAAATTGGCTAAAAATGGCTTGATTACTCCCAGATTTGGCATGAGTCAAGTTTCAATCCCGTGTCAGAAGTGGAGTTAATGTTAAATATAGCGGGAGAGAGGTTGGAGAGATAATAGGTCATAATGGTTAGGGTTAGAACAAGTCCTAGTTGGTTAGGGAGTGTGGGGACTTGGTCTTAGCCATTTAATGAGGTTGGAATAGTTCTAGGGTGAGGTGGCTAGGTGAGGTGGATATTAATCTAATTAAAGTAATTAAATTAATAATAGTGTGAGGATGAGGATTAATTTAACTATAGGTGATTAAATTAATACCAATGTGGGGAAGGGGGCCATGGCTAGGTATATGTGTTGAATTGATGAATCGAAAGGGGTTAAAGGGATTGTGACCCAAATTTGGTGTCTACAGGATGATAGTGCTTGTTCCATCATTGTGGTCTTATAACTTTATATTTATATGCTTCTTTTGTTCTAATTTCATAATTAACCCGAAATCACTGACCACCAAAATATAGGAAGATCAAATGGCTAGAAAGTGCCAAAACATGGCGGAAGTTATAAAAAGGATCATAACACCTCATCTAGGACCAAGGTGCCCATGGGTGCCCCAATACAAGCCCGAGCACTCCTATTCAAGGCTAAGATGACAAAAGATGAAAAAAATATTGGTCATGCGTGGTGGTAAAGGTCAAGAATGATGACATAAATCAAATAAAAATGACAAAGAGACATAGGTTAATTAGTACTTTCTTCACTCAAAACCATATAAATAGTAGTATGAACCGGGACTATAAGGTAGATAGAGATGCATACCTTATGTCCATGTAGAGTGATGTAGCTAGCGTTCCCAAGAACTAGACAAAGTGTGGATGACAAAAATATGATGGATCATGGAAAATAATGATGAAAAAACACAAAAATGTGATGAGATTGAACCTAGGGTGGAAACACGTGTGTAGTTTCTGATTTTTGTAATGAACATGCATGGTTAATATGGTGTGTGTTTCCGTAAACTATTGTTGTTTTCATCATTATCATTGTTTTTTTTTATTGTTGTTGTTGACTAATTTCTTCTCATACGGTTGGACCTACAAGGAGAAGACGATCAAGTAGTCAAATACACATGTATATATGTCAAAAATGCATGTGAAATATGCATGTATGTGTATGTAAAAACATGTAAATGTAAAATATGAAAATGAAAAATGGAACATGTGAACTTGATCTAGGATGAGAGAGAGTGTGTATAAGGATATCTTGTACTACAAGTTTTTGGACGATCTCATGCCACCTGGACGAAGAAGTGTAGGGAGAAAGTTGCATTATTCTCTTTCCTGTAACTACTTCCCGGAAAATGTGTGAAGAGATATTTGTCTTTATCTTCAGTCTTTTAGGTGATTTGACGACGGTGGTAGAAAAAGTATTGGGATAAATTCTACTATATCCTCCAACTGGTAACTTCTCCCAAAAATTCTAAGGATAACCATGTCCTATAAAAGCCACTATGTATGAGATTTGTAGACCTGAGTCTCGAACCCACTCGTTGTATATAAGCCGAACCAAACCGTTGTAGAAGAATTGTGTAGTATGTAAAACTCCAAATGATGCCCCCTCTTTGGGGGCACATTCGATTTATTGCTGATAGGAGAATGTGTCCTAAAAGAGGACCAATCGTATGAATTCCATGACTTTATCCTACAGGATGGGAATGTGCTTGGTAGAAACCAGGGAACACACAAACAAAAGGCTATCTAAAGACAAGTGTTAGTATTGAAAATCATGCATGTAGAAGACAATGTGTAAGTTATGAAAACAGTGTAAAAATACCAATCAAAGTAGTAATGTAACACATAATAAGAAAAATTAAGCCACACAAAGTGGGTTACAAACATGGGACATCACTCACGATGTCGCAAGACGTGCAAGGCCATCATGGCTACATATAACAAAGAAGTGTACACACCAAACATAGGGCAAGACCCATTGTATACAATAGCAAGCAATGGAAGACAAGTACAAATAGCTTAGAATCACGGAGGCAATTAATCCTGCAACCTCCTTAGTAGTAAATAATGAACCATAAATGAGAGTACATCATTAGGAAATTGTGGAAGTGTGTGTTGTGTCTAATGCGGTGTGATGAGTGTTTATGGGTAGTGGTGATAATATGCGACCTAGAGATGATGTGTGTGTGACCCTATAGCCTAAGATTATATCGAAACAAAATGAGTGTAAGAGTGATGATTTATCCTAAAGTGTGTATCACTACAAGATGAATAGTAGGGTGTGGTAATGTATCCTAAAGCATATATCACTACAAGATGATAGAGTAAGTGATGATTTAGCCTATAATGTGTGTCACTATTCTAGGAATGTCACATGATGAAAGGTTTAATTATAAACATGTGATTAAGATAAGGTCCATTTGATTTGTAAACCCTTGGCGATCGAGTATAGACAAAGGAACTAAAGTGCATTATAGGGTTATGATTTCAAGTGCGTAGAAGAAGATATAGTATGCACAATGATAATAAATGACCAAATGATGTGTATGGTGAATATGAAATGTGTAAGATGTAACACAAGATGTGTGGAGTCTATGTTATGTATAATGATGAAATGCTAGACTCATATGTGATGAATACTAACATAGTATGTAGAATGAGTATGATGTGCGAGATGCACATTATTGACTAAATGTAGAATGTAGGATATAAGACATATAACGTGACATGCGGTGTAGAGATGCAATGTGTAGAATGCAATAGTATGAAATGAGCGTTGTTGACACTTACCTAAAATGTGTACATTTTTGTCAAATTTTCAAAATTGTGAATAAGTTATCTCTTATTATGTCTTTGTGAAGTTTGAAGGAAATAAAATGTCCCCAACAGTTAATCAATTTTCAAAATATTGTTTTTGGGACTTTTTGTTTTATATTGTGGCAAAGTCAGTCTTTGGGAGCACTTATGTCCTAAGAACCTATGGTCTTCGGTTCCCGTATCCCCACCTTCTCCGCAATCACCTTGTTTTGTGGTCTTTCTTTGTTTTGTAGAATTTTTGGTATTTTTGTGAACCCGTGGCCCTTATGATTCTTGGTCATCAGCTACCCATGTCTCCATAGTACCCACAAGCTTTTCTAACTGCTGCAACCTTTCTCTCAAAAATTTATAAGTCCCCTTTGTGTTGCAGGACTTTTCTGGACCGAAGAAGAACTTGTGTCCCCATATCCCATGGACCTCATATCCACTCTCCACCCAATTTCTCTGCATTCCTTTGAACTTCATATATATTGTGAGTACTTTGGCTTTTAAAGGAACAAATGTCTTGAGTGATTCCCGACCTCGATTTCCCTCGGGTCCACTTTCACCACATCATTTTGGGTCTCCTTTTTGTTACGTAGATATCGAGTTCCCATATATCCCATGCTATTTGGGCCTCTAGTGCTTCATATCTCTGTCATACCCACACTTTAAAGTGAATTAGTTCCATTTTTATGAATGCAATTAAATCCCTCATTTAATGCATTCAACTCGACATACACAAACTGGGTAATATAAAAGGTGATTTATTGATCATTTTTATCATTGAAAATTATAGTCAAGCTTGCATACTCCATTTCCATGCCATCCAAGCTATTTTTAGCTATAGAAAGAGCTTTCCTTGACCATTTTTAAAGATTCAAATTACATTCCATTCTGTTAAGGTTGTAATTCTTCCCGTTGTCAAGGTTATTATGTTCAAAGCTTCTTGTGAAAATTTTAGTTCAAATCTTGTTTTTACCCTATCACATTGAACATCCTTCAAAATAAAATTTAGATCCTTCTTTTTATCTTGAGTGTGTGATTCTCAAACCACTATCCATCATGAAGTATCACTATGGGGGTAATAAGCCTATGTCCTCCTCAAAACCTCATTACTAAATATAGGGGACAATAATGTACAAAACATTGATTTCAAATTATTTTGGGAACAAATTTTCAAGACAAAATTCTCCCATGCCCAAAGTGCATCAAGGGTTTTGGAATTTCTCATGCTAGTCATTTCCCATATATGTTCAATGTGTTGTTACTATTTTAGCTTGTGCTTCTTGTCATGACCGGATTCTAGAGAAATTACTAACCCTCAAGTCCAAGTGATTTCCAAATTGTAGGTAAAAATTTTCAATCCCCCTTGGGATTTCCTACAAGTGAATATTCTACTACCCATTTCATGGCTCAAGTTCAGCATCTATTTGACAAAGACAAAGATAAATATAAGAAAATGGTGTTCAAGTATTGCTTTAAAGTTCCAAAGAAAGGAGACTTTAAATTTCCCAAGATTATATAGAGAGTTAAATTCAAATAATTTTTTTAGACATCATCACCTTCCTAGGTAGAACCATATGTCTTCCTTCGACCAATGAGATCCACTTCTTTATGTTCCCTTATTTGAATATCATTTAAGATGGAAATATGAGCCTAAACTCGGGAGACCATCTATGATAATCTCGGTGAGCAATTGGTCAATGTTATAAGAAGTCAAACCTTCTACATAACCTCTTATCTAATGTATACCATCGAAAAGTACAAGGTTTAGGTAGGGATTTCTCTAGTTGAGAATAAGAATAATTCTCGACAATATGAATTTTACCCCTAGTTAACTTTGGTGAATAGAAAGCATCACTTTTAGGAGGGTCATGATGTTTTCATGATGTCCATTTTCAAGCTTCGGAGGATAATACAACCAAAAGGTTTTCTACTAAAGAAAATAAATTTGTATCCATCTATGGAAGTTATTTTATTCAGTTTACAAAGTTCTCTTACATCAGGTTGACAGGATTTGAGGGATATCCTTACAAACTCCCAATGTTCTACAATACAAAATAGCTCATGTTGAAATTTATAGATAGCTTGAAATGCTACATAGAATGTGTAGGGATAAAAGGTAGTTTGAGTTCACTTCTCAATCACATTGGGTAATTGTACATGTAGAAGAGCCCTTGATGCACAAAATGTTGAGAGAACCATTATTTCCTTCAATTTCTATTCTTTTCAGAAGAGGTCTTGCTTTGATCTCAAAGGTTTCATCTCCAACAATTTTAGAATGTCTTATTATCATTCCTCGATCCGGAGGAATAATGGGTTGATTTCTCGAGATGATTATGATGCATAGAAAAGGATATATGATAGAGTCTCTTGGCAATAAATCAAATATTTTTGAATTTATGAAGTGTTTGAAGACTTGAAGATGATGATGAATATTTTTAATCTTTTGAATACAATAAAACTATCGATTACTCCCCTTTCCACTATTCACTAGTTCTAGAAAGAAAGGAGTGATCTCGGAAATCATAGAAATAGTCTTAGGAGAATGTAGGTTTGGTTTGATAGGAATATGAGAGTATATAGAATGGGTAGTGTACAATATTCTACTCAGAAGCATCTTCATCTCAAAGAGAGATACCTACCAAATTTTTTTAAGTGCCTACTCAATCAGCCCTTTATCCTCTTGAATATTCAACCACGTGTATACTACGAAAGGGAAAGATGAAAGGACTAAAAATGTAGAGTTATTAATTGAAGAAGAGAACATGTAACCCTGATATCTAAAGCACACGAAATAGTGCCAGGGGTTGAGAAAAGTGTTGATATTTCAGGTGATGATGAGAAATAAACAAGAGATCAAGAAGAAAGCAACTATGAAGGAGGTAGCACATAGAAAGAGGAAGAAGAAGAAGAAAGAAAAAGGGTGCCACATCGTAGACCGAGGCCGGTCATTCTAGAGCCACCTATCAAAGAGGTCCTTGTTTCAAATGTTGAATCCTCTATGATTATTGTATCCGCTGCACAAAATCTTGGTTCTATGAGCACACTTACCCTAGGACCTCTTATCAACCCACCTTATAGTACCAATTTATCCAAGGTTCAACCTTTCGTTGATAGAAAAAAGAGGAAATATTCATCTCAAATTGTTGCCCAAAAATTTTATGTTGTAGCTACTCTCCTAAGAATAACTCCTGCTCCACCACAAAAATGCTAAGACTACCTCAAGGTTTTTGTCTGATTTAAAAGGCCAACATTTTTTGGAGATTTCTAAACTGAGAAATGAGAAGGATGAAAGAGATCTAACTTTGACTAATTTGGAGATGATAAGGATCCCATTGGGTGAATCCACTCCTAAAAGTGACGTTCATAATCTAAAGGAGATTATGTAAAAAGTAATTGAAAGAGTTGAGAAGGGTAAGAAAACATAAGAATAACTTGAGGAGAAAGTAAAAACCCTTTATGATTTCATCAAGTCCTTGTTGACAAGTGATAAAGTGATTGATCCAACCTGTGGCTTTAATGCATCCTTCTATTATCCTAACTGGTGATGAATTTCAAACTATTAAGGATATCCATAAGCATGTTGCTTATGGAAAAGAAATAGAAGCTATGGTGGATGAGATGCTTCTCACTAGACTAAATTCAATTGAGGAAGCATATAAGTCATATGATAATATTTCTATGATATAGAAAAAAATTTGACACAACTATCACTAGCTTAGAAAAAGAAGTAAAAATGTGGACTAGATGCATACAAGATCTCAAGCTCATGAGTGACATAGATGAACAAGTCCTTTTTGCCAATAAAGTGTTTGATGATCTAAAGAATAATCTCTATAGGAAATGGGTATTCAGTTTAGATTGGAAAATGAAGGTTCTTGAGGGGACAATAGATGAACTCAAGAATATGCTACAAAAAGGAGAGGCCTTCAAGGCTTACATCATAGCTGAGTTCCAAGACCTTCATTTCAAGTTTTTCAAGGAAGGTTCTTTGGAGAGGAAAATAGTGCAAGACATCAAAGCCAAGTTCAAATCATTTGTCAAAGAGGATATATTAAAATCGGATACTACAACAAAGGAGAAGATGGAAGAAATTTGTGCACTTCAAACTGCATAGCTATTGAAGAAAATAAAGGATTCTTGTAGAATGAAAATTTTGGAAAAGATATGAAATATTTCTTAACAACTGGACAAATGCAACTGAAAACACCACAATTCCTTGAGGCATGGAAATCACTGGAGTATTGGTGAATTTGATAAACCAAATTCTCAAAGTGAATATTGAATGGCCTCTTCATCGAATGTTTCTTCAACTAGAACATAGGCCTTTCTTTAATTAATGTATTTCAAAGTTGACCACTTCTTATTGTAATGATGTACTTTTTAATTGGGGTAAACTTATGAAATATAAACTTTTTATTAAGTGATAATGATTAATTAAAAGAAAGGGAAACTGAATCGACCTCAATTGTAACTGCCCTTATGGCTATTTAAAGAAGCTTTGTATCATTTGAAGGTTGTTGGATTTTGATGATTGAAATGTAATACACAAAACTCTGATCAATACAGAAGAATATTTTCCCCTTTTGTCTCTCGTATTCTTTCTGTTCTATTCCTTGATCTGCATATGTGTTTTTGTTATATTCAAATAAGAAACTTTGTGTTCAACCTATTATATGCAATGTGAATAACTTTGTATCTAAAACATTTATATCTCATGGGTTATTTGGATGTCTCATAATTCCCGTAATTCTTAACATCTTTATGCATGCATTAGTATGATACTACTTTGCTATCTATATGTCCTGTAAGTGTTTCTTTCTTCTCTTCTTCCTCATTACTATAGTTAGTAATCTTGGGTAATTAAGGAAAACATTCATGTTCTTGATAGGCAAGAAGTGAACTCAAGATTTCCTTCCAACCAGTATTTCCTATTTAAGGCTATTGTTTCCTATGACAAATTCTTACACTTTCCACATCTTTTGTATTGAGAACATTGTTGATATGGGAAAAATTTCAACATCAAAATCCTCATTCAGATATTAGTAGTTTGTATATTTGTAAATAAGTATTTTTCTCATTTGTGTGGAATAAGGGAACCTCTCCCATAAAGAGGAGGGAATGTTGTCCCCTGAACTATTTCTTGGATCGAGGATACAATTTTCCCAATAATTATTTTTTGGTGCCCACCATGGGGCACGTTCGGTGTTACCCACCAAAACAATTTTCAAAAGATATACTAACAGCAACAACACACTAGTGGATAGAAGATACACACAAGGACAAAGAGCCCAAGGTTTTGAAGATCTTGACTTTATGCTTCGGAACAACAAATCTTTCACCTAACTCTAGAGAGAAGAGATAGAGGAAAAATATCCACAAATAATTGTCCTACAAAGGATAGAGCCACTTCACCTTAAGAAGATGTTGATATTCAAACATAATTAAGTCCTAGTGCTCAGGCCTTGGTTTTAGCTGGAGTTCCAATCCCTTTGCAAATCGTTTTTCCCATAATGGTTGTTGCACCTTTGCCTTGGGGTCAATGGGTTGGGCCTTTGGCTCTTCCCCAACCATTACATGATCTTCTAAAGGTAAATATTTTTTTTTCCCAAAATTCGGAGGTGATGGAAAGATACATAGATATGATCACATCGGTGCATTCATTATTTCTTGTGGAGTGCTTGGAGTTGAGCATGAAGATGTCTCTGTCAGGATTTTTTTGGAGACACTACAGACAACGCTACTGATGGTTTTACCATCTCCCAGCTAGTTTCATTACCAATTGGGACACTATGAAAACACATTTTAAAAACAAATTCAATAATGTTGAGGATGTGCATGCTCTCTTGGATCAAATATCTCAAATAAAGAAGGAACCCTATGAGCCCATGTAAGAGTTTGTAGCAAGATTCAACAAGATTTTAAATAAAATTGTAGTAATCACTCATCATGTGGATCAAATTCAGAATCTGTTTCTTCTGAATACATAATTTACATAGGTAAGCTATGCATTAATAAGGTATAATATTGCTACCTTGGATGTTGATCAACGTTTGGATATAAGCATTGAATATGACTTCATAATGTCTAGAAAGCTAAAGAAAGAACCTCCCAAGGCCAAGGCCTCAACTTTAGGTACTAACTCTAATCAATTGGTCAAGAAGCTATAAAATGATCTTATATCCATTATGAAGAAGCTTTCCCATAATGTACTTATACAATGGAAAAGTGACAAGCGAGCATGGGAATCTACAAGTAACTCTTCCTTGCACCCAACCTCCCGAGGTCATGCCGAGACAACCGGTGGGGATGGAATATACGTGGGGTATAGGAAAACTAGTCGAAATCTTATATCATCGACATGCACTAGTGGAATCTACAAATCTAAGGCAAAGAAGGCCCTTCTAACTTGGTAACCGTGTGATAGATCGGTCGGCTAGGATGATCGCTCAGAAGGCTCCAATCAATATCGAGCTCGTGTAATCTGGTCTATGGGTTGTGGGATATGTGGAAAATGACACTGGGATTGTTTCGTGCATATCTTTAAAGCATCATAAGATGGAGGATGGGTATATAGTGGATTTTATAGGTGATTCTCTGGTCTAGTCTAGAAATCCTTAGCTTGATTAGCTGCTATATCTAAGAAGGATAACTGTGTGATAATGGTTGGTGGAAGTGGAGTGGATCTAAATACTAATGTGCATAAGCCAGCATCAACATCGGCCGACCTTGTGGACTCGTTGGGTTGTGGGATTTGTGGATCACAACCATAGATTCGTGGTTGTTGTGGACCTCCTATGGTCATACGAGGAATCAATTTCTAATCCCTAGTATCTAGTAGTCGTATGCCTTTTCAGCCTCTATATTTAGAACTACAAGTTGTGCAATCTTCTCAGAGTACCTTACAGGTGTTCTGGCAACCTGAATTCTTAAGCTGGTGTCTATGTTAGTGAGAATGTCTCCTGCATCTAGTTGTGGGACCAAAGGGTCACAACCGAACATTTTCTCTCTTTCAAGCCATTCTACAGTCATGTGGATATTTTTCTAGGGTAATCTGTAGTTTGGCTAGTTTGACAAAAACGTGTGTGCTTGGTCATCTTCTTTGTTTAACCCTCTTAATCGTGAGCTGATCTATTGAAATTCTCACTGTTGTTTAGAAGACTTGAATTCTAAGATTCCATCTATGTTAGCTATTGTTGTAAAGAGATTGGGTTGAGGCATGATTGGCTCGAATACGTATTCTCCGGGCTCCTAGGTCCTGTGATTGTCATGCGCAAAAGGAAATGATATAAATCGACTAATGACGAATACATTAACCACGTAAGATATATCTATGTATATTCCTAAATCTAATATTATTGATAAACTACTTTAAATAGAATTGAAAGAGAAATTATCTAGAAATTGACAACTAAGCCAATAACAAATTAAAACAAAAAAGCAATTGAGTATAGCTACTTTGCTGTGCGATTGTGAATCTATTCTAAATAACAGGATAACTAATCTAATCTATTTGAAAGACTCTCGATCCTACCTCGAAGTGAGGAGTGAAACATAGTTTCTTAGAAACTATCAATCCCCATGACTTCTCTGGAAATATCAAAAGTGAAATCAACTGAAATGAAATAATTGATTACCCTATTTGATATGTTTTAACTAGAACTTTGAAAGCTTGAACTTGGACTTTGCAGAGCAGCGGTGGCAAGTCCGGTTGTGTGTAGCTTTGTCCCTCGTGTGATCTCCTCCTTCCCTTGTGCTCACATGAATCTAGAAAAGCGTGTGATGTTAGCATCAACATGAGTTGGTATCGAAATAATGGCAGCTTAGGATGTAGGTACCTGATACAATGCGAGTAGGAGAGGGATAGCATAAGAGAACAAAGTTTGGCTTATGCAATTCCTTGCAAGATTTATTGCGAGTCATACAACATAAAATGTCCGAACCCGAAACTATTCTTTTGATGAGCAAGACATGTAACTTTAATGGCTTTCTACTGAAAACTAAACTATCCTACTCGATGGATTGCATGAAACGGTAACAACACTAGCACAAGATGATTATGTGACTTCCTAACAAACAAAGACAATACTAACTATGCATGCAACAAATAAAACTATGAATTCCTAAGCATAACTAAAAGACTAAACTATGAAAAGAGAAAATGAGAGGAAAATTTGAGGGGCCATTTTCTTGAGCACAAGCTAGCTATTTATAGAATTCCCATTTACTCAAAGTTGAAAACCAAATTGATCTCTTAAACCATAAACAATATAAAAACACTATTCCAGGAACTAGAATCATAAATACAAGTAAAGGGGGTGAAAAAAGCTGGTAAACCTTGAATTTTTACATGAGTCGTGTTAAAAAGAGCATTCTAGAAAATGCATGAAGGACCACTGCCTTAAGCGGGAAGTGGTTGCAGGAATGTCACCCTATATGGGTGGCGGTCATGAGACCGCCACCCGAGGGGGCAACGGTTTCTTAATCGAAGACAAAAAGAAAGGAAAAAGAGGGGAGGAGAGAAAAACAAAGCACACAAGGGCTAAGCGGGATATGTGGGATGTTAACTCATACTTGGAGATCTTTTACTCGGATCCCGAACACCTTGCAAGGAGACCTGTATCATCATTGGGGCATGTGTAATGTTGTTCCGGTGGTGCAGTACCCTACAATTTTGGGTAGGTACATATTGCCCCTCGAGAGAAGCATTTTAGCCATAAAGAGGCGTAAAACAAATGTGGAGTCCGAGTATGGCGGTCCCGAAATGGGAAGTTAGAAATTATACATGATACGCCCGTGTGTCGAAATGACGCCATCCAAAATTCCCGCTACCTACAAAATGAAAAGAGGACTCAAATGCAGATAGACAAAATAAATAAAAAAATAAATACTAAAATAATATGAAATGAGGATGTACCATTTGTGCGGGGATAAGAACTTACCTCCGTTGGTGCTCCAAACCTGCGAAAAGGGCATTCAATAACAAGTCACGATGTTATATATGTAAAAGTGGGCCCATTTTCCTATTCATTTACGCATGTCGATTTGATTGATTTTGAGCTTTAGGACCCACGGTGATGGTTTCACGGCGAGTAGAGTCAAAACGTTTAGGAAGAGATTGTGATCATGCCTTCACAAGTGGAACACCGACCCGTAAGATCACAGGTTAGTTTTTCTTCATTTAACATTTTTACCCTTGAAATGTTAAAATGGTGAAATCTTCTTCATGGGGGATTATTTTTGAAAATCTCAGTTTAATAGGTTTATCTAGGGGGTGCCTAATGGGTATGCTTTGTTTTTGTGTTTTTAGGTGTTTTTAGGGCACATGACCCATGTGGAAATTCAGGCCATGACCTCCGCCCGAGCAGGCGGTGGTTACACAATCGCCGCGCCCTTAAGGCGATTATTACATGGAACCGCCACCTGCTCGGGGTGGCGGTTCTTCACGGTAATGCAAAAACAATACTTATTTGAATTCATTTTTGCATTTCTACCATTCTTACCTACTTTCATGATTTTTCTAATGTCATTTGAATACTAACTTACTCCTTTTTGTGTGTTTTTGGGTGTATGCAGGTGAAGGAGGAGTATATCCGATGGAGCCGAGAGAGAGTGTGTGATTGGCTTCCAACAGTTTTGGATGCACTCTCTCATGATGAGCATGACACACTTCCCGAGGGCAAGTGGTATATTGTGCATATCATGGGTCCCACATGTTTCCCCTTCTAGTCACATACTTTGTGACTTATTTTCATATTAGGATGCCGATTGGAACACTTTCCGATTTCTAGGAGTTCGGGGTGAGTGGACCATTATTTTAGAGGATGTTTACCACATCTTGGGGTCCCGATCATCGGGAGACGAATCACTCTTGAGACATCTCCTTTGGTTCGAAGAGGGGTGAGGGTCCGATCTATTCCTAGCCTACCTATCCCCTTGATTCATCGAAGCCACTATGGGTATCCTTGCCTTAAGATTGATTGGGGACAAGGAGGAGACACTTTCTTGTATTGTTGGTCCCCCATTATTGCATAGATTGAGGACATGGCCGGATTTACACACAGGGAGGCGGACATTCTTGCGACCACCTATCATGATTTGTACTGTGGTGGTCCATTTACTGAAGGGGAGTCATTGAGCCATCCGTCCCTAGTTATGAGTGGGTCTATGAGCATTTCATCCCTTATGGGAAAGGTGTAGAGGTGGAAAATCCTGAAGCCATGAGGGCAGCTAGATGGATAGAAATGTCGGTGCTCGAGCACCTCACTGGCCGAGTCACCTCCTTGACTACCGATGATATGGAGGCTACACTGCTCGTCGAGCCATGGTAGGGTTATGGGGTGAGGAGGCCCCTACTTTGATCTCTTACTTTACCACAAGGCAGCTTGTGGAAAGGACGGGAAGGTTGAGATACATCCTTTTGGTTGAGTGCCTCAAAGCGAATAGTTTGGCTTTGCTTTACGTGGGTATGCTTCCCCAATTGGTGCCAATATATAGATCAGTTTGGGAGGCTGGGAGGCCCTATAGGCCGGGGTTGGACCATTGTTACACTTGGTGTCCCCATTGCAGCTAGGTGGGTAATACGTGCTCGAGGGAGAGCCGTTGCTCCTTAGGCACCCTTAGTTCAAATTGCTGTGGTCTTGACCACGTGTAGCAATGACCCCATTGATATAGACTCGAGTCCAAGGAGTTCACGGGGGAGAGATGGAGGAGGACACCGAGGCCGAGGATAGTGAGACGGGTAGGGAGGAGGAGGACAGCGATCCTGAGTGGCATGATACTCAGGATATCTTACAGGCAGAGAGGGGAGCAGAGTGCGGAGAGGGTGACTCTAGTTTCAGAGGAGCCACTTTCTTAGGGCTTGGGTGGAGAGGATGAGTCCATAGCGGGACGCTATGTTGCTCTAGCCACGGGAGGAGTACATCAGTCAGCGGCGGCATCTGTGGTAGGTGTTGACCCTAGGGATCCCTCTTGGAGGCTTGGAGATCCGAGTGAGTTATCATCCTTCTCTTTAATGTTTGTTTCTAGTTAGGATCACCTTAGTTTGCTATCTCTCCTTTTTTTTACATTTGTTTCTATCATTTGATGATTTATAATTCTCCTTTTCTTGTAGAGGCGCTAATGAGTGGTGAGACTCGATTCGCTAGGTATGCACCGATACCACCGATGATCCCTATGGAGAAGACCCATGCGGAGCTATCCATGGATACAGGGGAGCCTTAAGTAGCTGGTAGGCATACCGACATTTTTGCCCCTGTTTGGCATGTGGCCAGGATGGTGACTACTCTCCGTCCGAGCTAGCAGTAGCAGGGGACAAGTAGAGTGCCTGATGAGGAGTCACTCTCATGGCGAGGCCGTAGCTGCTCCTCGGGACCGTGAGCCCTCCGTGCACTCAGAGCGCCGACGTAGCTGGAGTCCTAGATGTGGGCGTGCACCCTCAGAGGGATCTCATAGGGGTTGAGAGGCCATTTGGCTCTCTTAGATTGTTTGTATGATGTATTTTTATTTCCTGGGCTCTTTGAGCATTTTGACCATGCTTAGCGCATGATGGCATTGTACAGGAAACTTGATTATATATATATATATATATATATATATATATATATATTCTTTTTGGATCAGACTCTTGGTATCTATGATTTTGTGATTCGTTTCCGCATGTAAACTATAATGTTGTTTTTATATGTTTTTCAGAATGTATGCAATGGAGGACAAATGATACAAATGCTTTCTTTCTTTTTGTATTTTGTGATGCTGATATATGATAATGTAGACACAATGTGATCTTGAACTTTAGTTTCTATAAGCAATTTTTCGGTACTTCATATTTGTTTTGACAAAAGGAGATGATAAAACAATATGATGAGCGGATGAACTTACCTGCTCTTAACTCCACACACTATTAAGATGTGAGGGCTCATCACCGAGAGCTAGAAAGGGCACAAGCTATGAAATTTTTTGAATGGTAGTGATGAGAGATAGACAAAGATTTAGTGGAACCAAATTAGGATGCTACAAACCTACTCTACCCAAGTGACTCCATAGTTTCGAATGTTACTTGCTTTGCGGTTTATCTAGACTTAGATCCGCAGATGGCCATATGGTAGACAAAATCTGGTTTTCGAGATTTTGAGCTCTCTTGTAATTTTGGACATTTGATTCATTCATTTTTGACTCAATATTTTAAAGGTTTATTTGAATGTTTGATTTATGACCTTTAATGTTTGTTGTCAAGAGGACCCCCACACCTTGCCCCATGCTACTAGTAAGAAGCATGGGCTTATCACCATGGACAAGGCATAGGTGAGTAAGGGCATTCCCATCCTTTCTCAACCCTCCGTCACTAGTAAGAGATGCAAGCTCATCACCGAAGGTTGGTAGGGCAAGGAAATGTGTAAAAATAAAATTTTCTATTTGATCTATATTTGACTTGTTTATTTGAGCAAAATGTCGGTATGTTCTTATTTCCAAAGAGATCTATATGTGGATAGATGTGACACCATGAAAATTCTATAATGACCATAGGAAAGACACCTTTTCTAGGAAGAAACCAAAAGTGAGAATAAGTATGCGAGCCTTGGTATGGTTACCATTAAGACTTTGTCATATCTAGCCTTATTTGATGAAATGATTTTGAAATGATTGATGATTTATGGGAATGAAGAGGTATGATAGTGATTCTTATGCCAATACTATTAGAAGTTTGTAATGAATTGATTTGAGAATAAATTCCTTGATCACAAAATTTTACGAAACGAGTGGACAAAATGATCCTAGCTACATGAAGATGCAATGTAGATATAATTATACAAGCAAGTGCTTTACGCTTATGCATGCATAGAATCATTTAAGGTGCGGGGTATGGACCCAACCATTTGGGCCAAAATTTCCTTCCTTCGCCAGCCTTTTTTATCGATCCATTGTCTAGTCTTAGAACCAGATCTCCTTCATATATATCTCATTCATAGACCTTCTTGTTATCACTGGGCACATCTAGTCAAAGATAGATTCTATGCCGATGTTCAACATCTAACGTGGCCTCATCTAGGATTTCTAGTTGGGAGATACGTGCTTCTCTATAAGCTTCTTCATCCGTAATCCTTGTAGTGAGATACAGAGAATGGGTATTTCAACCTCAAGTGGGAGAACTGCTTCTACTCCGAATACCAATGAGAAAGGAGTTACTCCTATTGGTGTTCTTATTGAGGTTTAGTGGGCCCACAAGGCTGGGTATAACTTCAAATGCCAATCTTATTTGTTTTCTTTCACCGTTTTAAGAAGAATGGCTTTTAATGTTTTATTTGTTGCTTCAGCCGGCCCGTTGGCTTGAGTGTAATACAGGGAGGCTATATGATGGCTTATTTTAAATTTATTGCATAGTTTGTAGACCTCATCATTCTTAAAGGAATTAACATTATCTAAGATAATGATTTATGGGACACCGTACACTGTAAATGATCTAGTTTAAAATGAACTTGGCAATCATAGAACCCGGTCACAAGTGGTGAGAGGCATAGCCTCTACCTACTTGATAAAATATTCGGTAGCCGTGATTATGAAGTTATGGCCATCTGTAGATGAGGGAGAGAATTTCCCTATCAAATCTAGGCCCCATGTAGAAAAGGGCCATGGAGTTGTGATTGGTTGTAGAGCTTGTGCCGGCATGCGAATCTCGTGGGAAAATTCTTGGTATTTATGACACTTATGTACAAACTCTACTACATTGTGCTCTAGAGTGGGCAAGAAATAGCCCATCCGATGTATTTTGCGAGTGATGGTGTGAGCACCAAAGTGGCCTCCACATATTTCATTGTGAGATTCATGGAGAATCTTCTTGGATTCTTCTGTGTCAACACACCTTAGAAACATTCCATCGAAAGCCTTACGATAGAGCACTTGTTCTATAATAACGTATTTAGCTATGATAATGCGTAACCTCCTTCTTTGTTGCGGTGTAGTACCTTTTGGATACGTATGGTCCATGATATAATTAATAATATCAATATACCAAGGACATTCAGAGATGGGAGGTCTAGTTTCGATGTAATATATGCATTCAACGGGAAAATCTAGATCTATTAGATTGCCTCCATCTAATGGGTTATCGATTAACCAATCAGAATGATTTGGCCCTTAATGGACTTCCTGGTTTACAAAAGTTAATTCGAATTCACCCATTAAGGTTATAAAGCATCCACCTTTTTAGAAAAGGACCCTTGTGTGAGGAAAGTTTGTAATCGGGTCCGTTTTTACAATGACCCTTGTTTCTTGATTTAGCATGTAATGTCTTAGGCGCTTTGGTTGCGAAGACTATGGCAAGACATTCTTGTTCTCGCTTGCGTATAATGTGTTTCATAGTTGAGCAACATTCGGCCGATAAAATAGATCATGTGTTCCCTCTTGTCATTGTCCTTTTGAGCTAGCATGCAAAGCTAGAGAGAGACATTCACAGCCCGTGAATATAAGATTAAAGGGCGATCTGGCTTAGGTGGCATTAGCGTAGGTGATGATAACAAGAATCACTTAAGCGCCTCAAAATCCTCATTGCAGTCTTCGGTCCAATCGATATCAGTAATCTTTCTTGAGTAGATTGTTGATTGTATGAATGACAAATCTTAAATCTCGGATGAATCTTCTGGATTGCTGACCGAGTTTCCTAAGAAATGACTGATTCAAGATTCATTCAAAGGTGGGATCATTTCAAGAACAACACGGATTTTGGCTGGGCCCACATCGATCCTCGTGACGATATAATGTAACCGAGGAGCTTCCCTCTGTCCGTAAAGAAAGATGTATTTTTTTGGGTTTAATGTGACTCTATATTCGATCAAATGTGAAAGAATGATGCGGAGCACTTCTCGGTGATCGCAACACTTCCCGGCTTTGGAGAATAAGTCATCTACATAGGATTCCATGAATTTTTCAATAAGATCATGAAATATATATGTCATTTCCCAATGGTATGTAGCACCAGGTGTTCTTAAGACCAAATGGCATAACAAAGTGTAGCAATAAGTTCCCCATGGAGTTATAAACATGGTTTTGGCTTGGTCTTGTTCAAATATTCTGATTTGATTGTATCCCGAGAATCCATCTATGAGAGACAAAAGCTCAAATCCAGTCAAGCGTCCAATGATGACATCTATGGATGGTAACAGAAGTCATCCTTAGGACATGCCTTGTTTATGTCTCTAAGTCTATGCGGATGCATATCTTCCCATTCTTTTTAGAACAAGAATGATATTAGACACCCACCGAGAGTAATCAATGGGCTTGATGAACCCTACTTGGAGAAGTTTCATTAATTTTTCTTTTACCATATGAGCTACCTTGGGTTTCATTGGTCTTGATTTTTATTTAATTGGCTTTACATTTGGTTTGGTGATGAGGTTATGTACCGCGATGTGGTCCAATTGGTGGATTTAATGAAATCGAGGCTTCATGATCATTGTTTCCTATCATTACACCCTTGTTCATCCCATTTGGATTTAATTTATGATTATTGTGATTTGGGAGTGGACCATTGAAGATCTTGAGGGGTGCATTTTGAGGGAAATTGCCCCTATAAAAGTACTTTACGCTGGTGATGCAGGTCTCTGCTAAGAACATATCTATGAAAAATTTTCTTTGTTCTTCCTCGCAAACGTTGCATGAACTTATTATAATCACAAGATGTTCTAGTGTAATGGTCTTGAATCTTGTAGAAACCACAATACGAGTTAGGGTTGTAATTCCTAGTTTGCTGGTTTGGCGCATATTGTGGTCCAAAACTCTTATCAAACCGTTGCCTATTAGGATTAAAGTTTTACATTTTTGTTTTTGGTTTTGGTTTTGGTTTTGATATCTAGTTGAGTTTTGGCTTGGACCACCCATGTGTCGGGCTTTGCCATTGTTGTTGTTGTTGTTGTTATGGATGATTAAAATCCACCGTATTGATTGTTGGATTAAAATTGTTGTTTCGTTGATTGTTAACCTGGTGGTGGATTATTTACAACATTTTCCTTTTTAGCCTGGTCCGATTCTCCATTTGTTGTCACTCCTTGATTCTTGTTAAGCATTTTAGGTCCTTGATTGGCATTTACCGTATTAGGATAGGTCATTGTGTTTTGATTGGAGGTGATTAATCTCCCGTTTGTTCCATACATTTTGTGATTGCTATCTATTGCAGCTTGATCTATTCGGAGAGTGCTCTCAAGTACTTCGTTGTAAGTCCTTAGTGGGAACTTTTGGACTTCTTCCTTTACCTCTCTCTTTGAGAGAATGAAGGAATAAATCACATAGTTCCATTTGATCCATGTTTGGAGCACTTGCCAAGAATAAAGGACTATCGCCATCTTTGGATGAAATGAGTGACATATTCATTATGTTCTGCTTAATGTGCAAGAATTCTCTCGATTCATGTTCTCAATAGTTTATTTATGTCAAACGCTTTGATAAACTCAAATGAGTTGTTTAAATGAATGGATGGAAGCCTTGGGTATTCTCAGTAATACCAATTGAGGGCGATGCCCTCTAAGGTTTTGGGAATATTTTGGCAACAACCCCATCCCAAGGGAGCAGTTCTCGAATGGCTGTGGCATAGGCCTTGATATGTGCGTTTGGGTCTCCCTCCCCTTTGTATTTGGGAAAATCGGAAGCGGTCTTGGAAGCATGATGCTTCATATGGTGAAGTCTAAGGGATCTTTCAAATATTCTAAATAAGTCCCTATCGCGTAGGTTTCGACCATTGATGGTGCCTATTGAGGGGGTGGAGGTGGAATGGGTTGTTGATATGGCGTAGCGTATGCATTTACAGGACATAAGATAACCCCGTGGTTGAGTGAACATGTCGGGAGAGGAGAACATATCTCCCTCAGTGATTTAGAATACATGTTTAAGTATGGAGGAGTATTCCCCAAGAGTGGATTGTGTTGTACTAAACCGAGAGGTATCATATTCTCCACTGGAGTGACGTTTGAGAATGCGGTTCTAGTTGGAGTTTGTTGTGAATACTGAGGAGGCATGCCTAACGTGCCTATTCCTGTGAGGAGGTCTACTTGGCTAGGATGATGTGGAAGATTGGAATTTCTTGCCTACATGAATTGAGAATTTTGACTTGCTTAAGCAAGTTCTAACCCTCTAACTTTTTCTACTAAAGTCAAAATGACTTCATTTGGTGAAGCCACAATATTTTTCCTTAGTGGTGTTTGTTGTATATTCTGAGGTTGTATAGGCATGTGATACCCCGCTATGAATTGATCGTTTCCTTGCCAAGTTTCCCCAAGGGAATTTCCTATAGGTAGTGGCATGGAGGTTTTTTTCTTGAAAAGAGGTCTTAGGTTGTGTTTGTAAACTTCCTACGGGTGGGTACATACTCGAGAGTGTTGTTCATTCCTAGCATAACGTGACTTTGAATGTTCATCATCTAAAAATAGATATGGATTGGATTGTCTACTAATTTGTGGTCTAAGCAACACATGAGGAGATGAACTAGATTCTCCAAAGAAGCATCATGTTGTGTGAGTTTGAAGGCTCTGTTTGTGACATTTGAGCGAGCTGATCCAACTCCTCTATTTGGAAAGAAGAACTATATCTAGCCCTTGAAGGTAGAGTTTGTGTTGATAATTGGTTAGTTGAATAGTTGTCACCCCATACCGAGAGTGAGGGTGATGACTATCTGTTGATTGAGCATAGTATGCCTCAAGACCAAGGAGAGGTCTACCATATGCATCAAATCCTGACATATTTGGGGGTATATGAATACCCGAGAAAATAATGGGAAAGAGAAAAGGTGGATGGAAGAAAAATGTAAAAGGGAAAAGGTGAGAGTGAAGCAACTATTACGCTGACGTCGGGTTCACCAATTTTGTCACGATGGAAAAGTGACAAGCGAGCATGGGAATCTACAAGTAACTCTTCCTTGCACCCGACCTCCCGAGGTCATCTTTGAGATAGCCAATGGAGATGGAATATACATGGGGTATAGGAAAACTAGTCGTGAAATCTTATATCTTTGACACGCACTAGTGAAATCTGCGAATCTAAGGCAAAGAAGGCCCTTCTAACTCGAATCGGTGTGATAGATCGGTCCGGTGAGGATGACTGCTCAAGGCTCTAATCAATATCAAGCTCTGGCGTAATCTGGTCTATGAGTTGTGTGATACGTGGGAAATGACCTCGGATTGTTTCGTGTACATCTCTCAGACATTGGGTCATAAGATGGAGGATGGGTATACAGTGGATTCTATGGGTGATTCTCGTGTCTAGTCCGAGAAATCCTTAGCTTGATTAGTTACTTATATATAAGAAGGATAACTATGTGATAATGGTTGGTGGAAGTGGATTGGATCTAAATACTAATGTGCGTAAAGCCACCATCAACATCGGCCCGAGCTATGGACTCGTTGCGTTGTGGGATTTGTGGATCACAACCGTAGATTCGTGGTTGTTGCAGGACCTCCTATGGTCATACGAGGAATCAATTTCTAATCCCTAATATCCAGAAGTAGTCGATGGCTTTTCGGCCTCTATATTTAGAACTACAAGTTGTGCAATCTTCTCAAAGTACCTTACAAAGGCGTGCTGCAACCTGAATTTTAAGCCGTCTATGTCGGTTAAAACTTCTCCTATGTCCTGGTGTTGTGGGACCAAAGAGTCACAACCTAACGCTTTGCTCTCTTCAAGCCCTTCTACAAGGTCATGTGGATATTTTTATAGGTAATCTGTAGTTTGGCTGGTTTGACCAAAACGTGTGTGCTTGGTCATATTCTTTGTTTAACCCTCTTAACTATGAGCTGATCCGTTGTAATTCTACCGTTGTTCGGAAGACTTGAATTCTAAGATTCTCGATCTATGTCGACTATTGCTGTAAAGAGATTGGGTTGAGGCATGATTGGTTCGAATACGTATTCTCCGGGATCCCTAGGTCCCGTGATTGTCATGCAAAAGGAAATGATATAAATCTAACTAATGACGAATACATTAACCACGTAAGATATATCTATGTATATTCCTAAATCGATATTATTGATAAACTACTTTAAACATGAATTGAAAGAGCAATTATCTAGAAATTGACAATTAAGCTTATAACGAAATTTAAGCAAACAAAGCAGCCAGTATAGCTACTTGCATGCGATTGTGAATTTATTCTAAATAACCGGATAATCGATCTAATATATTTGAAATACTCTCGATCCTACCTCAAGCGGTGATGAGTGAATCATAGTTTCTCGTAAACTATCAATCCCCACACTTCCCTGGCAATATTGAAAGTGAAATCAACTAAAATGAAATGATTGATTACTCTATTTGATATGTTTTAACTAGAACTTTGAAAGCTTGAACTGGACTTTACTGAGCGTGGCAAATCTGGTTGTGTGTGGCTTTGTCCTTAGTGTGATCTCCTCGTTCCTTGTGCTCACGTGAATCTAGAAAAACGTGTGATGTTGGCATCAACAGAAGTTGGTATCAAAATAATGGCAGCCTAGGATGAATACAGAATACAATGTGAGTAGGAGAGGGATAGCACAAGATAATAGAGCTTGGCTTATGTAATTCCTAAGCGGATTTATTGTGAGTCATACAACATAAAATGTCTAGAACACAGAAACTTTCTTTTTGACAAACAAGACCTGTAACTTTAATGGCTTCCTACTTAAAATTAAACTGTCTACTTCAATGGATTGCATGAAACAGTAACAACACTAGCACAAGATGATTATGTTGTTTCCTAACAATGAAGACAATGCTAACTATGCATGCAACAAATAAAACTATGAATTCCTAAGAAAAACTGAAAGACTAAGCTATGAAATGAGAAAATGAGAGGCAAATTTGAGGGGCCATTTTCTTGAGCACAAGCCAGCTATTTATAGAATTCCCATTTACCCAAAGGTGAAAACCAAATTGATCTCTTAAACCATAAACAATGTAAAAACACTATTCGAGGCAACTAGAATCATAAATACAAGAAAAGGTGGTGAAAAAGATGGTAAACCTTGAATTTTTACACACGAGTCGCATTATAAAGAGCATTCTGGAAAACACGCGAAGGACCACTGCCCTGAGCAGGGCGGTGGTTACAAGACCGCCGCACTATTGGGTGGCGAACACGAGACCGCCATCCAGTGGCAGGCAAGTGGTTTCGTAATGAAGACAAAAAGAAAGGAAAAAGAGGGGAGGAGATAAAAATAAAGCACACAAGGGCTAAGTGGGATATGTGGGATGTTAACGCATACTTAGAGAGCTTTTCCGGATCCCGAACACCTTGCAAAGAGACCTGTATCATCATTGGGGCACGTGTAATGTTGTTTTGGCAATGCAGTACCCTATAATTTTGGGTACGTATAGTACCTTATAAAGATATACCAAGAGGAAACTTTCAGCCTCAAAACTGTCTACCTTATACTTAACCTAAGTTGGAAATTAAAGCCCCTCCTCTCAAGGTTCTAGTCAATACAACCTGTAACGTTCAAGAGCTTGAAGATAAAGTTGGAGTTGAAGAGTTAAAAGAACCTAAGGAAGAACTTGAAGAAGATCTAGAGGATGTGGATGATTCTCAGGTTAATTTCCTTACTACATAAGGCATCAATGATGTTGATGATTATGATGAAGTAGTAGCAGACATGAACATCGAATCATATGTTGTCATGATAATAGATTAACTAAATAAGAAGAAGGAAGTAGTCCAACCTGTAAATAATTCAAAGGAATATCCAATCAAGTATTCCAATTTTTGTAAGAAGAGGATCTCTAATTTGTACCACTCTTTCGGGGAAAAAGGTAGGTACCACCTCTTCACCTAATACTCATTCATCTTCATCTTCTACACCTAAGGATAATACATCATCTACCCCAATGCCCAAAACTCCCTCATTTTATAAAATTTGATAACCCTAATACCTTTGTTTCATCAAACTTGGATATCCTATCCACCTTTAGATCCTTTGATATAATTGATTATATCAAAAGGACAAAAATCAAAAATTTTGAAGTTCAATTCTATCAAACCCATCCCAAGGCCTTTGTCTAAGTTGTTACTTTTGTTGATTCCAAACCTACCCAATCATCTATCACTTTTAAAGGCTTGTTACCTACTCCAACCCCTCATCTCCACAAAATTTTATGGCCTAAGCACCTTCTACAATTGAGAAAATTGAGTGCTTCTATGTCACATTGCTCATAGTTGGTCATAGGCTTAATAATTGCGTCATTGACTCAGGTGCATCAAATAATGTTTTTCTGTTAAATTTTCCCATGCCCTTGGCCTCAAATTGACTCAAACATTTGGCTCATGTTATTCTATGGAAACCAAGGATGTTCCCCTTGTTGGGAGAATCAAAGATGCTCAAGTAGATTTTGATGCTTTTCCGAAAATAGAATCAAAGCCACTATTTTGGTTGCGGTTAGACATCCCACCCTTGTATGACATGATCTTGAGTAGGAATTTATGTAGAGATGAGGGAAGATAAATACAAATGGATTGGTCTCATTCCCTCATCCATGTTAATGGAAAAATGAAGAATTTTTTTCCCAAGAAGTAGGCAAAGTATATTGTGCATAAAGCGGATGATCCCTAAGCACAAATTCTCTATGAATAAATTGGTCATGGTATTGTTATCCAAAATTCACCCTCAAGGTAATTTTGATAACATGTATCAAATTATTCAGTCCCGAGCAAGTAGATTGATTCGAGGCCCAAAATCATGTTTTTGGGGTACCCTCGGTTTCTTTCTAACTCTCCCATCCAAGAAGAAATCCCAACGAGTTAGAAAAAATGGAAAAAATGCAAAAGGGCGATCTGCGGGGCGATTGGGGCAACGATTGGGACGTCGGGACGCCGGAAAGCCGAATCGGCCAAAAGTGGAAAAAATCGTCAAGTTTTGTTTTCACGCGGTTTGGGACATCCAGGAAAAAAACGTGTAGGAAGCGAATCGAAGTGAAAAGGCCCAGAAAGGCGATCCAGCGGGATAGTTGGGACGTCGGGATGCGGAAAGCCAAGCGTAAGCAAAGCAAGAAAAATCGTCTAAGTTTTGTTTCACGCGGTTTTGGATAGTTGGGAAAAAGGTCACGCATGGGGCGCAAATCGGCTGAAAAGTCTGAAAGACGGTCCATTTCGGGCAGTTCGGAGATTTTTGTCCTGGGCAGTAATGGGACAAAAGGTACGCGGACGCGAAGGACGCGAAAACGGCAGAAAAGGCCGCAAAGGGACAAGGAAGCGCAAATCGGCGATGCGGGAGAATGCATTCGGGACAATTGGGACAAAGGTATGTGAGGGACACGAAGGATGTGAAAATCCAAAACAGCCGAAGGCAAAGAAGAAAAGTCAACGTTTGACCCGTGAACTTCAAACGACCATAACTTTTGACTCTGAGCTCTGATTTTCATAAAATTGGACTTTCTTAACGAGCACGAGCACGACGCGTCCTCTACGCCAAAAAATGGATTTCTTAGTTTTAATGAGGGTAGATATATTTAATTAAAATAAACATATTCGGCTCCGATCGATTAATGTTCATTCCCGTCAAATGACAAAAACCTGCAGACCCAAAATAGTTGCCCACACTCAGAAAGCCATAACTTTTGCATTTCTCAACGAAATCACACAAAATTGGTACCGTTGGAATCGTGGCTCCAATCCTGATGCATAGAAATCAAGAAATTCCATATTTTATGAGAGATTGATTGATATTTTTATAAAACGTGGCTGGGTTCATAACAGTGTTTTATTTGGTGGTTGGGAGTGCAATTAAGAGGCATGGTCATCATTCTTTCTCTGTTGCAGCACCTGGGACAGTATGGGGAGCCTTTTGAAAGTAATATATAATCATTTCACTCCATTTAATGCCTCTTACAAGTGGTGGAAGGATAGATTTTGGGATTTTCATTTTCCCTCTCTCTATCTTCTAATTTTTCTATAAATTGGAGTGTTGGGCTCATTGTAGAGGAGGAGTTTTGATAGCAAAGCTCACAAAATTTCTTTGTGAAGCCAATGTGCTACAGGCCCTTGTAGTGGACTCCTTGCATGGCGATCCAGGCCCTTATCTTGTAATAGATTGAACTGTGCATATCATGAAGCAATAAAATATAAGTTTGTGGATGTATCTTCCCCTGCTGTGTTTTCTTGCATCCTTCTTGCCCCTTTAATCTTGTTTACAAGAATATTGTGTCTATTATTATGTTCTTACAGGATCCATTATCATTGTGTATGTTTGGAATATTGTTGTGAATGCATTTTGCTAGATTATGGAGAACTATCATCACTCCCTCTAGTGTGCATTTTGCTTCTTTATCTCACACATTGGAAAGATACTCTCACACACCCTCCTTTTCTGGTGTATCACCGCTTTAGTGTAGGCTTTCATTTTATGAACTCTCTCTCCTTGGTTCCTTGGAAATTTAGATTAGAACAGTTAGCTTACCCTGCATTAGAGTAGATTGTGGCAGGTAGTTTAGGAGCAAGAACCAGCTTTCTCTGGAGGTCTATCTCAAGTAGCAAGTCCCACAACTTGGAGATAGTACCCATGTTATCCAATCACACCGTGAGTTCAAGTATATGTGCTCGTATTAACATGGGGGTGCTGTGATTTGGTGATAACAGTGTAACTATATGATCATGTCGAGGATGAGGTAAAGGTCCCTAAATGGGTGATAGATGATCCCAATGGTGTTCGGGTCCTTGAATTAGATGACAGCTTTTCTTCAGCTAGTTCTAGAGCTGGTGTTGTTCTTTTTTCTCTCTGAAGGGAATTCCCACCCATTGTCTTATAAAATTCAGTTTGAGAACACAAAAAATACAACATATTATGAGGCTCTTCTTCTTATCCTGTCGGTAGTAAGAGAAATGGGGATCAAGAATATTTGTGCGCGAGGATATCTGAAACGCATTATCAATTAGGTCGGAGGGTGTTTCAAGTTAAAAGAAGAAGGCTAAAGCATTATATAAATTTTGTCTAGGATTCAATTGAATTGTTAGATGCATTTTCTATTGAAGTTGTATGAGAGAAAAAAACTAGAGATGATGCTCTAATTGTGTACGGATCTTTGTTAATTCCTCACCTAAATAAGTTTACAATTGAGATGATACATAGACCAAGTGTTCCAAGTAATGTAAACCATTGGCAAGTGTTTAACGATGATAAGCACTAGATCTCCTTCCTTGAGATCCAAAATAATTTCAGCCACTATATTTTTAAGGAAGTGAATCATTCCTCAGAGTCTGTTTCATCCTTTGTGTTAGAAGAAAGAATTGAGGAGGAATCTGATAAAGATTGTTGTATAGGATTGAAAGGAAAAAAATACATAGAGGTCTAGTAATCCTAGAATATTTGTTGGAAAAAATGATAGGTACATCAAGTATAAGGCATATCACGGGCTCACCAAGTATCTCAGACATGAGAAAGGTGAGGACAAACTTAAATTTATCAATATTGGCAAGTGTTGTACTCGGGAAAAAGGAAGAAAATGGCTAAATTATTGAAAAATTATATGGATGTACAAGCCTATTCTTATGATGATTTTAAATCTTTCAAGACAAGGGAGATGCAACACTATATCCCCTTAAAGCCGAGGATCAATCCATTTCATCAAAATCAAATGCAATATAATCCTAAGATTGCAGACACAATTCACCGAGAAATTTAGAAATTTCCGAATTCTAGAATAATCTTTCCCATCCATCATTCAACTTGTATAGCTAATATTGTGCATGTAAGGAAAATGAGTGGCGAGATCCAGATTTGTGTAGATTTCAGGAATTTAAACCAAGCTTCCTTAAAGGATAATTACCCTCTTCTTATGATGGACCAAATCTTGCAAGTTGTCACTGGTTCAGAGATGTTTTCTATGCTTGATGGTTTCTTTGGGTATAACCAGGTTGAGGTGGATGTTCAAGATCAACACAAAATAGCCTTCACAACTCCTTGGGGCACTTTTTCTTATAGGAGGATGTCATTTGGTCCCATAAATGCTAGTGTGAATTTCAGAGGGTAATGGATTTGGCATTTGGTGATTTGAAAGGGAAATGCATTGTGATCTACCTCGATGATTTGACTATTTTTCCAAAATAAGAGAAGATCATTTTCAACATCTAGAAGTTGTTCTCCAAAAGTATAGATACCATAGAATTTCTTTAAATCCAAAGAAATCCATCTTTGGTGTCATATAAGGAAAAATGATTGGGCACATAATTTCCAAGGATGGAATTAAAATTGATCCAAAATATTCCAAGATATTTAGAATATTCCTCTCCCAACAAGAAAGAAAGGTGTGCATTCTTTCTTTGGGAAAATTAATTTTCTAAGAAGATTTATCCTGATTTTGCAGAGTTAACTAGAAGCATAGCTCAAATGATGAAAGAGAATAAATCCTTTTGTTGGACATCTGAGGGAAAGAATTATTTTGAAAATATCAAGAAGGCTATCATCAATACTATTATTCTTCCATGTCCAAATTTTGAGAAGATTTCATAATCTATTATTATGCCACTAAGCACACCTCACAGCCCATTTTAGTGCGAAGAATCTTGAAGGTTGTGAACTACCTATAGCTTTCATGAGTTATGTTTTGAAGGCTCATGAATTAAAATATACACAAATGGAGAAACATGCTTTTGCTATAGTAAATGTAGTAAGGGTGGTTAAGAAATTTTGTTTCTATATCCTCAATTCTCATTCAATAATTTTTGTGCCCGATTCATTTGTCAAATCAATCCTTACATAACAATATTTTGGGTAAAAAGAGGAAATTGGGTGGCAAAAGTCCAAGAGTATGATCTAGATATTAGGCCCACTAAGCTAGTTTGAGGTAGAGGTCTTTGTGAATTGCTTGTCAATAGTGTTATGGATGAGTCATTTGAAGATGAAGGTGTTATCATCCCAATGATCCTTTTCCCAAATTTAACAAATGAATGTATACTGACATTACTCACTTTCTCGGCATATGGAGAATGCCCAACACATATGAATCCTAAATAAAAGAGAGCTATTAATTTAAGATGTGCACAATATGTACTCTGGGATAATTCATTATTCAAGAGAGGGATTGATGGAAGATTTCTCAGATGTGTAGATAAAGAATAGTAGAAAGGACTATTAAGATATTCCCATGACTAGGCTTGTGGGGGCCATTTTTCATCTACTGTAATAGCTCATAAAATCCTCCGAGCATACTAATATTCACAAAAATTGTTCAAGGATGCAACAAAATGGGTCACAAAATGTGAAGCATGCCAAACCTTTGTGGGCAGACCTAAGTTGGCCACTTTACCTCTCAAACCAATGGTAATTAAGGAGCCTTTTCAAATACAAGGATTATATTTTATAGGTACTCTCAATCCCACCTCAAGTGCATGCCACACTCATGTCCTTATAGTCACTAACTACTTCACTAAGTGGGCCAAAGCTATCCTAGTAAAAAAACCACTTCCGAAGTAGTATGCAATTTCATTAAAGAAAATATTCTAGTCGATTTGGAGTACCAAATAAAATTATTACTCATAATGCCCCAAATTTTTCTTCATATGAACTAATTGATTTTTTCTATGGCTATGGAATTTTTCTAGCACATTATTCTGACTACTATCCTCAATGGAATGGGAAAGAAGGAACAATGAAGAAAAATATGGTGACAATCATTAGAAATCTTGTGGATGAGACGTAGAGGAATTGGCACAAAAATCTCTAAAAGCTCTCAGGGCATACATGATTATGCCAAGGAGAGAAATTTGAATGTCCCCACTTCAAGTTGTATATGGAGCAGATGCTCGTCTATTAATAATAGTGGAATTATCGACATTATAACTAATGAAATCCATTGAGGATGAAAATTTCACTAGCTCCATGGAAATGAGGATAGTGTACTTGTAAAGGTTGGATGAGGATATGTTGCAAGTGGTTGATAAGATTATTACACATCAACAAAAAGGTGAAGCAATTATTTGACAATAAATCCAGATCCAAATACTTCCAGGTTAGAGATATTATCCTACTGGGGACAAAAGGTGAGAACATCGAGGAAGTCATGGTAAGTTCGATTCTATCTGGTTGGGTCTTTTCAAAATAAAGCATTTTGTTGGTGAGAACTCTTTTACTTGAGCTATATGGATGGAAATTTTTGTCCACTACCATACAATAGAAAATATTTTAAATTTTTTAAGTCTTGAGTGAATAAGTAATCCCTTGTATAGTTCTCACGTAAATATGTCTTGTATAGTTCTTATTTTTGGCTTGTGTTTTTTTCCCCTTGTCTTTGTTTCTTTTGTATTGTCTTGTTATGGAATATTTTTCCCAATGATATAACACTTGTCTTCAACCTGATATTTTTGGTTATTTTTGTGTCTTGTTTCCTAGGTATGTCAAGTCACCCAATCCCCAGAGAGAGCCTATTGACACTTACCCAAAAATGTGTACATTTTTGTCAAATTTTCAAAAAATTGAGTAAGTTATGTCTTATCATGTATTTTTTTCCTTTGTGAAGTCTCGAAGGAAATAAAATGTCCCCAAAAGTTAGTTAATTTTCAAAAATTTGAGTTTTGGGATATTTTGCTTTGTATTGCAACAAAGTCGGTCTTTGGGAGCACTTATGTTCCAAGTTCCCGCAGACTTCTAGTTCCCCACATCTCGCCTTCTCATGATCACCTTGCTTCACGGTATTTCTTGCTTATGTGGTGGTTTAGGTATTTTTTTTTGAACCTGAGGTCATTGTGCTTCTTGGTTGTTAATTACCCACATCTTCGCAGCACTGCAAGATTTTTGACCCACAACCTTTTTCTCAAAATTTTCTAAGTCCCCTTTGTGTTGCGGAATTTTCAAACCAACAAAGAAATTTTGTCCCCGTGTCCCATGGACCTCATGTGCACTCTCCACCAAATTTCACCACATTATTTTGAACTTCATATATATTATGGGTACTTCATCTTTTAAAGGAACAAATGTCCCGAGTACATCCTAACCCCTATTTTCCCGTGCATCCACGTTTTCACATAATTTTGGGTCTCCTTTATGTTATGGAGATATCGAGTTCATGTGTCTCTAATGTACCATGTTTTCTTGGGCCTCCAATGCTTCATATCTCCACCATATCTCTGCCATATCATTTTATACATTCAACCGATTTAACTAAAATAGGGTAGTATAATATTGGATGAGATTGGTAATTTTTACCACCGTAAATTAAAATTGAGATCGTGTACTCCATTCCCATGCCATCCAAGCTATTTCTAGTTGTAGAAAGATCTTTCCTCAACCATTTTCAAAGATTAAAATTACATTCCATGTGTGTGAAGACCTCCATTCATCCTATTACCAAGGTTAGTAGGTTAAAATATTCCTTTGAAAATATAAGGTCAAAGCTTTTTGATACCCTATCGCATTGAACATCCTTCAAAATAAGTTTTAGATCCTCCTTTTCATCCTAAGTGTTTGATTCCCAAACCACTAGCCATCATGAAGTATCACTATGGGGGTGATAAGCCTATGTCCTCCCTCTAAACCTTAGTACCAAATATAGGGGAAAATGATGTACAAAACATTTATTTCAAAGAATTTTGGGAACAAATGTCCATTGAAAACCCTTCTCCCATGACCCAATGCATCAAGGATTATGGAATTCCTCATATTGGTGGTTTCCCATATATGTTCAATGTGTTGATACTATTTTGGCTTGTGTTTCTTTTTTGACCCAAATTCTAGAGAAATTAGGGACCCTCGATGCCAAGTGATTGCCAAGTTGGAGATCGGAAGTATAAATTATGTCCTTGGGACTTCGCAAGTGAATATTCTACTACACTTTCTATGGATCAATCTCAACATCCTGTTTGACGTAGATAAAGAGAAATATAGGAAAATGGTTATCAAGTCTTGGTTTAAAGCTCAAAAGAAAGGAGCATCTATATTTCCCAAGACCATATACCGAGTCGATTATAAATAAGAAATTTCGAGACATAATCACCTTCCTAGGCAAAATCATTGTTCTTCCTTCGACCAACAAATTCCACTTCGCATGGTTTTTTTTCCACATTATTTGTTGAAATCTCTTGAGCACTCCATTTTGGAGTTTCAAAAGCATACCCAGGCGGTTCCTTTACACACGGGGGCTTATTTTACTTGCTGCATAAATTTTGTCTTCTTCGGTATCCTAGTCTCCTCTCCTCCCCAAGCTCGGTCCCCCTCTGCCGGGTTACTGCTGCTGCCCGCTCGCCTGTTTCTCCACTCTCTCCCTCTCCGCCCCGGCCCGCTGCTATCACCCCCTGCGGTTGTCCAAGCTTCATCTCCCATTTCCCCTACTGCTGCTTCCACCCCCACTTCGCTTCCACCTCGGCTAGACCGGTCACCAGATCTTCTAGAAGGCTTAACCTCGATACTCTTGCTGTGGGGAAGGGTCCTCATGAAATTGAAATTGCACATGACCTCCTGAATATTAGCAGTGCTACCCCCGGATGTGCACATGGAGAGCTCTACAAAAGGTGGAAGCCTTAGAAGCTGATATGAAGCTGCTGAAGGATGAGGTTAAGAATTTGGCAAAACAGAAAGGAAAGAGGAAGGAGGAGGAGGTGGGCGTTGATAACAGCCAGATTGAAGATATATACAAGAAACTGAACTCCTTAGACTCCCGTTTAGGGAAGGCCAAAACCCGTCATGATTACAATATGGCCATTTTTAGTGTGATTGAGGAGTTCATTGAGCAGCATGTCAGAAGTGTCTCCAATCTCAGCGGAGTTCCGGCAACACTTTGGGGCAATGATAAGGAAAGCAAAAGGACCATTGATCAGCTGGATAAGACTGACGCTGCCCACATGACTACTTTGGGAATGTTCAAATCCTGGAAGAATATCAAAACCAACATCGACAAAGCTGCCAAGAAGTAGTTGTAGGTGCTTTAGCTACTCTTGAATGTTTTTGTTGTTTTTTTGCGGTCTCTTTGCTACTTTTTGCAGTTTTTTTGTTGTTTTGTCTTGTTTGGGTAGCTATTTTTTGGATACTTTGGGCTTCATTGTCACACTTGGATTCTAATCCTTTTTTCTCGGTTTTCATTCCTATTCTGGATCCTAGGCCCTCTTTTGTACACAAGGGTATAGTCACTTTCAAAAAACTATTTGCCAATAATAAAAAAACAAGTTCCACTTTTGTATGTGCCCCTATTTGAATATCATTTGTGAGGGAAAGTTGAGCCTCAAATGGGAGGAGATCATCTATGATAACCTCAATGAGCAATTGGCCAATTTTCCAAGAAGTCAAACCTTTTACATGACATCCTATATGATGTATACCATTGTAAAGTACAAGGTTTGGGTAGGGATTTATCTAGTTGATAATAAGAATAATACTCCAATATATGAATTTTACCCCGTTAATTGTAGTGGATAACAAGCATCACTTTAGGAGGGTCATGATTTTTCACCATGTTCATTGTTAGACTTACGGAGGGCAATACGACCAAAAGGTTTTCTACTATAGAAAATAAATTGATTTCCATCCATGGAACTTGTTTCATTCAGTTTATAAAGTTATCTTACATCAAGTTAGCATACTTTTAGGGAGCTCCTTACGAAATTTCAATGTTTTGTAGTGACAAAATAGCTCTTGTTGAAATTGCTAGAGAGCTTGACATGCTTCACATAGAATATGCGGGGATAAGAAGATAGTTGGCATTCGGTTCCCAATCACCTTGGGTAACTATACATGCGAAACAACCCTTGAAGGACAAAATTTTGAAATAGCCATCGCTTCCTTCAATTTTAATTATTTTCAGAAGATGTCCTACTTTAATCTCAAGGGTTTCATATCCTACAATTTCGAATGTCTTATTATCATTCCCATGATTTGGAGGACTCTTTGGGTTGATTTCTCAAATTATTATGAGGCAAGGAAAAGGATATATGATAGACTCTCTTTGCAATAAATCAACGTTGTTGGAATTTACAAAATGCTGAAGACTTTCAAGATGATGATGAATATTTGTAGTCTTTTGAATACAATAAAACTATCGGCATACTCCACTTTCCCCCATTTAATGTTTCTAGAAATAAAGGAGTGATCTATAGGAAATCATAGATCTAGTCTTCGGGAGAACAAAGGTTTGATTTGATAGGAAGATGAGAGCATATAGAATGGGAAGAGTATAATATCCTTCTTAGGAAGCATCCTCATCTCAAAGAGAGATTCCTACCAATTTTCTTGAAGTTCCTACTCAATCATCCCCTTCTCCTCTTGAATCTTCAACCATGGTGTATACTAAGGGAAAGATGAAAGGACTAAAAAGGTAGAGGAAGTAATTAAAGAAGATAACAAGCAAACCCTGTCTCTAAAGTAGACAAAAACAATGCCAAGGGTTGAGAATTTTTTTATCTTTCGGGTGATGATGAGAAATAAATAGGAGAGTAGGAAGAAAGAAACTATGAAGGAGGCAATACAAATAAAGAGGAAGAAGAAGAAGACAATAAAAGGGCGCCACATCGGAGACCGAGATAGTGGTCATTCTAGAGCCACTGTCAAAGAGGTCCATGTTTTAAATGTTGAAGACTCTATGGTGGAAGTATCTGCTACAGACTCTTGGTTCCATGAGCACACTTTCCTTAGGAAATCTTGTCACCCCACATTCCAAAGACAAATTTCATATGGTTTCAACCTTTCGTTGATAGCAAAAATAGGAAAGATTCATCTCAAATTGTTGCCCCAAAATTTCATGTTGTAGTTTCTCTCTTAGGAACAAATCCTTCTCCACCTATTAAAAAGGCCAAGACTACCTCAAGGTTGGTGTACGATTCAAAAGGCTAATTTTTTTAGAGATTTCTAAACCAAGAACGAGAAAGGATGAGAGATATTTGGCTTTCACTTGATTTAGGGCTGACAACGATCCCAATGGATGAATCCACTCTTGAAAGTGAGGTTCATAATATGAAGGAGACTGTGTCAAAAGTAATTTAAAGAGTTTAGAAGGGTAAGTAAACAAAAGAAAATCTTTTGGAGCAAGTACAAACCCTTTCTGATTTCATCAAGTCCCTATTGGAAAGTGATAAAGTGATTGATCCAACCTTACGGCTTGAGGCCTCCTCCTACTATCCTAACTAATGATGAAGTTGAAACTATTAAGGATATCCATAAGCATGTTGCTTATGGAAAAGAAATAAAGGCTTTGGTGGATGGGATGCTTCTCAATGGACTGAACTTCATTAAGGAAGCATATAAGTCATATGATAATATTTACGTGATAGAACAAAACTTTTACATAACTATCACTAGCTTGGATAAATAACTAAAAATATGGATTGAATGCATACAAGATCTCAAGCTTATAAGTGACACGAGATGAACAAGTCATTATTTCTAGTAGAGTGTTTTATTTTCCAAAGAATAATCTCTTTAGGAAATGAGAATTCAATGTATATTGGAAAATGAAGGTGCTTGAGGAGGAAATCGATGAACTTGAGAATATGCTATAAAAGGAGAGTCCTTCAAGTCTTGCATCATTGATAAGTTCTAAGACCTTCTTTTCCGAGTTTTCAAGGAAGATTATGTGGAGAGAATACATTATAAGACATCAAATCTAAGCTTAAAACATTTTTCAAGGAGGATTTTTTCAAATTGGAGATTGCAATAAAGGAGAATATGGAAGAAATTTGTGCACTTCAAACTATAGTTATTGAAGTAAATAAATAATTCTTACAAAATGCACGAGTCTCGAAAAAGATATGGAAGATTTCTGGGTAGTTGGACAAATGTAATCATAAACACAACAATTCCTTGAGGCATGGAAATCATTAGAGCATTGGTGAAGTTCGAAACCAAATTCTCAAAGTGAAGATTGTAGTTGCCTCTTCATCGATTGTTCCTTCAAATAAAACATATGCCTTTCTTTTAATTAATTTAATTAAAAATTGGCCACTTATTATTGTAACAATGTAATTTTTAATTGGGGTCAAATTAATTATATAAACACTTTATATTAAGTGATAATGATTAATTAAAATAAATGAGAATTGAATCGACCTCGATTGTGACCGCCCATGTAGCTATTTAAAACAACTTTGTATCATTTGGAGTTTATTGTATTTTTTTATTGAAATGTAATACACAAGACTTTGATCAATATAGAAGAATATTTTCCCTCTTGTCTTTTTTTTTTCTTGTCTCTAATATTATTTATGTTTTATTCCTTTATCTGCGTATGTGTTTTTGTTATATTCAAATAATAAACTTTGTGTTCAACCTCTTTGGATGTGATGTGAAGAAATTTTGTGTCTGAAAATTTATATCACATGGGTTATTTAGATGTATGAAAATTCATGTAATTCTTAAATCAGTATGCATTAGTAGGATACTAATATTCTATCTATATATCTAAAAGTGTTTCTTTCTTATCTTATTCCTTATTAAAAGTTAGTAATCTTGGGTAACCAAGGAGAACATTCATGTTCTTGATAGGTGAGAAGTGAACTTAGGATTTCCTTCCAACCAGTCTTGCTTGTTTAAGGCTATTGTTTCCTCTAATGAATTCTTACACTCTTCTTATCTTCTGTATTGAGAATATTGTTAATATGGGAACAATTTCAACATCAAAATCCTCATTCAGATATTAATAGTTTGTATATTTGTAAATAATTATTTTTCTTGTTTGTGTGGAATAAGGGAACCTCTCCCATAAAGAGGAGGGACTATTGTCCCTGAAGTATTACTTGGGTTGAGGATAAAATTTTCCCAACCAACACACATTATGTATGATGAATAGTATTATATCTCTAGACTCATAGGTAATATAAGTATGACATATGTATAATAATGATTAGTATGATGTATGATGTATATATGTACAATTATCCAAATGTTATAGAATGTATGATGTAAGGTGTGGTGTGTGAATAGATGCGTCGTGTAATTCCTATAGTGCGGTGTGTGGGTTTTATGTGTAGTAAGCCATCAAAAGTCGAGTTTTAACCGAATCACAAGAGTTTGTTATCATTTAATGACGATGCTAAAGTATGAATGCATATGTGTACACTACAATATATATGTATAATGATGCCAAGATGAAGTATGCATAGATGCTAAGATTGTGATGTTGTACTATATAACGATATGAATGGATGATAATATAAAGATGATATATGTTCCTATGTTGATATGATGATGGGGGAGGGAGATGTGTGAGTGATATTCCCCCCAAGTGTGTGCTAGAAGATCATGTAAAGTCATCTAGAAGATCATCATCCTCTAGGTCATGGTCGAATGGATAAGCATTACTTACCTAGTAAGACATAGTTTTGAGTTGAGAGCGTAATGAGCCATTGAATTGTAATTTTAACATGCCAATAGCATACTCCTCATCGGTGAATGGAGGAAGTGGACAACCATTTACATACCAACAAGTGGGATTTTGTGTGTATCACAGGTAAAGAACTATTGTAGAATGAAATGTTTGTATGACTAGGATATAATGTACCCCCAATGTACTCAAGCCAATATTTTCATAAGATGAGTGGATAAATAGAAGGAGCACGTGTAATAAATATGGTAAGATGAAATACACGAAGACCATAAGAAATAGTAGTACGAACAAACCCATGATATAGATGAGGGTCATATGGTGGGGGATAGATGTCATTAATAGAAAATCCTAATTGAGTCAATCCCTCATGAGTGCATATAGTTTTAGGTGAAGTAGGATCAAATGGTATATGTTCCCAAAATGAATCATCCATAAAGAATGTGCAAGTGCATTGTGAGCATGCTTGTGAAGGTGTAGATGATAGAGTGACATCCATGGACTAGACATGCCTCCGATATGGAATCATAGCAGCAGTAGTAGAAAATGGCGTAGAAGAATTTGTGTCTATCACACAAATGATACCCTTAAGCATTAGTAAGTGAGGTGGTTCTTCCATAGGTTGAGGCTCATCTGTAATACCAAAGTGTGTGGGATGGGAAGACTAGTATTAGGAGCTTGGACACAATACTTGAATGGATTACTATCATGAATAAGTAGTGTACTTAATGCCTTCATGTAATAATTTGACACAATGATGCACAAGAGTGAGAGCAACAACTTGCATGGCATGAAGCCATGGCCTACCAAGAAAAAAGTTGTAGGAGACTCGAAAATCAATGATGAAAAACACAATGTTCATATTTTTGGACCAACAAAGTGATAGGAAGTGTAATGTGACTAAGACATGGATGGAAAGAACCATCATAAACATGTAATGATATACAAAATGGACTAACATCAAGAACATAGAGACCTAGAACTTAAAGGGTTCGATCTATTATCAATTAAAGTATGTTTAACACCTACATTATGAATATGACACATGATATGCAGAGGTGGGTCATTATAAAAATATTAACATTGATGGGAGGACTAGAATTGAATTCTATATGTTAAGAGAAGGCATTAACAAATGTTTGATAAACTGAGTATGGATGCATGTCAAAGCACGATCGCGAGTAGTAGCAAGAAGATGTTGGACTCTATGTCATAAATAAGGATTTGCAGTAAATACTCATTGATTGAGATAATAATGGTGAAAAAACCTTAAGTTAATAAGAAATAAAGGAAGAATCATGAAGAACCTATGAGTGTGAAGATCAATTCGAGTTCACCAAAATTATTAACTAAAAATGTGGAATAATAATAGTTAATATAAACTAGGAACAAAAGTAAATAACAAGTAAATATGGAAATTGACCCAAGCAACTAATCTAATGAAAATTAAAACCTAATGTACAAGAAGAGTAAAGAAGTGACTTAGCTCATTTTCGAATGATCTCGAGTTGTATTGTAAATTAGACTGAATAATATGGAAGAAAGAACAAACATGTAGAAGTCCTAAAGCGGCATATCTCGAGCTATTTGGTTGTCTGTTGTGTTTGGGAGAGGATCGGGGTGTTTATGGGTGCCATAGTATGTATTCTAAGTTCCCTAGTCACGTGTAGGAGGTCCGAAACCAAAGTTGTAGGGTTGGATAATGATGTACATCCCTCCCTTTTTGTTGCGTGTAATTCACCGCCACAGACTCTTGGATGTCACCGAAATTGCTTGATGAAGGAAAGACTGAAAAACCCAAAAAAAAGCATCAAACCCTAAAAATAAAAATAAAAATGAAGGGGTCATAATTTCCTTATCAACCACAATGGTGGACTTACTAACTGATTGTTTCACTATATATTAGACCCAAATGTAGTTTTAAGTGTGTTTTTGTGTGAATCATGCCCTAGGTTCTCTTGTGTCACCACACTTTTTGAAGTAGCGAGCTATAACTATATGTAGAAAATGTAATAGATGGTGGATGAGATAGAATAAAATTTCCTCTTATGCTTGTGTGATGTAGATGAAATATCTTTGTTCCTTGTGATGGAACTAGAGGGATGCAAATGAGCTCTAGATGCCTTAGATGGATGCAACTCTAGGTGGATGATAGTAGTGACTAGTGTTTGTTCCATAATTATGGTCTCATAACTTTATATTTATACATGGTTATCTTGTTCTAATTTCTTAATTAACCTCGAAATACCCGACCACCAAAAAATATAAGAATTTCAATTGGCTAGAAAGTGCCCAAAGCGTGCGAGGAAGGTGAAAAAGGCTTAGGGCTCCCAATGAGACCAGGGGCACCCATGGGTGCCCAGTCAGTCCCAGCACCACTGGTCAAGGCTAAAATGATGAAAGATGACAAAAATAGAATGGTCATGTGTGTGATAAAGTTCCAGAATGATGAGATAAACAAAATAAAAATGGCCAAGAGACATGGGTTAATTAGTACTTTCTTTACTCAAAAACCATATGAATAGTAGTATGAGACCAAGACTAAATATTACCCAAAGTGTGTGATTTAGTGTCTACAAAGTGTAATATGTAAGTATTATAAGCTAACAATAGTACATATAATCAATATAGGTAGACATTGTGTGAATGTGATGGTTTGATATGATATGCAAGATGGGCATATGAGAGTGGCCATATTTCCCCCAATGGATGTGTGTGACTTGAAGTTCATTTAGGAATTGTGCCCTCAACGGTAAAGTATGAGTGTAGAATAAGAGTGTGTCATCGAGTAACAGTGTAGAGTATGTGGTAGCAACATTATGGTGTATAGATAGGAAAAGTAATCGTATAAGAAGAAAGTGAGGAGGGGAAAGTATAATGCCCCAAGTGTGTATATTAGGAGCTTATAGAAAATAGATGTGATCATTGTGAACGACATGATACATGCCATATATATAAAGTAATATGTGTATAATGAATAGAAGGATCATTAAGTAAACATGACGATACAAAATTGTATGGAGTGTGATGAAGAGGACAAAAACAAGTTCAACTAATCATCAAACAAGATAAAACTATTCACTTCTTTCATTAACTTTCGGCGTTCAATAACTTGTATTTGACTCTAGTAAGAAACTTTCATTCCTTTATGAACTTTTTAATCATCAACTCAAACACATACTATATTCTTTCTTCCCTTTCCAATCCCTTACAGTCATCTTTGACCTTGAAATCAAGAAACCTGATTTGAACCTCTTCTTGTTGTCTTGTTATTTCTTCTTCACAAATGGTCTTTTCCCAATTTAGCCCAAATTTGACTTATGGCTTAACTAGGTCTTAGTCACTACTTTACCTATGTCATTCACTCTCCTATGATGCTATTTCATTCATCCAAAATGCATGGGTAATGTTAAAACCTTTCCTTTTATTCGTTGATTTAAACTTATCCTTATATGCCCCCTTAAGACCAAGCACTCTACTCAGGGTTCATTTTAAGACCCCTCCCCAAAAACAAATATATAAATTCCTTGGCGAATATGTGAAAACAAATTTTGAAATGATAGTGAATTTGAAGAAAACAAGTCTTGAATTTTAATAACGGTGTCGGCCAAAATATGGCGTAAGAAAAAAATATCATGCTCTTTTTTTGCTACTTGACGGTAGCTTTTTTATATCTTTCGGTTAGTAGTATATTTTATGCTTTCGCCAACAACATAATATATGTTATCATCTGATAGCATAGTGATGAATATACCAATATTTTTGGCCCTTACTAAAATGGGAGGAGAAACTAGGGTTAAATTTATTTATGACCCTTAAATTTTGGTGAACCTACTACCATATGGTAATGAAAAAATAGCCAATTTCTAATTTGAAAAATCCTAATATTCACCATTTTACGAATATTCGCCCCTAAAAACCATTCTCTACTCCATGCATGCACTCATGATTCTATAAGTATGCAAAGGACTCTTCTGCATTCATTAGTATAGATTCACCTATCCCAATATGTCCCTAAAATTTCATGGCTCAATTCCACATACAACTCTCAACACTTCTATTTTTGCATTCTTGCTTACATTACGTACTTACTAGGTTAATCTTGGATATATTCACTTTTAGTAAGTTTAAAGATACCAAATTAACATTTCTAAGCACCTATTAACTATATAAAGTTGTGTATAAAGTCTCAAAGACAAATTCCAAGTGAAAATAGTACTTTCTTTGTAAAACTCCACTCACAGTTAGGTCTTGACTGTGTTTCCTCTCCTTTCTCCTAGAATGTTAGGAAAATCAAGAATTTTAACCCTTAGTTTCCACAAATTATTTCAATATCACTTGGTAGGTATCCTTTTCAAGTTTTATAGAAATTTTCAAGTTAAAATAAATTGATTAGATGCCTCAAAAGGCGAAGCCTAGATTAGACCTATAGAAACCCTCTCACGGGTACCCGAGAGAGGTATTTTTCCATAACTTTTCAAGTCCTTCGATTCAAGACCTGAAATTTTGAATAAATGATTATTTACACATTATCTATGAATTTTTATTACCATTGGATCGTGATATCGTTTGTAAAACCTCCTATATTCATTCTTTCCATTTGTTGTGACTATAGAAATAGAAAATCCATAGTCATACAAAAATGCTTTCATCAATGGACCTAAACAAGTTCTTATTAAGATAATATATACTCTCGTCTCCCTATTCTCATGCATCAACCATAAAAATCTCACTCCTAACACCTTTATGAATTTTATCCACTCTCATGCACTATATACACACGATTCTGGTCTTGCATTCACACAATCTCTTGAGATACTAAGTCAATATGTAGTTTGTGTATCTCCTTTGCAATATGAACTAGTACTTACACATACTCAAAAGGGTCACATATCAAATAAAAACTACAAACCCCAATTTCACACTAATCACATATTCACAGATTCAAAATCATATTTCCTATGCGTGCATCACTTTTTGTAATGATATACTATTGGATTTACCTTAGCTCGGTTGTCTTCCTTTCAATGTATGAAATGAACTCCTTTAGATCATATCCTTCATAGTATACATGATTTTTAAATGCTACATTCACGGTGCCAATGTTGATATATAACTCAAAATGGAACATAACTATATCCTTGTAAGGTATTCACAAAATATTCAATTTAAATTCATTCACCACACTTTTACTCCCAATCTTGCAATTTGTTCTTAATATAATGTTCACTATAAGAGAGAGTTAAAGAAACATTGATATCACAAGATAAAAAGATATCTTCTAAAAACATATCAGTCATATTCACAAAACCAACATTTCCTTACATATCGGTATATTATTTACCAAAAATTAGAAGTTTTCTTCCTTCCACCATTCTCCTTCTCCTCTCTCATTGTGGAATGATCAAAAATCACTCCCTTCCTCAAGGAATGCCTAATAATTATCTTTCATTTGAATTTATCTCATTTCATACTCCATACACAACCCTAACTATCTTCTAGAGACTTACATTTCCCATTCATGGCCATTATATGCACAATATCATCATTTCTAACATTTCCTACATTTATTGATTTAGACTATATCCTAGGACCTATTCTACCATCCTTTCACTCCTCATATCCCTCAATTTTAATGCTTTACAATTTCAAATTCCCTTTTTGGTGGGAAATACAAAAAGGTAGATAATTCAAATTTTAAAACTTATTGTTTTCTTACAATGAATCCCTAAGCCTATCAAAGGACTTTATCATGCTCCAACATCTCCAAAAATGTAAAGAATGAAGGTTGATCGTATAATAATCATCATTCCATGATGTTCCTACATCAGTGGCATATGAGCGAAAGGAATTCCATAAGCATAGATATATGTAAAAGGTTAGCTCATAGTGTAGATAAGATAAAGTATTATTATAAATATTGACTTAAAGTGCAAATATAAATTAAGGTATAGGTGTGTATGTGAGTAGTGTGGATAGGAAAATACTGATTATAACGTGTGACTATGGGGAAGTTGAATGCCCCGAAGTGTACAAGTGATGGAGATCTATCCATTGATGGAAGAAATACCATGACATGGTGGAATATGTTAAAATGTTTCAAGAGAAAATTTAAGGTCATCACAATGGTATATAGAATCAAGGGTATGACCAACATCAGAATTGGAGTCAACAACATTTATAGGATTAAAATCTCATGTGCGTAAATGCTCATCTAACATATCAAATGGTTCATTAACATCATAATATTTATATGGGTTTCATTCGTCTACATATGCTTTATCTCAATCAAAAGGAGGAATTATAAGTTTAATTTTAGGAGGTTGGTGAGGGATCTCAATTTGTGGAAATGGAATTGGTTATTCTTCCTTTGATGGTTTGGCTTATATGGGGTTTGTGGTGAATCTTGCATTACTAGAGAAGGAACATGAGTGGATATTATGTGATGCCAGCTAGAAAAATAAGGATCGCATTTGGGAAACCACTAGGGTTTGATGATTGGAGATGAGCATATATTATAATGTTGTGTAGCATTGAAATACAACATTGATTCTCAAGTTAGTCAATTCTTTGTTCTAAAGCATAGTAATCATTGTCATGATTTCCATTAGTTATATGATAATTATAAAATGTGTGACCTTTTCATTTTGTAAGTTGATAAGGAGGGTATTGATGAGTAGGTGGCAAGGTGATTAACTAGTGATTGAGGAGCTCAAAGAGAATATTGTGCTTCCTAGCATTTCATCAAAATTGAGATGTGCTTGTTGTGGTAAGACCACTGACCTCAATTTTATGAGAACATGTAGTAGACATGGGAGTAGGATGAGGTGTAGAATAATAACTAACATGGGCATGGGAAGCGTCCTTGAGATGTTAGATTTCAGATATGAGGAAGTAATCGTAGTTTTTATAGCTTGAAATCTATCTTGAAAAAGGTGTAAATATTGAATTGACTTAAAGATGGATTGATTGGTTATGTTTTCAAGACTAATAGGTGAGTCAAAGATAAAATTTAAAATTGCAATTAATTTTGAAGGTGGTATATCACGAGGGAGGTACATTGTGTGTATGGATTTTGTGAGAGAATCTTTGCAAACTAGGTGATTTTGAAGTAATTGATATAAGGAGACTTGATGAACTTTAGGGGCCATGATATAAAAAAATGTAATTTACAAAATAATATCCCTAGAATATGACTTAGAGGATAGGACCAAGCATAAAAACCTAATAATAACTATCTGATTACATGTATGGTATACAATAGATGGAAATATGAACCTTGATGTAACTAGGGTTTGGGGTTAGGAAAGACAAATATGATAGAATAGGAAAAATAAGGATCGAGTGGTCAATCACGAGTTGGGGTTCACCAAATGATTTAATATAAATTTTATTAAATATTATTTCAGAGTAACTTACTGTAATAAATGATATTTAAATGATTAAGTACAACAATATGTAAGCAATAAATATTCAAGGATACAAAACCTAAAGAAAATGAGATGTGGATGATGAATTAGCTTATTCATGCAGTGCTGACTTGAGAGTGATCATGACTATGTATCTATTGGAACAGGGATGGAAATAGTGTTTCTAAGGCTTGATGAGGGTTTGGGACCCCATGAATGTACGAGGTAGAAACACTGCAAAAGGGTAGGATTGCCCCAGGAAATAATGACTTATCGGGGAACTGTGTCTTCTAAAATGCTTAGGTTACGATATTTTATGGATTAGAAGACCTTCATTAGTATTTGCTCATTGTTGTTTTTGTTTCATTGTTACATCACCGATCTCACATGTAACCTACAAAACAAATGACTACCTGCACATGCCCACAAAGCACATCAAATCTAATAAGAATATGTAGAATGGGGATTCGAATTGACCACGGAGGTCACCCAAGATTAAACTTACGACGATATTACATCTCGGAATCCATGTAGTTCTTCATGTGTGTGTGTGTAACCATGTCCCATGCCCTAACTTTCCTTTTGCAAGTTTCATGATGATAGTGGGATAGAAATAGATTTTCCTGAATATGCAAATGTATGTGATGGAATAGAATAAATCCCCTCCCATCCAGGTGTATGTGAGACCAATGAACCCCTTGACCCTTGCATGAATGTGCTAGATATGTACTTAATAGTGCTCTTGGGCATTTTTCAAGCTTGGGTGGTGATAGATAATGCTTATAGTGCTTTTCCCTTTATTTGAAAGAAGTAACTAAGTATATATATGATTCCCTTGATTGAACTTCTCGATTGAAAACTAGGATGCCTACCCAAAGTATTAAACGGTGACCAAGAATATAAATGGACCCAAAAGAGTAAGAAGAAGAAAGAGAGGGACAAGAGTTCCCAAGAGGGACAAGAATTCTTGTATGCCTTTTTCCTAACTGGGTGTTAGTGTCAAAGGCAATCAAAAGGTAAATCCAAGTCAAGTCTTTGGAAGAGCTATAAGATGTGTAAAGCCAAAAGGATGCTCATTCAAGCTTAGAAACAATAAATTGCAAGAGGTAAGAAACCAAAGGATAAAATGAGCTTTCAACTGCTATTTTTATTTCTTAGGAATCATGTATACATTAGTATTCTTTAGGACCTATAAATTTACCCAAGTGCATATATTTTGTGTATACACACGGATGACCCGGTTTTGTTCGGATCATTTCTTAATCAAATTTTCTTCACAAAATTTTCTTAAACTACCTCAAACATCTTAAACTATATCTAAAACCACCCCTATATTATTTATATTTTCCCTAAAGGTTTCTAGAGGGTGTTTATCAACTATAAAATTCCCAAAAGCGACCTTTTTAGGCCTCCGGAGGAAGTTTTCTTTCATCGAATATCAATGAGTTCATTAATCACATTAGAACTCTTCCCTACACACTAAAACACACTTAAAAACATTTATATAACTTTCCTCTAAGTCAAGGTTAGGGTCTAATTGAGAGTATGTTGGCGGAGGAATAATACACATTGAGCAGGGAAACATAATTTTCAATTATGGGCTTAGTTGTCATGATCAAAAGTTTCATTATTTATTCAAGACATTTTACATAACAATTCCTCTCTACTAAAGGTTCAATAAGAGAAGAAATATTGATTAAATTGAGCCATGTGAAACTAATTAGAACTTTATGATGTGATTTTTACTTCATCTAGGGCTAATTACAACTCTAGACAAGATTTGTTGATAAAACATGTAAGAGGAGCGCGATAAAGAGTCATGAAGAGAAACCACCCACTCACTTCCAATACGAGAAATATATAGAACCTAAGAAAACATAAAGTGATTCAAGTCCACCATTTGAGGGGCTAGAGTGGTAAATAGTAGAGAGAAGTTGAGTTACGTTGAACAAGTGAAACTTGTCAAGGGTCCTAAAGAAACACCATTGTAATAACTTTACGATTTTAGTTGATTTTTGTAACAGTCCCAATAGTGGGAGTAGTATTTGTAGATGTTGTCAAGGATTTTTAAATTGATAAAAAATTGTATGTGTTTTGATTTTTTATGTGTTATAAGGCATTTCATGAGTCCATATATTCAAGCAACTGTTGTTACCTTTGGGAGTTGTGAGGTTTATAAAATATATTTTTGACACATATAAAACTCCTACAAAATTCAATAACCAATCAAGAAAGCCCTAATACCTAAACAAGGACTATATTATTTCCTAAAAAATTATCGATTGTATAATTTAAACCCTAAAAGATTTAGGTTGAATATTGAAATCATGAAAAATACCTATGTACTGACAATATTAGAATATGAAAAAACTATCTTCTAAATCGTGATTTATGGAGTTGTGAGACTAGTTTCATAAGGTACAAAGTGACCCTAATTTCTTATATTTACTAAAATAAATTTAAATTATAAGAAATAATAAATAATATTATTTCTTATACATAAATAATTATTTTGGTAAATATATAGCTTCTGATTGCACATATACAACATTACTAACGGGAACACGATCACGTTATAATGCACTCACCTTATAATGCACTCGTGTAATAAAAACGAGTGCATTATAACTTTTATGGTTTGAACTTACCAATCTATATGCTTGGATTTTCCTAGGATATCCAAACCTAAGGTTTGGAGAGCATAATTCATAAATAAATCTATTTTTCACAAAAATTCTACTAATCTCAAGTGTACACCACGATTTTTCATGGATTATAAAACAATATTTCAAAAAAACAAGACTATGACATCAAGCTATATTTTACATTTGTGACAATATACTTCTTTCTAAAATCCAATTAGTTTAAGACTCTCATCCTTAATTTCTTTTACTAGTGCCTTCTTTTCTTGCCAAAACATATGTATACTTTTTTATACATAATTTATGATTTTTCATCCAAATTTCAAAAAACTATTTGATATAAATTCCATTCTATACGCATTGAAAACAATGATAAAAATTTGAAATATTTCTCAAAATTAGGGGGTGTACACACAAATATTTCATTTTTGGGATGTGTTCACTTTGAAAATTAGTAAAAAAATTATACATCCATCCAAAATATGAAAAATTAGTAGGACCTCATACACGTCTTAGCTAAATTTCTACCGAAATGATTTGTAAAATAGTTTATAAAACTCAAAAAATGGGGGGCACACACACAACACTATGTTATATTTTTGACACAAAAATAGACACACTTTGTGTGCACACCACATTTGACTTTCTTAATCTCCACTATTTACAAAAAAAAATAGTAATTTAGAAACTAGATTATGAGAACTACCATTCTTATTATTATCACATTGTCAAATTTTGAGCATATGCATGCCAAATTATTAGTTGAAGTTCATGTTTTGTTGATTTCAAGGAAAATGATACCACTTTTGATCCCCTTTTGGCCCCCATTTCCATGCACTTACCATTTAGTAAATTTGTAATTTCTAAATTTTTTTAACATTGAAATTGTTTCATTTTGTTCATTTTGTGTCGATCTTTTGATTCCATCACACCCATACCAATGGATTTATTATTGTTGAGATTTGAACCTAGATCTTTGCATGGAATTTTCTCATGGTTGAATGAATTGGATGAAATTTTACTTGTGAATTCCTAATTTTTTAAAAATATTTTATTTTTATTTTAAATTGATGAGGATGATAGCTCAAATATTATGCACTACCAAATGTAGATTAGGATGCACTTTTCTAGCCAAGAATATGGGGTATCTATTAGCTTACGTGTTGGAAGTCAAGTGATCTCCATGAATTAGGAATTCTTTATGATCAAATTTTTAGGGTGGTATGATATTATTATATATAAAGGACATTAAACAATAAACATTTCAAGATGAAAACTTTCAAATTTGTTCCACAACAAAAATTAAGTTCATGTTTTACCCTTGATTGTACTTATTTTTACTGGATAAATGCCTCTTTGAAATTTTGAAGCTCCTAGAATTGTAGACTACATACTTAACCACTCACATGATTAACATCTAACCCTAACATGATCATCTATCACATTTTCCCTTGAAGTTGATTAAAGGCCCAATTTTTTTATAAGTGGAGTTGGCACATTCACTAGTATATATGTTGTCACTTGGAAAAGACAAACAATGGGATATAGCTAGCATCTACACCCAAATGAGGTGCGATGTTACATCGATAGTAAAATATAATGGTTTATACAGGTTATCAAATTAATTTCAAGATGCATGGATGAGCTATTTTTGACTTAGTTAGTAAAGAATGTAAGGTCACATCTAGTGCACATAAGGATCATATTATACTACGGTGGACCAAGCCAAGTGACCAAGGGGGATTTTTATTGAATGCATATTTTCAGAGTCATAGAAACAATTCTAAGATACACATAGCTTTAATCACCAAGAATGTCTACCTCGACCACCTATGGTGGCGTCAAAAACATCACTTGAGTTGAAGACATGGGATTGAATTGTATCTTCTTGTCTTTCCCATGTACACCAACTATGTGTTTGTAGGGAGCTTGAAACAATGTTAATATTTACTAACATTGTTTTTAATATATTTATTTACATATACATATTTAAATTTGATATATTAATATTTAAATTTTTAATTTTCTATATCACTATTTCAAATTTTCAAATGTTAATTTTATACTATAAATATTTGTAAGAAAATTATATTTTTATTTTTGGAAAATAGTTTTTTAGAAGGTACTATACCCCTGTACAAAAGAGGCTCATAAGCCGGATATTACAAAATAACGAGTTCAAAAGAGTGATCAAAATCATATGTTTACATGAAAGCACTACCATAGTAAAGCTCTGCAAAGCAAAGTACTAAAAACCCAACAAGACTGCATGTTAACAACAAAAACAAAACAAAACAAAACAAAACAAAAACTAGACTATCAAATATCAAAAAATTTGAAATAAATGCATCACTTGGATGCTCTATCAACAGATTCTCTTTAGCTCTAGTAGGGCCTTTGAATAAGGTGATAACAATGATCTAAGAAGGGCCATTCTTGTTAATCTAATTAAAGACTTGAGCTTGTGTTGGACCTTCCCCCATATATTTTATGGAATATTGTTGAGCATACAAACATTCTTCACTTGTTGTTCTAGAAATTGTATATTGCTTTAATAGCTCTAATAATAGATTCATGTCGCCCTTTGTATGCACTGACTCATGTTATCCAAAGAGTTAATTTTCTTGTAGATATCTTGTATTTGACTTTCAAAGCAAGCCCGAGGATTTTATTCCATTTTTCTTTTTCCCTCTCTTTTTCCAGGTTGTTGCGGTTCTTTCTTTAGGTCCTCTAAGTCATTATCCATATCTTTCATCCTCTATCGCAAATCCCCATTTTTCTCCTCCACCTTACTATTTTATCTGGTTGACCCATATGTAGGAGACTTTGGGAAAGCTCAAGTTATTTGTTTTGGCTCTCACAGATAATTCTTTTTGGGGAAAAGGATGGTTACATGGGTATGATGAATTCTTGGTCCTAATCCCCCTCTCTGTCTTAAAGTGGTGTGGGAAGGGATGATGGGAATATTAATGGTTTTATAAGGGATGGTGGGAATAGGAGTGGGATCGGGATTAGGGGGTAGGGGTCGAAGGAATGTTAGGATTTTGTACAAGACAACAATGATCCAGAGAAGGATAATCCCTTAGTTACGGGAGTAGCACTAGTGTTCTTTAATAATAAAGTTATTAAAATAAATGTTACTTCAAATTTTTAATTAAAACCTAAAAACCCAATTAAATTCAATATTAAAAATAAATATAATTTGATAAAACTATTTATATTCATTGTATATGTGGTAATAGGATGCCCCCAGTGGAAGGAAATGGAAAACATGGGTAGGACTCTTAGGTTCATGTTCTATATTTAAAAGCATGTATATATGTGAAGTAATATTATGTTCAAAATATTTACGCCGTAGGTGTCTTATACTGATCTAACACTTTCCTATTTTTTCATCGTCCTTGTTTTGATGGATTATATTTTACTCACTTTCATGACCCATTCCATGTTGTTCTGACTTGTCTTTATGGGAATGACATTTGTTTGAACCCCATTTTTATTCCCCGTCTTTTCCTCATTTTTTTGTTTTATTGAGCCGCTATGACATAAGGTTGATTTTATCTACCACTTTGGGTATAGGGAACTAGAAGAAATAGAGGGAAATAAAAAATTTCTTCACTTATGAGGATGAGATAAGAGTATTATCTTTGAAATAATGTGTGGATAGTTTACTAATTATTTTTTATACCATTTTTTGGCATTTCCTATCGCGCATTGTTCATTTGTGTTTAATTCATATAATGTGATTATTCAAATTCTGTCTGGTGGTGTGATTATAGTATTGAATGAGAGATGGAAGCTAAATGACTTAACCACTAATTATCTAATCTCTTGATATGATTATGACATTGAGAAAGTAGACAAAGACCTTATACACATCTGCTTGGATATTTTTGTCATGACCAAGATCTAGTTTTATCACCATCAACATATATTGCATCAAAATCTTGAAATCTCGATCCTCGAGAGTCAACACATTTTCGATCTACTTTTACATGAAAAATTTTTAATCATTACATATACCAAATTTTGGCCTTGTAATTCTTATTAGTTAGATGGGGATGTGTTGTTGTTTTCTTGTGGGATTAAAAATACGAGGAGTCATTTGACTATTGGGTAGTTTGAAAGGCTATGAGCATTAACCCATGCAGATATTTGAGCCATTATTGGAATAGTGTTTTATCAATATCCTTATATTATATTCCTCTTTCTACAATGGAATTGTTAAAATTCATGTGTAGACACTAAATCATGCACTTTGGGTAATATTTAGTCCCGGTCTCATAATACTATTCATATGGTTTTTGAGTAAAGAAAGAAATGATTAACCCATGTCTCTTGGTCATTTTATTTGATTTATGTTGTCATTATTGACATTCACCGCACACATGCCCAGTTTATTTTTGGCATCTTCCATCATTTTAGCCTTGACTGGGGGCCTCCCATGGATTCCCTAGTCCCAGTTGAGGTGCCTGATCCTTTTTGAACTTTCCTACCACTTTTTGGGAACTTTCTAGCTATTTCAAATTTCTATTGTTTTGTTGGCTATTTCGGGGTTAATTAAGAAATTAGAACAAGAGAACCATATAAATATAAAGTTATGAGACCATAATGAGGGACCAATCACTAGTCACTACTATCATCCACCTAAAGTTGCATCCATCTAAGGTATCTTAAGCTCATTTTCATGCATCTAGCTCCATCAAAAGGATGATCTTTGGTTCATCTACATCACACAAAAATAGAAGGGAAGTTTATTGTACTCATCCCACAATTATATTACATTTTTACACATATTTATAGTTCACTACTTCAAAAAGTACAACCATGACAAAGAACACCTAGGGCATGATTCACACACACACACATAGAGAACTACATTTGGGTCTATAGTGTAGTGTAGTGCTTTCGATTAGTAAGTACACCATTGCAGTTCTTTGAGGATAGTCGACCCCTTCATTTGTATTTTTATTTTTAGTGTTTGATGTTTATATTGGGGTTTTCAAGGTTTACTCTTCATCATTGATCATTGGCGACATTTGGCGTAGAGAAAAAAATTACATGTGACAAAGATAGAGGGATTTGCATCATCTTCCAACCCTACGAGATCTAGTTTCTGGACCTCCTTCATAGACTAGTGCGCCTGCAACATAGACTCGGGCACCCACAAGTGCCCTGATCCTCTCTAAGCATCCCAATCCACTTGAATTGCCCATATCTATAATTTTTAGGACCTCTATATATTTGTTCCTTCTTCCATATTATTCAGTCTAATGTGCGACGATGTAACTCATATTAGTATGTGAATCAACTAAGTATTTTCTATTCCTTCTTCCATATTAGGGTTTTTATATTCATTAGATTAGTTGTTTGTGTCATCTTCTAAAATTATTTATTGTATTTACATGTTGTTCCTAGTTATATTAACTACCATTATTCCACATTTTTATTTAGTCATTTTGGCAAACCCGACGTGAAAAATCTTCCTTTTGATAATGTCATATCCTTATCATGTAATGGCTCAATCCTCATATCCTGCCGCCTTTACACCAACTAAGGTATCGGGAATAGTTATTACTATTGTTGATTTCATGCACGTGTGTACCCAACATCCTCCTCACTTTATCACACCTAGGGATGATCCATCTATTAATGTATTTACTACTTGTCATACTCATCGTAATCCACCTATGGCTCCAACCACGTCTATTCCTCCACCAATTACTTAGGTAGCTCCTCTCATTGCTTCTAAGGGCTATGATATTTTGAACAACTTAAAAATACACTTGATAATATTTCTCTTTATGGATTATTGCGTAATGCACCATATTGTCTTAGCACGCTAGAAGCTTCCCTTTTGTGCCATTCATATTGAAATTGTTAACTCCATGGTGGAATTTACGCATCTTATACAATCTCTTTGAAATTTTCCACATGTTATATATTTTACTTATGAGGATTTTTCACCTTTTACTGAAAGCAATCTATGTGTACATTTTCTCATTCTTTGTCATTGTTAGCATCACCTGCATAAAACATGTCCTAATTAATGATGGATCATTCGTAAATCTATGTGATCATTCTATTTTGAAATAATTGGGTATTTATGATAATCTCATTTCTAATAATTCTACTCTTATTCAAGGTTATGATCCTACCACTTTCACATGCTTAGGGACTATCTCGTTACATATTTGGTTTGGGCTTAATATTGTTCTCACTTATTTTTATGTCATCGATGCCTCCTTTCAATTCAATCTCTTTCTTGGAAGGTCTTGGATTCACACAAAGCAAGTAGTTCCATATACTATTCACTAATGTGTCAAGTTTTTACATGATGGCTATGAACATACTATCACCATAGATCAAGAACAATTTAAATATTGTAGTATTTTATTTTATCCACCAAAAGTCCAAGGTGTCTTTGACACATCACCGGGATAAAACATGAGTGCTCACCCAAAGCACTTGTGATGGACTAGGTTCCTCTTTTATGTGAGCTCTAACAAGTTATCATGATGGACATATATATATATATTCTAAAACAATGGTAAACATTCAAGTATATTGCATAATACAAACTAGAATTAGGTCATAAACATATGCAAGAATAAGTTAGACAAGCATCAAGATTAGATCCACCATACAAGATCCATTATCATAGATGTATGCAACCAATATCCAGCCACAAAGATCCATTATATTAATTGATGTAAAACACAAAAACTGCTACATACATACATAATATTTCACCATAATTCATGGGCGCCATAAACCAATAACATAACTCTACAAAAATGTATCCTAAAGCGTGAAAATCAATACATATATATAGGGTGGGGACTTTCCTTCACCACCCATGTATCTTCAAAATACGCTTCATCTTAATAATAGCCATGCACAATTACATGATAAACACAAGAACATGTAAGCTCTCTAATAATAGATTATCTAATAATGATATGTAGTATAATCCTATTAATAGCCTCAAAACCCTGCATGTCAATTAGTCTTCCATTCACCCAAAATATCCTTACACGCTCTGCAAGCCTTCATACAAAATGTGCCCTTCACTCCATGTCCATAATTAGCCTTATTTTGAAAAATTTTAAGTCATAAATCCTTGATTTCCCCGTATGCGTTCCATGTTTCACTATACTTTTGTGCGTACCTACGCACCCTGCTTTCCACATGCCCAATCCTTATGTTCCTTCAATACTTAGAATATATTTTGTCATCCCAAAATTAAACCACACTTTCTTTATTTCCTCCTGAAATGGGTAGTCTCAATTGATCATGAATAAATAATGTAAGGAAAGAATTACTATACAAAATAATGAAATAATACTTGGGCCCTCTACACATCTCGTAGATAGAATTAATTTTGGATATTTTACTTTAACATCTTCTTCTTACTCATTCCACTCACTCATTGATTTATTTGTTTTATCGAGGATTTCTGCAGAACTCCATCTTTTTATCTAAATTCATACCCTTTCCTTCAATCTACAACACCATGAGAACATTGTCCATGCTAGAGACCATCCCTTCCATTATGTCCATCCTTCATGCAATGATTTTTCCAATCTCCTTTATTATTTATTTGTGAGGAACTTTGGCTACTACAAGGGCATCGTGCTTTTCTTGAACCAATGTGATCCTCTCCTCACGCCTAAGTACTTCATTCTTTTCTACCTTAAGGACTTCATTTTCTTATTCCATAGTCCTTGTCTTAATTATTACATCAGTGCCACACACATATTTAATGCCATATCTAATTTCTTTAGTTCATCCTTGAATGCTTGTAAAATAGGTTCATAACTATTAATCTTGCGTGTAATAGTTGCCTTAGCACTCTCCACCTTTTTTTTGCATATTTTGGCTTTGAAATCTGTACCATGCCTTTATACATCACCAACTTGACAAGTGCACATATGTAGTGCATCACGGAAGAAACTTTTCGCACTTCTCCTTCCAAAAGTGGCCTTACCTTTAAGATGTCATCTCTAATCTCTTCTACCATACTTGACAAAATCTTCTACCTTTGCCTCAAATTTTACCTTCTCTTCTTTGAGGTGTTGTATTTCAGTTTCTTTATCCTTTTATCATCCAACAACGCTTGAATAGATACCACCTTATCATTGTTTTGATGCGGAGACCTTTGCAAATACCTTTGTTAAAGCATTTCTTACCTACTCATCTAACATGATAGGGGATTTACAATCACATGTCTGAAATGGGTGCCTTATTCATTCTTCAAAAGACACGTGATTCTTCACATACGTTGAATTTAGGTTCATCCATATGAGTATACATGCTCCATGATAATTGTTTCCATTTGCGTGTGGTCGCCATCTCTGCATCCATCAACTCCCAAACATACAATTCCTTGGGCTCCAAATTTCTATAAAAATGCACATGTATGATATTTCTTGGGTTATCAACATACCCCATTGTTAGAGTTTCATATGTCTCTTCATCCTTTCCATTTCTTAAACTACTACCTTTTGGAATATAGGTTCTAAATTCAATATCGGTCCTTCACCTTCATGTGTAGTGTGAGGCATGCCTCGATGTCTCACCCTTATCTCAGATCTACCTCGATGATCTATGGCTCCATTTCCTATCTCCCTATCCTTGAATCCTTATGTATTATATTGCAATTCTTATTTACGAGGCTTGTCTATAACCTCGGTATGCACTTTGGTGTGTTTGATGCATTGTCCTCTCGATTTCTCCTGCGTCATCATCATCCTTAGTTGGGATGGACTTGTGCCTTTACGCACTAGTTCAACCTTCATAAGAGATTTCTAGGTAACCTCCTCAATGGTTTTCACGGTCCCGCACCTTGTGCTCGAGAGAACTCCCATGAGGAGTATGTTAGAGCAGAGTCACCACAAAGGGGACGGGGAGATTGGGTTTCAAGACATAGAGATAGGTCTTGGAGCCCTAGGCTTAGGATGAGCATACGAGAGAGGCTTATAGGCCATCAACCATATAGCTGTAGATCACATCGGGAAGATCTTGAAGCTTCGGCCATCACATTCTTCTTGTGACATAGCTGGATTTTAGGCGAGAGGCTTGGTTGGTGAGCTTGAGTGGATGCTTTAAGCTCGAGTCCTTGTTCTAGCAAAAGGAAAGCTCATGTTATGATCCATCTCTTTTGAGGGATGGAGCTAGTGTCTGCAGTGGCGGACGAGAGGAACAGAATCTCCATGTTGATTACTCGAGGCAGCTTACACAGGAGCTCTTTGAGGAGTGATTCAAGAGCAGATATTTGTCACGGAGGTTCATACAATAGCGGATAGATGAGTTTCATGACCTTCGACAGGCATCTCTTACAGTGGCTGAGTATGAGAGTAGATTTCTGGATCTACTCTAGTATGTTGATTACATGTAGGATGAGCGGTGTGGATCCACGAGATTCATCTAGGGCTCGAATCTAGACATTGGAGGTGTAGTATAGATCTATTGTCCATGACATTAGGCCGAGGATGTCGAGAAGGCCTATATAGCAGAGGAGACTCAGGGAAAGACCCGGCGGGATAGAGGCCGAGTCCGGGGCCACATCTGACGGATGCGGAAAACAGATCGAGGAGGTTAGTACCTCTTCCTCGTGGTGGATAAGATTGACACAGTCATCTTTAGACCACAAATGCCGGTAGTAGTATTCCCACCCACCTTATAGAGCTCCACGAGAGGTTTGATGCACAAAGAGATTGGAGTATAAGGCCTCCTCCTAGGGGCCACATCGGGATATAGGGTTCCTAAAGAGCTCACTCAACGAAGATCGCAAGGTAGAGACCTCGGCGGACTATAGGCCGGATCATCGGAGGATCCACACCACGAGACCTCACAAGTATGCCAGTCCGGACTCTGCTACACGGGGAGAGGATCAAGCGTTTGTTTTGGTTATGGTGTTCTTTGGACATTTTTGGAGAGACTACCTACATAACCCTAATAAAAAGGGTAAGACACAAATCTCAGAGCCTACTATCGGTGACATGGGGCGCGATCCACGGGATCTATCTAGTGGTTGAGAACTACTAGGTAGAGCATCAAAGCACATTTATTGAGACTATAGGTAGCATTGGTGGCATTCCTACCTCCATTTTATTTGATTCTGGTTCTTCTAATTCTTTCATTACACCATCTCTAGTAGAGTGATGCAGGCTGGTGGTAGTTAGGTAGGGTCTTATTTGGGACGTTGAGATGGCTTCGGGAGCCAAGATCTTTGTAGACTCCTTAGTCAAAGAGTGTGTAGTGGATTTGGGACCTTTCACCACTACCTCGGATCTTTGTATCCTTCCTTTGGGCTCGTATGGAGTCATCTTGGGTATGGATTAGTTATCTACACATAGGGCCAAGATGGATTATTACCACAAGATTATATCTTGTACAGATGATTTAGGAGTTGAGTCGGTGATTTCAGGGGTCAGGAGACCCATTTCTATTCGTACCATCTCTGCTATGTAGCTTAAGCGGTGTGTGCGGCGGTGTTGTCAGATGTATGTTGTTACGATTAGTGAAAGATCAAAGGATGGGTCTAGTGGACCATCACCGGATGATCATCCCATTTTGAGAGATTTTGTAGATGTCTTTCTAGGGGAGCTACCGGGTTACCACCCGATGTGAGATTGATTTTCATATAGATCTGGTTCCAAGAGAGGAGCCTAACTCACGAGCACCTTATCGGATGACCACCCCGAACTCGTGAGCTCAAGTTACAACCGGAGGGCCTTCTGTGAGAAAGAACTTATCCATCCTAGTGTATCCCCTTGGGGTGTGCACTTTGGTGATTTTATAAAGAAGAAGGATGGATCCTGTGGTTGTGTATTGATTATCGTCGGGTTGAATAAGGTAACGATCAAGAATCATTATCCCCTTACGTATTGATGACTTGTTTGATCGGATGAATGTAGCCAAAATTTTCTTTAAGATTGATCTTAAGTCGGGCTATCATCACTTGAGGATTGCCGAGGTGGATATTTATAAGACCACCTTTCATATGATATATAGGTCACTATGATTTCATAGCGGTACCTTTTGGTTTGGCAAATGCCCCCATGTGTTTATGATTTTTACGAATGGGGTATTTAGGACCTTCTTATATCACTTTGTGCTCATCTTCCTTGATGACATTTTGATTTACTCACGTATGCATGAGGAGCATGAGGTGCACCTTCACCAGGTTCTTCAGTGTCTTTGGGAGCAAAGTAGCTTTACGAGAACTTGGAAAAGTGTGCATTCTTTCAGACAGAGGTGTAGTATTTGGGTCATATCATTTATGGGGAAGGTATCACCATCAATCCTTCCAAGATTACAGCTATCATGGATTGGCCAACACCCACTACTATGGTGAGGTAAAGCGCAGCTTCATGGGATTAGTTACTACAAGATATTTGTTCAATACTTCTCTCGAATGTGCACCCCATCACTTCCCTTAAGAGGAAATGGAAGAAGTTTGTTTGGTCGGACAGTGCGAGCAGGCCTTCAAAGATAGTGATGGAATGTCTCACTACAACACCTATTCTAGCAATGTCGGATCCACGGGGGTGAGTTTTTCATTTTCATGGATGCTTCTTTAGCAAGGCTTGGAGGTGTGTTAATGCAAGATGGCGAGTAGTGGCTTTTGAGACTCGCAAAATCAAAGATTATGAGCTTAATTATCTGACTCATGATCTTGAGCTTGCAGTAGTTGTGCACACTTTGGTTCGATGGAGGCATTTTTTTCTTAGTCAGAGATTCACACTCAAGATAGATCACCTAACTCTTCGCCACCTCTTCACGCAGCCCAATCTCAATGCTCGTCAGTGGTGTTGGATGGATTTGCTTTGTGAGTATGATATGGAGATTAAGCATGTGAAGGGAAAGGAGAATGTGGTGGCAAATTCTCTCGTAGACGGAGATATGTGGCTATGGCCACCTCAATGAGCATAGATTTGTGGAGCAGGATTCTTCAGTAGCTTCCTCTTGACAGCTTCTACATTGCAGTTCGAGAAGAGATCAAGTCTCAGAGACCCCTCAAGGGGAAGTTTGATGGTTTTTCTTTAGAGGCAAATGGTCTTCTTAGGCACAGAGGCCGATTTATGTTTCTAGAGATGGGGGCTTGAGGCAGGACATCTTGGCAAAGGCACATCATGCACCCTATTTAGCCCATCCCGGGTGAAGAAGATGCACGCCACCTTGAGATAGTTGTATCATTGGAGAGGACTTCGTAGAGATGTGGCTCAATTCGTGTCATGATGTTTAGAGTGCTAGAAAGTAAATTAGAACATCGGCATCCGATTGGCCTTCTCTTTCCTCATGTTATACCGGAGTGGAAATGGGACACCATTTCCATGGACTTCATTATTGGGCTACCGATGTTGAGATATCACCATGATGCCATCATGGTCACGGTTGATAAATTGACAAAAGTGGCTCACTTTTCTCTGGTGAAGACCACTTATACAACTAGTGCAGTGGCATGGGTATATTTGGATGAGATTTTCAGGTTGCATAAGATTTTGTGGAATATTATTTATGACCGCGATCCTTTGTATACCTCCCATTTACATGTACTACCATGCGGCACGCCCTCAAGATGAGAATCAACTTTAGCACAACATATCACCCCAAGACGGATGGACAGACTCGGCTGGGTGAATCATATTTTATAGGACATGGTCGGATGTATGTGATGGATCAACGATCTAGATGGGAGGAGTACTGTACTTGGTGGAGTTTTCCTATAATAATAGTTTTCGGAGTTCTATAGGCATGGCTCCTTTTCGGATTTGTATGGTAGAGAGTGCGAACACCTCTTAACTAGGACAAAGCTAGATGACAGGGTTTCTCTTGGACCAACTTTGTTGTAGCACATGGAGTAGTAGGTGGTTTTGATTAGACAGAGACTGCAGAGTAGTCACGGACGGGTAGAAGAAGTATGTAGATTAGCATAGGACCAACTGTGTAGTTTTGATGTGGGCATGGTGTTCCTTCGTGTCGGGCCACATAAGAGCCTTATCCATTATGGAAAAGGTTCTAAGTTATCTCCTAGATTCATGGGTCCTTTTGAGATCTTGGAGTGTATCGGCCCTTTGGCCTATTGTCTAGCATTGCCACCTAGCTTGTCTCGCGTACATGATGTGTTTCATGTTTCAGTTCTTAGGAGATATGTTGCAGATCCTTCTTATGTGCTAGATTGGACATCATTGCGGGTATAGGATTAGGGAAGGTGATGGTGGAGCCCGTTCACATTGTAGATCGTAGGGACCACAGGGCCATCGAGGCGAGAGAGATTGATGAACTCGGGTGTAGTGGGATAGATATGATGAGGCTCGCGACTACATGGGAGGATGCTACATTGCTATGAGTTTAGTTTCCACATTTGTTCCAATGAATTCCGGGAGGAAGTCGAGTCTAAGGGGAGGGGATGTAGTGGCCACTTCCCTTTGACACATTTTGATCACCGATCATGAATCTTGCTGATTATATTACAAACATGATTATGGAATTTATTATAGTATGATGTTAGATGTTAGATCACGGATTATTGTTGGCCGTGATTCAGGTTATGATGCATGATGATTATTAGAGACATTTTCATATATTGATGATCATATGTTGTTTGACATGGTTATATCATGGATATTGTTCGACATGTGATATTTGGATATTGTGGTAGACATAGAAATGGAAATTATTTGATGAATGTAGACACCTATAATTACACCCAATGCAATTTAAATACTTAAATTGCACTAATTATCCCCTTTCTCGAAATAGATAACATATCGTCAAAAGCGCTCATATTCCCTCTAATTGTCATCAATTAATTACAATACGCTAATTGATTAATTCGCCAACCCATTAATTGACCTAATTAATGACCTTCCATTAATTATCACTTCCTCTATCTTGATTAATTAATTATTATTAAGTAATTAGTCTTCCCCTTCATTTAAACTAATAAATCGATATTAAATTGATTTAATCCCTTTCTAATAGCCTAAATCGCACTAATATTCTTCTAAATGGCTTCTAAACTTACACCTACCTATTAATTAATCACCTTTGATTAATTAAAATACACCCCAACTCCCATGAATTGCTAAGCATAAATTAAACCCTTCTAAAGTAAGGTTACCTTTAATAAAGCAACCTTATCCATTCCTAATCATGTTTTACCTTTATCCCACATTCATGAGAATGTGTTGAATCTTTTATCCTTTGGGCTATATAAAGAGCTCCACCTACCTTTTTACTTACACTTAAACTCCTTCGAGAGCAAATACAAAGCATATAGCAAAGAGACTAAGAGCTTGCACCTTATTTCCTTGAGAGTTCATCATCTTGAAGAGTTAAGCCTCTTTCTTAAAGTGCTTGGGTCATATGGGAGGTGTCAAAAGGGTCTTGTAGCCCAAATTTGATTAGCCCCCATTCCTAGGTTCTTGGAACATTAAGGACAACTATTTTTTATAGCCATGGTACCTACCTAGGTTCCTTCATTTATATGTTGTTAGAGAATAGAGGATATTTAGGTGCTTAACATAGTTGATTTCATAGTTTTGTATTGATAATTCTTAGCATCTAACCCTTGATTAATTCTTATCATGATGGTGTTTATAATGTTGATTAATTCTTTTTAATTAAGACTATTTAGGTGTTAGTCTTTGTTTACATTAGCATTAGTTTAAAAACAAAACTTGCACACAATGACGATATAGTTGTGTTAGTGTGAAATCACAACACCCCCAAATGAGTTATGGAAATCTTATTTTCTAAGGTAGAGTCATTCGGTTTGATTGCATAACATTGAACCTTCCCCAAGGTGTGGGACCTTGCAAAAATTGGAAAAGTTCTCTAGATCAAAGGTCAGTTCCTTATTCCTCTGTTGTAGGTGCATACATGAGACTTTGCAGAGGATCTATCTCTATACCTAATCTAAAACTTGCGAAGGGGACAAGGATAAAAGAGTACAAGAAATAAGAAATGACTAATCTACCAGGTGATGCACCGAAGGAATGATGAACACTTATTTTGCTAATAGACACAAACCGACAAAACGCATATAATAAGCAAGCATAGATAGTTGGATCTCAGTAATGAAAGACCGGATGGAAGCAAAGAGACAAGATCGGATCTAGAATCGATCACGAGGCGTGTTTTATTGCTCTTTAGATTGATACATTTCATTACAAGGTAGCCAAAAGGTAGAAACATATTATAATTTTAATGGAATGCCTAAACCCCACAAATCCCTTTGCTACAAGGAGAAGGGAGCTTGCAAAACAAAGAATGTCCAACCCTTTTCAATGAATCCTGCCCCAGACTTTATAGATTCAACCCGAGAGAAGAAAGAGAGAAGAAGCGAGAAAAGTAGATGGAAACTCAACTACTACTGTTAATGCCCTTGATGAAATATGCCCCCAAATCCATCTTTATTGCATCAATGCGGTTCGACGCATTGAAGGAAGAGGAAATGGTGAAACGGATCAAATCCGATCTGGATGTTGAAGCAAGAGATCCTGAATTGAAAGAATGAAGGCATTTCTTCCATTTTTCTTCACCTAACAACCTTAAAATTAATGTTTCAGACCTCCATGGCATGGGCGATGCGAGATCTTTCCAACGGTGTCGATTTGAATATTTCGAGCCCCGAGTCGAAAGATATGCCCTTCGAAGTTTGTATTAAGCATATACAAATGGACGGAAAACAATTTGAAAAATGGGTCCCCCTCCTATCTAAGACATGTGGCAGCCAAGTTGGAACCAAAGTCGGGCTTACGGGCTTGTAATTTATCTTTTACCTATTTTGCGCAAAAACACTAAACTCAAAAAAACTCCCACAGCCCCAAAGCTCCACTTGGACACGTGGATCCTTTCGGTTTGCTAGGAAATTCACTTCCATCTTTTCCTTTGTGCCTTTTGTCAAAAGGAAATTCTCACCTTTTCCCCGATGCCTCGCTTTGATTTGACTCGGCTCAAACACTAACTTTTTCCTTGGGCGGAGTTACAGGCCATTTTGTAACTTTTATCCTTTTAAGATAGTAAGGGACAAAAAATCATATTTTCCACCGAAGGCCCACCTTCCCTTGGGACACGCAGTAGTCTGACGCTCATTTGGAAACCTTTTGTCTATTCTACCCTTGAATTAGTGCCATTAAGACACTTGGCAGACCTCTCCGCTTTGTTTATTCATTGACTACTCAACTGACTCTATCTCCGTTGATATGACATGTGGAGGTAGCGTGCTTTACTTAAAAACCTTTCCCAAAGTTTGCCTTTGTAGGAGATTCGAGTTGACACTTGTCGGCCTCCACTGATCTATGGACTTTTCAATGGTCCCTCTTACTTTTAGAATTTGGGCTACGTGGCGAGCTCACGCTCATTTGGGTTTCGCCTTGGGACCCGACTCTTAGAGATGTGCCAAATGAAACTTGGCAACCTCCGCTTGCACCTTCATACTTAGCCAATTTTGAAGCCCACTTTTTTACTCTGTTTGACCATCTCATACGTGGAGGGTTGGCACAAGTTTAATTCTCTTGCCTTGTGCTTCTCTTCCAGCTTTGCACCAAGCTAACACTGGCACCCTCTTTTAAGTTAAACAATTCTCAACACCCCGTGACTTCTTTGGGGCTCGGACACGTGGAAGCCTAGTGCAAGTTCGGGCCTCCCTTTTTGGATTCACCTCTGGAGAAGCACCATTAGGACACGTGGTCTCTTCTACTACCTCCTCCATACTTAGTCATTTTTTGACCTTTTCCTGAACCATTTCAAGCTTGATGGCTTGAAACTTCGTCGTTTGTTCCCCTTCTTATTTTTGGTTCCTCTGCGGCATTCCTCTTTTGCAGTATCTAACCCTACTACCCCATTTTGAGTCATCCTGTAACTTGAAGAACAGATTTAAGATGTGCGAATCGACCCAATGGAGTCATTTATTTTTACACAAGGTCATTTAGTCTCTCTTGGCCTCTACCACTTCATGGTTGAGTCCCTCTGCGGCCAATTTACAAGATCTGAAAGAGTTTTCTCAAGTTCCATCTATGCGGGTCGTGATCTGATCCAATATTTGGCACATGGGAGAAATATGGATAACAAGTTGTTGAGTAAAGCTGCAAATGATCTTGTTGGTTACTTGGATGTTGTTGTGATTCATATATCTAGATGATTTTGGAATTTTATTTATATTATTTTGGATGTTCTGATTTGGCCACGAGGATTAAGGAGGTATTCGCCTTTTGTATGTTAAAATATCACAACAAACATCGGAGGATTGGATACCAACCACATTCGAATTCTAGATGAATTCAACAAGGTCACCATGGTAACTTGTATTGTTTTGGGTGTTTGATTGTGTTAGGGATTCCCATGGGGGGATCACCTTTAAATGTGACCAAGGGTTATGTGTATTTATTTATTTGGTTCCTTTTTATTTATGTTTGCATGTGTTTCATGTGGTGCACTTACCCCCTTTCATTAATTATTTAATGTGGTGTTAATATTGTGAGTAATCATGTTGTTAAGTTAATTAAATAAAAGATATCATGAGAAGGTAATTAATAGAGTTTTTGGTCTTGGTTTAAGTGTTGTAAGAGATGTGTAAGCTGATTTTAGAGTATGAAACACTCCACCTTCTTGAAATTCGAATTTTTCCTTGGAGGTTTTTTGAGGCTTTTGGGACAAGGCAAACTTGTCCCATACCTCTTAAATTTATTTACCAACCATACCTATGGTTGGAGAGTTGAATTTAGACTTTCATTATGCATTTTGAGAAGACATTGTAAGTTTTAATTGCACTTTTCTTACATGGTTTGATTTCAGTCCTTTGGGGTGTGGGTTGGATTTGTGTATGTAACTATCATATTATTCACCCACCTATTTATTATGCATTGGAGAATAAATTTGTCTTTTGGGTTGGGGTTGAGGATGTGTGATGTGACATCCTACATGGATCCACCTCATCCTCTTCTCTTCCCTTTTATAGAAAATTTGAATTGCTTGCCTTGTTTTTGGTTGCTTCACTTTTGGAAACTCTTTATGGGGCAAATTCTTTTTGCTATTTTGGAGCTCTTTATTTGGAGAAGTTTTTGGAAGATTGTTACATGCTTGTGCTTGGCTGATTTGGATTACTTTCATTGGGATAAAGCTTGTTGTTTTGGAACTTGGAACAACTCCATCATGGAGAGGTAGGAGCTTGGCTCTTGAAATGATTCTTTTTTTGTTTATGAAATTTTTATTGTTGTGAATGTTTTTGCATGTTTATGGGATGTTGGGTAGATGGCCTAGGAATGGTGTAGGAGAAGACTATGGGGTTTATTTTGTGGGAGGCACAAGTGTTTTGGGAGGTATAAGTGTGGAGGGAGTTTGGATTTGGGTTCCACCTTACAAAGAAATAGCTTGCATTTCTTTACTCATTATGGGGTGCCATAAGAGGTTGGGGAGGCATAAGGAAATGTGAGGAATAAGGGGTACTTGGGGGAGGCATAAGGGCATGTCAGGGCTTTGATATACTATATTTTGGTGGTTTGAAATCAGGTGGTGATACCCATTTCCCCTTTTGGGAGGCATAAGTAGCATCCCCCTTTGGCTTGCTTGATGAAGCCTCAATGTTGTTTGTCATGCTTTAATGTAGTTGTAAACTACATTCTGTTCTTGACTATGTTTTAAATGTGAAAATGTTGCTTGTGGGTTGTGGAAGCCCTTATTTCCATGAGTTGAATCACATCTTCTATTGCATTATGGTTAGGGCTCGGGGGCCAATGAAGAAGGATGGATTCTCCTTTTCATTGGATGTCTTGGTTGGGTGGAGAGTGTTGCCTTTCCCCTACCCTTGTTGTGATCAGAATTGGAAGAATGATAAATCTACATGTTGTTGTTCTGGAGCAAAGGAGAAAAAAAAAAAGAAGTTTGTGATTGCCCTCGAAATGAAATCTTATTGTAACCTTTCCCACTTGAAGTGGATGAAATTGTATATGTTTTGTAATGGAAATATGTTGTATTGAATATGAAAGTTGTAATTTTGAAATGTAAAGGAAAGATATACTTTTTTTCTGTCTTGGAAGAAAGAGATGTATTTTGTATATTATATTGTGAAAATCAACAAAAAAGAAGAAGTTATAAAAGAAGGAAATCTTGTCTTTTGAATAAAATTTTCATTTCTTTCCACAATTGGAACTAATCTGTTTAAAATCTGAGTTTGAAATATATTTGAAATCTTTGTTTGAAAGGAAGAAATGCGTGTGAGGAAAAATACGAACTCTGTCTTTTCAAATGTGTAAAATTGGAATCAGAATTTCATTTTGATTCTAAATAGTTTGATTTGAATCAACTATATGTATTAGATTGGATTTGGAATGAATTCTAATACTTGGAAGATGAAAATGGCAAATAGATCCTTTAAAATTTGGTCTGTTTTGTATTTTCAAATTGGTAAATACTTTATACAAAAATGCCTGATTCGAACTGCCTGATAAAATAACAAATTAAATGATTAAATTGAAGTAGTATGCCCTAAACAAATTCATCTAGACATTAATACTTAAGAAATTTCTTAGAAAACTTAGCAAAATCGGGCTCAAACCATTTCTTGTCGTTTTGTGGTCAAAGTTGTAAATTTTCAAATTGGAACTCAATCAAACAAATTTACCTTCCAAATCCATCCTAAATCCCTCTAAGAACAATCCTCCATGCCTATTTGACATGTTGAGAGAGGAAGAAGATCAAATTGAGTAAAATTTTATAAGTCAAAATTTACTAGTTTTCATTTTGAAATCCTGTAGATCTTTTTGTGAAATTGACCCTTTAAACTTTATCAAAATTAAAATTTTATTATTTTTATGCAAATAGGACGTCGAGAGATTTCCAAAAATTCCTCATTCTTTCAAAACCAATCTCCCAATCAAAATTTATGGCCTTCTAAAGTTTTTCTTCATTTGGCGTCAAAAATAATTCTAACTGTCAAAAAAATGGGAAAATTTTCCTTGGCGGACTGCGGGCCCGAATTTTCCCTTAGCGTTTTTTGGTCAAAAACACCAAAGGCACGAATTCCCCCACCACTCTATTGCCATTGCAAGCCTTTCTTTTTTTCAAAAATCACCTAAGTTCAAAAAAATAAATTTTGGAAAAATTTCCCCGGAACCGACTCCCCGCTTTTGGCATTTTGGTTGTTTTCCACGTCCACACGAGCCTGCAAGATAAGTTAACCTTTAAAATAATTTGAGAAAAAGTTCTAAGTTTCCTCCACCACCTTGCTAGCCCGTAACCAATCAAGTGCTACCACATGGTGTCATAAGGCGTTGACAGAGGAGCGGATTCCCTTTTTGCTTAGCGCTTCGGAAATTTTTGGGAAAAATTTCCTAAATTCTCCTGGCTCACGGCTGACGGGCGCGAAACCATTCACACTTGACACATGGCGCTTTAGGTGTCGGTGGAGCGTGGATCATTTGATTCCATACTACCTTTTGGTCAAAAGGATCATTGTCTTAAAATCCTCCGATGGCTCGATTTTTGCCGAGTTTTTAAATGCCAACACGTGTCCTCTTCGGGCTCACCAGGCGGGCGAGGCGAGATCATGCTTTTGTTCCAAAAGGGAAAATTTACTAAAAATATCCCCTCCCTATAGACCTGTGCATGGGAAAATTTTCTTCCCCAGGCCCGCAGACCCGCGCATGGGAAAATTTTCCTCCCTAGGCTCGCAGGCCCACTCTTGGGGAAAATTTTCACCCCAAGGCCGGCCCATAACTTGAGAAATATGAGGAGTTAGGAGGACTTATTTATATCACTGGAAAGGTGAGGAAATTTCCTATCTAATGGAAATATTTTTGGGAAGTTTTGAGTGCGTTAATTTTGAGAAAAATCAAGTTGAATATTTTAAGCCTGTTAGAGAGTGGTATAGTGAGAAATTACCCTCTTAACCTAATTGATTAATCCAACCCTAAGTTTGGACCTTGAGATATTTTATAATTGTCGTATTAATAAAACTATAAGCTATTAATAGTATTTGGTTTGAAAACTTTCTTGCGACAACTATTGTCTTGTAACCTGGTTGTAGACTCTTTTAAACAAAAAAAAATATTCCATAATTTTTCCTAACTAATCCTAGGTTGTTCTTGGGTCTCAAGTGTGTTTTTCTTACGGTGTTACAAATGTCCTCTGGAGACGGGGGCACATATGAGAGACAATTAAGATTTTATAGTTTGAACTTTGTAATCCTATGGCGAGTCCTCTTATAATTAGGTGTACTACAACAAAAACTCTCACCCTTGCCCTTACTCATCAAGGGAAAATAATAGTTATACTTCAAGTATAATTAATGGAGTTGGGAGTGCAATATAACTAAGACCAACTACATATATCACTTTTTAAAAATGTCTCTTTCTCCATTTTTGTAAACTAGGTGTGGAGTAACAATGCAGATTCAAGAGCACCACTCATCACGTACTAAATAACCGAGAGAGAAGATGGTATTTTTGTGTTAGCGAAGGTGTCGAACCTCAACACCTGTTAAACACTACAATTTGACTATTTTGTATGTCAATAAAGAGGGAACAGTCATTCCAGCTAGAAATTCAAGTGTCTATTTGTGCACAAATGACGAACACTTCCAAACGTCCTCTATACATAGGCACGAGATGAGAGACTATTAATATTTTACTGATTTGAACTTTGCTAAAGCTAGGGTGATTCCTCTTATAGGTAGGTTTAATTTAATAGAGAAATTGGTGAGAAAGATGAATATTTTTATTTCCACTATACCTCGTGTCAATATTGAATAACAATTCAATTATGAAAAAGTAGAAAATAAATTAATAGATTGAAGAAATGCTTTATACATCGTATGCCCAAACCAAGTGATATGGGGCCAACATCCTCCCGAAGCCTATATAAGTTATGTGATAGTGATCCCTTTCGAAAGAGATGAAGATAAAGATCGGTTGTGTGACTTATTACATGCTTGCATCTTCTTGTTATGATACTGATATGTATATTTTCTTTGGTCAATTTATATATTGGCAACCCATTCAATCTGATACTTGTGGCATGTTTCATACTCTCTAGATTGTTCCTTTTCCATTGGTACCGAAAAACAATTTCATCCATATCGAATGAATTTCCTCCATTGCAATATTTTCCCTCAATATTATTGATCCGGTGCCAAGCCATTGTGTATTTTTTCTCCTAAAATTTCAACTTTTTCCATTTTCTTGGAGTGCCATTCTTATTTAATTTTTCCCAGATATTTTTGTACATGGGAGCATCGATTGTCCGATGTGGCACAAATTAAGAGTTCCTTAGTTAGGGAAATGTCTTAAACAATGAACCATAGTGAGGGACACACCAATTACTTGTAATATGGCACCAAAACATAGCCCTAAATTAGTGATCTTTAAAGATAGAAATAGAAAGAAAAAGCATAGCCCTAAATTAAATATAAGATGGCCAAAACATAGAGAATTTACATGAAATATAAGTAGTCCAATAAAGGATTTGGAGACAAAGTTTAACCGAGTTTATCTCCAAAATTATTAGAGCTTTAGTTTAAACTTAAAATTGCGTGAGAGAGAAGCGGTGGAGCTATTTTTAGGTCGGTAAAATTTATAAAAGAAGAGTATGGAAAAGCATTAGAGACACACATACGAGTTTTTTTTTTTATGAAAAAGGATCTTATATTATATCAAATGCAACATGATACAAGATTTTTCCAACAAAAAGTGGGCAGTATGAGAGCACACCCCAAAACCACAAATAAACTAGGCCAAGCCTAGGAAAGCAACGAACAAACTAAGCATAGCCTAAGATTACATCAAAACAAGAAAGTCAAACCGCCACAGCAAAAAACATAACAGTTTGAAGTTTGAAATACAATTGTTTTGAAAAACATGTTTAGACACACATAGAGGAATGCACAGAAAAGAGTGGATCCCAAAACGTGAGTAGCATAGGCTGATTAAAAGCAAGATATGAATTGTAGCATCACTCTTAGGTTACTCTATATGCATTTAAATTTTATATACTTTTGTTAATTATTGCATGTAAAAGGAAGGCATAATGGTAAAATATCTACGTTTGTAATGAAATGCATCAGTGCCGCTAGTGCCGTCGTGCTGGTCTCCACTGTCTTCTCTGCATGTATTTGGTTTTTAGCTATGGTTTAATGGTCGTAGTAGTTTCTGATTTATGCATTGTTGAGCAGATCAAATGACTGGAAAGCCAAAAACCTAATATATTAGGTTGCAGTCTTCTTGTTGGTCTATGTTACAGTGTTGATGGTGCACATTAGCAGGCTGTGATGGATAGGCACAGCGGGTTTCATTTAGCAATAAGACCAGTAACAGATCGTATATTGTATTAAATAAGACTATAATAACATAGAATGATAACGATTCATAACAATGCAATTCAGATCATATGGAGCTCTTCTCCTATTCTTAAATCCGCAATAGTCCACTTATCTTTCTCTCTCTTCTTCTACTTTAACATGAGAAACTTATGGTTTACACAGTGCATGAATGGCATAGCTAGTATTTAATGTCACTGTCGAAAAGACGATGCAGAGAAAGATGAGAATATTTTCTTTCCAAAGTTGTCGCAAATGTAACAAGTACAACTTCAAATTCTGATGAAATGGATGTGCCGGCTACAGTTGGTTAATATCGATGGCCTCGTTGAACTAAGTAATGAATAGGAGCATTTCAATGAATACAATGGTGCAAATGAGTAAAACAACCCACCAATGCTTCAAAAGAAAATCAATTTTAAGGAATGAAACATCCGGAGAGCAAGAGGGACGATGAAGGGGTTTAAGGGAGGAGAAGTCGGGTAACCAATGTGAAATTCGTCTTTCTTATGCCCAAGCACATATGAGCCACATGTCATTTTTGTCAATCATCTAAAAGAGAATGGGAATGCGATGTGTAGGTCATCAAGGCAACTTACTTTGGAAATATTTCAAAAACTCAAGACATGGTTGATGAATAATTTGATGGGATATTTACATATGCCTGAATCTCGAACTCTACGTATGTTAGACGTGGGAACTCGTGTTTCAACATTCATAATGTTGTCGATATCATGCACATTGACAAATAGAGTTTCTCTTTAACGATTAAGGTAACGACCAATACTTTCCCTCAATAATAGTCCTAATAACATCATCTCTCAATGACCACTAGTGCAAACTTTGCCATTCCATTTCTATGATGCATAAAAGGCACATCAATGAGACTCACATTTGGAAATACACCGTCAACATAAGTATTGTTTAAGTCATTGGCAAAAGATGAAAAAAATTTGAGTACACACCTAATACCTCCTTCGATCCTCTAGTTCATCCAAGGTTATAAATAAGGAACGTGTAAGTTTGACAATGATAATTCGGTTTCTTGATTGTCAAAATTTACTTCGCATAGGTATAGTTTGGAAAAAATGGCTATCAACGTAATTACTTGTTAACATAACAATTTCAAAAACAATATCATGCAATATTGTTTGTGGATAATTTATTGTTGACCTATCATTTTTGTGTATATATAAGTGATGGTGTTTGTTTTTACAATCTACATTTTGTGCATAATTGTTCACAAAGGGTTACTTATTTCCAACATAGGTAAAACCATGACACTTTTAATATTCTAATTTTGATGGGTTGGTTTAGTTTTATAATTTTATTATTTCCAAGAGATGACAATTTTGGGAAGATATTTTGACATATCTCTAGAAGGTCCGATTAAAATATTATTCATATATCATTTTTAATTCATTTGCATACTCCAACTATGAAACTTGTTTATAAACGCCACATGAACCCTCAAAATTAAAACAAACTATAAAAAGCTGCAATTTGGTCCATACATATTGTTATTCAAAGTTGTTTTTATGGTAGGACAACTCTGAAAGTTTATGTTTCAAGAAATGTTTAAAACTCATTCCTTCTTAAAAAAATCAAGATGCATCATAGACTACATGCAAAATATTTTAACGATAAATGATTGCTATCTTGATAAAAAAATCCAATTGATGAATCTACAAATACAAAGAAAAACAATGATCATTTCTTATACATGGCATGAATTCTATTATTTTTAGAAGAGAATTAATACAACTTTTTTAAAGCTTGGGGTAACAATGTACAAGGGCACAATGCTATGCCTTGATTCATTTTACTTGAAACAACAAATCCACACTTTGCAATACTAAATTGAGGTCTTCAATAAAGCACCCACTTCTATTTTACATTTTTACCCGTCTCAAGTGGAAATTAAACCATGTCAAGCGTCGAATATGCCACAACAGAGACGTTTGATCTTGAATCATATAAAATACTCAATGGCATGAATGTTACTTAGAGCTTTAATTAGTACATTCTACAAATTTTGTCTCTTCTATCCATTTACGTTTACTCCAATGATGAAACTTGCTTACTCCCCTCCATGAGCAACTTTTTCATTGAAGGCGGAGTTCACGTTGACTATCCAATGGTGTGATGCTTCCTTCCTTTGTTTCTCTAAACATCTACTCTTGGCACCTACACCACCATCAAAATAATTCAATGAGATTGAAAAATACATCTACCAAGCCAACTGTTAGCACAATTATGAGGATAGTGTCTTTCAAGCCCAATTGTATACTTTGGTTGTTCTATTAGATTGATACAAGAATTGAATTTGTTTTAAAAGGTTGCGGCTTAGATCCTTAAAAGAGTATAGAGAAAAATGATCAAGTAGATTATGTTTTTGATAACATATTGAGGTAAATATTTATATTCATTGTTTTTGTTTAGTAACATCAAAATCCAAATTAAGGATTCAATAGGGATGCTAATAACATAGTTGGCGTTTGTAATGGATTGAGGCTTTAGTTTTTTTGGTACCTGTTGTATATATCTTCCCCCTCGGTAGATATGGGAAAAATAGAAGAATAAAGGGTGCACGACATAAGGTGTCGACATGAAGAAATTCGTGCCTTGGTGCAGGTAAAGGGCGCACGACATAAGGTGTCGACATGAAGAAATTCGTGCCTTGGCGTAGGTAAAGGGCGCACGACATAAGGTGTCGACATGAAGAAATTCGCGCCTTGCGCACGTAAAGGGCGCATGACATAAGGTGTCGACATGAATAAATTCACACCTTGGCACAGGTAAAGGCGCACAACATAAGGTGTCAACATGAAGAAATTTGCGCCTTACGCGAGTAAAGGGCGCGCGACATAAGGTGTTGACATGAAGAAATTCGCGCCTTAGCGCGGAGTAAAGCGCGCACGACATAAGGTTTTGACTTGAAAAAATCGTGCCTTACGCAGTAAAGGTTGCCACGACATAAGGTGTCGACATGAATAAATTTATGCCTTGGCACAGGTAAAGGGCGTACGACATAAGGTGTCGACATGAAGAAATTCACACCTTGGCACAGGTAAAGGGCGCATGACATAAGGTGTCGACATGAAGAAATTCATGCCTTGGCACAGGTAAAGGGCGCACAACATAAGGTGTCGACATGAAGAAATTCACGCCTTAGCGCAGGTAAAGGGCACACGACATAAGGTGTCAACATGAAGAAATTTGCGCCTTGGCGCAGGTAAAGGGCACACGACATAAAGTGTCGACATGAAGAAATTCGTGCCTTGGCACAAGTAAAGGCGCACAACATAAGGTTTCGACATGAAGAAATTCACGCCTTGCGAAGGTAAAGGGCACACGACATAAGGTGTCAACATGAAGAAATTCACGCCTTGGCATAGGTAAAGGGCACACGACATAAGGTGTCGACATGAAGAAATTCACGCCTTGGCGCAGGTAAAGGGCGCACGACATAAGGTGTCGACATGAAGAAATTCATGCCTTGGCATAGGTAAAGGGTACACGTAAGAGTATGTCGACATAAGGATGGATGCACCGGGTGCATCTTCGAGGGCGCTTGACATTTTTAGCGTTGACACATGACAGGAAAGCAAACCCTGACGCAGATATTCAAATGGCCATAACTTTTCATAGGGAGCTCGATTCATGCAAGGTTGGACTTTTCGGAAAGCTTACGAGGTCCTCTGTCCAACTATGACTAGATATCTTTAATTGGGTGAGAACAAATTCTTAAAAATGTAAAATACAGTTCGCCACTTTTTGGGTTTGCTAGGGTTCTCACCTACCACCATAATGAGATGAATTAAATGCAACTTGGAGGTGGTTGGGGTAGATTTGGAATTCCTCTCTCTTTTCTCTCTCATTCTTCCTATAAATTGTAAGGAGGGGATTCTTTCTAAAGGTTGGACATTCTTGTTTTTCCCCTCCCTTCTTCTCTTTGGCAGGTGAATTTGTGGAGTTCAAACCTCCCATCTAAAATTGTATTGCAGATTTTCCTCTTGGCATTTTGTAGTGTATTGTATCAATATTTGGAAAATAATGCATGTCCAGGATGATTCTCGACCCTCTCCATGTTTATTTGCATCCTCTTGATCTTTCACTACAAATCTGGTTATCTGTGCATGATCTTGCATTGCATTTTAATGGTTTGTGTTTATTGGCAAGACATGTGTTTCTTCATTCCTCGGTGCATCACCTTTGTTAGTTTAGGTTTATTTTTATGCATCTTCTTACCCTGTCTCCTTGGAAAGTTAGATTAGGTTTTTGAGTAAACCCTCTGTATTTTTATGTGTGCATCTGAACAGAGGAATAGGAACCGGCCTTCATCCGGAGAGCTTTTCCGATTTCGCAAGGTCCCACACTTTGAAAAGCTCCATGTTATCACAATCACACTGAGAGTATCAACCTATAGAGTTGCGAGAAATTTAGGGGTGTTGTGATTCGCCATCGATAGTTTTGGCACTCCCGATGGGACAAGAGGTCATTCCACAAGATTTGAAGGAATTTTCAAGAAATTTAGACTAAAAATTACAGGTTTACAATTTCATTTTTTCACCTTCCAGGACTGAACTTTGAAATCGATATTCAAGGGCTTAACTTGCTCAAAACAAGTCAAAATTTTGCTAGTTGATAGATCGGGATAATCTTCAAAAGGGTATTCTTATATTTTTGAGATTTTGACTTTCAAAATTTCATGGTTTTTAGTATTTCAGGTTTTCCCAGGTGTCAAGCCTATCCCAAGTTCCAACACAGCACATTTTAGGTCTTATAAGTTGCCTTGCATGACCTAAGTTTTTCCTGTACCTTTCAGGGATTAGTAGCTGCACAACAAAACCCGATAACCGAATTGAAGAACTATATCTTCCGGGTCCTTCAAATTTTTAAATTATTTTTTAATATTGCCATGTTTGGTGTGTAACTTGGCAGAATCCAACCTTTTGAGGCTCATTCCCCAACACATCTGGTGACTCTGAAGGGATAGAATTCAGTGGTATAGCAACACAGGTTTCCCAGGTACATGAGAAGAATTCGAACCAGGTCTGATACTCGAGAAGAGGGGTTATTTGTCTACTTGCAGCTATCACCAGGTAGAGGAAGGAGAGGAAGAAGACCACAAAGATCACCTTCTCCACCTAACAGGACTTTATCAACCCCTCCACCTGGTAGACCTTTCATCCAATCAACAAGGATTCTTAGGCCAATCAGAATGGCACAACAAAACCCTTTTGTCAACTTCACTGGTAGCATTCCACTTGCCCTCAATGCACAGAATCTAGTTCCAATTGCAGCATTGAAGAACATTCCATTTTTTACTGGAGAAAATCATACCACTCCTGGTGATCATGTCAAAGACATTGCTAACATTTGTGCAATCCATGAGATAAATGAAATGGATGTTGCTGTCAAATTGCTGGCATCTTCATTCAAAGGGAAGGCATTGCAATGGTTTAGGAGCCTTGGAGCCGGTTCTATCCAAAATTGGAATTAGTTATGCATAGTTCTCCATGAGCGGTTTAGGGAAAAGGGTCCAGACAATTTGTCTCTACTAGAACAATTGACAACTATCAAGAGAGCTCCCAATGACCGGTGGCCGACTTCAACTTCAGATTTCAAAGGTCTTGGGATAGAATTCCGGGGCATTAGGCCAACAAATTGAAGGTGCTTTTCTATACTATCTTAAGGCTTTGAATTCTGATATTTCTATGTTACTTGAATCTATGGGAGGCACAACCTTACTGCACCGCTTATAGCATTTCCATTAGGGCTGAAAACTGTCTTATTCAAGCTTGGTAAGTGGCTCCTGAGCCTCCTATGCCCTTGTATCCAAACTTAGAAAATCCAAGCACTAGTCAAGCACCCACTTTGGCTCCTATTCCCACTCCTAGAAATCAAAGTTCAAATGAAACTTCTACTTCATCCTCTAGTGCTTCAAATGAACTCCAAGAGGTTATGAAACAATTATAGAACCTTGGAAGTGAGTTGGTGACTTTCAAAAGATAGTAAGCTCAAAGTGCTAGACCGTATCAGCCTCAAGCACAGTACCAGGCTAGGCCACCATACCAGCCCAATAGGCCACCCAATCCAGCTGCAAATCAAATCCAAGTAAGGCCTCCCACCAATAGACCATTTCAACCCTATAACCCCAATGTTGCATCTACTTCTAAAGCCTTAGTGGCAATGCAAAACAACATAGCTCAAGAGTATGATTGGTGTTTCCCATGCAATGAACCTCACAACCAATCTATGTGCTTCAATGGTGCTTTGAACTAAGCCTTGATGGTGAAAAATACTCATAGCGTTGAGGGTGAAGTGAGTCGAAGAAACAAATCAGCAAGGGACATCTCAACAAAACACGGCTCCAAATGATACCGCACTTGTGAATTGGCAAGTGAGGATTTTATGGCATGAATCAAACAATTTCTCATAGTGTAGCAATTAACACAAGATCAAAGAAGAGGAATATTGGTGAAGGGGAGTCATTAGCTCCAAGTGATCTACAACCTTCCATCACTCCACAAGGTGTTGATAAGCAAAATATAGTTCCAAACATGCAGGACATCCCAAACCACCTTCTAAACTAACTCAAATGCCATTTGTTGCTGCCCATGCATAAGAAAGGAATGTGCATGCTAAAGTGCAACAAAGAGATGTTTCATCCCCATTTAGCATCATTGATCAAATGAAGAAGACAAATGTGAATATATCAATGTGGGAATATTTATCCATCCCAGGACAAAGAGATCTTCTACAAGCTGCCATGAAGAATTGGTCAACTTCAAACCAGTAGATCCATATGCAAGAGAAGGTCCTCACAAATGCTGCTTAGCCTGAAGGGAATCATGGAGGACAACAAGGTAAGGTTCTGAAGCCCCCTCCATTCTATGTTTCATTAATCATTGGGGATAAACTAGTACACAATTACATGATTGATTCTGGGGCAAGTAGTTCTGTCATGCCCAAGCAAATAGCTGATCAGCTGGGTCTCCAATATGAAGTCATATCAAAGGGGGTAGTGCAATTGGATGGGACAGCAGTAGCAACGGTGGGAGTGATTAAAGGTTTGAATCTTACCTTGCATGCATGCCCCAATGTTACCGTTTTGCAAGATGTGTCAGTGATAGATTTGCCACCACTCTTTGCCCTATGCTTATCAAGAGATTTCACACTAGAATTGAAGGCTACTTATCCGATGACTAGTCACACAGGTTGTTGAAACAAGATATGGTACTAAGGTCACAATCGATCCGAACAAATTACAAAATTTCATATTGAGCCTCATACCCCAAGCCAAATCAATGCCAATTGTTCAAAGCATTTGATCAAGAAGATTATCCAAGCACGAGATGAAGTCGGCACCAAAGTTGGAAGCATCCCACATTTGACTCTTAATGAATGGGTGAGCAAGGTACATGCTTTTGATTCCTACCAAGAAGTAGAAGAATCTGAGCTAGAGTCTATTACATACATGAAGAAAACCATCCTATTCCTAGCATCACCAAATCAGACCATAAGGATGAAAACAAGGTATGGCGGAGTTATTTTTCGATGGATTAAGGAGTAGGCAAGGTGCGGGAGGAGGAACTATGCTTGTTTCACCTCAAGGCATCAAATATTATTCATCTTTCTGTTTCCAGCTTTCTGTTCAAACAACACAAATTTGAATATGAGGCCTTGATTCATGGACTTCATTGGGCTGGAAAAAGGGCATAAAGAACTTGCAGGTGTTCGGGGATAGTGAGCTAATCGTCAACAAGTCGGGGACAAGATGCTACAAAGAATGACATCTTTGAAGAACTACAAGAATAGGGTATGGGACCTCATTGAGGATTTGAAGCTTTCGACATCATGTCCATACCCATGAAGAAAAATGAATCCCAGATAGGCTCGCGAGAGTTGGAGCAACATTTGATGTGGTTGACAACATCATAAAGGAAAAAACACGCCACATATCCATGTGATTGTGAGGCCAATAAGATGCAGAGATAATAACACAAGTTGGCATGTGTTTGAGAATGATCAACAAATCGTCAATTTCTTACAAGAAGAGGCTGAATTCTCGGCTAGGAATCGGAGGCAGATTAGAGCAAAGCGATGGGGATCAAGTAGTGCGATTCTGACGACAAACAAGCTTCCCGAGGGTTTAGTAACATTGGAGTCTATCTTCAACCCTAATGACCCGGTTCCATAAGGAAAAGGCTAACATACGAGTCAAGAGAGAAGATTCGAGCCAATTCCGGTTGGGAAGGTAGAACACTTCAAATTGGTAAAGTGGCCACTGAGCAGAGAGAAATCAGATTTCATACGGCTTTGCCAAGAATTTCCAGGATGTCTTCGCTTGGAGCTATGAAGACTTGAGAGGATTCAATACGAAGTTGGTACAACATACCATAGAATGGATCTAGATGCTAAGCCCATCGAAAGCAAAAGTAGAGACAGTCGACCCTCACATTGAGCCTCTAATGAAGAAAGAGTTAAACAAGCTAATGAGGCAAGCATTATATTCCCGATCAAGCACTCAAGGCTGGGTTGCAAACTTGGTTCCGGTCAGGAAGAAGAGCGGAGAAATCAGGTTGTGTGTGGACTTCCAAGATCTCAATAGGGCATATCTCAAAGACCATAACCCACTTCCTTTACTGGAACAAATATTGCAAGTGGTATCCGGTTCGGAGAGATTCTCTCTCTAGATGGCTACTCGGGTATAATCGAGATAATGGTGAAAGAAGTGACCATTTCAAGATGGATTTCACCACCAAATGGGGCACATATGCCTCTGAAAATTCCATTTGGGCTATCAAATGTTGGAGCCACTTTCCAAAGGGCAATGGATATGGCCTTCAAGGGGTTGATCAATAAAATAGTTATGATATATCTTGATGACATCACTGTATTCTCCAAAAATGTAGTGGATCACCTCTTTCATTTGAGGCAGGTATTTAAGAGGTGTAGAAGATTTGGGGTATCATTGAATCCCAAAAAATGCATATTCTTGGCTCACGAGGGAAAAATTCTAGGCCATATTGTTTCAAAGGAGGGGTTGACGATTGACCCAGAAAGAGTTGAAGCAATTCGAGCGTTGCCATTGCCAAGTCACAAGAAGGCTCTTCAAAGCTTCTTAGGAAGGATCAATTTTTTCGTAGGTTTGTTCCAAACTTTGCAGCTCTCGTAAAGCCAATAACGTTGATGTTGAAGAAAATCATGTCATTTAAGTGGACATTTGAAGGCAAGGAAAGTTTTGAGGCAATAAAAGAGGCTATATCTCAATCTCAACTCTCATCAATCCAGACTTCTCCAAGGACTTCATCTATATGCCTTCGGCGATGGAGACACAATTTCTGCAATCTTGGTACAACAAAACAAAAGAGGGATTAGAATAACCAGCTTGCTTTTTGATCAGAGGCTTAGAGGAATACGAAACAAGGTACTCTTTCATTGAAAATAATGTCCTTGCAATGATCGGGAGCTTAAATAAATTCAAGCACCTAGTCTCGAACAACAATATCCATTTGTTGGTCTCTCAAGGCGGAGTCAAGTACTTCCTTCTAAACAAGGATCTGAATGAGAAACGTGCGGGATGGATCACTCGTGTCATGGAATATGACATCGAAATTAAGGTCACTAAGCTGGTCCGTGGAAAGGGATTATGCGAACAACTAGCTTTGAGTCACAAGTTGAAGTAGGTGATGAAAAGAGACTATCTTGATGCTTCTACGGGATGGTCGAAACAGGAAAATGATGATGTGACCACTCCTTGTTGGACTCAGAATATGATACACTTCCTACAGGTAGGCTTATGCCCTCTAGAATTGAGCAAAGAAAAAATGGAGATAATTTAGATTACAAGCCATTCCATATGTACTTGATGATGGTGTTTTGTTTAAAAAAGACATCAATGGAGTTTTATTGAGATGCATTGGGACGGAGTCAAATTGAGAGGGTGTTACGAGATTTTCACGATGGAGATTTTGGAGGACATTTCACCCCACGAGTAATGGCTCTCAAGATAATGAAAGCGAGTATTATTGGTCGACAGGTGTTCGGTGACTCTTATACATGGATAAGAAAGTGCAAGAAATGTGCACTCTTCACGGGAAAAGAAAGACTAGCGGCGCTTCCATTGCACCCAATTTTGGTTGACCAACCATTTATGCAATGGGATTGGATTTCGTCGGGTCATCAACCCAAACTCAAGCCAAGGCCACAAGTGGATTCTCACGACACAGACTATTTCACCAAGTGGACCGAAGCAAATAGCGCTTAAAAGAAGCAAATGAGTCTAACATACTAGACTTTTATGAAGGAATAGTGACCGAGTTCGAGTGTACCACCATCATATCAGATAAATGCATTTGGATTCATAGGTTCCAAGATTACGAGAATGGGCTATCAAGAATGGAATCTATTTGAGCACCTCTTCAAATTATTACCCGCGGGGTAATGGGCGAGTGGAGTCCATGAACAAGAATTTTCTAAGAATCATCGGAAGGACTCTAGATGAAAACCAAAGGACATGGCATACCAAGATAAAATCAGCATTATGGGATGACAGGATAATGCCAAAGAGGTCTCACAGTAGTTCTCCTACAAATTGGTCTATGGGAAAGAGCGGTTTGCATATATCATTAATCTTGCACGCACTGCATTGGAGCTCATGAAGCGGTTGGACTTGGCGAGTTCGAACCAATGGAGGCCGAGATATGCGAGTTGGTGGAATTGGAAGAAATCAGAGAATATGCAGTTCAGACGATTGAGAAGGATCAGGCCTTAGTAAAAAGATGGTTTGATAAGAAGGAAAGAGCAAAGACCTTCCAGGAAGGGGACCTAGTTCTAAAATGGGATGCAGATCGGGCAAAACCAGGAAAGCATTCCAAGTTTGATGCCATTTGGAGTGGCCCCTACATGGTCACGGGATGTAAAAGTAGTAATGCCTTCCAATTGTCTACATTGGATGGAGAAGAACTCTGATTCCGGTTAACGGAATCTACCTTAAACATTGCTACTAAAAGGGAAAGGGTTTACCCTTGTAAATATTAGCCTAGATTTCAATTCCTCTAAGTGCATATGCACATTGTCTTGTTGTAGTTAGGTTTCAATTTCCCTAAGTGCTCCAGCACAGGTTTTGTTGCTCTCAGGTTGAATTTCTACAGTTCAGCATGCTCTCAAAGAAGGAGTTGCGATATCAAGCTCGGGATCAGAGATCAAGTTGGTTTCAAGTTATTGCTTATGACTCCATGCCCAATGGATTGCTAAAAGGCCACTAATCTTCTACCTAGCAGGCAGGTGACCCCGTTGAGTCACCAAATTGTTGTATATATCTTTCCCCTCGCGTAGATATGGGAAAAATAGAAGAATAAAGGGCGCCATCGATAATAATGGTATAGCTACGATGCCAAATGATAATAATGGTATAGCTTAGATACCAAATGATAGAATAGAATAAGATTACATGACCAAAGAGGACGGAAGCCTCACAAATATTATTGATCATGAAATCATTTTACATTACAATGCAAGAGCAATATTTATAGATATTAGACTGACCTCATATGGATAGACATGACACCTAGCGAGACACCAACTACGAGATGATAAGACCCATCTCACATGCACATGTAATTACTACTAATACCAATATTGAATGCTATCCAACATAACAATATTGAATGCAAGTCACTAGACTAGAGTGCACATGTTACACATTATTAAATAAAAGACAATGCGATAAAATGCAATAAATATGCCTATGCTAAATTATGCTAACATTCCCCCTTAATTTTGCATAGTTTCCAATGATTTGGGTTTTTCTAAAATTTTGTGAATGACATCATACAATATTTATCTTAAAACCCACAAAATTTGGAAGAATAAGAATCTTGGTTTTTGAGAATAATGGTAATAATGGTATAGCTTAGATACCAAATGATAGAATAGAATAAGATTACAATGACCAAAGAGGGACGGAAGCCTCACAAATATTATTGATCATGAAATCAGATTACATTACAATGCAAGAGCTGTAATATTTATAGATATTAGACAGCCTCATATGGATAGACATGACACCCTAGCAGACACCAACTACGAGATGATAAGACCCATCTCACATGCACATGTAATTACTACTAATACCAATATTGAATGTTATCCAACATAACAATATTGAATGCAAATCACTAGACTAGAGTGCACATGTTGCACATTATTAAATAAAAGACAATGCAATAAAATGCAATAAATATGCCTATGCTAAATTATGCTAACATTCCCCCTTAATTTTGCATAGTTTCGATGAAGTGGAGAGGAACTCTGAGCGAACGGTGTGAATTTGTCACGTGCAAGTGACTTATTGAAAACATCGCATACATTCAATTGTAGCAATGGAACTAGAGGTGTATGTTGTGCTTGATACATGCTCGCGTATGAAATGAACACAGTACTTCAATATGCTTAGTTCTCTCATGAAATCTTTGGATTGCGAACAAGCTTGGAACTCCTTCATTATCAACATATCTTTGGAGTATATTTCTGTTGTAGTAGACCAATTCCTTCCGGTATTCGGCGTAGCCATATTGCTTCACAAATGCCTTCACTGCTGGCTCGATATTCGCATACGTAGAAGAGTGAGAAACGAAGTTCTCGTTTCTTGCTTCCCCATGATATCGGTCTAGATCCCATAAAGAAGTTGAAGCTTCGATGTTGACTTCCTATCATCCATGTTTCTGCATGATCACGAATCTGAATATCCGGTCGAAGAAGAAGTTGTCGTTCTTCTTGTACTCTGAACCAAGGTCAAGCTGTACCCTTTAGATATCTTAGTATTCTCTTTCTTTGCTTTCCAATGACATATTTTGGTTCTTGCATGAAGCGTGATAAATAGTGACCAAAGCTGATATCTGGTCTAGTATATGTCGAGTAAATGAGACTCCCGATCAACCGCCGATAGAGTTGCATTCACCGGTGGTGATGGATCGGAACGAGATAATCAAGTCTCGCTTCCATAGGTGTAGCAATAGGAGTGCGATCCATCATCCTGAATTTCTCGGCGTTGTCTTGGTGTATTTTAAGCTGTGACACAAAGATATGATTCTCTTTTTCCATACTTCCAACCCAAGACAATAGTGCATGAGCCCGAGATCTGTCGTCATGTCGAGCGATCGATTAAAATCCTTCTTTGTTGCATCGTTCATCTTCATAGAACTGCTATAATGACTAGATCGTCGACATAAACAACCACAATGACAATCTCCCCCTTGATTTTGAGGTAGAGATTGGGGTCATAAGGATTCCTTTCGAATCCATGACTTATGAGATGCTCATCAATTTTGATGTACCATGCCCGGGTGCCTGTTTTAGGCCATATAGAGATTTTATGAGTCTGCATACCATCATCTCTTTTCCTGGTATTACATAACCCTCTGGTTGAGTCATATAGACTTCTTCTTGCAAATCTCCATTAAGAAAGGCACTTTTCACATCCATTTGGTGGACTTTCCAACCAAATTGTGCAGCTAGAGCAAAGATCATCCTGATTGTCTTGATCTTGGCTGTGGGAGCAAATGTCTCCTCATAATCAATTCCTTCTTGTTGTGCATACCCCTTTGCTACAAGCCTTGCTTTATACTTGTCAATAGTCCCATCTGATTTGTACTTAGTCTTGAATATCCATCTACATCCAATGGGTTTCTTCCCTGGTGGAAGGTCGACAAGTTGCCATGTGTTGTTCTTCATCACTAACTGATACTCTGAATCCATGGCATCTTTCCAAGCTTTTGATTGTAGGGCTTCCTGAACTGTAGATGGCTCAACTGTTTCAACAACTCTGCTCATTAGGGCATAATTGACCTCTTCACGAGCTTGACTGCGAGTTCTAGGTCCAGGATTGGATGATGTGCTAGGTGCTTCATCCAAATTTGCATCTCTTATTAATTAAGTATACCATTTAGGTAACTTCTTAGCTATTCCATTAGCTTGTGGTGGATCCAAGTTTTCACCATCATCCAATTCATCACTGTCATCTTCAGTGGGAACATCAAATTTTGTCTTCACAAGAGGTGTATTATGCATGTTTGTTGAGTCGTTGAGTGGAGCATCTGCTTGTTTCTTCTCAAAGAACTCAACATCCCTACTTGTGTATACTTTCTTTGCTTTCGGATCCCATAATCTATACCCAAGTGCTTCTTCACCGTATCCATGAATATCGGTTTCTCGGCTTTCATATCAACTTGTTCTGTTCTTCTTGGGTATGTGCATGTTAGCTTTACACCCAAATACTCTTAGGTGTGCAATTGATGGTTTCGATTTGACCATGCTTCTTGAGGTGTCACTCCTTCAAGAGCTACTTTGTGGGTACTATGTTCAATAAATAGACTCTAGTTCTTGCGGCTTCGCCCAAAATGTCTTTGTTAAACTGAGTCGTAATCATATACCGCACCATTTCCATGATAAGTACGATTCCTTCTCTCAACTATACCATTCTGTTGTGGTGTGAGTAGGAGGCATTTGTCGGCGAATCCCATGAGCTTCGGTAATTCTTGAACTCATTGCTTGTGAATTCCCCCTCGATCGAGCGGAGAGTTTTGATCTTGCGACCAACTTCATTCTCAACAAGTGCTTTGAACTTCAAATGTCTCAAAGGCTTGACTCTTGTTTCTTAGAAAATATATCCACATCTTTCTTGAGTAGTCATCAACACAAAGCATGAAGTATTGACATCCGAATGACTTGGTTGCATGGGCCATTGAGATCGGTGTGCACAAATCAAGCTTTCCCTTAGCTCTATATGTGTTCTTACGGAAGGGTACTCTATGTTGCTTTCCAGCTAGGCAATTGTGACACTTGTCGGTGTTGTGCTTGAGTGTATGCAATCCTTTCACCACGTTGCCCTTTTGAAGTGTTTGGAGATAGCCAAAACTGCCGATGTGACCATATCTGCGATGCCATAGTTACTGCAGTTGTGTGTCTTTATACTGCCACTAGAGCTTGATCATCCTTGTGGACAAAATCAAGTTGGAACATGTGTCCCACATTGGAGGCTCTTCTTTCAATCTTGGAACCTCTTGACTTATCTCTTATCAAGCACACTTTTTCTCCATTATTACGCCAAATCCAACTTCAAGTTGTGATCAAGGAGTTGACTAAGCGATAGAAAATTCTTGAGTCGGCCCAGGTACATACTGATACATTTGTGATTTTGCAGTCATGCTTTCCAAGAGGTAGTGAAATGTTTCCAATCCCCTTGACACTGTATGATGAGTCATCACCTAATGACACATGGTTCTTGTTAGGTGAGTCACGTAGTGTGTAGAACCAATCCTTGCGTCTAGTCATGTGTCGAGTTGCACCCGAGTCAACATACCAGATATCTTGCGTGGACTTGGTTTCTTCATCAAATTGAGCAGAATACATGTGGTGTCCTTCATCTGAATCATCCTCATGTTCGGCAATGTACCCTTGTTGTTTGGGTTTTCTTTGCCAATTACCATTTTTCTGCCCTTGATTGTTGTTGTTGGACTTCCCTTTATTTGAATTATTGTTACCCTGATGGTTATTGGGTTTTGAATTGCTTGATGAACCCTTTTTATAGGAATTGTACCAACAATCTTTGATGTCATGTCCCCCTCTATTGCAAATGGGACACTTCTTGGTGGTGTCTCGTTGACTTTGATTTTGTTGGGACTTCTTGTTATTGGATTGAAATTTTCCCTTTCCTTTATGATTGGAAGATAGTGCTTGCTCATCTTCCTGATCTTTGTTGTTCATTGCCTCTTCTTGTTGGAGTAGATTGACCAACTTCTCAAAGGTGACTGTGTGTTCACTCATATTGATAGTTGTCACAAAGATTCTGTAGGAAGGAGGAAGTGCTTGCAACACAATTGGTACGAGGTCTTCATCACTTATCTCTTTTCCCAATGCCAATAGAGATGCCCTCAAAGTAGCAACTCGTCTCAAAAAAACTTCAACCTTCTCATTGTGCTTGAACTTGAGAGTATGCAGTTGTGATAGTAGGTTGAGGATGGCATTCTTGTTCTTTGCCTCATAGACTGTGCTCAACTTATCCCATGCATCCTTGGCCGATGTGGCATCTCTAATGTGGGGTTGCACATCGTCTGTTACGCCAAACAAGATGATCAACTTGGCCTTTTGATTGGCCCTGTCAAATTGAACTTGTTGTCTTCCATCATCAAGTGATCTTGTTGTTTTTCCATCTACAACTATCCATAGGTCTTCAAACTCAAGTAACATCTTGATCTTCGGTTTCCATGCAGCATAGTTGTCTCCTCTAGCGATTGTGAATCGCGAGAAGAACTTTGGTTCTTGTGCACCCATTTCTACAATCTGAATTTTGAAACTCGAATTTACGACAAAGGGTAAGGCTCTTATCACTCCGGTTTAAGGTCTCCCTCTCGATATCTTTCGAGCCGATATACCAAACCTTTCTATATCGCTCCCTTCCGATATACCCGTCAGTACGTGGAAGAAGATCACCCTTTCAATATACCCGTCAGTACGGAAAGAGGTGTTAACGCACATGAAATAATTTAGTACGTGGTACTTAGACAATACGGAGAGGGGTTTGTGCGAAGCACAAAACGGATGGGAGGATCAAATGTGTGTGTATTGTGTCCTTATTACTCCCCGTCGATTTTATAGGGTCGATGCCCGACAGACGTTTAGGCAATTGTGTTAGGCGTTAAGTGCAGTAGTAGTCGCGACGGCATCACCCGTAAGCGCTTCCCAGAGGCACCGTATATACCGAACGCTGCTATGAGATCAAAGATCTCGTGTGATAGAACCAAACATAAAATGAAAATTTTGCACTTTTTTTTTTTTCACTTTATGCACCAAGATTACTACAACATGCTCCAAAAGTACATAAAAATGAAGTTTTTGTGTCCCCCCTCTTTACAAAAAAGGGTCTAGAATCACAAAATACACAATTTAGGCCAAAAATATTTTTTACCCACCAATAGGTGTTTTTCCGCTAAATTTAGCGGTGGCTCTAAATGTGTTTGGTGAGCTTCTAAATTTAGAAATCTCCCAAAAATTATTAATTTCTCCAAATTTTCCAAAAAAAATAATTTAATAAAAAATATGGAGAGAGTGGGAATCGAACCGCTGACCTGTTTGTTCCCAAGATCCAAACAAACAATCTGAATATTGTTTTCAGCTTTTCTCACAAACCATGATCTAGGTTTTTCTAAAATTTTGACAGCAATATCATACAATATTTATCTTGAAACCCACAAAATTTTAGAAGAATCGGAATCTTGGTTTTTGAGATCTTACCAATTTACCAGCTAGATCTGATTTTTTTGCAGAAAAAATGATCCGACTTGTATAGACTTTTTATCATATGTAGAGGCTGAATCTGAAGATGATGTAAACTGTAAAGTTGTGCGTCTCCTTCTTATCTTTCCAGAAAAAAAAAAAGCACATCAATCCGACATTGTATGAAAAAGTTACGTCCTTTTTTCTAAGAGCTATCTGCTGGAATTTTGTTGACGGGACTGCTTCAACCTTTGCTCCCGAATTCTTCACACCTCCACTTTCAGATCTAATTTTTTTTTTTTTTTTTTTTTTAGATCTGATCTTTTTTTTCTTTAGATCTGCAAAAAAATTCAAGATCTCTCTCCTTTTTTTTTTTTTTTAAGATCTTTTTTTTTTTTTTTTTTTCACAAATCTTTTTTTTTTTTTTTAGATCTGCAATTTTTTTCAAGATCTTTCTCCTTTTTTTTTTTTTTAAGATCTCCAAATCTGAAATATTCCGCCAATATGTTAGATCAATTGGCTATACCAATGACTAAAAAAAATTTACCTTCCAAATAAGTGGATAGGTCAAATTTTAGTTGAGGGATGCTTAGAAGGAATGGAGGCTGCGGGATGCTTCAATGGCTCTCCTTTGATGCAGATCTTCTTCTCCAATGGATCCTCTCCAATAGTGCTCCTCTTCAACCTTGCTTGGATAGAACTCCGCTCGATACCAAATGATAATAATGGTATAGCTCTGATACCAAATGATAATAATGGTATAGCTTAGATACCAAATGATAGAATAGAATAAGATTGCAATGACCAAAGAGGGACGAAAGCCTCACAAATATTATTGATCATGAAATCAGATTACATTACAATGCAAGAGCTGTAATATTTATAGATATTAGACAACCTCATATGGATAGACATGACACCCTAGCAGACACCAACTACGAGATGATAAGACCCATCTCACATGCACATGTAATTACTACTAATACCAATATTGAATGTTATCCAACATAACAATATTGAATGCAAGTCACTAGACTAGAGTGCACATGTTGCACATTATTAAATAAAAGACAATGCAATAAATATGCCTATGCTAAATTATGCTAACACGCACGACATAAGGTGTCGACATGAAGAAATTCACGCCTTGGCGCAGGTAAAGGGCACACGACATAAGGTGTCGACATGAAGAAATTCGCGCCTTGGCGCAGGTAAAGGGCGCACGACATAAGGTGTCGACATGAAGAAATTTGTGCCTTAGCACAGGTAAAGGTGCACGACATAAGGTGTCGACATGAAGAAATTCACGCCTTGGCACAGGTAAAGGGCGCACAACATAAGGTGTCGACATGAAGAAATTTGTGCCTTGGCGTAGGTAAAGGGCACATGACATAAGGTGTCGACATGAAGAAATTTGCACCTTGGCATAGGTAAAGGGCACACGACATAAGGTGTCGACATGAAGAAATTCACGCCTTGGCGCAGGTAAAGGGTGCACGACATAAGGTGTCGACATGAAGAAATTCGCACCTTGGCACGTAAAGGGCACACGACATAAGGTGTCGACATGAAGAAATTCACGCCTTAAGCAAGCGCTAGTAAAGGCGCACGACATAAGGTTTCGACATGAATAAATTTGTGCCTTAGGCGAAGTAAAGGGTGCACAACATAAGGTGTCGACATGAAGAAATTTGCACCTTGGCACAGGTAAAGGGCGCACAACATAAGGTGTCGACATGAAGAAATTCATGCCTTAAGCGCAGTACGGGCGCACGACATAAGGTGTCGACATGAAGAAATTCGTGCCTTGGCGTAGGTAAAGGGCACACAACATAAGGTGTCGACATGAAGAAATTTGTGCCTTGGCATAGGTAAAGGGCACATGACATAAGGTGTCGACATGAATAAATCCGCGCTTGCGCACGAGTAAAGGGTGCCACGACATAAGGTGTCGACATGAAAAAATTCGCGCGCTTGGCGCGCGAGTAAAAGGTGCACGACATAAGGTGTCGACATGAAGAAATTCATGCCTTAGCACGAGTAAAGGGTGCACATAAGAGTGTTTCGACATAAGGATGGATGTGCCGAGGCGCATCTTTAGGAGGCGCAACATTTTGAGCGTTGACACCGCGACAGAAAGCAAACCCTGACGTAGATATTCAAATGGCCATAACTTTTCACAGGGAGCTCGGATTCATGCAAGGTTGGACTTTTCGGAAAGCTTACGAGGTCCTCATCCAACAATGATTGGATATATTTAATTGGGTGAGAAAAAATTCTTAAAAATGCAAAATACAGTTCGCCACTTTTTGGGTTTTCTAGGGTTCTCACCTACCACCATAATGAGATGAATTAAATGCAACCTGGAGGTGGTTGGGGTAGATTTGAAATTCCTCTCTCTTTTCTCTCTCACTCTTCCATAAATTGTAAGGAGGGGCTTCTTTCTAAAGGTTGGACATTCTTGTTTTTCCCCTCCCTTCTTCTCTTTGCGTGAATTTGTGGGTTCAAACCTCCCATCTAAAACTGTATGCAACTTTGCCTCTTGGCATTTTGTAGTGTATTGTATCAATATTTGGAGAAAATAATGCATGTCTGTGGATGATTCTCAACCCTCTCTATGTTCATTTGCATCCTCTTGATCTTTCACTACAAATCTGGTTATCTGTGCATGATCTTGCATTGCATTTTAATGGTTTGTGTTTATTGGCAAGACAGGTGTTTCTTCATTCCTCGGTGCATCACCTTTGTTAGTTTAGGTTTATTTTTATGCATCTTCTTACCCTGTCTCCTTGGAAAGTTAGATTAGGTTTTTAAGTAAACCCTCTGCATTTTTATGTGTTTATCTGAACAGAGGAATAGGAACCGGCCTTCATCAGGAGAGCTTTTTCGATTTCGCAGGTCCCACATTTTGGAAAAGCTCCATGTTATGCAATCGCAATGAGAGTCTCAACTATCGGAGTTCGAGACATTCGGGGTGTTGTGATTCGCCATCAATAGTACCTTGGTAAGTTCCATTATTTTTGTAAGATGGTGTCGAGAAAATAAAGTGATATCATGTGATTCTGCGATTGGAAAATGCAAACCATTTGGTGGAAACAAAGATAGCAAAAGTCAATTAGAGGAAATGAGGATATATGAAAAAACCTATATTGTGAAAGCAATGACATGGGAACACCTATTTTTAAATGAGGAGATAATCTAAATTTTTAATTTCTTCTAATTTTGATTTGGTTACACTCGTGGATCAAATGCTAACCCTTGTCCCATACTAATAAGGACATTTTATAGAAATGAAATAGAAGCAATAATAGGGAGTATTATTATTAATTTGAGATAAGAAACAAGTATTGGGTTAAGACACATCCCATGGAGTATACCATATTCATTGGAATATAGGTAGTTGGGGAAAATCAATATAATAAAGGTCAATATAAAATCTAACAATGCGAGTTGCATTGTAGATCCATAAAGATTTTTCAAATAGTGTTATGCCCCTATAGCCATGTCAGTTCGAATTAACATTACATAGACATCAATGCAATGGAGGATAAAGTACAATCACAAATATTAATCACTTGTCTAAATTTAAAAAAATTAGCGAGATAACTCTCAAATAAAGAAAACAAAATCACTATTTTTTTATAAATAATTTAAAATATTTGAGATCAATGATTAATGGTGCATTATAATTTTCTATTACTAAATGTGCACTTTTTATTTATTTATATATCTTTGTGGTGTGTAAGTAATTGGTGGGATGAATAGAAATTAGTTCTTTATTTGCAAAAACTCTTTAAAAAAATCTATTAAATTCCATCAAAAGACTATAAATTCCCCAAATCTTTTTTTCTAAATGGAGAAAGCTTTTAAATAAGTTAACGTGGAAGAAATTCAGCATTAATGAAATATTCCTTGTACACTGAGTTGGCCTAATGATGAAGAACTTGTGTTCTTGAAATAGAGGTAGTTCAAATCCTTAAGGGTAGGGTATGTCGCCTCGTATTTGAAGCATAGTTAGGTTCCTCCTACGTACTTTGGGAGTCTGAGGTAGTCTCATATGCTAAACGCCACTTGTAGACCCAAAAATAGGTTGCTCAACATTGTGGACTATAAAAATATTATTATTAACTTCAATGAAGACTATAATACTATGCACACTAGATTAATTATATAGCAAACAAAGTCAACATGCACACACATTCTCTAATACTTTTGTGAACATTGTTGGTTATAAATATTGGACTATTTTTTTAAATCGAAACATCAAGTTTTGATTTTCGTAACATCTCTTTCCTAGGAGAATACGCGCCTTTACAACACCTAATGGTGTTTGTGTTCCCATTGATTGTCGTAGACTAATTTCACATTACCAAAGAGCAACATTTTTTTAATTGCTCTATGCAATAGGAGTATTAAAAGGAGAAAAATCGGACATGATATTTGACATCCGTCTCCGATATTTTTAAACGTATTTTACATTTTTGAAAACAACTACCCATCCTCAATGACGTGAATGTGTTTGTAGAAACCATCAAAATTACCATGATATATTTGTATTAAACAATACAAAAATAATAACAATATTAAGAATAATTATATTTTTAAAATGATAGATTTTAAATAATAGATATTTTATTAAAAATATACCTACATCAATACATTTTTGTATATTCAAACCATAACTTAAAATTTTAAATTTAAAATAAATGTAATATTACAAGGGGATGGCCATTTAAAATGGCTTAGCCGTTGTGGATTTTTTAACGGGCAGGGCCAGCGGTCAAATCTCAGCCCTGAGAAGAATCACAAGTACGAAATAATTAAGTACATAAATTATTAATAATTAACTTTTGTTACTTTCTAGTTATGTTTTAATTTATTAATGAGCGAGTGCAGATAACCACACCTTGGACTTGCCCGAGCTTCATTTGGAAAACAAAGAAAAGAAAAAACATATCAATAATAAAAAACATATATATTAATAGTGAAATACAAACAAGAGCAGTTAAGAATGGCTTCCATGGCAGGTCTCCACGGAGCTACATTTTTGGCAGGTGGTCACATGACTGCTGCCCGCTTATTCAACTACCCGCTTAAATATGATAGGTAGTTATGCCTGTCAAAAAAATTCAGTGATGGTATTGTCCTTCGAAAATATAAAACAACGTTCTTTATATATTATTAATAAAATATACTAAAAAGAAGAATTTCTATTTATTTAAAATATTTTAATATATAATTACATAATTTGAGTACATGTAAAAATTAACAATTATGTTTTAAATTTACTAATTGTACATAATAATTTTTATTTTTAAAAATAAATAACTCTTATATTCTAATAAGAAGTAAAATAATACAAATAAAATCATGATTAACATATAATCGATCGCCAAATTTAACTACGATTCGGTGCCATGCATTCTCCAACCGGCATTCAACGGGTGGGTTTCTTACTACAGGTGGCTCATAATAAAGCATATATCAAGTAGAAAATAAGACTATAAAGAGCGAGAATGACAATAGAATTCATATCATAAACACTACCAAAATAAATTGACTTAAATCCATAGCACTCGCTTCTCTTTCATGTTTCCCCATTACGCTTTAATATTAAATAATAAATGATATATTTTAAAACACATAAAACACACGAATGAAGAGAAATGTATGACTTGCGAGTCCATGAAGCGTATAGCTAACACTTAAAACCACTTTGCTTAGAAAGGCGGTGTAGAGAGAAGGATGAGAATAATTTCTTTCCAATGTTGTCTCAAATGTGACAAATCTTGCTTCAAATCATCCTAAAATGGGCATGGCGGCGAGAAATTGATTCATTCGGGTGGCCTCGTTGAATTGGGTAATGCATTTGTCAACAATGGCGGAAATGATGAAAACATCCCACCAATTGTGACAAATAAGGGTGTTTTTATCCTTCAAATATGCGGAGAGAATTGGTCCTAAGACCGTGATTTGAATTCCCACACAATATATAACATATTACGGTAGAGACATATCCATGGTCTGCAATCGGCACGGCTTTTGAATGCAATTGAAAACCTTACGCATGAGTGTTCCACGGTGATATCTCTAGTTCTTGTGCTCCTCTTCTTTACTAAGTTCTCTAATAGGCGTTTACACACCCTCGCGCATTCCCCACAATTGTCACACCGTCAGGCATTCCCTACGGTTCTCTGTGGCAATCTAGATTTTGACATTCAAGGTTACATGTCATAAAATAAGGTGACGGTCCAAAAAAATGCATACTAATTCTTGACAAATACATATATTAATTTAATATTTGTGAAATTGAAGATAAATAACTTATTTTATAAATTCTTGACCTCTATTATAATAGTAGAGATATGAATCCTTACTGACTTCATGAACAACAAATACCCATCTTATTATTCACCCAAAAATTATCCATTTAATCATTCTTACTCCACTCTATGGACATTAAAAAAATAGATAATAAAATTTCAAGTTACGATGAATGTTGGCATTTATAAAAAAAAAAACTTTTATGGTGGATTTTTCTCGGTGTAGATTCAATTATCGAGAGATAAAATTATTGATCATAAATATCAATTGTACACTAATCAAATGGATCGTTACCAATCGGATAAAACATCTACACACACCATTAAAATTTGTGAGAGCATTAAAACACTATTTTAATTTACAATTAAAAATTTATTAAAAAAATACAAAATTGAAATATTAGTCTCATAAGTGCAATTTGCAATTTTGCATTTACAATTTGTAAAAATTAAAATAAGTTCCACTTCAAACTTTCATTCACCTTTTTTACAAATTTTCCCAAATCCAATGTTTGTAGTTTAATCTATATAAATATAAGAAATCTAACAAACAAAAATAAAAGAAAACTAACTAATTAAAAATCAAATCTAATAGATGTTTCTATTTTATCAATGAGATATTAAGATGATTATATTTTATTAATAATATATTTAAAATATTTTTATTTTTTTCTTCTAAACTTTCCAATTTCTTTGATATTAATTGTCATAAATCTCACAAACTCATATTATGTAATGTAAAATTTAATTTGACAATTTTCTTAAATATATCAAATTTAGTTTTATATAAATTAATAGTTAAAATTTGAGCATATATATATGCCAATGGGGTTTGGGTGGATCGGTTAAGATGGATGGTTGTGTCCGAGATCCACCCAGGTTCAAATCTGCTAGGCACGATCCCTTCGGGGTGGTTATCGGTGGTGGCGGATGTTGCATCACCGGTGGTTATGACTAGCGGTTATTCTCGCGATGACGGACTTTGCATTGTTGGCATTGGCGTTTGAGGCGGCTGGTGGCTCTAAAAACGGCGGTGGCGAAATGCATCGTCGATGTGGGCTCACTAGTCGCGGTCTAGGTTGGTCTAATTGTAATATCTTGTCTCAGGACATTGGGTGTAATGGGTGGGGTCTAGGCAACCCTCCGGTTCATAGCTCCGGTCAAAAATTGTTTATCAATAAAAATAAAAAAAAGGATCCCAAGCAACCCTTCGGTTCATAGCTCCGATCAAAAATTGTTTATCAATAAAAATAAATAAAAATTGAGCATATATATAATGTTGACCTTTAAATTATATTTTCCCCTGCCAACTATATACGTTATATATTAAAAGTGGTGATATTTTGACTCTAAAAACCTTACAAAATCCAACATTACATTCAGATTTTTCAAACAAAGCAGAAAATAACCCTCAAAAATCAAGTAGGGGAGAGGACCCTATAACCGAGCTGGGTACCAAAACATGTACATCTCTTTTCACCATAGGTTGTTGACAAAAGCACCAATAGTTGTTCACTTTTTGGTTAATTACACTTTTTAAGAGTTAATGAGAATGTGACACATAAGGCGCTCGGTCATTGGTCCCTCTTTCAAATGCTTTATATTGATTTTCTTCATATTAAATCAATTCAAAAACTACTTTTCCCTCCAAATTAACACGCGAAATGAAAATGTCAATATGGCACGATCATACGCTACACGATGATATAATTTTTTACGCTACCGACATACCTACATATATTTGTGTGCCCCTAAAGTTAGGTGCACGGTTATAGGGTCCTCTCCCCTATAAGTTCCCTTACAATCATATTTTTTAAACAAAATGTTCTCTTACAGTAAGATTTTTCAAACAAAGCGGAAAAATAAAAGAGTCGACCTGAAAATCCTCCACTAAAATTTCACAATACCAGGTAGTCGGCCATATGAGGTTAAAGTTTTTCCTTGTAATCGATTTGTGTATTGCCAATATCCGTAGTATTCTGCCTCTACAAACAAAACCTAAAAATAACCCTGGAAAATAAAGTCATATTTTTCAACCAAAAAAGTTTGAAATTTCTCCACTAAATAGCCGCAGTATCCCGCCCTAAAATCCGTAGGAGAAGAGGGTTTTCTCACACAGTTCTTCTCGGTAGGTGTTCACCCGAAAGTATATGACAGAACCTGACAAAGATTCCACGTGACCGTGTTCTCCGCTTATCTGAAGACTCGTGTTCCACTTCTATTTTCACCTCCTCTAATCAGTTTTTTTCAACAAAACGGAAAAATAATTGACATTTGAAAATCCTCGCTATAACTTTACAATACCAGTAGATAATAGCTGTGGAGGAAAAAAAAGAATTCGAATATCAAGTATTAGCAGTCGAATTCTCTTTAAATAACAGTCCAGCCTTACGATGTAAATACTAGGATGGTTTTGGATGCTTCCACGAAATTCGTGCAAAACCATCGAGTTTACTGGAGCCAACTATTCACAGTAGATATACAATTGAGTTTAGATGCTTCCACGAAATTCGCGCAAGACCATTTTGTTTTCAGTTTTGTGGTGTAGCACACAATCCAAAAAAATTGTGGTTCCAATCCAGGGTCTCCTATGCCTAACAGCTGTTGCATTCAGAGTGCAGTGATCAAATTTGAAGGGCTGGTCAAAATTTTATTTTGAAGGGTAAATATTTGACTAGCCCTTCCATGATGAAAAGTATCATTAATACTTAACACTTCACATGACAAGGATAAATCAAGTCTACATGTCAAATCCATTCACTACAAAGGGTTGTAATATTGCATGCCAACAAAAATTTGCTTCATACTCTCAAATGACATGTCTTTCACACCCATATCCTTCAATGTTTTTTTGTGTAACACACTAATCTTTTTGAACCTTTCTATAGCTGCACATTTATCGTTGTAACTTGTATATATTCTTAGGAAGCATGATATTCATGAACTTCCCATACTCCATATTCCCACAATTTGGACAGTCTGATGGCTTAGTTGGGAAGATTGAAGTATAGTAATTTCAAAGTCTTTATATGGCCTAATTGGGAAGATTTAAGAATTATTAGTTCAAGGTCTTTTGCAACAAGTTAATGTAAAAAAATTAAATCTATGATAATCCCAAGCTTTTAAAATTATATTTCGTTGCAAATGAAAAACTAAAGTACGAGAATTATGAAAGATAAGGAGAGATGAACCATGCCTAGAAACAAAAGTAAGCGTTTTCCGCTTCAGAGTTTGGTGAAACACTTGCTAGAAGCAATTCAACTCCAGATTCCCATTTCTTTTCAAAACTCCCCTTTGGGCGGGTCTTTCCACCAACACAAACCACGAGATCATGTCTCTTCGAGGCATATAGTCGAACGGTAGTGAAGTGCCTTAATAAACACCCTTTCCTTGAAACTCTCATTTTCAGGCAAGAAGAGAGTGTGTTGGCCAAGCATGTTGAGTCAAAGTTTTGAAGATCTTTTGGACAAACCCATCTTGCACACCATGACCCATATTAATATATCTTAATAAGCTGGAACTAAAAGGAGTGGGAAGAGCCAACTTCTAGTCTTAAAGGTGATCTTGGAGATAAAGTTGGTTGAAGTATGGCAGTCAACACATACACGGAGGTTAATGACAACTCCATTGGTTGTCCCAAGGCATGACTTAACAATCCAACTAAAATTTCCAACTTATCACTATGGCGTCAGAGGATTAATTCCTTCTATCCCTCATTGATTTCCTTACCATATGAACCCCCACCTAACCTGTGCACTTATGCATAGATGTTTGACAAAAAGAATATAAGTTGCAACATTATGACAATCCAACTCAAAGGAAGAGTTGATGTAAATTATTGTAACTTTGTATTCTTACGTGTTATTCAAGGGTACCAAACAAACACAACAACACAACCACCACAGGTTCGATTGGTGTGTTAATGATAAGATTAGAGTCTCCTCAAGATAGCTAGTACTGCTGAGGAATGTTAACCAAGCAGACATAATATTCAGTTCTAGGTGGAATTTTATAAACAACACTTATGCCATTGAAATATTTACAGCCCTTTTCCACAAAACCTGTCAGCTTGTGTTTTAAAAATAAAACAAAAATGAAGCTTACATGGTTAGGGCGTGTTCCATTAGACCATCTCTCTCTGATGTGTTTCACCCAATAGATGACTTGCCTTATGCAAGCTTCCCCATTATGCGTACATGACTACTAGGCACTTGCAACCAAACATCTAACAAATCCTCATTTTGGTGCAGGCTAGGAGGAAGTTGGCAAAGGGCAAGAGGCTCTACACTGTGAATGTATTTGCTTGAAATTTTCTGTGCTTTTTCAACAAACCCATTTCATGTATATCCTACATCATTGCAGACCAAACGCCACATTTTTTTCAGGTATTCAGTCAAGCAGTTCACATGCCAAGCATATGCTTCCACGTTTTGCATGTGCGTGCGCGGCGTTTCCAACTACAACATCTGATAACACCTTAACTTTGGTGCACATGCTGGGAGTAAATTGATAAGGTTGGAGCTTTGTGTGTTGCAATAGGAAATGGTGAGCTGTCGTGAGGATATACATGTCTCATGTGCACTGCACTATAAAAAAACTACTAAATTTTACAACTTTAGTTGGGTTCCATTCAACTTCCACGTGAAATAAAAGTGAAAGAGATAAATCTTGGAGAGACATGAACGGATTAGCAGGAAAAGGGAACATTCAATGTCATTATCATCTCCACAATATGCTCCATTCACCACACAACAATCTTTTAATTAATAGGAAAAGTGGAAATCAAGGCAAGAATATTAGTGCACAATATTTCATGGTGTGGGTTTTCACTATTTGGTCACCATTTATAAATCAGATAGTCCAGTGACAACGCCAACATGCACTTTAATCCAATCACATAATCCTAGTGAAGTGATATGACCATTGACAATAGTTAAAATTGACAAGCAGTTCGTAATTCAACCCTTCTGTTGATATTTTGAATAAAAATTTACACTTCTAATATGTCAAGTCATTTGTAAAGTTTGAATTTTTTTACGGCCAATTTTTACTTTCCTTCTCACGATGGATTAGAGGCCTACGGACAGTGGGATGGGCTCAATTTTGATCACTTTGGTTGCATGCTCCCATCATCTGTGATTTGTATTTATTTACAAGGTTTTAAAAAATGTGGTATACACATAGTGGGACCGTAGTGAGTCCCGATGGGATAGAAACACGACCGTCTTTATTTTACGGCTTCGCAGCCACGGGTGATGGGTGTTTTATCATCTTTGAATGAGTCCGTTGTTTCGACATATTGTAGACAATCAAGGGCACAAAAGTAGGATGCGGGGCATGTGTTGAAATCCAATGCTTAGAATTTTTAATTAACGGGGTTAAATTTGATGGCCGTTTAGACGTTTTTTGTGATTTTGGACATGAAAAACTTGTAAATATCTTATCTAACTATCACACGCAACTTGCATATTTAAAATGTGATTGTCATATTTTATATAGATTTGTAGAAATATTATAAAAAATATGTAAATTTATATTATAAAAGATATAATAAATGTAGAATAATTAGTAAAAATAACATTATTTTGTGTTTTTGAAAGGCGGTATTGAAACATTACCGTCCGAAAATTGTTTGACAGGCACAGGTGGACGTCAAATTTAACCCCTAGTTAGAAAGGTGCTGCAAAGTACTCAATTTTACTACGACTACATTTTTCATGCCGACATTCGAGGCTGACAAATCCAACATCCGGGGATTTCATGGATGTTTTGTTTCTGTTAATTAGGGGTTCTGTTAATTGATGGTCATTTTGTAAAATGATGAGAGGTTTTGTAGGTCCAAGTGGAAGGCGAGAAAACAATCGTGATAAAATGTGTTGGGAAGTAGAAACATGAAGAAGGAGAAGAGTGCATATTTACGCAAGTTGAGAGGAAAATAAATCATAAATTTACCAAGAAATTTGGTTACAGAGGCAAGGAAAATCCCGGCGGGATTACGGTTGCGTGCATGGATGCGATTGTCGATTCTGTGCCTAGGGTTTTCTGAGAAGAAGTCCAAATCTATTGAGATTTTTGTTACCTAACCTGGGTTATCTGTCGATTGATGGCCAGAATGTGGACCCTATTAAGAAGGTTTTTAACGCCGCTAAAACAACCCACTTGAGACCCAAGAACAACCTAGGATAGTTAGAAGAATTATGGGATAATTCTATTTTTTTAAATTAAAAGTGTCTGCTACTGCAGTTACAAAACACCGATTACCACAAGCAAGGTTTAGAGGCCAAATAAAAACATTAGCTCCTAGTTTTCCATTACAACAATTATTAAATTTACAGGGTCAAAACTAAGGGTTAGAATAATCATTAAGATTAAGAGGGCAATTTCTCACTCTCCCACCCCCTGATAGGCTTAAGAGATTCAACTTAGTTTTTCCAAAATTAACGCACTTGAAAACTTCTGGAAACATTCCCATTAGATAGGAAATTTCTTCCCCTCTTTCCAATGATATAAAGAAGTCCTTCTAACTCCATATAATTCTCAAGTTATGGGCCGGTGGGTGTTGGAAAGAAAATTTTCCTCAAAGGCGGGCCTATGAGCACAGGGAAGAAAATTTTCCCAAAAAGGGATTCTTGTTGGTGGTCTTTAGGGAGGTAATTTGGCTTTTGCACTTTTGGCAAAAATAGCAAAATCGACCCGTGCCATGCGAGAGCCGTGGCGAGACTTCGTGCCCCAAGAGGAAGTTTTAGTTTGGGGTCCACAAGGGACACGTGTCAAAATTCCTAGCCTAGGCAGAAAAGCGGGATGCCTGAGGCAAAATTGACTTTTTGCCTTAAAAAATCTTGAAGGAAAAAGGTTCAAAATTACTTGCTCCTCTACCGATGCATATAGACTCCACATGCCAATCCCAATTTCCAAGTGGGGAAGTGGACCAGCGGGGAAAACTTAGAAAAAATGAATTTTTCCCGAGACACCTTAAAGGTTAAGAATCATCCACGCCCCACTGACGCCCAATGATGCTATGTGTCAATCAATCATTAGTTGTGGGCCGGCAGGTCGGTGGGGAAACTTAAGAATTAAAAACCTTTGTGATACAAAAGCGCAAAGGCTAAAATTAACTTGCGCCTCCGCCGATGCCAGACGATCCCACGTGTCAGGCTCTCATTGGCTGCGGGTGGCGGGGCGGCAGAGAAACTTTAGAAATATTCCCAAAAATTTTAAAAGCTAAGTTTTAGAATGCGGTCCCGCCCACTTTCTGCGGAAGCTCTTTTTCCAGGTAAGGCGAGGATGCGAGGGCTGCTGGAGATAAGTAGGATTTTTTTACCAAAAATTTTATTTGAAAGCGTTAAGGTTAAAAGGATCCGCTCCTCCGCCGATGCCTCGTGAAGCCACGTGGCGGCACTTTGATTAGGCTGGTCGGTCGAGGGCTATGGGAAAACTTACAAATTTTTCCAAATTTCTTTTGAAAGCGTAAAAGGTTGAAATCGATCCGAGCGTCCATCAGCGCCAAATGAAGCCACGTGTCGATCGAGGATTAGGCTGCGAGGCGCGGGGCCACGGAGGAAAAATTGCCAAATAATATATATATATATATATATATATATATATATATATATATATATATAATTTTATTTTGAACTTAGATCATTTTTAGACAAAATAAAGGCTTGCAGGTCAGTGGAGCGGCGAGGAAACTTCATGACTCTGTGATTTTTGGAAAAAATCAAGAAAAGGAAAGTTTTAGCCCGCGGGTCCGCCCAAGAATATTTTATTCACTTAAATTAATAGTTAGATTTTAAAGCCAAGATGAAGTAAAAAATCGAAGGCCATAATTTTCGATTTGGGAGTTCCATTTTTGGAAAACGAGGACTTTTTGGAAAGATCTCGAAGTCCTCTTTGCACATGAAGCTTATGATTTTAATTTTGATGATGTTTGAGTGGTAATTTTTGAGAAAAAGTTTCCCTATCACCTCAAACGCGTGAAGTAGACTATTCAACTTATAAAATTTGTTCGAATTTACCATAATTCCTTCTCTACATGCCAGAACAGGCATGGAGGATTTTTCTTGGAAGATTTTAGGATAGATTACAAGGGTGAATTTGTTTGATTGATTTACATTTTGAAAATCTCCCAATTTGACAACAACGACTGCGAAATTGTTTGAGCCCAAATTGAAAGGTTATATGGAAATTCCTTAAGTATTTTGTTTGCTTGGGATCATTTTGATCCCACAAGCTCAATTGATATTTCAATTTATCTTTTCAATGTTGCAGGGTTGCTTTGTACTTTAAATAAAATTTTGCAAGTATATAGTGAGATAAAGGATGGAGTTTATACTTGATCTTAAACAGATCCGGGTTTCCTTTACCAACTTGATATATGAAATTCATTCCCAATCCAATCTAACATATGAAGTTGGTTTTCAAATCAAGTATTCAAAATCCAACGTACAATTCTAATTTCTAAATCATGCATTTCAAAAGAACAGAGCAGTATAACATTTATTCATGCGTATTTACTTTTCAATTTTCCAACCAAAGCTTTTATACTATATTTCAAACACATATTTCCAATGAAAGTAATATCATATGAAACAAGGAAAAACACTTCTATTGATTCAAGGAATCTTTTACAACTTCTTTCCCATTTATTTTCAGAATATAACATACAAAATACATATCTTTCTTTTCTGTTCATAGAACTGAATACAAGATATATTCTTCCATAATCACAACAACTTTCATAACTAGAACAGAGTAGCCTTCCCAACACAATAATATACAAGATCATCCACTTCAAGGTGGGAAAGGTTACAAAAAGATTTTCACAAGGGACTGTCAAATCTCTGTCTTCCTTCTCAATTACAATGTACAGAATACAATTCCTTCCACATTTATTCAAACCAGAAAATAGAGTATATCTCTTTCACATTTCGAATTACAACTTTCATAGCCAACACAAAACATATTTCCATCACCAAAATGTACAAGGTCATCCACTTCAAGTGGGAAGGGGTTACAATAAGAATAACATCAACAAGGATTGTCAAACTTGTCCTTTTTCCTCTACTCCAGAACAACAACATGGATATCCTCCATTTTCTTTATTTAAATTGATCTCATCATAACAAGGGAAAGGAAACGTTCTCCACCCAACCAAGACATCTAATGAAAAAGAGAATCCATCCCTCTTCATTGGCCCCGAGCCCCAACCACAATGTAATAAAAGATGTGTTTCAACTCATGGCAATAAAATGCGATTCCACAACACACATGTGCGATTCCACATTTAAAACACGAGTTCAAAACAAAGTTGTAATTTGCAACCACATATAAAAGACAACAAACAACACTCAGGCTTCCTCATGCAAGCCAAAGGATCAAGAAACTATGGGGGATGTTGCTTATGCCTCCCAAGGGAAATAGGTATCACCACACAAAAAAACAACCGCCAAGATATATACATATATCGTTTGAATCCTTGACATGCCCTTATGCCTCCCCATGCCCTTTTATTCCTTACATTTACTTATGCCTCCCCAACCTCTTATGGCACCCCATAACGAGTAAATAAATGCAAGCTATTTCTTTGTAAGGTGGAACCCAAATCCCAACTCCCTCCACACTTATACCTCCCCAAAACACTTATGCCTCCCACAGAAATACCCCATAGTCTTCTCCTACACCATCCCTAGGCCATCTACCCAAACATCCCACACACAAGCCAAAAAATTCACAACAATAACATTTGCACAATAAAAGAAGAGCATTTCAAGAGCCAAGCTCTTACCTCTCCATAATGGAGTTTGTTTCAAGTTCCAACCAACAAGCTTTCCAATAAAAAACAGTCCAAGATCAACAAAACATAGGCCTATAAAAATTCTGTAACTTTCTCCAAAAACAAGAGCTCCAAACAACAAAAGAATTCACCCCCAAACCAAGTATGCAAAAGTGAAGCGACCAAAAGGGTGTAACCCCAAACAATAAAATGAATTCGAATATATAGAAGGGAAGAGAGGAGGATGAGGTGGATCTTTGTAGGATTCCACATCACACATCCTCAACTCCAACTCACAAGTCAACTTCAATCTCCAAGACACAATAAATAAGTAGGTGAATAATATGACAGTTTACTTACACACTCAAATCAAGCCCAAACCCCAAAGGACTGAAATTAATTTCAAGCAAGAAATTCAATTAAAACATTCAGGTAGACTTACAAGAATGCATAATGAAGGATAGATTTAAACTCTCCACCTATAGGTAAGGTTGGTGTGTAAATTTAAGAGCTATGGGACAAGTTTAACTTGCCCCAAAAGCCTCCAAAAGATCGGTCTCCAAGGACAATTTCGAATTCCAAGAAGATGAAGTGTTTCATACTCAAAATTTTACTAACATATCTCTTACACATCACTTACACATTTCTTACACATATCTTACAACATTTAATACAAGACTCAACCACTCCAATAATTACTTCCTTATGACCCAAGTTGGTTAATTTATTTTAACAATATGATTATTCACATTATATACCACAATTTATTTAAATAAAAGGGATAAACACATCACTTAATAAACACATACAAACATCAATAAAAAGGACCAAATAAATAAATACACATAACTCTTGGTCACGTTTAAAGGTGATCCCCCCCATGGGAATCCCTAACACAACTAAACACACAAACAAATACAAGTTACCATGGTGACCTTGTTGAATTCATCTAGAATTCCAATGTGGTTGGTCTCCAATCCCCCGATGTTTGTTGTGATATTTTAAACTGCAAAATACAAATACCTCCTTCGGCCTCGTGGCCATATTAGAACATTCAAATGAATATAAATATAATTCCAAGATCATCGACATATATGTGAATCTCAACAAACATCAAGACAATCAGTAGTATCACTTACAATATCATCCACAACTATATCATCACCGATTTTACTTGAATTCTCATTTTCTAGGTCTACTCAAAATATCCAAGTATCACAAGTTTGAGCATCATCTATAGTGTGACCATATCAAACAATATATCAACATCAATATCCAAAATGTCTCTATTAATCATCATGCACCATATATGAATCAAAGTCCTCAATAAACCATGGTCTAACATCTAACATCATGCTAAATTAAACTATAACAATGTCCATAATATAGTTAGCAATATCTGGATTAATATCACAAGGTGTTTAAGGAAAGTGGGCACTACAGGTTTTACAAGTGTTGAAAATGTGTTTGCATCAAGGTGAGTCGAATCACATTTTGAACGAAGAGGAGAACTTACTCTAGGAAAATGTTTTAGATGGGGAAAATATGGTTTAGGGCAATTTGGAACTCCCTAAAATGTCATCTCTGTAATTAGTTTATATTTGCTGAAAATGTATGATGTAATTCCCGAGTTTTCCTTATTTCTTATCAATAGGAGTTTAATTATTTTGTGTCTATTAAAAATTTCCTATATAACAATTTTGGGGTGTAATGGTTTTATGCGTTTTCATTGGTTCACGCTTTACTCGTTTTCAATTAAATGATTGAACCACGTTATTTTTAACGGTATTATCTAATACCTTCTAATGCATACTTTTAGTGGGATAATAAAGGGTTTATCGAAATTTTAATATATTTTTATTTAAATGTCTTTTGTGTGTATCTACAGTGCTTAAATGGTTTTGCTACCTATTCTTTTGTACATTATTGATTTTATTGAATGCGGGTCTAATATAGGCAACCGATATATAAATTTCAATTAAATATTGAATTTAAAACTTAAACCCTAATGAAAATAGGGTTATTTTCATATATTAATATTATTACGTTGAAGGCGTGCACAATCAGATTGTTAGTGGATGGAAGCGAGCACATACTCGACACATTTTAGAAAAATCAATGACGAAGATTTAGGTGTCATACATGCATTGACATCTGATGGTGGAAACCGGTCCCACGTGAACATGTCATCTCCACTTTTGATACATTGTGTCATAAGGGAATCATCGCACCACCATTAATTCATCGTCGAAATGTCAACATAGTCTTCTTCATGGATTTTTTTACCGTGTTGATGCTCACGATGTAAAACTTGAATTTATTTTGGTGAATGTGTCTTTACTGTATCAGTGGCTCTGACTTATTGCATAACTCTAACTTATTGCATTTATGTATTAGTTGACAAAACTAACTTGTATTAATGTGGAAATATATACTCAAAGCAGTGTTCTTTTATTCGTTTTATGTGGTTCTGTTGAATTATATATATGATTTAAAAATAATTATTTAATTCTTGAAATAATATTTTTAAAATATAGTTTTTCAATTATATTTATGTTGATATATTTATACATTTTCAATATTTTTATCACTTAATAGTATATAATATTAAATTAAATATTTTTTGCTTGAATTACCTAGGGATAGTGCCTAGCCCACATAAAAGTACATGAAGTTGCCAAAGATAACATTTCTCATCTTTTGGTGGTCTATAGTAAGCGTTCTTGTAAAAAGGTGGCATAATCCAGCAATGAGACATTGCCCATTTGTGACCTAATACATCAAAACAACTTTGCCATGTTGTATACATAATCGAGATACAAAAATGCTACATAATCTAAAAATTATGGAAGATTTCCATCACCCACACCCTTTCCACCGCTTCTACCAAAAATACCACATCATAATCTCTGGACATAGCTTTGTCTAATTCACTAGAAGTACATTTGTAGGGAAAATTCACGGTTTCCTTAGGAGGAAGCTCCATCCCCAAGTCCTCTGCAATGGCCTTCAGTCCAATAGCCAAGGATTTTAGTGCCCTTATGATTGTATGAGCATGAAAATTGGCTTCGACTCCCAACATTTTCCCTACATTCTCGAGCTCAATGTGATCCAAGTGCAATGAAAACTAACCAAGGCATTGGATAACATATTTGCGTTGTAAATTCCTTGCGCTACATAAAATATGTTTCTCCATCCAATTGTTTTTAGGGTTAAGTATTAAACCACGCGGTGGTTTCTAATTTCGTCCCACTTCGACCATCAACTTCGGAGCAATAATCCAAATTTGTGAGCTAGCTAAGCGGCACATCATAGGGTTTTGAATCTTCCCATCCAGCCAAAATTCAAACAACGCCTTTGCATATATAATGTTAAAATCATAATGACGGGAGCTATAAGATGCCCTAGGACAATCCTGGCTTTCATTGATGGCTTATTTCCCTCGACTCCCATTTCTCGCCATTGCAGGATAAAGAGCTCTAAAAGAGAATTGAAATCCAACCAGCGTGTTGAATGACCATGAGCCATGACTTTTAAAGACAGCAAGAGAAATCCTACACGAGTCATTCTAAAAACATTCAATGTTATCCTCACTGTCTCACCCTTCACACGCATAGAGGAAATCAAACCCGAGATAGGTTCAAAATACAATGACCCTATTAATGATTAATATCATAGATTAATGTATTTTACATAAGGAATATGGAAAATTATTAGTCCATTTTTTTAAATCCCTTCTCTGCTCAACAAGCCAACCCCAGATTAGGTAAATGGTCTCTGAAGAATTCCCATACAAAAATATGAGAAAAACGGACCTCCTCAAACCCAGACAGTCTTTGAAGGATTTTCAAAATAATCTGATTTAAAATCCAATCCTTAGAGGAGCAAGAGGGGAGTGCTTCAATGATGATTTTAGAACAAACTTCGACCTGGAACCTTTTCCAATGAAAGGAGCCAATTTTTTTGATCCCTTATAGAAGAGCCATACCTTCCAAAAGATTGTTGGATGTTCTTCCACAATCTAGAGTCAACATAAGTATTGGTTGAACGAAAGAGTCTCGAACAATGCAACCCCCACCAAGAGGCCCTGGGTTACCTTTTGAGGCCCCGTAAAAATTTAGCTTTAATAATCCCTTAGGCGGTCATTGCCATCGATTTTCTAATTTTAATCTAGTATGAGCCCCATTAATAGGGAATTAAATTAAATTTTTGATTAAATTTTATGAAAACAATTTCTATTACATTTAATTATGCATTGTCATCAAATTTGTTAATTAATTTCAACCATTCAAAATTCAACGGCGATTCATCTCTATGGAAAGATAGAAAGTGCCATGTATTACGATTTAATTTATTAAAACGAATATTTTAAATTGTAATGTAGATATTATTTATTGAGATTTGTATTTTCCCCTCTTTATGAGATCCTTTGAATATTAAAATAGGGTAGATTGTTATTTGTACCATAAAGTTATTATAATTATAAATAGATTTTTAAAAAATGAATATATAAAATGTTATAATCAATTCTTTATATATTGTTATTTGTATAATTTTTCTTTTCATAAAGTTCCTCTAAAAATATTAGGAGGGCTTGGTTCGACACGCCGTTTTGTCATAAAATCCTCACATATTTTACGAAATACCAAACTCCACAACGACGAACAATCTGGAAAAGGATTTTTAATAAGTTGTGAAAGGGTGACTTAAGATCGTCGGGTGTCATCTTCAAAATGCCTTCCATTTCAATGGGGACGAAGAAAATGCTTTTTGTTCCTCTACCGAGAACCCCTCCAACATTGGCAATGATATCTCCATCAGTCAATCGGGTAAAAGAAACAAGAGGACATCATCTACAATCCTAAATCATTTTTCACTTGCAAAAACATCTCCTAGCAAGAAAAAAAGGTGGTGGAGTCTGTGAGTTCGGGTATAAATATGGACCCGATTCTTCCACAATTAGACTTTTGGCTTATGGAACATTCAAGTCTCATAAGCGAGGCACCTTCATCAAGGTCATGGGTGCCCCTGTTGGTGCTAAAGGGATCCAATTTGGATGCAGTCATGACTAGGATGGTGGTTTTGATGGCGTGGAAAGTATTGTTAGCTTGGAAGAAGGTATATTTCAATGGTTTCTCTATTGGGTGACTCTATTAATTACAAAAATTATTATTGTTTACAATCTGTAAGGGCCGATTCCTTGGGAAAGAAGACCCCTTTATTTCTTGGAGATGATGTTTTGCATGGCTCTCCATCCAAATTCAATTCTACTCCTTTTACCAAATTCGGTGCTACTCCTTTTACCAAATTCAATTATCAAAGTGATTATTATCTTCATTTTAAAGGAGTCCTTTTTGTGAAGGGCGATAATATTTTCACACTCCATATTCAAAATTGGAAGATTATTGCATCATTGAAGATTCAAGGATAGTTGTTGATGGATTATCACACCCAACTATATAGTTGCGTATGTTTTTTTATTTTTCCCCAATATTGCAATCCATAAAACATAATTATATATTTTAAATGATTACAAGTATGTTATAAATTTAAGATAAGGTGTTTTGACATTATTTTAACATTTTTATAAAAATGATTTATATAGTTTTGCATTCATTCATATTTTTGTTAAACATGGGTTTCTAAGAAAACAAATATCGAACTTTGAGGCTTCAAAATTGCAAGCCCAAATAATCTGGATATGACCACCTAATGTTCAAATAACCAAATTCTTCTCATGACATAATAACTATATAGTCAAAGAAAACTCGATAAAAATAAGAGGAAAACTCACCGCATAAGAACCCTTAGTGTTACGAAACGAAAAAATAACAAGCTTGATTGAAAAATAAAATATATCTTTCACTATTGGAAAACCTTTAAGCCATTAAATAAAAATATACCATAACTTTATTACAAGATAAAATTTATGTGGTTGTTGTGCTTGACATGTTTTTCGTGTCGTTGTTGGATGGTAAAGTTTCAAATTGTTTCCCCTTTCCATTTTACCACCCTCTCACTTCTCCACCCTCTAACCCCTTCTTCTTCACCCCTCTTCCTCTGCTATTGTTTCTCTCCCTCAAATTTGACTCCTTCAAAATATCCCTTTGATGTTTCCATCGTACATTTCACGTACGATTGCTAGTATACTTCAAATTGGAAGTAGTCAACTTTGCATGTTTTTTTCTAAAAGGTGCAATAGTCAAATACATAGGGTATGGATTTGATTGCGAGGCATGATGATTCAATAATTTTATTTTTATTGTGATTTCCTCTCTGTTGTAGACTCGAAGTAATAAAATTTATATCCATACAATATGTAATTAAAACGGATTAACTCTATACAAAATATATTAACGACAATTACAAAATGAACCTATAATGTAAAACAAATACACAATTTATGAAGGCACAATAATTATTTGTAGTGTGTTAAGGATTTTGTTTTTGATTATCAAAAATAGGAATTTTGTTTTTGTTTTTATTATCAAAAATAGGAATTTTTGTTTTTGTTAATAACCATGGAATATGTTTCATTATCTTTGTTCTTTACAAGTTTTTATGGCAACAATAGATTTTGAGACAAAACATCAAAAGGAATGAAAATATTAGATAGAGTTTAACTATATTTTGAATTCCATGTGTAACTATTCTACATGTCTCGTAGATTAACTAAATCAGATCTTTGAACGGCATAATGAATTGGGAGAAATAATCCTCACAAATACGTGGAAAGATGTGCTTGAATATGAGTGGGAAAAAGATCAAATGAGTAGGTAAGGTTAACATAAAGAAATGCATATGTTGAGTAAAGGTAACAAATATAGTTTGTAAAAAATTAGATAAAATTTAGATATATTTCTTAATATAATCATAACAACTTTGTCGATATATTTGATGATAAATCGTCTTTTGTTCAAAATGAAGGAAAAAAATTATATTAAGCCTCGGAGTGTCCTCGTAAACTTGTTCAAAGTATAAGCGAGAAAGTTAATTGTAAAAAATCAACATAAATACTTATAACATTAGAATCCTTGATAAAGGGAGAGTTTTCTAGCAAACGAGGTCGGAGGTATAAAGCTTGTTCTCACAAAGGAGCATGAAAAAGTTATACTATAAGAAAAATGTCGATTAATATTCATTAGAAACATAACGGGAACATGGCGGTAATTGATTTTTATATCACTTTGTCCAACAAATGAGAGGTGGGGAGAAGCATTCAATATTTTTTATAGCAAATGAAATATATTTTTATAAATTCACAAGCTAGTTCAAGGGAAAATAGATATATACAACCCAAAAAAATAAATTAAATGAACTCTTTGAAAATATACACACCTCACAAAGAAGGTTACTTGTAATGAACAAGAATTCTTTGAACTATACATGAATATAGAGGTTATAATATTAAAATGAAGAGCAAATTTTACTTTTTAATATACAGAGATGTAGAAACCCAACACTAAATATAGATACATATGAAAGTAAGGGTGCACAAACATGATTTTCACATGGAGAAGAAAAAACATAGAAAAGTGAATTGCACACCCAATAAACCACTTGAATTATTATTTAACTTACTTTTTGACATTGGGTAAAAGTTAGGATTTTGGAAGGATCCTAATCCTTATACAAAAATATCCAACAAGAGGATCCAAAGGAAAGGACAAAAGAGGAGAACAACTACATATTGTGAATATCATGGAGAATGTTGGCAGCTTCCAGATCAGCCTCCGAGTTGTAGCAAGAAGAGTTTGCCACAATGTCAATAGAGTACTTAATTTCATCGTTCTTGCGTTATCAATAATTTCTTTGAGGATGTCGATGTAATCATTCCATTTTTGATGACCCCAAAAACACGTTGTATCTTGCGAAGGATGAGGTTGATAGCTCGGGTGTAGGTGTCTTCTTTTTCCACAGAGTGATCCAAAGAAAGCAAGCTAGTTGGGTCCATATTTGCATCAAGCGACCTAGTCACCACAGTATTGTGGACTTTAGGTGCATCCTGGTCAGAGTCTTCATAGATACTAGCAAAAACCTCCATGGAAGAGAGAACCTGATTCTGTGGAGATAGGGGTGGGGAGACGGCGGGGAAGGAGGTGGAAGCACGGGAAAACATCGATCCGAGAGAGAACGAGGGAGACATAACATGAGACAAGTTAGACCAAGGGAGCAAGGTGTGAAAATTGTGGTGACAACAGGACAAAAATAAACGAAGAGGGAGACAGAGGAGGAGAGAGGATTTCTAGGAATCATCCGAACTGTAACAAATGAAGCGATAAAAGTGACATGACTTACGGGGACTAGAGGAAAAGGGACAGAGCCACCATGCAGACCCGGGATGGAAGTCGCCAAGGGTGAGGAGAAATTTTGCGCTTCCCCTTTGGTAAAGCAATAGAGTAGTGGGAAATGAGAACAACGGGGGAAACTTTGGAGAAAAGAATGTAAAACAAGCCATGGTGCAAAATGGGGCCTGAACCTTTCCAAGCCTGATCAATGGAATTTGACAGCGAGTTGAAAATTAACAAGGGGAACTTCATAGTCCTACCATGGCAAAAGTGGGCAAGAAATAACAGCTGGATACCATGTATAACTTTGTAATGGCCATCAATAGTGAAAAAGTGCATAATGCTTCTCATTACCTTGTTCCATGGATGTTTTAACGCGCTTCCTTCAAAACCTGACTAGTAATTCTAAATTTCTTTGGTATCTTCCCATTACCTTGATCCATGTAATCTACAATATCTTCCGCGAGTGTCCTTTTGATGTAGGAAGCCCCACTATAGCAATACGATCCACATAAATGGTGAAAAAAATCTCCAACTTTGACCTTGCCGTTATCTCATGATGTGAGAATGCAGCCGGATATCAAGAGGAGTGGCCGCATAGAGACTCCATAAATCCCCCACCCCACCCTTGACAAGAATATTCAAAATTTCCTTATCATATTTGAGATCACAACAGTCATAGGATTCCACTCGAACAATTGTTCCACACATGTTGATAGTGTTGAAAAGAAGGAAAAGAAAGTGCAGAGAAGAACAAAACGAAAGAAATTTAAAAATCCAAGGATAATTAAAATTCACACTGGGTAGAGGATAGCAAGGTGATCATAAATGGGAGGGGGATCGACTTCGGCACATGTGGTTCATTATGCATTGTGAGGAGTTGAGGTTTTCTGAAGAGAGATTATGATATAATTAACGCGGTGTTAGAACATAATGTTAAGTGTTGTTATAAACCTTATTTTATAATTAAATAATTTAGAATATTTATATTCTGAATTATTTAATATAAACTATGATTTTATGTTTAATTGATTTTTAATTAAATTGATTTATTTAAACCGGAGGATATACCCCGTCACTTATATGTTCATAACCCTTGGTATTATATAAATATGACCCTGGGCAATAATCAAGGTGAATTAATTCACAATGGGAAAATTCATGGAGAGGAGTGGGGGAAGGAGTTCTTGAACTATTAACATTTCTCGATAAATAGAAAATTCTTCGTCTGTGGTTTTTTAAACTATGGGAGTTTTCTATGTTAAATCTTGTGTCCCATATACATTTATGTTTATTTTTATGATAATGTTTTGTAAATTTGGTTTCCATTCGAGTGGTTGGTGGTTAGGTGGTTATAAGAATATTTATTGAACCCCGTTACCTTCAAGACATACATGTTTTCTAAGATTGGTACAAAGTTTGTGCACAGTGTAATGGACTTCAAAAACATTTACCCCATGCAGAAATATTCAAGTGGAAGAATTTCTAGGCCTGAAAAATAAAGGTAAGGGTTAAAAATTTATTTGAAATATTTTCCTATACTTCTATAGTTTCAAAAGTGCAGGTGAAATGTTTTTCGAAGGTAAATTATGAGTTAAAAAAGGGAGGAGACAAGATCCATGTGAATAGGGGTGTTAATTTTTTTCATTGGTCGAGTCAAACTTCTTGTCCCCCTTGTTGGTAAATCATTATGTTAAATTCATTTACCATTTGAATGTGAAAATAAATTTATTTATGTCTAATAAGCCCCCTTATTTCTTATATTTATTCTTTGCATATTTAAACTATATGTGTAAATATTAACACTTATATGTGTTATATCATATTGATTTCTAACCTATATATTTTAACTTAAGTGGTTAATTAAATTATAATTACACCGAGAGGAGTACCCCACTTGGGTTGCTTACCTCGAGAATCATGCTGCAAAGGTTGGATATTGGGGCCATCGCCCTTATCATTCCCATCAATTCTTTGATGATGAGAGCGTGGCACGTCATGAATGCGCCAGCTCCATAGCCATTATGAAATCGTTGTAGTCTTTGTCAAATAAGTAAAAGATCAAGCGCAGTGGTTATTCTATGTATGACGCTACCTTCTAAATCTCCACCCCATCCTCGGCCTCGCTTTTTTCTTGGGCACAACCAGCGATAGGAATTCTGAGAACTCGATGAGGCCATTGTTGTTCATGTCAGGCTTGAGAATTAGGGCTTATAACTTCATCCCCACGGATCATAACAGCGATTCCAATTCTATATATGTTATGCTATCATCGTGGTTTCCTTCGAATGACGTGAATATTTCTTGTAGCTATGCGATTTCATCTTTGTCAAGCGAAATGGTCTCACTTTGGCTCATGTTCACCGAATCTCTTAAATTTAGAGTAGAAAAAAGTTGCGTCAGGGTAGTGGGAGTGTGATCATGGAGATTTCCTTACGTTCTTGTGATTGTCAATCCAAAAGATGAACAAGAAGCCTTTGTTGACGGATTTTTACGCAAAAATTGGTGAGGTTTTAGCCAAAATCACCGAGTCGGTCGCAGGTTTGAAAATTTGTACGAGTCGCGGGAATACGCAAAGTCTTCTTTATTTACGTGTACAATGCAATATTCACATTTTATATACCGACCTACCAAGTTAAAAATTGTTTAGGTTTTTTTATGAAATAGTCTATATTACTTTATAAAATATTACAACCTATCCACAAAAAATATGGGTGGTAAAGGGTACACCCCACAATCAAACTAGCCGAGACGCTAGGAGACTAAAGTATCATAGCAAAAATACCATAAAATGAAAGGAAAAAAACTAGGCCGCCGCAAAGAAACATAGAGGTCAGGCGGTGGAGGCCCCTTATCCTCTAGGTTACTACCAGGAAGATCATTGCCATCTGGAAGGGGTGGCCAGCCTAAAGAAACTTCTTCATCTTTTTCATCCTGCTGATTAGGAGAAATTGTAAGAGCCAACTTGGGGACTTTGCTAGAATCCCACCCATCCCTCTGCACAAGAGGCGGGGAGTGGTGGTAGGAGACCTAGCCAATGTGTTGCGTGGAATGTTACGGAGACCCCACCACCGTGGTGTGAGGTTACGCCGATGCTCAGGTTACCACATGGGAGAGTGATGACGATAAGCACGATCAACTGACCAGTCACGGCCATGATGCCCTCTTGAACAAACACTCCCAAAAGGGGAGGTAGGGGGTTCCCACGCCACAGTGCAAGAAGTGTTGGCCCAATGATCCAGAAGGGTCTGAAGGTTTCACACTTCTAGCTCCACCTTACGGGCCTAGTCATGGATCTTTACTTAGGAGTAATTTAAGAAAGGGGTATCTGGAAACCATTTCCAATCCTTCCACCAAGGCCTGAGAGAGACAACACCAACTTTGTGAAGCATCTCGGTAGGAATGGAATCAAGAACTTCCTGATAAGACTCTTTGTCAGCCAAAGCAAGCCGAAACTTGGCTTTAGCTTGAGGCCAAGTGAGAAGTAATTTGGTCTGCCTGTAAAAGATGTCTTTAAGAGTGCGCAAGCCTCGATGATACAACTTAAGAGCATGAACCCAGGGCACTTGGGAAAGTGGCACATCATGAAAATTGATGAGAGGAGACCACCAAATGTTGTGGTCATTAATGGATAGCCCATTTCTGAAACCATCCCCTTCTCAGATTAAAAGGGTTTGAGTAACTCCTAAACTTTCCATATGCTTTTGACAACAAAGGTGCCCACAACCTTAACCGGGGATTTGATAATGAGAAGACTGTGAAAATCCATCCCTTGCCAAGTTTTGTGCCCTTGAGGGGAGCCTTGACAAATACAGTTGTGAATCAACACTTTCCAAGCTTCGTTGCCAATGCAGTCTGAATGATCCACTTGGCTGCTGACTCGGACCCTAGCGGCCAATGTCAGTCAGACCAAGACCTCTAGAATCCCTAGAGAGACAACAATATTCCCAGGAAACTCTGTGAAATCCTTTGCCAAGCTCTCGAGCTAGCCCAAAGGAAATCTCTTAGGAGTTTCTCCAATTTATTGTAAGAGGCTATAGCCGGCACCCAGCACGAAGAATAATAAACATGTGTGGCTGCCAATATCTTGAAGCAAATCTAAAATTTTCTTGCCAGTGAAAGGGGTGTAGTAATCTAGTACTCTAACTTGTGGGAAACCCTATCAATAACATATTGCCAAAGTTGATTGGGAGAAGCATCGAAAAATAAGGGAATGCCCAGAAATTTAAAAATTTCTCCATGCTGGATATATTTCTAATCATAACGATTCAGCCAACCAGGTTTGGGGAGAAAATATTGCCTGAAGCACTTGGGTCTTTCTCCATGGATCTTTGGAACCTGAAGCTAAACAATACGTGTCCAAATATTGCATGACATTGTTGATATTTGCTTCTTCCTCCAGCAGTGTGAGGAAGGATTCGTCTACAAAATTCCCATTAATGAGCTAAAGGGGAGTCATAGAAGGGAGTTAAATACCCCTCACAAGCCCTTGATCCCGAGCATGGGCAAGGAAGAACCCAAAAATTAGCGGCTAACACATAAAGATCACGCATTAACGGACAACCTTGTCTAATAGATCGAAAATGCCCAAACCGCTTACAAGTATGACCATTAACAAATAGAGAGGCCATGGCTTCGTAAAAAGCATTTTGACAGAGGTGATGAAAACTGAACCGAAGCCCAGTGCTTCAAGCATCGCCAGAATGAAATGCCATTTAATCCTGTCATAAGTTTTTTCAAAGTCAATTTTGACAAAAAAAACTGGTTGTTTAGAGGTTCTTGCCCACTCCATACCTTTCCAGATAGCCAAAATATTATCCATAATGTACCTGCTCTGTATGAAACAGTCTACTCAAGACCGATGATAACAAGCAAGATGGGCCAAAGCTGAAGAGCTAAAGCCTTACCTATGATCTTGTATGAAAAATTGAGCAAGGTAATTGGCCACCAATTGTAGATGAGCTTAGGTCTCCAGCTTTAGGGATGAACTTTATGTCACCCCAATTAATAAGGGCACCGAGGGACCCTGAGTGGAGAGCCTTAAGGTAGACTTGCAGCAGATCCTGGCCAACCATGTCCCAAAGGGCTTTGTAAAACTTGCAAGGGAAGCCATCCATTCTAGGAGCTTTATCATTGGCCATAAGGGAAACAACTTCATATAAGTCCTCTAGAGTAAGCAATCTATCATAGACAACTCTATGAGCCGGTGAAAGCTTGCAAGGAACTACCAAGAGGCATCAACGAGCGCGGCTTTTCACTCAAGAGACTCTTCCTATGCTTTGAAAACCTAAACATAGTGCCTAACAAAGGCTTGGACCATGTGAGGAGTGTCTGAAATCCAAACACCAGCATCAACAATGGCAAAAAATTGTTGGTTCATGTGCTTGGATTTGAGCCACTAGTAAAACTCTTTGGTGTTACAGTCTCCAATTTTAAGTCAGTGTAGTCGAGCTTTAATCTGGGCACCCCCATCTGTGTAATCATCACCAATGTGGATGTTTTGCTGCAATTTAGGAAAATTGGAGTTGTAGAGCCACATTGAAAGGAGCATGTTAAAGCGTCAACGTCGAGTGGCTCAGCTCGGTGGAAGTGGTGGAATAGGCCCACCACCATAATTTAGCGAGCTGGACACCATACATCTGGAGGAATTTAGTGAGCTGAATTATAGTGTCTTTCCACCAACTTATCCAACCCACCTTACCAAGAGGGCAAGGTGCAAGGTTCCAAATTTGGTGGATGTGTGCCAAAGTGGGGTCATGATGCAGTAAAGCAGTATTTAAATAAAACTACATCTTTTTAATTTTTGGAAGTTAAAAATTTTATTCAATACGGAACCAATCGAATGTGGTCAAAAAGAACAATGGTTGGCAACATTTCCACTTGAAGAGAATAATAGCTAGTAAATTTAAAGAAAGGTTGTAGAGAGATCATGACACGATCAAGAATTTTAAAAACCGATCTTGGCCGTTTCTAAGATTAGACCAAGTGTACCATGGTAGCGTGCTTGTGTGACGTGAATAATTAGGGTCATAAAACCCAAATTTATTACGAATGTAAAACAAAGCTTCCTTTCGCCAGTTGGCCACCTCATGGGTAAAAGGCCCATTTTTTTCATTAGGATGCTCCACCATATTAAATTCCCATTGATTAACTAGTGAGCATTAGGAAGGTCATTAGTGACCCACCGCCAAAGCGACATCATTAGGTTAGGTGCATAAACATTAATAATCCCAAAGGAGATATTTTCAATATTGAATAGCACCTAAATAATACAATTTTAGGGTCACATCCATGATTGACGTAATGTGGCCACCATTTCAGAGAAATAAATGTGATCATTCCACCTCTGCCAGTAGCATGGTTGCTAGGGATAGCTAAACTATCAGGCCAAATAGTCTTGGTGACAAAATCAAGTAAAAAACATGTAACTTTGATTTCCTACAAACACGAATATCCATATCCAGGGAATATTTTCCTAAAATATCACACTATGTATTTGCGAGTGGAGTCTGTGAGACCCCGAACATTCCATGAGTAGCAATTCATGAGGAAACATTGTCCAGATGCATTTATTAGTCTAGCTCACTCAAACCATCAAGGGCCCAAAATTGTTCTGTAAAAACCGTTACTAGTTAACTGAAAAAAATTAGATAGTTGAGTAGCCCACCACTATTAGGGCTATACTCCCTTCCTCACACTCGTGAGGAGGGTTGCGAGAATTCCTAACCGCCTACTTTCATGGAGAAACCACTTTGTTAGAAATGAGTAACGGTTGAAGACCACCCTCATTCTGCAAAAGAGCAGGCTGAGTGTTTGAGGCCAAAGGTGCCAATTTTCTTGAAGAACCAACCATACTGCTAGCCATTACCTTCATATGAACCAGAGGTAACTTGGTATCTGAAGGTTACTTTGCAGTTGAGCTGGAAGCATTTGGAAGTGCCTTTCCGGCTTGAATAGTTGAACCATGTTGCAAAGGCCTCGACAAGAGTGGCTTTGTTCTTGTTGGCTTTTCATCCACCCACTATGTGCCAACCCTCCTCTTTAAGTTGAGGGCGAGGATCACCAAAAGGCTTTGAAGCAGCTCGGTGAGCGGCCAACAAGGGACAATCTTGAATTTTATGCTCAGAAGATTGACAAAGTGAAAGCAAGTATTCGGAAGATTGATGTATACCATCTTCTGAGTGAAATACACATCACCAACTTGGATGGAAATGGACTCTTTCAGGTCCTTCGAAAGATCCAGTTCTATGTAAACCCTCTTTTGTGGATGAGCTGCAAAGAACCTATTAGGCTCTGTGTATATAACACGGCCGAGAGTGGCGATAATATTCTCTAAAAATGTCGAGAAAGCATAGGAAGCCACAGGGAACTCAACCCCAACGGGGACCTTAAGAGCCATCTAGTCAGAGACAACAAAGTCTCTAGTCCAGGGTGAAAAACTAAGTAAGGAACTTCTTACATACCAGGTTTGTTGCTTATGCAAGATAAGGGAAGCATTACTAGGATCAGCAAAACAAAGGTAAAAAAACCATGGGTTAGGTTCTGGATAGAATCCAGCTTAATACCATGTGTCGTCCAAGCAGTTTGGACCCATGATTTAAGCATACTTTCAAAGAGTCCTTCCAACAAAATACCCTATTAAGTAGAATTGTTCTAGCCATTTACAGGTGGAATCAAATTCTGAAAGTGGTAAAACAATATCAACGAAGTGTCATTACCTCATGGAATACTTTCGGCACAAACTTGCGAGGGCATTTCCCAGAGCCGCTTTTTTCGGAATCACCGCTCTCCGTCGTAGTTGAAATAATTGGACTAGAGTCGAGTGAAGTCATATTTAAAGCTCGCCAAGCGGCTAGGCTCTAGAAAAGAGGCCGAATAAATGCGTTAATGGAAATAGATCTCTCACTGCAGATGAACTTGTTATTATCGGCATGCGGAACACTAAACTCGCAGCCATAACCCTAAGAGCTTTGAAAATGAGAGCTCTCAATTATTTAGGTTTTGAAGTAGGTTAAAAAAATTCATCTTAACTTAAATTAGGTGGTCCAATCGCCTTTCTTTGTTTAACATACGGTAACCAAGTTGGTGGAGGGTGAACACCAATGAGTTGTTGCCATACATTTATCCTATACATTTATCCCTTAGGAAGGGACCTATAGGAAAGTGACACATAGCATACTAATAGTGGGTACCAAGGGTTAAATTTTCCACCTCTATAGGACCTCCAAATGCCTCACAAAAATGTGGTGAAATGGAATGCCATGATTACAGAATATGTATGACAAAGTGAGCGGACACAGGTCATGTTGATTCAGCTTCAAAACAAGTTAGAAACCTAATCTATTTGAGAGAGTCACTTTGTCAAGAGAAATGGTTTCTCTTTGGCTCATTTTTAACGAATCTCTTAAATTTGGAGTAGAAAAAAGTTATGTCGAGGTATTAGGAATGTTATCATGGATATTTCCTTACGTACTTGTGATTTTGGATCCAAAATATGAACAAGAACCCTTCACTATTTGATTTTTCACACGAAAATCGACGAGGTTTTGGTCAAAATTACAGTGGAGTCACATGTTCAAAAAATTTACGAGTCACAAGAATACGCGAGTCTTCTTTATTCACTCTTACGATGTGATATTCACTTTTATATACCAACTTATCAAGTTAAAAAAGTAGGTTTTGAAGTAGTTTAAAAAATGTTTCGGGTAACTTAAAGTAAGTAGACCAACAACCTTTTGATGTGGAGTTGTTTACGTTTTTAATAAGATAACCGGGTGGGGGAGGGTGAACACCAACGAGCCACCGCCACGTGTCTATCAAATACACTTTTTCTTAGGAAGGGACATATATGAAAGTGGGACCTAGAGCATACCAATAGTGGGTACCAGGGGTTAAATTTACCACCTCTACAGGACCTCCAAATGCCTCGTAAAAAAGTGCTAACATGAAACGCCATGATTACTACAACATAGAAAAAAGGGTGAGGGGAGACAGGCCATGTTGATGTAGTTAGGAAAAGGTAGAAACCTAATCACTTTGAGAGAGTCACTTTCATTCATCGTCTTCTCTAAATCTCCTTGTTGTATGGTGACTATTTCAGTGAGCCAAACCATCTAGTTGCATAAGGAGGGAAAACACTTGCAAAAATGTTTCTGTCATTTCCATGTGTTTTCCCTACGAGGCACTCGACCTTTGGTCAATTAAGGGGCCATTGTATCATTTCCATTGATGACTTGTATACATCTTTCCATCGACCTATCTAGGGTTCTCCAACTACCCTGTGAAATGAAATCTTCATGAATTTGGAGAAGGTAATTATTTAAACCAAGAGTTTACTATGTTGGCATCCTCTCTGTGAGATCGTATTAGTTAAGCATGGGTTTGAGAACTATATTTTGGATCTGGCTTAAAAGTTTGTGAAACCCATTTATCTTTGTAAGGGTTACAAAATACCACTTCTTTATGGTGGGTTTGAAACTCTATCATGTTTAATCTCATGTCCTACAATCCCGAGTTCTAAAAAAGCGGTACAAGGTATTGTCGCGCCTCTATTTTTTATTCTTTCTTTTCTCTGTGTGCTTTATAATTTATGTGGGTTATATGCATAATGTATCATTTAGGAATACTTGAAATCAATAAAACCGATTTCATCCTTAGAATCGGTGCAGGGAAACACTAGTCATGGATGATCCAACAAGCCCTCACATCACTATAATTTCTTCTCACCTTACCCATTCACAAAATAATCATGTATGTTTCTTATGCATGTGTCGAAAGCATTAGATTATATATTCTTTCTTGATCCAAATCTTGTAAGAATTTCAATTGAATCAATTTTTCTGAATATACCTAAATATAATTAAATTATTTAATTTTTATATTTATTCTTGTTATGTGCAATTATCCCATTATGATTTACAAACATTATTATTATTTTTTCCTATTAAAACAATTTCAAAAACACATCAATTGTTAAACTACTTTTGTCGTTAATTGTGATAACTATCAATATTGAATTGAAAAACAAATAAAAAATCATCTATCCTAGATACCAGCCTCGTATTGAAAAAACAACTATGTCCATAATTTAGATAAGTGCATGAAAATGGGGGCCAAAAGTGGACACATTTTCAATTTTAAGAAAAACGCAAGCACATTATAGGAAAACGTGACTCGTTATGAATTATTAGGATTAGTAATTACCAAGCCTAAAACGTGAGAACATTATATTTCTCTTGCTTTACTATTTATTATGTGGTATATGTTGTTATGGGAGGGATATCTGTACTAAAATAAATGGTTAAAGTATAATAAATATAAAGTATAAAGATTAATAAATGAAAAACTTATACTTTAAATTTATTTTAGTAAATATAAGAAATTAGGGTCACTTTACATGTTATGGAACTATTCTCATAGCTCTATTTATCACAGTTTAGAATATGGTTTTTATATTCTAACTTAGTCGATCAGACATAGGTATTTTTCAAGATTTCAGCATTCATCCTAAAGCTTTTAGGGTTTAAATTATACAATCAATGTCTATTTTTGGAAATAATATAGTCATTGTTTAGGTTTTGGGGCCTTTTAGAAGTGTTGGAGGAAATTTAGGAATATTTAGGAAATGTTTTCTCATTCAAGGACAATCTGCTCAACAACATGTTTTCTAGGTGTAGGGAACAAACACTCTAATGGTGAAATCTGACTTCTTCGGATGATTTGGGAGCTCCGTAAGGAGTTAGGAGGGAAAAATAGGAAATGGAAAGATATGTGAATACTATACATGCTAGTAACATCTATTTTTATCTTAGACTTGAAGGATTCATGAAGAATTTCAAAATAATACAGCTTCCCCTAAATTTGCAATATCTAGATATATAGTACCATATGGTGATAGGTGAATATTTGTAAATTTTGAATAAATAACTCTCGAAATGGGTAATTCCATAAATAGACTATTATTTACCATGGGTGAGGATCTCATGAGGACATGGCTAAATTTTGTGAGTTGAAAACACCTTCCTAACACCCTTGGTTGTGTTTTTGAGTGACGAAACTTCTAACATGAAAAAGTGGTAAAAATGAGTTACCATGTTTGAAATCATGTTTCTAAAACCTCAAGTGAAGACTTAAGTGTTTAGAAACATTGTTATGAGATCTACATTGTGATGGGAACAGGATGCTCTCTTCTAATTACAAGGCAAGAGCAAAGATCACTCTCTTAATTTTCAAGGCCTCCACAATTAACCCTAGTGACCACAAATCAACTCCATGATGCTCAAATCATTTTTTGATTATCTATCACTTACTAAAATAGGTATTCACCATGTAGATGGAAGGATTTATCATTGAATGAGATTCTTGTCATGTGGCCACCTGTTAGATTGAAATGAGGTGGTTGTAATGTCCTTCCTCATTTGAAGTGTGATCACACTATAAGGTTCAAATGAGTGTTTAAGAACACTACCAAGTGAGTGACATCAAGTGAAACTTATATGATTTATCATTCTTACATATATGGTGCTCTATATGAAGATCATCCTCTTACCCCTCCTGGCTCTAGAATTCTCCTCAGATGGAATCAACTTTAGGATACTCATACACCTCTTTGCTCATATGCCTCTCATGGAGATAGATGATTCCTTGATCCTTCACACATGATGGTCATGAATGCCTCGGTAGCTTGACTATCTCATCTTGGCTTGTTCCTTAAAGAGGTTTGAACATGATAAAAAGTCAAGATATGATGATCCTCAAATTACTCTATGATGTTCCCATTTCACCTTTAAACATGATGACACCCTTTTCAACTTCACAATTCACTTCCTTGACCAAGATATCACATGAGTGGAAACATGCTTTTAGTATCTGGACACATATTCGCTCGATTACTCCTCATGGAAATAGGTTTTCTCCTCTTTATGGAATGATTGACCCTTGAATGATATGTGAAGGAATGTTTCAGGGTAATATCCATCTTCTTGAACTCCAACTACATTGAATCACTGTGAAAGTCACTCTCTCAATTGTAATATGTGAACACATCGCCAAGTATTGATTAAGTGTTTAGAAAAATATCAAGAGATATGCACCGTTTGTGAGATCAAGATGAATACCATCACCACTCATGGTGATCCTTTCTCATCATGCTCATGATTATCATTCCCTTGATGAATTGAATTTCAATGAGGTTTTAAATGTTTCAGATCCTTCACATACCTCATGATTCTCCTAATTACACCCATTTTCTAAGTGATTGTCTATTACACATTTTTATGCATATTATTTTCCCTCTAAACTCATTTGGGAACTCCCGAAATATTCCATAGAAGACAACATTCACCATTGAAGCTCTCATTCCCTACACCCTGAATACCCAATGTTGAATAAATGGATCCTGAATGATATTTTCTTTCCTAAAATTTCTTAAATTACTTCAGATACCTTCAATTCTCTTCAAAATCACCCTCATATGCTTTATAACCCACCTCTCACTCTCTTTTTGTCTCTCTCTCTCACGTTCTCACTCTCACTCTTTCTCTCTTGCTCGTTTTCACTCTCACACTCTCTCTCGCTCTCTCTCACTCTCTCTTTGTCACTGTTTCTTTCTCTCACACTCTCTCTCTCACTCTCTTTGACTCTCTCTCTCTCTCATCTCTCTCACCCTCTTTGTTATCTCTCTCTCTCACTCTTGTTATCTTTTTCTTTTGTTAGAGATTGTTAGAGACTGTGTTATGGTGCTTAGATGATTAATTTCAGTGGCTTATTGAATGTTGTATCTCTCTCTCACTCTCACTCTCATTGTCTCTCTCTTTCTCTCTCTTTCTCTCTATTTTTTCTCACTCATTCTCTCACATTCTCTCTCACTCTCACTCTCTCCTTATCATTATCTAAATTTCTATTTATCTCTCGCTCTTACTCTCTCTCCCTCTCGATTTTTTCTCTCTCTCTCTGCTCTCTCACAATATAAATATTAGAGTTCTCACTCTCTTTTCCTCTCACACTCTCACTAAATATTTCTTTATTTTGAATCAAAAAAATTTAGTTTTATTGATGACTCGACTAGGAGGGCATGAAAACCACAAGGAAACCTAGAGATTGTTTAAAATACCTCTAGTCTACAGTAGTGATTACAAAGTGAAAATTGCTCTTGATCTTCTACACTATAAGGATAGGAAACCTCATATATTTCTAGTAGGTCTCATGAGTGAGTTCATATTTTTGAATATCAATATTAGGACCATATTTTCTAGTCTCATTCCTAGAACCATCATTAAGTCTTCTTGTATAGCTACATTTTTTTATGAGAGGTGGGACAAGTAACTAAATGGATATGGCATCTACCTTGTGCCTTGCAATGCATATTACACATCTCTACCAAACCTATTTCTCCCCACATATACTTGCACTCTTGAATTTCAATTTCTTCACATTATAAAAAAATTTCACATTTCTCATATTTCCATGTATGGTATTATGCAAGCAAGGATGACCCATTGGAAGTTGGAAAAAATAACCACATACTCATATTCACATTCATGAGAAAAATAACTAAATTTGAGATTGACCTCTCTAGCTATCATTGGCGGAGTTAGATTCGTCCTAATTAAATAGTTCATTCAAGAGCTCCTATATACATATATTATAGCCACCATTGCAACGCAAAAATTAATCTCAAAGAAAATGGAAGAAACATAAAGACCAACGCAAAGGTGTGGGTTCATAACCAAATTTCTGCAATATCATCTCCTTGGGAGAAAGATAAATATTTCCTGCTATTGGAATGGATAGAAATTTTGATGTAAACTTCCTAAAGTGTTCAAAATAAGAATAACAATAGGAAATGGCTAAGAATAGACATGGATTATTAATCGATCGTAAATATTTCTTATTTAGTTTTGAATGGGATTCACTTACCTACATCTTGATGACCTTTCATTCATTTATAATTTCTTCTATGATAAACCCATAGATGCTTTCAAAAGTGCCTTGAAAAAGATAGGGGTAGTCATCAAACCTAGTGAAGGATATGATATGATCTTAATACAACATGAAATGCATACATTTAGAGGTCATAACATGAATTTACAAATATATCGATCATTATAAATGGAATCAAAGTAATACCTGGTGTCTCCTTGTATCCAACGATTGAGTACTGTTGGGGTCTTTGGCAAGATTGGACATTCGGGAATCATCAAGTGTTTAAATCATAACGTCTTTGCATTTGGAGAAAATAATTTAACATAGGAGTAATGCATCTTGGAAAATTAAATTCAACCTCATAAATCCTATCAAATTTCCAACTTACATAAGCATTGGACATATCAAGCTTTGTTCTTTGAATGAAACCTTCATTCCTGAAAGCTTGCAATAAAAATAATTATTCAAAAAATGTCAAAAACAATATAATTTGTTTGGTATCTAAGCAATCGGACCCAAAAATACCACTAGACTTGTTATTCTCAATTTATAACACTCTTGGCCTTCCAAATATTTCACAATTTATCGAAAAAAGGAGATACCTGTATTGGGTAACATTTCTTTGTACCAAATTGTTCTTGGATATCTTGTATTTCCCTCCTTCAAAATATCAAAAGATGAAAGGAATCAAATTATGATGACTCTCTTTGAATGTTCTGCCTACGAAGCAGATGAACCCTTTTTAGTTGAAAACTCTTTATCAATACTAATAAGAATGGGTAAAACACAAAACATTATAGTGAGTGAAATAGTTCCCATGTGTTGGGAAAAGGGAGATAGTTGTATTGGGTAAAATTTCTTAATACCAATTTTTGGTTGGATATCGGCATTTCCTCCAAAATATCACGGATGAATGGCATCAAATTGTGATGAATCTCTTTGAATGTTCTAATTCCTATGAAGCAAATAAACCCTTTTCAATTGAATACTCTATGTCAATACTAATAAAAATGGGTAAGACACAAAACATTACAATGAGTGAAATAGTTCCCATGTGATGGGAAAAATAATATAGTTATATTGGGTAACATTTCTTTATATTGAATTATTCTTGGATATCTGAATTCCCCTCCAAAATATCAACAGATGAAACCCTAAACCCTAAATCCTAAACCCTTAACCATGAACCATAAACTCTAAACCCTAAATCCTAACCCTTAAAGCCTAAAGCATAAACCATAAACCCTAAACCCTAAGCAATAAACCATAAACCATTAACCATAAACCATAAACCCCGAGCCATAAACTCTAAAACTTAAGCCCTAAATCTTAAACACTAAACCTTAAACCCTCAACCATAAACCATAAAACCTAAACCCTGAGCCTTAAACCCTAAACCTTGAGCCCTAAACCCTAAGCCCTAAGCCCTAAACCCTAATCCCTAAACTCTAAGCATTAAACCCTAAACCATAAATCTTAAACCTTTAACCTTGAACCATAAACTCTAAACCCTAAATCCTAAATCCTAAACCTTATTTTTACTACCTAGAACCCTAAGCCCTAAATCCTAAGTCGTAAATCCTCAAACCCTAAACCCTAAACCCTGAGCACTAAAAATTAAACCATAAACCTTAAACCCTAAGCCATAAACCCTAAGCCCTAAACCCTAAACCCTAAAACCTAAACCCTAAGCCCTAAACCCTAAACCTTGAGCCCTAAACCCTAAACCCTAAACCCTAAACCCTAAACCCTAAGCCCTAAACCATGAACCCTCAAACCCAGAACCTCAACCCTAAACCATGAGCCCTAAACCCTACACCTCATTTCTAAACCTTGATCCCTATACCCTATACCCTCAACCCTATACTCTAAAACCTAAATCTCGAGCCTTAAAATCTAAACCGTAAACCTTAAACACTAAACCCTAAATCATAAGCCATAAACCCTAAAACCTAAACCTTAAACCCTAAAATTTAAAACTTAAACCCTAAGCCATCAACCCTTAACCATGAGTTCTAAACCCTAAACCCTAAGCCTTAAGTGCTAAACCATAAATCATATGCCCCGAACCCTAGCCCTTAAACCTTAACCCTAGCCCTTAAACCTTAAACCATAATCCTTGAACCCTAAACCCTAAACCTTAAACCATAAAATCTGAGCCCAAACCCTAAACCATAAACCATAAACCCTAAATCATAAACCCTAAACCCTAAATCATGCGCCCTAAACCATAAACCCTTAACCCTAAACCCTTAACTCTAAACTCGAGCCTTAAACCCCGATCCCTTAGACTTGAGCCCTGTTGGTTGGATATTTTGTCAAGACGAAATATGAGGTTCAACCACAGTACATGGGATTGAATCCCTCCTCAAAGACAGGTGAGGCTGCCTATTTATTACTAATCTAAAACACAATAGAAATAATGCATACAATATTCACACTAATCTAACCATTGGGGTTGGGATAGAATCTCAAATCCATATCCACACTATGTGAAGATGTTTTTATAAATGGAATGGGTCGGAAATTATTATTATGGAAGAAACACAATGGAAAGGAAATGAGAGGAACGTATTTTCTTTCGAGTAAACACAGAGCACGAAATAATCATACGAGCTTTAGATAACAAATGTAATGTTTGAAATGATTAGAATCATCAAGATGCTAAACAAAGAATAGCTTAAGATTATGAACATAAGAACAATATCTTAAGAAAGATACATCTCACAACACAAAGTTTGCAAAATAGCATCAGCTTCTATTCCTCAAATGATTAAAAGAAAACACAAAGTTTTTCTTCTTCACAATAGTTCTCAATATTCCAAAAATCTCAACCCCTTGGAATGTACGTACATCCCTTATTTATAATAAAAATAGTTGAGAGAAAATAGGACAAACCCTATAAAATAGTCTTTTAACAAGAGTCCTATTTTGCTTGACTCTCACGCAGGAGACCAAGTCAAAACTTACTTCCTATGTGACGAAACAGAAATGAAAAAGACATGTCAATTTCAAGATTGGAATGACATGTCACATCAAGACTTAGTCTGAATCATCATCTTTTTCTTCCTCATCTTTCTCCTCTTCTAGCTGAGCCTGTTTGTTTGAAATTCTTGGAATTTCCGGATTATACCTTGCATCTCATTTTCATCAGTGTAGTAGAATGATCACTCAAGACTTCACATGTTTCATGAGTGTCACTGGCATTACCGGGAAGCTTTCTCAATCTTTTGTTGAGTTTTCTCAAGGCCTCCAAAGAATGTTCAATCTTTACAAACCTGTCAATGATTTCAATGCCAAATCCGTGAGCTGGTTCATGCTTGAATTGATTCTTGGATTTGTTTGAAAAGATCATCAGCTGGTAGGATGCCCGAGTTTCCACTTGACACTTTTACATAGATTTTCAGCAGTTCTTCTTCCAGGTCACTCTTGCCATCAATCAATTGATCTCTTGATTCTCTCAATTTACCGCAAGCTTCGTTGAGAATTTTTACCCTAACCTGATGGCTTTGGTCAGCTAGAAATGCTTATCTGCATGTGGAATGATGCCTTCTTCTACCAAGATGCGTGATGGGATTTGCTTCAGTACCTGGAGAGCTTCGAAATTCAAATCAAGGTGTCTAATTTCTTGAGAGAAATCATCATCCATCTTTTCCCCATCACTCTGTATATTCCCCAAAGATTGATAAACTTCTACGGTGTCTTGAATCACTTCTTTCCCCTGTTGGAGCAGCCTTTGGGTCCATTCATCGACCACTCTCCCTTTTTCATTAATCTTCTCAATTATAGGCACTGATGAGAAATCAAACCCGATAGGGACAGAGGAAGATGGTACGGATTCAAGGGGTTTTGAGAGCTTAAGTAATACTTCAGTTAACTGCTCCACCTTTTCTTTAAGCTCATCTCTCTGTCCTTTGTTTCCTTCAATTTTGGCATAAAGACGCATAGCATCTCATGCATTCTATTTTTCTCCTTCTCGTTGTCACTTCCCCTAGAACCACCACCGGTTATCTCGATACTCGAGAGGTAGTTATGTCCTCTTTAGTTTTGTCAGTCACGGGAGTGGCGATCTCTGCAAACTTATGCCCCGAAGCGTCCACTAAAACCCTTGAAACTATTTTGGGTTTCTTGGCTGATTTAGCAGTAGAAGCCTTGAGTGAACTAAAATCAAAGGCTGGTATGGGTACAACCACCTTCCTTTTCCTCGAGAGTTTTCTCAAGTAACCATTGAGGTGCGAGAGGGATTTTCCATTGTTGTAGAAGTTTGTATCATACTTTCAGGGGGAGGGAGATCCACTGGTGGAGTGGGGACAGTTACCAGTGTGGTAGCAGATTCGGTGAAAAGAGGCACAGGAGGGGGCATATTTGTAGTTGCTTTGGTTCCAGCAGAGAGGGGTGAAAGTCCAGAGAAAATGCTGGCCATGACCGATGAAGTGGATGGGGAAAGAGGAGGTAGAAGTGGTTGTGAAGTAGGAAGCACAGATCCTGACGCCAAAGCCTTGGGATGCAAGAGATAAGGTCACTTCAGTTGGGCAGTCAACAAATGGTGAAACTAGGGGCTGGCTTACTTCTCTTTCCAAAGAAATTTCTCCTATTTCTGGTGGTGTTGGTGATTCTGGCACATTCACCATTTCAACTAGAGTAACAATTGAAGGGGTTTCTTGTTCTCTTCTCTTCTTGACAAACTTGACCTTTATAGGTCCCTTGGAAGAGCTTTTGTCCTTTTCCTTTTTGGAGGGCCCCGCCTCTGCAGCAACCAACTTTGAAAAATTATCTTCTTTGAAACTCATTCCCCAAGAGGTGAGCCATGCCTTGGTGCGTGCAAGAATTAGGGCCGATCTATCTGTAATGGAGGCTTTTTCACCGATAGACCAATCAATAGGTGGGAAAACATATTGATCTTCATTCAATCCGTCATAGGAAGGATCCAAAACACTTTCATTATCACCAGTACCTTCTGGTATGTCAGCGAGCTCAAGTGTCTGAATCTCTGCAAGTGTCAACCTACTATGATCTTTTCTTCGACATAACCTCATCACATAAATCAATCCAGATGTCTTCTATGCTTGGTACGTGTGGGTGTAGAGTTCCATATGACTTAAGGACTCCTCGAAAATCGAATCCATCTCTGGGCTTCATGTGCTTTTTCAACTTATCTTGAAGCTCATGTACAACGTTCTTGGCCTTCACCACCGTTGAACAAGTATACCTTCCAATAGAAATTGGGAAAGATACAACGGCCTTGTGTTTACTCTGTTGGAATTTGTGAAAATCCAACAATTGCCTGACCAACTCCATCAAGATTAGCTTGTCCCCTAGATATCTAGGCAAATGGAAAGGATCCCCTGGGTACATGACTACTCAAGATATGTGAACTTCTTAAATTATAAGAAGACACAACCCCATTTTGAAACTTCAGCCCATGCCTCGTCAGAGACCCTCGTTTTCCTCAGTTCGGGGTTTAACTTGCAGATGTTCTCGTAAAAGAAGGCATCGTTTACCCTTCTGAATTGGTCTTCAGACCCTTTTCTTGTTAGCTAAGGAAAATACCGATAAACATGCTCCACTATCTTGTTCCCCTTTGTGTCCAATCCAGGGTAGTTCCTCATGCTGGCCGCTGCATAGGTGACATACGAGGACATATAAAACTTCCCAATAGAAAAGATTGTTTCATCTGAGAATCTATCTCGTTACTGATAAGAGTACCCCAATCAATCCCCTGTTGATTCTTCTTGATAATGATCATGAATTGGTACATCCATCCTTGGAAAACATTTGATTCGGGAAACCAAAACCCTGACTCAACAGAGTAATGATATCATTGATTTCCTGAATGAAATCACTTCTAGGAACAAGTTTTGGGAACCTGGAAACAGTGGCTTGGCCTTGATTAGGAACTTCTTGTTCACGTGTTTGATACAATCCTCTTGATCATTGTCCCAAGCTTTTTGGGCTGACTTGAGATCCACATCTCCATATTCCTCGAAATTAGGTAGCTTGAGAAGGTCATCGAAGTAACCTCCGTCCAACTTGATTACAACTTCTCCTACCTGATTTTTCACAGAACAAGAAGCAGAGTCATAGTTCGAAGCACAGGCTAAGATGAACTCGGGCACTGAGCGGACATAGGGAAACCTGCTGCAAGAGGTAGACCACTACCAACTATTGATTTCATCCATGGAGTCTGGGAAGAGCTCTTGACCCTATTCCAAAAATCCTCCATATCTATGTTTGATCTGTATCTCGGATGTCGTAATTACAATCAATGTAGGAGGGAGACTCCACCTTCCTAAATTTGTACTTCATCCTCCCTGATTTTTCAGTCTTATCTTGTGATGAACCAGGGTCCGACATGAGGAATTTCAAAGGAGGAGAGTTTCGAGATCAGAAGGTGTTGAACACTTGAAAACCCGACACACTGGAGATGTCGGAAAGCTAGAGAAACCAGACACACTTTGGAGATGTCGGGAAGCTGGAGAAACTTCGACACACCGGAGATGTCGGAAAGCTGAGAAACCCGACACACTGGAGATGTCGGAAAGTTGGAAAAACCCGACACACTAGAGATGTCGGAAATTTTGAAATGTCGACACCTTAAACTTTCCGATACACTGCGGGTTTTGAACACTGCAAAGCACCCTGCGAAACCCGAAAAGAGGGAATCGGGTAATTGTTAGGTTGAAACATGCAAGTTCTTCTTCACTGTTGATATCCCAAATATATTTTTAATTACAATGACATTCTAGGGAATAAAAAAAAGTGAGCATTCCAAAGGGGGAACCCTAAAACACAAACCTGATGAAAAATAACCCAAAAACGGAAAAGATAAAACCCCAATAACCCCAACAAGAAAAAGATAGAAACTTGGAAGAATCCTTTACACAATTATTCCACAAACAAAGAATAAAGGAAAATACCTTTAATCAGAATGAAAAATGATCAAAAACAAGCAATGCAATTAGGCACAGAGGCGAGTCGGGTTTCTGGGTCGAAGATGCATGCACGAAAATCCACGAGGTAAAAAGTATGTCTGGTAAAAATGACATGGAAATCCGAATATTTATAAGAAATTTCACATTTAATACACTTCAGTTGACATGTGTCAACTACTCTAACAACTCAGCATTTAATGCCATGTCAGCATGTTTGGGGAGTCCGAGAACCTGACACAAAGGGTTTCAGAGCAATTCGGGTTTCGGGTTGCGGGAAGCAAGCAACATGAAGCATGATGCTTGATGGTCCCGAAAACCTGAAACAAAGGAGAAAATCGGGCTTCGGGATCGGAAGACATGCGACATGAAGCATGTTTTGATGAAGGCATGTTCCGATGCTCGGAAGACCCGCAACCCGAAATACTTACTTGATGCGGGTTTTGGGTTTCGGGAACACACAACATGAAGCATCCAAAACACATGTTGTCTTGCTATTGAAACCCGAAAACCCGCATATCTCTCTGAAAGGGCATTCTTAGGAAACCAGCTCAAAAATTTCTTAGGGTTATCCCATTTTTGGCGTAAACACAAAAACGGGATAACAAGCCCTAAACCCTAAACCATAAATCCTAAATCATTTTTACCACCCTAAACCCTAATCCTAAACACCGCCCTAAACCTTAAACCAACCATAAATCATAATCCCTATATAATATTCATAAATGTTGGGATTATCACAAGGTTGTACATATAATATATCATATCTAAGCATACATGCAATAAAAGTGGATATTCTACTAGAAGAAATATACAAAACAAGAGATATAAATCAACACCAAATTTAACATGGTTCACCCAGTGTGGGATACATCCACCAAGAAACAAGCCAATATATTATACAAACCTTTCAAAAGATATACAACGAATATTTACAATATTCCACACCTCCCACAATGTACAAGTGCTTTCTTTCTCTCAATATTTTCTTCTTCTCCAAGAATTCTCTCTCTCACAATTATTCTCACAATAATCATCAACTTCTTCAATTCTTACTTCTAAACCCTAACTTTCATGCTTATATATAGGCATTTACAAACTTAGGGACTTAACCATGTAATTACAATCAATAGAGTTGCTTTAATTCTAAATTTAGATCTAATTACCAAGAGTTAAATAAAAAACTCATCCACGGGTAACCGACGTTTGTTAGCCCTAACCAATGTTGGTTCCTACTTTCCTTACTAATGTCAGTCATGGGCGACCGATCATGGTCTTGGGTGACTGATGTCAGTCAATGTGTTTTCCTACAAGTTTCATATTGCATGCTCATATTAAGTAATTGAGCTCCATAACTCAATAATCTCCCACTTGGAGATTAATTACTACACTATACCCGTATAACTTCATTCTTGGATCCTTTCTTAGCTTTGTTTCTTCCTCTTCAAGTCTCAAACTCGAAGACCAATAGAAGTGGAGTGTAGCTCCAAATTCTATTTTGCTAATGTCTTCATTAGCATATCCACAGGGTTTTTACTTGTATGAATCTTCTCTCAGGTTCAGTTTCCCATCCTCCAATACATGTCGTATGAAGTGATACCTCAACTAAATGTGTTTTGTTCTAGAATGAAATGTTGATTTCTTTTCCAAATGAATTACACTATGAATTTAATTGAATAATTTGTAATTATATGTCTTCTTTCCCAACTCTTCCATGAACCCACTCATCCATATCATATCTTTGCTAGCCTCTGTAGTTGCAATATACTCTATCTTTGTTATACAAAAGCCACAACCTTCTAAAATCTTGATATCTAGCTAATCGCTTGTTGTCCCTACTTGTGAAAATATATCCAACAGTGCTCCTTCTACCATCCAAATCTCCAACCATATCTGAATAAACATATCCACATAAAGAAATATCCAAACCTCCATAGCATAACTGCATGTTATATGTCCCTCTCAAATACTTGAGTATCCATTAGACTACTTTCCAATGCTCTTTACCTGGATTGGCCATAAATCTACTCACAACTCCCACTTCCTGTGTAATGTCTAGTCTGGTATAAACCATAACATACATGAGACTCCCAACTACTAAAGCATATGGTACTCATGTCATGTATTTGACCTCCTCTTGTGATGAAGGACAATGATCTTTTCTTAATTTGAAGTGTCCTGTCATAGGTGCACTTACAGGTTTTGAATCTTGCATGTTAAACCTTTCTAACACCTTGTTGATATAAGACTCCCGAGATAAATAGGATTTATTTTTCTTATTGTCTCTTTGTATTTGCATGCCAAGGATTATTTTACAGCTCCTAAATCCTTCATAGAAAATATGTGAGCTATCTTTCCCTTAAGCTCACCACTTTACTGCATACTATATCCTACAATAAGCATATCATCCACATACAATAACAAAATAATATAGCTCCCATTTTCAAGATTCTTGAAATAAACACAATGGCATGCTACAGGACTATATAATCTTGTTCAAGTGCAAATATCTCTCATTTAAACAATGAATCACACAAAACCAAGTAAATACAAGAATAAGTCTTTTACCTAGTCATAGATCACTCCACAAGTACATGCACAAGATCAATTTTCAACAATATCACAAGAATACAATGGAAATTGTCACACAAGATTATGTACACACAAGAAACTTTATTACAACACTCTTCAAGCTTCTTCTTGATTCTCATTCGAATGGGAATGATGGAAAATAGTTACATCATGGTTTATATCCTCCTAATCAATCCTTAACCAAGGTTCTTGATTCTTTAGGTTAGTTACAATCATGGTTCATAGGTGTGAGTTCAACCTTAGGAGGGTTTTTACACAAGATGTCTTAAGTTATAGTATTAACTAGCTCTTATCATGGCTTATGACCCAAGAGAGGACCTAAGACACCCATACCATGCCTCATTTCACCCTTTACATAGCTTAATTGCTCTAATAATACATTACAACACCAATACCAAGCCAAAAATGGCTCCATAATTCAAATTTTGCATTTTGGAGGGAAAATGCTCCATTTAAATTTGTGAAGGTCCAAAGCAAAACTAACAACACAAACGGACTCCTAATGACCTATAAGACCTATAAATACACCTTCAAGCCAAAATTTGATGACAACATGACATATTTAAAAGATGGAGATGATGCTCTTGTATCGGGGACGTTGTTGTAAATGTCATATATGTGAAGATGCAAGTTTCGGGTCATGTCATGGTTTCATGATTTAGTCTTGCTAGTTAGATTTCATGTAGTTATTTTAATATGGAATCAGAATGTGATGTAACTCGTATTTCCTATTACTATTAAAAGGGATAGTCTTTAGGGAATTTGTTAAATATTTAAAATTAAAGTACCTTAAAGCCTTTTGCATTGTAGATGGATGGTCAAGGGAGATGTTTAAATCTGTTATAAAAAAAACATTTAGTGATGTATGTTTGCCAGAGATATATATTATTTTATTTGCGTAAAGAAACATAATACTTGGGAAAGTGGTAATTGTTTAATTCATTTTTAAATGTGTGTGTTAGTTAGGTCCTTCATATGGGCTTTGTGGTTAAAATAATACAACCATGGTGTTTTTAGATTGTTAACTTTTTTAGGCGGTTTAGACTACATGTTTTGTTTTTAATTACTTACTAGGATCATGATTTGTTATAGAGGTGCTGAAAATGATAATGTCAATGAGTTTTCATTTATGAAGTCAGTTTTAGTGGTAGGAAACTGTAGGAGTAATATGATCCATTATTGGTGTGGGGTTACACTGTGAAGTTATACTAACATATAACATATAATGCAATATGCCATAGAAATATAGCCTAAAATATCTACTGTGTAAATTTACAAGTGTCCAAATTTTAAGTAAGGATAACAGGGTAAAAATAGTAGTACTTTTGGCCTTGGTGGGGTTAACTTTGTTTTGCAAGTATCTCTTAATCTCTACAACATGTGTGTAGGAGAATGGAACAAATGCAATAAATGATGATGAGATGAATATGGTGGTCCCTATTGTTGTTGGTTGAGTTTCATCTTTGGTACAAGAAGGTTGTAGCAAGGCATGGGATTTCTCATACATGGAATGTAGGGTTACGGAGATATCTTCTTCAATAGTGGGAAAGCTTGTAAGGGCACCTTTGTCTATAATGACATCCATATAGTATGGGTCATGTCATATTTTGTATCGAAGTGCATCACTAACATGTGCCCTACTTATAAAGCATTCATACGGTTTGCCTTCTACTCCTCGTATCTTCGATCGAGGATAACATGTCTACACCACAAAAACATAATCAAGAGATGCTTTGATTTTTTGTTTGAGTGTTAATCTATTCTAAGATGTGTTCAAGCATCTCAATGTAATAAAATCACGACACTTTTTCATAATTTGTAAAATTCAATTTTATGACTTGAACACGTTTGCACCTTCAATATTCATTATGCATAGAATTAATTATTCATAAAAACACATTTACCTCATACCACAACCAACAAATTTGTTCAGTGGATTGTTGATAAAAGTAAAACAACTTGTGTCCCTTGATGTGTATGAGTACACATGGAGTGGAAGGGGGAACTTAGGAAATACATCTCTTTAATTTGAAACCTTGTAGTCTTTTTCCAATCCATTCAACATGCAAGTTGGATTATTTTCTCCCAAAAAACACTCCAAGGGAAAACGAAATTAAAAATCCAAACATGATGTCCATTTATAGAAAATATAAATTTGTGCATATCAATTTGTACCCAATTTGTAATCCTTGCCTCCTATGTTATCATCAATTATTTGGTAAATGAAAGATCATAAGGAACCCATGTGATTTGGCCCCACACACATTCATTGTTAGATCTGAATTAAATGAGAGTTGAGACATTCTTGTAGAAGAGCATTAATTTACAACTGGAAAATTTCTTGCACAACATGTTTTAATTAGGAATGTGTATCTAAAATGTTTGTAAAATGATTTTACGATGGCCATGAATAACTTGTTTGTTAATATATTTTTAGCACAACATAGGAGCCTATCATATCGACTTACAACGACACCACTACAAGAGATATTTCTGTCAAATGTGACCTAGTTGTCTTCTCATGCATGGATCATCAACAACTACAAAATAGGGTAAATTTTAGTGGCGAATCTTCACTAATTCATGAATATTTACATTTTTGGAATTTACATTTGGCAATTTTGAGGAGTCGTATGGAATAACATTTCACCTAAAATTTTTGGGTACAAGTTAGTTTTTTTGTTCGGCTCACCTAGTTTTTAAAATAAATTTCATACTTATGCATGTATATCGCCATTGCCTCGAAACACCAATCAGGTACATTCACCAATATATACTAATAAAAATATAAGTATGTATGAAATTAAAAGGCTCTTATAGAAAATATGCCCGATGGACAAGCTCAACCACATAGTCTAGATGCCTGATTACGGACACTTGACCGCATACTCTAGATGCATGAAGGCATATTCCGGATGCCCGACTTCATAATTTCAGATGTGTGACATTATAATCCGACGTCGACTAGTGGAAGATTGAAACTTCTCATTCATTTTTTAAGTGGGAAGGAAAGAAAATTTTCTCTATTACAATGCATCACATTTACTTATTCTTAATTTTTGAGCATTATTGTGTACTATGCATGCTTTATAACTTATTAGATTGATTGACAGTTGTAGCCTAAGCTAAACATGACACCATTGGCATTATTGCTATCAATCCCAAGTATATTTTTGACTCCTTGAGTAGAGATTCCTAACAGGATGGATTTTTTTGTGGATAACACCTAAGTGTAATACTAAATGACACTTCCTATGGTAATGAATAGAAGTGGGTTGTCACATAACAATAGGCTCAAATATTATAGACAATATATTTTTATGTATATAACACAAAATAAAAACTTTTTTATGTATTTTATGTCATTACATGTAAGGTATCATGTAAAATATTTTACTATTGAAATTTGTAAAGTTGGATTTTAAGCAATTAGTAATAAGAAAATATGTTATCCATCCGAACCGTGTGAGGCTAGCATGGAAGTAACAGAAAAATGGTGCATGGGAAGCATCCATGTGTTAAACAATGCAATTTGACTGTTATGTCTATCAATAAAGAGGGAAGAGACATTCCATCTCGATGTTTGAGTGTTTATTTGTTCACAAACAACCCACACAACCAAATGTTATAGTGCCCACTTCCCTTTGACACCTTTTGATATTGATTATGATATTGTTGATTATATTATGGACATGATTATGGACTTTATTATAGTATGATGTTAGATGTTATATCATGGATTATTGTTGACCGTGATTCGAGTTACGATGCATGATGATTATTAGAGACATTTTCATATTGATGATGATATGTTGTTTGACATGGTTATATTATGGATGTGTTTGGACATGTGATATTTAGATATTGTGGGTAGACATAGAAATGGAAATTATTTGATGATGATATAGTTGTTGAGTAAAATCACAAATGATCTTGTTGGTTTCTTGGATGTTGTTGTGATTCATATATCTAGATGATTTTGGAATTTTATTTATATTATTTTGGATGTTCGATGTGTCCACGAAGCCAAGGAGGTATTCACATTTTCCAGGTTAAAATATCACAACAAACATCGGGGATTGGAGACCAACCACATTGGAATTCTAGATGAATTCAACAAGGTCACCATGAAAACTTCTATTGTTTTGGGTGTTTGATTGTGTTAGGGATTCCCATGGGGGGATCACCTTTAAAAGTGACCAAGGGTTATGTGTATTTATTTATTTGGTTCCTTTTTATTGATGTTTGCATGTGTTTCATGTGGTGCACTTACCCACTTTCTTTAATTATTTAATGTGGTGTTAATATTGTGAGTAATCATGTTGTTAAGTTAATTAATTAAAAGATATCATGAGAATGTAATTAATAGAGTTGTTGGTCTTGGTTTGAGTGTTGTAAGAGATGTGTAAGTGATGTGTAAGTTGATTTTAGAGTATGAAACACTCCACCTTCTTGGAAATTCAAATTTTTCCTTAGAGGCTATTTTTGAGGCTTGTGGGACAAGTTAAACTTGTCCCATACCTCTTAAATTTATTTACCAACCATACCTATGGTTAGAGAGTTGAATTTAGACTTTCATTATGTATTTTGAGAAGACAAATTGTAAGTTTTAATTACACTTTTCTTACATGGTTTAATTTCAATCCTTTGGGGTGTGGGTTGGATTTGAGTATGTAAGTAAACTGTCATATTATTCACCCACCTATTTATTATGCATTGGAGAATGAAGTTGACTTTTGGGTCGGGATTGAGAATGTGTGATGTGACATTCTACATGGATCTACCTCATCCTCTTCTTTTCCCTCTTCTATAAAATTTGAATTGCTTTCCTTGTTTTGGGTTGCTTCACTTTTCGAAACTCTTTTTGGGGTGAATTATTTTGTTGTTTTGGAACTCTTGCTTTGAAGAAGTTTTTGGAAGATTGTTGCATGCTTGTGCTTTGTTGATTTGGATTTCTTGCATTGGCATAAAGCTTCTTGTTTTGGAAATTAGAGGAACTCCATCATGGAGAGGTAGGAGCTTGGCTCTTGAAATGCTTCTTTTTGTTTATGAAATTGTTATTGTTGTGAATGTTTTGGCATGTTTTTGGGATGTTGGGTAGATGACCTAGGAATGGTGTAGGAGAAGACTATGGGATTTATTTTGCGGGAGGCACAAGTGTTTTGGGGAGGTATAAGTGTGGAGGGAGTTGGGATTTGGGTTCCACCTTATAAATAAATAGCTTACATTTCTTTACTCGTTATGGGGTGCCATAAGAGGTTGGGGAGGCATAAGAAAATGTGAGGAATAAGGGGTACTTAGGGGAGGCATAAGGGCATGTCAGGGCTTTGATATACTATATTTTGGCGGTTTGAAATCAGGTGGTGATACCCATTTCCCCTTTGGGAGGCATAAGTAGCATCCCCCATAGTTTCTTGCTCCTTTGGCTTGCTTGATGAAGCCTCAGTGTTGTTTTCATGCTTTAATGTAGTTGTAAACTACATTTTGTTCTTGGACTGTGTTTTAAATGTGAAAATATTGCTTGTGGGTTGTGGAAGCCCTTGTTGCCATGAGTTGAATCACATCTTCTATTGCATTCAAGCTCGGGGCCAAAGAAGAAGGATGGGTTCTCCTTTTCATTGGATGTCTTGGTTGGGTGGAGATTGTTGCCTTTCCCCCGCCCTTCTGCCGTGATCATAATTGGAAGAATGGTTTAATCTACATGTTGTTGTTCTAGAGCAAAGGAGAAAAAAAAGAAGTTTGACAGTCCCTTGTTGAAATGAAATCTTATTGTAACCTTTCCCACTTGAAGTGGATGAACTTGTATATGTTTTGTAATGGAAATATGTTGTATTAAATATGAAAGTTGTAATTTTGAAATGTAAAGGAAAGATATACTATGTTTCTATCTTGAAAGAAAGAGATGTATTTTGTATATTGTATTGTGAAAATCAACAGAAAAGAGAAGTTGTAAAAGAAGGAAATCTTGTCTTTTGAATAAAATTTGCATTTCTTTCCACAATTGGAACTACTACTATTTAAAATATGAGTTTGAAATATATTTGAAATCTCTGTTTGAAAGGAAGAAATGCGTGTGAGGAAAATACAGAACTCTGTCTTTTGAAATGTGTAAAATTTGAAATCAGAATTTCATTTTGGTTCTAAATAGTTTGATTTGAATCAACTATATTTATTAGATTAGAATTGGAATGAATTCTAATACTTGAAGATGAAAATGGCAAATAGATCCTTTAAAATTTGATCTTTGTTTTGTATTTTCAAACTAGCAAATACTTTATCCAAAAATGCACAAACTGCAACAATGAAATAAAAAATTAAACGATTAAATTGAAGTTGTATTCCCTAAAAGAAATCATCTAGACATTAATACTTAAGAAATTTCTTAGAAAACTTAGCAAAATCAGGCGCAAACTGTTTTACTATCGTTTTGTTGTCAAAGTTGTAAATTTTCAAATTGGAACTCAATAAAACAAATTTACCTTCCAAATCCATCCAAAATTCCTCTAAGAAAAATCCTCCATGCCTATTTGACATGTTGAGAGAGGAAGAAGATCAAATTGAGTAAAATTTTATACATCAAAATTTACCAATTTTCATTTTGAAATCCTGCAGATTGTTTTCACAAAATTTATCCTTTAAACTTTATCAAAATTAAAATTTTATGATTTGTATGAAAATATTACATTAAGATATTTCCAAAAAGTCCTCATTCTTTGAGTAACCGAGCTCCCAATCAAAAGTTATGGCCTTCTGAATTTTTCTTCATTTAGCGTCAAAAATAATTCTAACTGTCAAAAAAAGGAAAATTTTCCTTGGCGGACCCGCGGGCCCGAATTTTCCCTTAGCGTTTTTGGTCAAAAACACCAAAGGCATAAATTCCCCCACCACTCTATTGTTATGAAGCCTTTCTTTTTTCAAAAATCACCTAAGTTCAAAAAAGAAATTTTGGAAAAATTTCCCCAATGGAACCACCGCCCCGTTTTTGCCATTTTGGTTGTTTTCCACATCCGCGTGGGCCCGCAACAGTCAACTTAACCTTTAAAATAATTTGGGAAAATATTCTAAGTTTCCTCCACCACCCCACCGGCCTGCGGCTAATCGGTGGTGCCACCGTGTCACAAGGCATCGGCGGAGGAGCGGATTCCCTTTTTGCTTAGCGCTTCGGAATTTTTTAGCGAAAATTTTCCTAAATTCTCCTGCCACTTGCCCGACATGCATGCGACCATTCAGCACTTAGCATGTGGTGCTTAGGGCATCAATGGAGGCATGGATCATTTGATTCCATAGTGCCTTTCTACCAAAAGGATCATTGTCTTAAAATCCTCCGACGGCCTAATTTTCCGCCGAGTTTTGAAATGCCGAAACATGTCCTCTTCGGGCTCATGGGTGCGGCGAGGCAGATCATGCTTTTGTTCCAAAAGGGAAAATGCACTATAACTCTCCCTGCTCCATAGACCTACACATGGGAAAATTTTCTTACCTGTGCCCGCACGCATGGGAAAAGTTTCCTTCCTAGGCCCAGCTCTTGGGGAAAATTTTCACCCCAAGGCCCGCCGGCCCATAACTTGAGAAACATGAGGAGTTAGGAGGACTTCTTTATATCTCTGGAAAGGTGAGGAAATTTCCTATCTAAGGGAAATGTTTTGGAAAGTTTTGTGTGTGTTAATTTTGATAAAAATCAAGTTTAATATTTTAAGCTTGTTAGAGAGTGGTATAGTGAGAAATTACCCTCTTAACCTAATTGATTAATCTAACCCTAAGTTTTGAACTTGATATCTTTTATAATTTTCATATTAATAAAACCATAAGCTATTAATAGCATTTGGTTTGAAAACTTGCTTGCGATAATTGTTATCTTGTAACCTGGTTGTAGACTCTTTTAAACAAAAAAATTATTCCATAATTTTTCCTAACTAATCCTACGTTGTTCTTGGGTCTCAAGTGGTTGTTTTTACAAGTGTTACAAATGTCCTCTAGACATGGGCACATATGAGAGATAATTAAGATTTTACAGTTTGAACTTTGTAATCCTATGGCAAGTCCTCTTATAGCTAGGTGTAATAAACAAAAAACCTCTCACCCTTGCCCTTACTCATCAAGGGAAAATAATAGTTATACTTGAAGTATAATTAATGGAGTTGGGAGTGTAATATAACTAAGACCAACTACATACATCACTTTTTAAAAATGTCTTTTTTTCCTTTTTTTGTCAAGCGGTGTGTTGTAACAACATATTAAAGAGCCCCACTCATCATGTACTAAATAAATAAGAGAGAATATGGTATTTTGCGTTAGCGAATGTGTCGAACTCAACAACACAATGTTAAACACTAAAATTTGACTTTTGTCTTTCAATAAAGAGGGAAAAGTCGTTCCATCTAGAAATTCAAGTGTTTATTTATGCACAAATGATGCACACTTCCAAATGTCCTCTATACAAAGTCACATATGAGAGACTATTAATATTTTACAATTTGAACTTTGCAAGCTAAGGTGATTCCTCTTATAGTTAGGTTTAATTTAATAGAGAAATTGGTGAGAGAGAAGAATATTTATATTTCCACTTTGTACCTTGAATGTCAATATTGAATAACAAATCAATTATGAAAAAGTAGAAAATAAATTAATAGATTGAAAAATGCTTTCATACATCATATGCCCAAACTAAGTGATATGGGGCCAACATCCTCCCAAGCTGTATAATTTATGTGATAGTGAGCCCATTCGAAAGAGATGAAGATGAAGATCGGTTGTGTGACTTATTGCAATGTTTACGTCTTCTTGTTATGATACATATATGTATATTTTCTTTGGTCAATTTATATATTGGCAACCCATTCAATACAATACTTGTGGCATGTTTCATACAGAGCGGTGGTTCAAAATCTTGGGCCATTGGGCACACTAGAAAACTTGAGGCATGAACCTTAAACCTAGCATAGTTTAAATCTAGAAAACAACTTAGTTTAGAAATTACATATTTTAGTAAACATGAAATTGAATAAAACTTAGAAAGATGAACTAATTCTCACCTTGGTATGTGCAGGAGGCGCAGATGGGATGAGGGGTATTTTCACATAGACCTAGACTTACCACCACCAGATCATGTTGTAGTAGCCATCCTACCACAGATTTTGCAAACTCTTGGGATTTTAATACTACTCTACGTGAGAGGGACCATATGGGCACATTTAGTTGGGCATGATAGGGTGACATCCATTGAGGCTTGTGCATCTCCTCAGCATAGCGAGGATCATAGAGGAGAGAAATCCCATGAGGAGTCCTTCATAGCAGAGTCACCATGTAGAGGGGACAAGGAGTCCAGGTTTTAGGACATAGAGATAGTTCTCGGAGTCCTAGGCTTAGGGATGAGCATGCAGAGAGGCCTAGAGGCCGTCAGACCACAGTTGTAGATCACATCAGGGAGATCCTGAAGCTTCAGCCATCACATTATTCTGGTGACATAGGTGGATTTTAGGTAGAGGCCTGGTTGGTGAGCTTGAACGGATGCTTCAAGCTCTGTCCTTGTTCTAGAAACATGAAATATAATGTTGTAATCCATCTACTGAGGGATGAAGTTGGTGTCCGTGGTGGGTAGAGGAGCAAAATGCTCCATGTTGATTCGAGGCAGACGCACAGGAGCTCTTTGAGGAGTAGTTATGGAGTAGATATTTGTCATGGAGGTTCATACAACATCGAATAGATGAGTTTTTGACCTCCGACAGGGGATCTCTTACGGTGGTGAGTATGAGAGTAGATTTTAGATCTACTCCAGTATGTTGAACACATGTAGAATGAGTAGTGTTCAGATCCACATATTAGATCCATTGATTACATGTAGGATGAGCAGGGTGAGTATGTGTTGATTACATGCGGTGTGCATCCGTTGTCCACAGACATTAGGCGAGGCCGTCGAGAAGGCCAATATAGAAAATGAGACTCGGGGAAAGACCCAACATGCTAGAGACCGAGTCTAGAGCTGCATACAACAAATGCAGGATAACAGATCAAGGGGGTTAGTACCTCTTCCTCGTGGTGGACAGGGTTCATCACAGTCATCTTTTAGACCATAGCACTAGCAGCAGCAATCCCACCCACCTTATAGACCTCCACAGAGGTTTGATGCACATAGAGGTCAAAGTATGGGACCTCTTCCTAGGGGTCCCATCAGGACATAGGATGCCCAAAGAACTCACTCAGCAGGAGCTCGCAAGTAGAGACCTTAGCAGACTAAAGTTGGATCATCAGGATCCACGCCACAGACCTCCAGAGTACCGGTCGAACCTGCTACACAAGGGAGAGGATCAGGTGGTTGTTTTGGTTGTGGTGTTACTGGAAATTTTTGGAGAGACTGCCCACATAACCCTAATAACAAGGGTAAGACACAAATCTCATAGCCTATTGTCGGTGACATGAGGAAAAGTTTGAGGATCTATACAATAGTTGATAACTGCCAGATAGAGCATTAGAGCACATTTATTGAGACTACAGGTAGCATTGGTGGCATTCCTACCTCCATTTTGTTTGATTCTAGTTCTTCTGATTCTTTCATTGCACCATCTCTAGTAGAGCGATGCAGGCTGGTGGTAGTTAGGCAGGGTCTTAGTTGGGATGTTGAGATGGCTTCGGAGCCAAGATCTCTTGTAGACTCCTTAGTCAAGGAGTGTGTAGTGGATTTGGGACCTTTCACCACTACCTCGGATCTTCGTATCCTTCCTTTGGGCTCATATGGAGTCATCTTGGGTATGGATTGGTTGTCTACACATAGGGCTAGGATGGATTGTTACCACAAGATTATATCTTGTACATATGATTTAGGAGTTGAGTCGGTGATTTCAGGGGTCAGGAGACTTGTTTCTAATCGCACCATCTCTGCTATGTAGCTTAAGAAGTGTATGATGGGGTTGTCAGATGTATGTTGTTATAGTCGGTGTGATGACTAGAGGATGGGTCTAGTGGACCATCAGTAGATGATCATCCCGTTTTGAGAGAGTTTGCAGATGTCTTTCTAGAGGAACTACCGGGGTTACCACCCCACGTGAGATTGATTTTCATATAGATCTTGTTCCGGGAGCGGAGCCTATCTCACGAGCACCTTATCGGATGACCACCCCGAACTTTGTGAGCTCAAGTTATAGCTGGAGGGCCTTCTAGAGAAAGACCTTATCTATCCTAGTGTATCCCCTTGTGGTGCACCTGTGATTTTTGTAAAGAAGAAGGATGGATCCATACGGTTGTGTATTGATTACCGCTAGTTGAATAAGTTAATGATCAAGAATCATTATCCCCTTCCGTGCATTGATGACTTGTTTGATTAGATGAAAGGAGCCACAGTTTTCTCTAAGATTGATCTTAATTTAGGCTATCATCAGTTGAGGATTGCGGAGGTAGATATTTATAAGACTGCCTTTCATACGAGATATGGGCACTATGAGTTCACAATGGTACCTTTTGGTTTGACGAATACCCCCGCATATTTTATGACTTTGATGAATGGGGTATTTATGACCTTTTAGATTGCTTCGTGCTCATCTTCCCTGATGACATTTTGATTTACTCATGTACATGAGGAGCATGAGGGGCACCTTCGCCAAGTTCTTTAGTGTCTTCGGGAGCAGCAACTTTATGGGAACTTGGAGAAGTGTGCATTCTTTCAAATAGAGGTGTAGTATTTGGGTCATATCATTTCTGGGAAGGTATCACCATCGATCCTTCCAAGATTAGAGCTATCATGGATTGGCCAGAACCCACTACTATGACTGAGGTGCGCAGCTTCATGGGATTAGTAGGTTACTATAGGAGATTTTTTCAGGACTTCTCTGGATTGCACACCCCATCACTTCCCTTCAGAGGAAAGGGAAGAAGTTTGTTTGGTCGAAAGGTGCGAGCAGGCCTTCAAGACACTGAAGGAATGTCTCACTATAGCACCTATTCTTGCAGTGCTAGATCCACAGGGTGAGTTTTTTGTTTGCACGGATGCTTCTTTAGTAAGGCTTGGAGGTGTGTTGATGCAGGAGGGTAGAGTAGTTACTTTTGAGTCTTGAAAACTCAAATATTTTGAGCTTAATTATCCAACTCATGATCTTGAGCTTGGGTAGTTGTGCATGCTTTGGTTCGATGGAGGCACTTTCTGCTTGGTTGGAGATTCACACTCAGGATAGATCACCTGAGTCTTCACCACCTCTTCACGCAACCCAATCTCAACGCTCGTCAGTGGCATTGGATGGAGTTTCTTTTTGAGTATGATATGGAGATAGAGCATGTGAAAGGAAAGGAGAATGTGGTGGTAGATGATCTCAGTAGATGGAGACATGTGGCTATGGCCACCTCAGTGAGCACAGATTTGCGGAGCATGATTCTTCAGTAGCTTCCTCTTAATAGCTTCTACATTGCAATTCGAGAAGAGATCAAGTCTCGAGACCCCTCAAGGGGAATTTTGATGGTTTTTCTTTAGAGGCGAGATGGTCTTCGAGGTAAAGAGGCCAGATTTATGTTCCTAGAGATGGAGGCTTGAGGTAGGACATCTTGGCAAGAGGCACATCGTGCACCCTATTCAGCCCATCCCGGGTGAAGAAGATGCATGCCACCTTGAGACAATTGTATCATTGGAGAGGACTTCATAGAGACGTGGCTCAGTTTGTTTCATGATGTTTAGAGTGCCAAAAAGTAAAGGTTGAACATCAACATCTAGCTGGCCTTCTCTTTCCTCATGCTATACTGGAGTGGAAATGGGACACCATTTCCATGGACTTCATTATTGGGCTACCAATGTCGAGATATCACCATGATGCCATCATGGTCATGGTTGATAAATTGAAAAAAAGTGGCTCACTTTTCTCTAGGTGAAGACCACTTATACCGCTAGTGCAAAGTGGCACAAGTATATTTGGTGAAATTGTTAGGTTGCACAGATTCTCGCAAAAGATTATTTGTGACCACGATCCTTTGTATACCTCCCATTTTTGGACTACCATGCAGCACACCCTCGGGATGAGAATCAACTTTAGCATAGCATATCACCCCGAGACATATGGATAGACTGAGTGGGTGAATCAGATTTTAGAGGACATGCTCAAGATGTATGTGATGGATCAAAAGTCTAGATGGGAGGAGTATGTGTACTTGGTGGAGTTTTCCTACAATAATAGTTTTTATAGTTCTATAGGCATGGCTCCTTTACAGGCTTTGTATGGTAGAGATTTCAGACACCTCTTAACTGGGATAAGCTAGAGCGTAGGGTTTTCTTGGACCAGCATTTTTGTAGACATGGAGCAGCAGGTGGTTTTGATCAAATAGAGACTATAGGAGGCACATGACAAGCAAAATAAGTACGCAGATCAGCATAGGACCGACCGTAGTTTTGATGTGGGCATGAAGGTGTTCCTTCGTGTCAGGCCACATAAGAGCCCTATCCATTATGGAAAAGGTTCTAAGTTATCTCCTAGATTCGTGGGTCCTTTTGAGATCTTGGAGCATATCGGCCCTTTGGCCTACCATCTAACATTGCCACCTAGCTTGTCTTACATACATGATGTGTTTCATGTTTCATTTCTTAGGAGATATGTTGCAGATACTTCTCATGTGTTAGATTGGACATCATTGCAGGTGCAAGATAAGGGGCAGGTGATGGAGGATCCCATTCACATTATAAATCGTAGGACCATGGGCCTTCAAGGAAGAGAGATTGACCAAGTCTGGGTGCAGTGGGATAGATATGATGAGATTGCGGCTACATGGGAGGATGCTACATTACTATGAGTTCAGTTTCCACATTTTTTCCAGTGACTTCCAGGAGGAAGTCGAGTCTAAGGGGAGGGGGATGTAGTGCCCACTTCCCTTTGACACCTTTTGATATTGATCATGATACTTCTGATTATATTATGGACATGATTATGGACTTTATTATAGTATGATGTTAGATGTTATATCATGGATTATTGTTGACCGTGATTTAGTTATGATGCATGATGATTATTAGAGACATTTTCATATATTGATGATGATATGTTGTTTGACATGGTTATATTATGGATGTGTTTGGACATGTGATATTTAGATATTGTGAGTAGACATAGAAATGTAAATTATTCATGATGATATAGTTTTGTTAGTGTGAAATAACATCACCCCCAAATGAGTTATGGAAATCTTCTTTTCTAAGGCGAGTCATTCGGTGTGATTGCATAACATCAAGCTTCCCAAAGTGTGGGACCTTGCAAAAATTGGAAAAGTTCTCTAGATCAAAGTTTGGTTCCATATTCCTTTGTTTTAGGTGCATACATGAGACTTTACAGAGGATCTATCTCTATACCTAATCTAAAACTTACTAAGGGGACAAAGATGAAAGAGTACAAGAAATAAGAAATGACTAATCTACCGTGTGATGCACCAAAGGAATGATGAACACTTATTTTGCTAATAGACAAAAACCGACAAAATACATACAATAAGCAAGCACATATAGCCAAATCTATAATGAAAGACCGATGGAAGCAAAAGAGACAAGAAAGGATCTAAAATCGATCACATACGTGTTTTATTACTCTATAGATTGATACAGTTCATTACAAGGTAGCCAAAAGGTAGAAACATATTGTAATTTTAATGGAAGGCCTCAATCCCACAAATCCCTTTGCTAGAAGGAGAAGGGAGCTTGCAAAACAAATAATGTCCAACCCTTTAAAATGAATCTTGCCCCCAACTTTATAGATTCAACCTGAGAGAAGAAAGAGAGAGAGAGAAGTGGGAAAATTAGATCAAAACTCAACTACTGCTGTTAATGCCCTTGATGAAATCTACCCCCAAATATGTCTTTACTGCATCAATCTTCAGTTTGGCACCTTGAAGGAAGAGGAAACAACAAAAGCAGATCAAATCGATTGGGTTGTTGAAGCAAGAGATCATGCATCGAAATCCTGAAGGTGTTTCCTCCATTTTTATTCACCTAACCACCTTAAAATTAAATTTTTAGACCTCCATGGCATGGATGATGCCGAGATATTTCCAACGGTGTCAGATTTGCAATATTTCGAGCCCTAAGTCAAAAGATATGCCCTTTGAAGTTTGTATTAAGTCCGTACAAATGGATGGGAAAACAATTTGAAAAATGGGTCCTCCTCCTGTTTGGGACACATGGTAGCCAAGTTGGAACAAAAGTCAGGGTTATGGGCCCATAATTTATCTTTTACCTATTTTGCATAAAAACCGCAAAACTCAAAAAACTCCAAAGAGCCTCGAAGCTTCGCTTGACACGTGGCTCCTTTTGGTTTGCTGGGAAATACGCTTCCATCTTTGCCTTTGTGCCTTTTGTAAAAGGAAAATTCTCAACTTTTCCCCCGATGCCCCACTTTAGTTTGACTCGGGCTCAAATGCTGACTTTTTCCTTGGGCGGAGTTGCAGGGCCATTTTGTAACTTTTATCCTTTTGAGATAGTAACGGACAAAAATCAACTTTTCCCCCAAAGGCCTACCTTCCCTTGGGACATGCGCGATCGGCACTCATTTAGAAACCTCTTGTCTATTCTACCCTTGAATCGGTGCTAGTAAAGACACTTGGCATCCTCCGCTGCCTCGTTATGCGTTGACTATTCAACTAACTCTATCTCTGTTGATATGACATGTGGAGGCAGCAGCACTGCGCTTGAAAACCTGGCCCAAAGTTTTTCTTTGGAGGAGCGTCGAGTTGACACTTGTCAGCCTCCAGTCTGTGGAATTTTCAATGGTCCCTCTTAATTTTAGACTTTGGTCTATGTGGCGAGCTCACGCTCATTTGGGTTTCCGCCTTGGGACCAACTCTTGGAGATGCGCCACACTGACACTTGGCGCCTTTGCTTACACATTCATACATAGCCACTTTTGAAGCCCACTTTTTTTACTATGTTTGACCATCTCGCTACATGGATGGTTGGCTCAAGTTTGAATCTCCACCCTTGGCTTCTCTTAGGTTTTGTGCCAAGCTAACACTTGGCACCTTCTTTTAAGTTAAAGACTTTTCAACGCCCCTCGACTTCTTTGGGGCTCTGGACGCATGGAAGCCTGGTGCAAGTTTGGGCTTCTCTTTTTGGATTCACCTATATAGAATCGTCGTTAGGACACATGGTCTCTTCATTTGCCTCCTCCATACTTAGTCATTTTTGTACCTTTTCCTAAACCATTTTGAGCCTGAGGACTTCGAATCTTCATCGTTTCTTCCCCTTCTTATTTATGGTTCCTTTGCGTGGCATTGCTATTTTTTGTTTGACCTCGCTACCCCATTTTGAGTCATCCTATAACTTGAAGAATGGATTTCAGATGTAGGAACGGCCCGAAAGAGTCGCTTAATTTTACACAGGGTCGTTTAGTCTCTCCTAGCCTCCGCCACTTCATGGTTGATTCCCTCTACGACCAATTTACAGGATCTGAATGAGTTTTCTTAGGTTCCTTCTATGCGGGGTCATGACTGATCCAGGATTTTGGCACATGGGAGAAATATGGATGAAAATTTGTCGACTCACAAAGGTATCTCTGCTAGTTGATAAGACCAATTTCCTTGTCATATATGTTGGGCATGGAGTCGGAAATATGTCTTGATATCGATCCTACTTCTAATTCACGAGCTCGGCAGATCTGCACTCTCAATTTTCATAATAAATCTTGACATGAAGGTTTCTAGAGTAGAAAGTTGTTCGATCCGTGGATTCATCTCTCTCCCGAATGAACTACATAAGAGCCACAAAATAGCACCACGACTATATACAAAATTGAAATCATACATGCTCCAAATAGAACATGCAGAGTGTGCAAAGCAATTAGGAGAAAAGCAACCTATACTATAACTAGATAATGTGCACAAGCACTTAAAGGAAAGAGAAACTAAACTAATATGTACATGGTGAGAACTCCCCTTTTAGTAGTAGTGCTTAAGCTAGATCCCATTTACTGGAATCTACAGCTCTTCACCCTCCTATGTAGATAATTGGAAAGCATTACTACTCTTACATTTTGTGACCATGTAAGGGCCACTCCAGATGGCATCAAAATTGGAATGCCTTCCTAGTTTTTCTCGATCTACATCCCATTTCAAAACCAGTCTCCTTCCCGAAAGGTCCTTACTTTTTCCTTTTGTCGAAGCATTTCTTGATTGAAACTTGATTCTTCTCTATTGCTTGGAGGGCATGGTCCATGGTTTCTTCTAATTATATCAGCTCCACTTACATGGCTTCCATTGGTCCAAACTTAGACATCTCTAGTTGCTTCACAAGCTCCAATGTTGAAACTCAAGTGATATAGGCAACCCTACCTCTTTCCCATAGACAAGATTGAATGGAGAGTTGTATGTAGACCTTTTGGGCATTATTCTATCAGCCCATAAGGTTGTCTTGAGATTTGTGTGTCAGGTCCTTTAATTCTCATCAAGAGTTCTTCTAATGATCTTTAACAAGTTTTTGTTTGTGGACTCAGCTTGGCCATTACCTTGAGGGTAATAGTTTGATGAAGTACTCAAATAAGTCCCATTCTTAACATCCCATCCTGTGATCTTAGCACCTATGAATGCTAATGCATTGTCTGATATGATGGTGGCTGGCACTTCAAATCTGGTCACTATCCCTTCATAGAAATCCAGGATCCACTTAGTGAAATAATTTGTTGCTATCAAAAATCTATTTGTCACATTGGCTTGAGTTTGGGTTAATGACTCCAATGAATTATAATCCCCATTGCATGAAAGGTTGGTCAACTGAGATTGGGTGCAATGGGAGTGCTGCTAGCCTTTCCTTTCCTTTGAAGAATGCACAATTCTTGCATCTCCTGATCCATGTGTAGTAGTCACTAAACACTATGGGCCAATAATATCCTACTTTCATGATTTTGAGTTTTATCACTCTTGGATCCAAATGGCCTCCAACTACTTCAACATGGAATTCTTGTAGCACTCTCTCCACCTGATTTGTCTTAATACATCTCAGCAGAATGCCATTGATGTCTCTTTTGAACAAGACACCATCAATAAGCACATATGGGATGGCCTGTAGACTGAAATGCCTCCTTTTTTCTTTACTCATCCCATGAGGACACAAACCTATTTAAATGAAGTGTACCATGTCTTGGGTCTAACACAGAGTAGGTACATCATCTCTCCCTTCTCATTGAATAACCTCTTTTCACAACCTGTTTCCTCTTATTGACTCGAGGCTAGTTGTTCACACAACCCCTTCCCATGGACCAGCTTGGTGACCTTGATCTCAATATCATATTCCATGACATAAGTGATCCATCCTATATGTTTCTCATTCAGTCCTTGTTGAGAAGGAATTCTTTAACTCCCGCATGGGAGACCAATAGTTAGATTTTGTTATTGAAAACCAAATGCTTAAACTTCTTCAATCCTCTCGATCACCGCTTGACCTACTTCTCAATGAAGGAGTACCTCACTTCATAATCTTCTATAATACATCAAGAAAGCAATTGGTTGTTCACTTTCTTTGTTCTGCTACACCAAGATTTTAGAAATTGTGTCACTACCACTTGTCATATAGTGTGAAGTCTTTGGAAAAATATGGGTTCACAAGAGTTGGGGCTTGTAATATGGCTTCTTGATGGCCTCAAAATTTTCCTTCCTTCACCTTGCTAAGATCTTCTTCACATCAACGTTATTGGCTTAATAAGGGAAGAAAAGTTTGGCATTGGACAAAATTGATTTTTCCTAAGAAACTCAAGATACTTCTTGTGGCTTGCAATAAATGCTCTTATTGCTTGAACTCTCTCCTCGATTTCCGTCCCTTTCTTGATATAATATGGCCTAAAATCCTACCCTCATGAGCCAAGAATATGCATTTTTAAGGTTCAATGATACCCCAAAACTCTTACATATTTGGAACACCCGCCTTAGATGGAAAAGGTTTCTGCATTTTTGGAAAAGATTGTAATGTCATCCAAAGAGATCAACACTATTTTGTTGATCACCCTTTAAATCCATATCCATTACCCTTTGAAAAGTGGCTCCGAGTATTGGATAATCCAAATGGTATTTTTTGTAGGCATAGGTGCCCCATTTGGTGGTGAAATTTTTTTGAATCGTTTCTTCTTCACCATGATCCGGTTGTACTCGAGTAGCCATCTAGGAGGGAGAATCTCTTTAACCAAGACACCACTTGCAAGATCTACTCCATTGAAGGGAGTGTGTAGTGATCTTTAAGAGAGGCTCTGCTCAAGTCTTGAAAATCTACACACAACCTAATCTCTCCATTTTTCTTCCCGACCGGGACCAGTTTTGCAACCCAACTTGAGGTTTTGATTGAAATATGATACTTTCCTCTATCAGGCTTGTTATGTTCCTTCTTCATCGAGGCTCAATATGTGGGTTGACCGGTCTCTACTTTTTCCCGATGGGCTGAGCACCGGATCCATATCTATTGTGTGTTGTGCTAGTTTTGGATTGAACCTCTTAGGTCTTCATAACTCCGGAAAACACATCAGAAATTCTTGCAAAGTTGTATGAATTCATACCTTTCTTGCTCGGTGGACACTTTGCCAATTTGAAGTGTTTTGTCTTCTCTAATCAGGATTGACTCTAAATCCTCACATTTGATCTACATGTTAGCCTTTTCCTTTCATAACTGATCATTAGAATTGAAAATAGATTCCAAAGGTGTCACTAAGCATTTGGGAAGTTTGTTTGTATGCGCTATACTATCTCGATTCCCATATTTTTCTCTAGTTTTCTCTCGGTTTCTAGGCCGAGAATTCAGCGTCCTCTTGCAAAAATTTAATGATCTCGATAATCATTCTCGAACACCCGTGGGGTCAAAATCATGATTTTGTTGGCCCACTCATCGAGAGTCAAGTATGGGATACACCCCACCATGGTATTTGCTTCGCAATCGCTTAGGAGGTATTCTTGATCAAAAGGTGAGTAGTTGGCATTTATTGGGCTAAGCACATAGGATTCAATATAATAATCAGCAATAGGTTCAAATCTGATTGTGTCCTTTGCCCCATACCTCATTCTAAAGACCATATGTGACCAATCAGCGGATAGATGGCCTCCAATTTTGGAATTGAAATCCCTAGACAGACACAAAGCAAAATGTGGTGGCAAATCTATGATTGACACGTTTTACAAAATAGTCACATTAGGGAAAGCGTGTAGAGTGAGACTCAGATCCTTGATGATTCCCACAATGGTCACTGTTGTCCCATCTAATTGGACTACTCCTCTAGAGATGACTTCATATTGGAGACCTAGTTGATCAGCTATTTGTTTGGGCATCATAGAATTACTAGCCCCATAATCAATCATACAATTGTGCACCAATTTGTCTCCAATAATCAATGAGACATAGAATGGAGGAGGTCTCAGGTTCTTACCTTGTTGTTCTCCTTGGTTCCTCCCTAGTTGAACTGCATTGGCAAGCACCTTCTCTTGCTAGTTAGGGGGTTGATTTGAACTTGACCAATTCTACATGGCGATCCAAGTAATGTAACCCTCTACCTGGAATGGCCAGTGACTCCCATAGTGAAATATTCACACTTGTCCTCTTCATTTGGTCAATAATAATGAATGATTTATACTTTTTCTTCCCCTTCCCAGACACATTTCTTTCTTACACATGGGTTGTTAAAACCGGCACTTTGATCGGATTGGGAAGGTGGTTTGGATTGGTTCTGCATGTTGGGAGTTATATTTGGGGCACCATGACCTTGTAGAGTGATGGAAGGTTGGGGGTCACCTGAGCTCAGTGGTTGGCTTTCTCCAATATTTCTCTTTTTAAACCGTGTATTGGTAGCTACACCTTGAGAAGGGGATTGATTCATCCCACGGAAGTCTTGACTTGCAATTGACAAGCATAGTTTTCTCGGGGGTCACTCTTGATGAGTCCCTTGTTGTTGATCCCTTTCTTGGCTAGGCTCCTGTGACCCCTTACTGGTTTGCACCATCAAGGTCTGATTAAGTGCACCATTTAAGCACATTGATTGGTTATGTGGTTGATTGCATGGGAAACACCAATCATATTCATGTGCCATATTGTTCTATGCTAGAACCAATGCTCTTGATGTTGAAGCTGTATTTGGATCATATGACTTGAAATGTCTAGCAGCTTGAGGTTGTCCTTGGTTTTGGCTCTGATTTATAGCCTGGGATGGTGGTCTATTTTGATGATACTCTGGGGTCTAGCTTGACATCGACTCCTAAGAGAGCTCGAGGCTAATACGGCCTAGTATTTTGAGCTTGCTACCTTTTGATGGTTACTAGTTCATTTCCCAGGTTCTAAAGTTGTTTCATGACTTCTTAGAGTTCTTTAGAGGTGTCAGATGATGATGTGGAGGCTTCAACTAGGCTTTGATTCTTGGGGGTGGGTATAGAAGTTAATGTGGGCATTTGGTTAGTATTTGGGTTTCCTAACTCAGTTACGAGGGCATGGATGGCCTAGGAGTGATTTTACCATCCCGAATCAAATAGTTCTCAACCGCTATGAAAAGGCTATAGGCTGCAGTAAGGTTGTGCCCCCATTGATTGAATCATCAAAGAAATATCAAATTTGAAGCCCGAGAAATTATAAGAAGGCACCTTCATTAGTGGAATTTACCTCTATTGCAATCCTATCCCGTGTTCTCTAAAATATGAGGTTGAAGTCCGTCAATTGTTCATTCGGGGCTCTCTTTATTGTTATCAATTTCTCCAACAAAGAAAAGTTATCCACCTTCTCCCCAAACTGGTCATGAAGAGTTGTACACAGCTGGTTCCAATTTTGGATAGATCCTGCTCCAAGGCTCCTGAACCATTGTGAAGCTTTACCTCTAAGTGAGGATGCTAGCAACTTGACCGCAATGTCCATCTCATGGATCTCATGGATTGTACAGACATTTGCAATATCTTGGACATGATCATCAGGAGAAGTTTGGTTCTCCCCAGTGAAATATGTGATGCTCTTTAATGCTACAATTGGAACTAGATTTTGTGCATTCAAAGTGAGTGGGCTACTACAGGTGAATTTGACATAAGGACTCTACCGAGCCATCCTAATCGTCCCGAGCACCCCTCTTGATTGAATGAATGGTCTATCGCAAGGGAGGTGTTGATAAATCTCTGCTTTGGTGGAGATGGAGACCTCTCGGGCTCTTTTTCCTCTTCTCCCTCTATCTAGGGATAAGTCTAGATAGAAAAATAGTCCCTCTTCTTTGGTTCTTGACCGTGTTTGTACTCTTCTCATGAACTTTCTTGGAGTGTCAAATCAGTAGATTTGTTTCCTTTGGAGTCTCTAGATGTACAATTTTAAGGATTCCTAAAATCCGTAATCACAAAGAAGAGTACATCAATTCCTACTATAATAAGATGGAGACTTCTTAGTCCCATCGGGCATGCCAAAACTATTAGTGTGAAATCACAGCACCCCCAAATGACTTATGGAAATATACTTTTCTAAGGTTGAGTCATTCGGTGTGATTGCATAACATTGAATCTTCCCCAAGGTGTGGGACCTTGCAAAAATTGGAAAAGTTCTCCGATCAAAGGCTAGTTCCTTATTCCTCTGTTTTAGGTGCATACATGAGACTTTGCAGAGGATCTATCTCTATACCTAATCTAAAACTTGCCAAGGGGACAAGGATAAAAGAGTACAAGAAATAAGAAATGACTAATCTACCGGGTGATGCACCAAAGGAATGATGAACACTTATTTTTCTAATACACAAACCAACAAAATGCATATAATAAGCAAGCACAGATAGCCATATCTATAATGAAATACCATATGGAAGAAAAAGAGACAAGAAAGGATCTAAAATCGATCACAGACATGTTTTATTGCTCAGATTGATACGAGCTTCATTACAAGGTAGCTAAAAGGTAGAAACGTATTGCAATTTTAATGGAAGGCCTAAACCCCACAAATCCCTTTGTTAGAAGGAGAAGGGAGCCTGCAAAACAAATAATGTCTAACCCTTTACAATGAATCCTACCCCCGACTTTATAGATTCAACCCGAGAGAAAAGAGAGAGAGAGAAGCAGAAAATTAGATCAAAACTCAACTACTATTATTAATGCCCTTGATGAAATCTTCCCCAAATCCATCTTTACTACATCAATCTACGGTTCAGTTCGGCACCTTCAAGGAAGAGGAAACGGTGAAATAGATCAAATCCGATCTAGTTGTTGAAGCAAAGATCCTGCATTGAAATCCCAAATGTGTTTCCTCCATTTTTCTTCACCTAACCACCTTAAAATTAAAGTTTCAAACCTCCATGGCATGGGTGATGCTTTGATCTTTCCAACAAGGTGTCGATTTGCAATATTTCGAGCCCTAAGTTGAAAGATATGCCCCTTCAAAGTTTTTATTAAGTCCATTCAAATGGGCGGAAAACAATTTGAAAAATGGGTCCCCCTCCTATCCTGGGACACGTGGCGCCAAGTTGGAACTAAATTCAGCTTACGGACCCGTAATTTATCTTTTACCTATTTCGCACAAAAAATGCAAAACTCAAAAAACTCCCACAGCCCCGAAGCTCCAATTAGACACATGGCTCCTTTTGGTTTGCTGGGAAATGTGCTTCCATCTTTGCCTTTGTGCCTTTTGTCAAAAGGAAAATTCTCACCTTTTCCCACGACGCCCGCTTTGGTTTGACTAGGGTCAAACACTAACTTTTTCTTGGGGAGTTGTGGGCCATTTTGTAAATTTTATCCTTTTGAGGTAGCAAGGGACAAAAAATCAATCTTTTCCCCCAAAGGCCCACTTCCCTTGGGACACGCGGCGCCTGTCGCTCGTTTAGAAACCTTTGTCTATTCTACCCTTGAATCGGTGTGATTAAGACACGTGGCAGCCTTCACCGCCTATTTATGCATTGACTATTTAATTGACTTTGTTTCCACTTATATGACACGTGGAGGTAGTGCGCTTGCTTGAAAACCCGGCTGAAGTTTGCCTTTGGAGGAGCATCGAGTTGACACTTTTTGGCCTCCACTGATCTGTGGACTTTTCAATGGTCCCTCTTACTTTTAGACTTTGGGCTACGTGGCAAGCTCGCACTCATTTGGGTTTTTACCTTGGGAACAACTCTTGGAGATGCGTCACATTGACACTTGGCGACCTCCGCTTGTATCTTCATACTTTGGAAATTTTGAAGCCCACTTTTTTACTCTGTTTGACCATATCCTACGTGGAGGGTCAAGCGCAAGTTTGAGTCTCCTTCCCGGCTTCTCTTTCGGTTTTGCGCAAGTGACACTGCACCTTCTTTTAATTTAAAGACTTTTCAACGCCCGTGACTTTTTGGGGCTCTGGATGTGTGGAAGCTTGGCACATGTTTGGGCTTCCCTTTTTGGATTCACCTCTGGAGAAGCGTCGTTAGGACATGTGGTCTCTTCCGCTGCCTCCTCCATACTTAGTCATTTTTGGACCTTTTCTGAACCCGTTTTGAGCCCGAGGGCTTCGGATCTTCGTCGTTTCTTCCCCTTCTTGTTTCTGGTTCCTCTGTGGCATTGCTCTTTCTTGTCGACCTCTGCTACCCATTTTGAGTCATCCTGTAACTTAAGAATGGATTCAAGATGTAGGAACGGCGGCTTGAAAAGTCATTTATTTTTGCAGGGTCCTTTAGTGTCTCCTAGCCTCTGCCACTTAATGGTTGAGTCCTCATGACCAATTTTCAAGATATGAACGAGTTTTCTCGGGTTCCTTCTCTGTGGGGTCGTGACCGATCCAAAGATTTGGCACATGGGTGAAATATGGATAACAATTTGTTGAGTAAAATTGCAAATTATCTTGTTGGTTTCTTGGATGTTGTTGTGATTCATATATCTAGATGATTTTGGAATTTTATTTATATTATTTTGGATGTTCTGATGTGGCCACGAGGCCGAAGGAGGTATTCATGTTTTGCAGGTTAAAATATCACAACAAACATCGGGGATTGGAGACCAACCACATTGGAATTCTAGATGAATTCAACAAGGTCACCATGGTAACTTGTATTATTTTGGGTGTTTGATTGTGTTAGGGATTCCCATGGGGATCACCTTTAAATGTGACCAAGGGTTATGTGTATTTATTTATTTGGTTCCTTTTTATTGATGTTTGCATGTGTTTCATGTGGTGCACTTACCCCCTTTCATTAATTATTTAATGTGGTGTTAATATTGTGAGTAATCATGTTGTTAAGTTAATTAATTAAAAGATATCATGAGAAGGTAATTAATAGAGTTGTTGGTCTTGGTTTGAGTGTTGTAAGAGATGTGTAAGTGATGTGTAAGTTGATTTTAGAGTATGAAACACTCCACCTTCTTGGAAATTCGAATTTGTCCTTGGAGGCTATTTTTGGAGGCTTGTGGGACAAGTCAAACTTGTCCCATACCTCTTAAATTTATTTACCAACCATACATATGGTTGGAGAGTTGAATTTAGACTTTCATTATGCATTTTGAGAAGACAAATTGTAAGTTTTAATTGCACTTTTCTTACATGGTTTAATTTCAGTCCTTTGGGGTGTGGGTTGGTTTAAATGAATAGTTTGATTTGGGTTGGGGTTGAATCAACTATACCTCATCCTCTTCTCTTCCCTCTTCTATAAAATAATTGATTATAAACTCTTTTTGGGAATGAATTCTTTTGTTTTTTGGACTCTTGCTTTGAAGATTTTTGAAAATGGCAAATTTGGAGATCCTTTAAAATTCATGATCTTTGTTTTTTTTTGTTATTTTTGTGAAATGTTTGTGGGATGTTCGGTAGAATAGAATACTTTTTATCTAAAAATACCACCTTACAAATAAATAGCTTGAACTCTACAAAGAGGTCAGGAGGCATGAAATAACAAATTAAGGGCATGTCGATATAAATTTTGGTGGTTTGAAGTATTATACCTATTTCCCAAAATAATTCATCTAGACATTAATACTTAATGTAAAAACTTTCTTATTGTGTTTTAAATGTGGAAATGTTTCTTATTTGTCAAAATTGGGCTCAAACCATTTCTGAAGAAGGATGGATTCTCTTTTTCATTGGATGTCTTGGTTGCGTGGAGAACGTTGCCTTTCCCCTACCCTTGTCAAAGAATGTTAAATTTTCAAAAAGGAACTCAATCAAACAAATTTACCTTCCAAATCCATACTAAATTCCTATAATAAAAATTCTCCATGCCTATTTGAGATGTTGAGAGAGAATAAAAGAATATCAAATTGAGTAAAATTTTATAAGTCAAAATTTACCAATTTTCATTTTGAAAAAATTTGCATTTCTTTCCAGAACTACGTTTTCATGAAATATATTTGACCATTTAAACTTTATAAAATTAAAATTTTCATGATTCTTTTGAAAAACTAGGACATCAAGATATTTCACAAAAAAATGTCCTCATTCTCCCAAAAATACAGAGCTCCCAACAATCAAATTAAACGATTAAATTGAAGTATCATACCCTAAAATAATTCATCTAGAATTAATACTTAAGTTATGGCCTTCTTTGTCAAAGTGTTTTTCAAATTGGAACTTTTACCTTGAAAATCATTTCTCCATGCCTATTTGAGATGTTGAGAGAGGAATAAGATCAAATTGAGTAAAATTTTATAAGTCAAAAATAATTCTAAAGCCTGCAGATCGTTTTCATGAAATTGACCATTTAAACTTTAAAAATTTTATGATTCTTTTGGAGGAAAACTTTCCTCCTCAAAAACCCGAGCTCCCAATCAAAAGTTATGGCCTTCTAAAGTTTTTCTTCATTTGGCAAAAATTTTCCCAAAATTGTGATTTTTTAGGTCAAAAATTCCAAAGGAATGAATTCCCCCACCGCTCCACTAACCCGCAAGCCTTTCTTTTTGGAAAAATTGCCTAAGTTTAAAAAAAGAAATTTTGGAAAAATTTCCCCACAAACCGCCTCCCCACTTTTTCCATTTTGGTTGTTTTCCACGTACGCGCGGGGCCGTAACAATCAACTTAACCTTTAAAATAATTTGGAAAAATGTTCTAAGTTCCCTCCACCACCCCGCTAGCCCACAGCCAATCAGGTGCTACCACGTGGCATTACAAGGCATCGGCGGAGGAGCGATCCCCTTTTTCCTTAATGCTTCGGAAATTTTTTGGGAAAATTTTCCTAAATTCTCTCATCGATCCGATGGGATACGACCATTTAGCGCTTGGCACATGGCGCTTTGGGCATCAGTGGAGGCACAAATCATTTGATTCCATAATGCCTTTCGGCCAAAAGGATCATTGTCTTAAAATCCTCTCGACAACCCGATTTTCTGCTAGAGTTTTGAAATGCCAACACGTGTCCTCTTCAAGCTCACGGGCACGCGGAGGCAGATCAAGTTTTTGTTCCAAAAGGAAAATGTGCTAAAACTCTCCCCACTCCACCGACCCGCGCATGGGAAAATTTTCTTCCCTAGGCCCGCAAACCCGCGCATGGGAAAATTTTCCTCCCTAGGCCCACAAGCCCGCTCTTGGGGAAAATTTTCACCCCAAGGCCCGCCGGCCCATAACTTGAGAAACATGAGGAGTTAGGAGGACTTCTTTATATCACCAGAAAGGAGAGGAAATTTCCTATCTAATGGAAATATTTTTGGGAAGTTTTGAGTGCATTAATTTTGAGAAAAATCAAGTTGAATCTTTTAATCTGTTAGAGAGTGGTATAGTGAGAAATTACCCTCTTAACCTAATTGATTAATCTAACCCTAAGTTTTGACCTTGAGATCTTTTATAATTGTCGTATTAATAAATCCATAAGCTATTAATAGTATTTTGTTTGAAAAATTGCTTGTGAAACTATTGTTTTATAACCTGGTTGTAGACTCTTTTAAACAAAATAAAATTATTCCATAATTTTTCCTAACTAATCCTAGGTTGTTCTTGGGTCTCAAGTGGGTTGTTTTTATAGATGTTACAAATGTCCTCTAGATAGGGGCACATATGAGAGAAAATTAAGATTTAACAGTTTGAACTTTGTAATCCTATGGTGAATCCTCTTATAGTTAGGTGTAATACAACAAAACCTCTCACCCATGCCCTTACTCATCAAGGGAAAATAATAGTTATACTTCAAGTATATAATTAATGGAGTTGGGAGTGCAATATAACTAAGACCAACTACATATATCACTTTTTAAAAATGTCTTTTTTTCCTTTTTTTGTCAAGAAGGTGTAGAGTAACAATAGATTCAAGAGCACCACTCATCACATACTAAATAACCGAGAGAGAAGATGGTATTTTTTTGCATTAGCGAAGGTGTTGAACTCGAACACACGTTAAACACTACAATTTGATCGTCTTGTATTTCAATAAAGAGGAAGAGTCATTCAAGCTAGAAATTCAAGTGTCTATTTGTGCACAAATGATGCACACTTCCAAATGTCCTCTATACATAGGCACGTATGAGAGATTATTAATATTTTATAGTTTGAACTTTGCAAAGCTAGGGTGATTCCTCTTATAGTTAGGTTTAATTTAATAGAGAAAGTGGTGAGAAAGATGAATATTTCTATTCCATTGTACCTCATGTCACTATTGAATAACAATTCAATTATGAAAAAGTAGAAAATAAATTAATAGATTGAAGAAATTCTTTCATACATCATATGCCCAAACCAAGTGATATGGGGACAACATCCTCCCAAGCTCGTATAAGTTATGTGATGGTGATCCCTTTCAAAAGAGATCAAGATCAAGATCAGTTGTGTGATTTCTTGTAATGCTTGCGTCTTCTTCCAATGATACAGATATGCATATTTTCTTTGGTCAAATGATATATTGGAAATCCATTCAATAAAATACTTGTGGCATGTTTCATACTCTTTGGATTTTACCTTTTCCATTGGCACCAAAAACAATTTCATCCATATCGAATGAATTTCCTCCAATGCAGTATTTTTCCTCAATATTCTTGATTTGGTGCCAAGCCATTGTGTGTTTTTTCTCCTAAAATTTCAAATTTTTCCATCTTCTTGAGTGCCATTCGATTTAATTCTTCCCAAAGATTTTTTGTACATGGGAGCAGCAATTGGTGTGATGTGGCACAAATAAAGAGTTCCTTGGTTAGGGAAATGTCTTAAACAATGAACCATAGTGGGGACACACCAATTGTTGTAATATGGCACCAATTGGGAGCCCTCCAACTCTACACTTTAAAAAAATGGCACAAGGATGTGGGGACACCGATGGCCCCCTCACCGTGCTAATCGATGAAATTTGCTCCAAGCTAACACATTTTCTATGTATAGTATAAAAATAAATTTATCTATGAGAAATAGATTTAGACAAGGTGGCAAAGATAAACTTAGCGTCTTGGAAGTTAACCGAGTTGCATGGAATATTAATCGAAGTGATCTTTAAAGATAGAAATAGAAAGAAAAAGCATAGCCCTGAATTAAATATAAGATGGCCACAACATAGAGAATTTACATGAAATCTAATTATTCTTATAAAGGATTTAGAGATAAAGTTTAACTAGAGTTTATCTCCGAATTATAAGAGCTTTAGTTTAAACTTAAAACCGCATGAGAGAGACAAGCGGTGGAGCTATTTTTAGGTCGGTAAAATTTATAAAAGAAGAACATGGAAAACCATTAGAGACACACATACGAGTTTTTTTTATGAAAAAGGATCTTATATCATATCAAATGCAACATGATACAAGAATTTTCCAGCAAAAAGCGAGACGGTATGAGAGCACACCCCAAAACCACAAATAAACTAGGCGAAGCCTAAGAAAGCAATGAACAAACTAGGCATAGCCTAGGAATACATCAAAACAAGAAAGTCAAACCGCCACAGCAAAAAACATAAGAGTTTGAAGTTTGAAATACAATTGTTTTGAAAAACATGTTTAGACACACATAGAGGAATGCACAAGAAAAGAGTGGATCCCAAAAACGTGAGTAGCATAGTCTGATTTAAAGCAAGATATGAATTGTAGCATCACTCTCACGTTACTCTATATCCATTTAAATTTTATGTACTTTTGTTAATTATTGCGTGTAAAAGGAAGGCATAATGGTAAAATATCTAAGTTTGTAATTAAATGCATCAGTGCCGCTAGTGCCATCGTGCTGGTCTCCACTGTCTTCTCTGCATGTATTTGGTTTTCAGCTCTGGTTTAATGGTCGGAGTAGTTTCTGATTTATGCATTGTTGAGCAGACCAAAAGACTGGAAAGCCAAAAACCTAATATATTAGGTTAGAGTCTTCTTGTTGGTCTATGTTACAGTGTTGATGATGCACATTAGCAGGCTGTGATGGATAGGCACAGCGGGTTTCATGTAGCAATAAGACCAGTAACAGATCGTATATTGTATTAAATAAGACTATAATAACATAGAAGATCATATGGAGGAGCTCTTCTCCTATTCTTAAATCCGCAATAGTCCACTTATCTTTCTCTCTCTTCTTCTACTTTAACATGAGAAACTTATGGTTTACACAGTGCATGAATGGCATAGCTAGTATTTAATGTCACTGTCGAGAAGACGATGCAGATAAAGATGAGAATATTTTCTTTCCAAAGTTGTCTCAAATGTAAAAGTACGACTTCAAATTCTGATGAAATGGATGTGCCGGCTACAGTTGGTTAATATCGATGGCCTCGTTGAACTAAGTAATGTATTCATCAGCGAACAATACGAGCATTTCAATGAATACAATGGTGCAAATGAGTAAAACAACCCAGCAATGCTTCCAAAAAAAAATCAATTTTAAGGAATGAAACATCGGGAGAGGAAGAGGGGTGATGAAGGGGTTTAAGGGAGGAGAAGTCGGGAGAGGAAGAGGGCGATCGCTATCTTGATAAAAAAAAATCCAATTGATGAATCTACAAATACAGTGAAAAACAAAGATCATTTCTTATACATTAGCATGAATTCTATTATTTTTAGAAGAGAATTAATACAACAACTTTTTCTCTACTCATTTTTTAAACCTTAGGGTAACAATGTACAAGTGCACAATGCTACAACTTGATTCATTTTACTTGAAACAACAAATCACACTGCAATACTAAATTGAGGTCTTCAATAAAGCACCCACTTCTATTTTACATTTTTACCCCGTCTGAAGTGGAAATTTAACCATGTCAAGCATCAAATATGCCACAATAGACATTTGATCTTGAATCATATAAAATACTAAATGGCATGAATGCTACTTAGAGCTTTAATTAGTACATTCTACAACTTTTGTCTCTTCTATCCATTTACGTTTACTCCAACGATGAAACTTGCTTATAAAGCTGATTGCTCTCCTCCATGAGCAAATTTTTCATCGAAGTCAGCTTCACATTGACTATCTAATGGTGTGATGCTTCCTTCCTTTGTTTCTCTCAACATCTACTCTGATCGGCACCTACACCACCATCAAAATAATTCAATGAGATTGAAAAATACCTCTGCAAAACCAAGTGTTAGCACAATTATGAGGGATAGTGTCTTTCAAGCCCAATTGTATACTTTGGTTGTTCTATTACATTGATACAAGAATTGAATTTGTTTTAAAAGGTTGTGGCTTAGATCCTTAAAAAGAGTATAGAGAAAATGATCAAGCAGATTATGTTTCTGATAACATATTCAAGGTAAATATTTATATTCATTTTATTGTTTTTGTTTAGTAACATCAAAATCCAAATTAAGGATTCAATAGGGATACTAATGGATTGAGGCTTTAGTTTTTTGGTACCTTGATAAGTTCCATCATTTTGGCAAGAAGGTGTCAAGAGCAAATAAAGTGATATCATGTGATTACTGATTGGAAAATGCAAACCATGTGGTGGAAACAAAGATAGGCAAAAGTCAATTAGTGGAAATGAGGATATATGAAAAAACCCATATTGTGAAAACAATGACATGGGAACACCTATTTTATAAATGAGGAGATAATCTAAATTTTTCATGTCTTCTAATTTTGATTTGGTTACACTCAAGGATCAAATGCTAACCCTAGTCCCATACTAATAAGGACATTTTATAGAAATGAAATAGAAGCAATAATAGGGAGTATTATTATTAACGAGATAAGAAACAAGTATTGGGTTAAGACACATCCCATGGAGTATACCATATTCATTGTAATATGGGAAGTTAGGGATAATCAATCTAATAAAGGTCAATATAAAATCTAACAAGCGAGTTGCATTGTAGATCCATAAAGATTTTTCAAATAGTGTTATGCCCCTATAGCCATGTCAAGTTCGAATCAACATTACATAGACATCAATGCAATGGAGGATAAAGTACAATCACAAATATTAATCACTTGTCTAAATTTAAAAAATTAGCAAGATGACTCACAAATAAAAAAATAAAATCACTATTTTCTTTAAAATAATTTAAAATATTTGAGATCAATGATTAATGGTGCATTATAATTTTCGTATTACTAAATGTGGACTTTTTATTTATTTATTTATTTTTGTGGTGTGTAAGTAATATTAATTATATTGACTATATAGATTATCATATAAAGTATTGGTGGGATGAATATAAATTAGTTGTTATTTGCAAAAACTCTTTAAAAAAATCTATTAAATTCCATCAAAAGACTATAAATTCCCCAAATCTTTTTCCTAAATGGAGAAAGCTTTTAAGTAAATTCACGTGGAAGAAATTCAACATTCATGAAATATTCCTTGTACACCTAAGTTGGCCTAATGATGAAGAACTCGTGCTCTTGAAATAGAGGTAGTTCAAATCCTTAAGGGGTAGGGTATGTATGCCTCGTATTTGAAGCATAGTTAGGTGCCTCCTATGTACCGGAGTATGAGGTAGTCTCATATGCTATAAGCCACTTACTGAGACCAAAAACAGCTACTCAACATTGTGGACTATAAAACTATTATTATTAACTTCAATGAAGATTATAATACCATGCACACTAGATTAATTATATAGCAAACAAAGTCAACATGCACACACATTATCTAATACTCTAAACATTGTTGGTTATAAATATTGGACTAATTTTTTTAAATCGAAACATCAAGTTTTGATTTTCATAACATCTCTTTCCTAGGAGACAACGCCGCCTTTACAACACCCTAATGGTCTCTGTGTTCCCAATTGTTGCCATAGACTAATTTCACATTGCCAAAGAGCAACATTTTTTTAATTGCTATATGCAACTAGAGTGTTAAAAGGAGAAAATCAAAGATGATATTTGACATCCGTCTCGGATATTTTTGATATTTTTAAACGTATTTTGCTTTTGAAAAAACTACCCATCCTTAGTGACATGAATGTGTTTGTAGAAACCATCAAAATTACCATAATATATTTGTATTAAACAATACAAAAATAATAGCAATATTAAGAATAGTTATATTTTTGAAATGATAGATTTTAAATAATAAATATTTTATTAAAAATATACCTACATCAATACAATTTTTGTATATTCAAACCATAACTTAAAATTTTAAATAATTTAAAATAAATTGTGTGGATTTGTTTTTGACGAGCAGGGCCAACGGTCAAATCTCAGCCCTAAGAAGAATCACAAGTACCGAATAATTAAGTACATAAATTATTAATAATTAAGTTTTGTTACTTTCTAGTTATGTTTTAATTTTTAATGAGCGCATGCGGATAACCACACCTTGGACCTTCCCAAGCTACCCGCTTCATTCGAAAAACAAAGAAAAAGAAAAAACATATCAATAATAAAAAACATATATATTGACAAAGAAATACAAACCAGAGCAATTAACAATGGCTTCCATGGCAGGTCTCCACGGAGCAACATTTCTGGAAGGCGGTCACATGACCGTTGCCCACTTATTCAACTGCCCGCTTAAATATGACAGGCAGTTATGCCTGTCAAACAAATTTTCGATGACGGTATTGTCCTTTGAAAATATAAAACAACGTTATTTATATATTATTAATAAAATATACTAAAAGAAGAATTTCTATTTATTTAAATTTTTTAATATATAACTACATAGTTTGAGTACATGTAAAAATTAACAATTATGTTTTAAATTTACAAATTGTAAATAATAATTCTTATTTTTAAAAATAATTAACATCTTATATTATAATAAGAAGTAAAATAATACAAATAAAATCATGATTAACATATAAATGATCGCCAAATTTAACTACGATTCGGCGCCATGTCCATATCGACATCATGTTGACCACACTGTGGTCATCAGCACAAAACATTTCGCACCATTGGATTTTCGATGAAACTTGGCTCCATCTTCGGCATCCACATTAGCAAAACATTCCCCAAACGGCATTCAACGAGTGGGTTTCTTACTACAAATGGCTCATAATAAAGCATATATTAAGTAGAAAATAAGACTACAAAGAGCAAAAATGACAATAGAATTCATATCATAAACACTACCAAAAGAACTTCACTTAAATCCATAACATGACTCGCTTCTCTTTCATTTTTCCCCATTCTCGCTTTAATATTAAATAATAAATGATATAGTCTAAAACACATAAAACACACGAATGAAGAGAAATGTATGACTTACGAGTCCATGAAGCGTATAGCTAACACTTAAAACTACTGCCGAGAAGATAGTGTAGAGAAGGATGAGAATAATTTCTTTCCAATGTTGTCTCAAATGTGACAAATATTGCTTCACATCATCCCAAAATGGGCATGGCGGCGGCAATTGGTTCATTCGGTGGCCTCATTGAATTGGGTAATGCATTCGTCAACAAGCAATATGAGCATTCCTATGGAAACAATGGCAGAAATAATGAAAGCAGCCCACCAATTGTGACAGATAAGGGTGTTTGTATCCTTCAAATCTGCAGAGAGAATTGGTCCTAAGATCGTGATTTGAATTCCCACACAATATATAACATATTCTCGTAGAGACATATCCATGGCCGCAACTGCAGCCTGAATAGCCAAAAAAACCTTCGCACGAGTGTTCCACACAAGTGAAATCTCTAGTTCTTGTGCTCCTCTTCTTTACTAAGTTCTCCGATAGGCAATTACACACCCTTGAGCATTCCCCACAGTTGTCACACCGTCGAGCATTCGTCACGGTTCTCTATGGCAACTGGATTTTGACATTCAAGGTTACATGTCATAAAATAAGGTGACGGTCCAAAAAAATGCATACTAATTACTAACAAATACATAAATTAATTTAATATTTGTGAAATTGAAGATAAATAACTTATTTTATAAATTCTTGACCTCCTATTATAATAGTAGGTAAATATGAATCCTTGTAACTTCATGAACAACAAATACCCATCTTATTATTCACCCAAAAATTATCCATTTAATCATTCTTACTCCATTCTCCTAGAGAACTACATGGATATTAAAAATATAGATAACTAATTGATAATAAAATTTTAAGTTGTGATGAATGTTGGCATTTATAAACAAATAAACTTTTATGGTGGATTTTTCTCAGTGTAGATTTCAATTATCAAAATAAAATTATTGTTCATAAATATCAATTGTACACTAATCAAATGGATCGTTACCAATCAAATAAAACATCTACACACACCATTAAAATTTGTGAGAGCATTAAAACACTATTTTAATTTACAATTGAAAAATAAATAAAAATTACAAAATTGAAAAAACGGTCTCACAAATGCAATTTGCAATTTTGTAGTATACAATTTGTAAAAATTAAAATAAGTTCCAATTTCAAACTTTCATTCACCTTTCTTACAAAATTTCCCAAATCCAATGTTTGTAGTTTAATCTATATAAATATAAGAAATCTAACAAACAAAAATAACAGAAAACTAACTAATTAAAAATCAAATCTAATAGATAAGATATTAAGATGATTATATTTTATTAATAATATATTTTTATTATTTTTCTTCTAAACTTTCCAATTTTGTTGATATTAATTGTCATAAATCTCACAAACTCATATTATGTAATGTAAAATTTAATTTGACAATTTTCTTAAATATATCAAATTTAATTTTATATATATTAACAGTTAAAATTTAAACATATATATCATATTAACCTTTAAATTATATTTTCACCTATTAACTATATAAGTTATATTTTAAAAGTGGCTGTATTTTGACTCTAAAAACCTTACAAAAATCCAACAGTACATTCAGATTTTATAAACAAAACAGAAAATAACCCTCCAAAATCAAGTATACCTTCCCTTAAAGTTAAAATGTTCTCTTACAGTAAGATTTTTCAAACAAAGCGGAAAAATAAAAGAGTCGACCTGAAAATCCTTCACTAAAATTTCACAATACCAGGTAGATCGGCCTTGAAAATATCAGCTTGAAGGGTTTGGTAGATCGGCACACGGCTCTCTCTTGGCAGGAGTTCAACCAGAAGTATATGCCTGAGCCTGAGGAAGATTCCGCGCAACTTATCTGAAAGACTCGTCGTTCCCTTTCCCTTTTTTAAGCCTGCAAAATCAAGCATGTGTTCCATTTATACAGTCGTATATTTCAAACAAAACGGAGAAATAACACTGCAAAATAAATTATATGTTCTCTTACAGTCATATTTTTCAAATAAAACGGGAAAATAACCCAAACAGAAAAATCACCCTACAAAATCAAGTATATGTTCCAGAACAGTCAGGTATTTCAAACAAAACAAAAAATTGATATGTTTCCTTCCAGTCAGATTTTTCAAAAAAATGAAAAATCCTGTAAAATCAAGTATATCTTTCCATACAGTTACATATTTTTCCTTATTGTTTACCTCCTCTAATCAGTTTTTTTCAACAAAACGGAAAAATAATTGACATTTGAAAATCCTCGCTATAACTTTAGAATACCACTAGATAATAGCTGTGGAGGAAAAAAGAATTCGAATATCAACTATTAGCTGTCGAATTCTCTTTAAATAGCAGTCCAGCCTTGGGGATGGTTTTGGATGCTTCCAGAAAGTCGTGCAAAATCATCGAGTTTACGGGCGCCAGCCAGGCCTGGAAAATTGGGTTAAATTTGACGGCCGTTTAGACGTTTTTCATGATTTTAGCTGTAAAATACTTGCAAATATTTCAAATAACCGTCACATGTAACTTGCATGTTTTAAGTTTCACCGTCATTTTTTATATAGATTTATATGTAAAATATACTTGTATATATTAAAAATAGTTAAATATATATAGAACTATATATTATATATTTTGTTAATAGCACAAAAATAGCATTATTTTCCATATTTAGAAGGCAGTATTTAGAAATTACTGTCACCTAAAAATTGTTTGACAGCAATTGTGGCCGCCAAATTTAACCCCGCTGAAATTGACAGTTGTAGAGGCCGTTTTGTGATTTTAACCATATTTTACAGTGAATTTTTTTAAAATCCGTAGATAGTGACATGTTAAAATTTTTGAAAACTGAAATTTTTTTAAGTGGTTTATATAAAAACATAATGCCCATTTATATATCTATGAATGATTATAAATATATCTATGCAAATTAATTGAAATTACAACCAGAGAAAGAGCTAAGCCATCAATAAATTTTGATTTGACAGCATAGATATTTTGAAATTCCGAACTGGCGCCACTATTCACAAGATATATACAAGAAAGTCGCTTTGGGCGCCAGCTATAAAGTCGTGCAAGACCATTTTGTTTTCAGGGCTTTGTGGTTCCAATCCAAAAAAATTGTGGTTCCAATCGAGGGTTACAAGGTTCTAAAAAATCTTACATAAGTGTGGGACCGTAGTGAGTCCCGGTGATGGGATGGAGCGCGACCATTCGCTATTTTCTGTCGCCAACCACGGGGACTCGGAATCACTTTTGAACGAAGAGAGAAGGAAAATATGGTTTAGGTCAATTTGGAACTCCTCCTAAATGTCATCTCTGAATCGCTTTAGATTTCATGACAATGTATGATGCAATGTGTTATACGGCGCCAACCGTTCACATTAAAAGTGCAATAAAAGTGAAAGAGAAGAGGAAAAAGGAACATTCAATCAACTTCATGAGCGGATTAGCAAGGAAAAGGGAACATTCAATGTCATTATCATTTGACTTATCGCATAACTCTATATACTTAGAGCGGTGTTCTTTTTATTCGTTGTATGTGGTTTTGTTGAATTATATATATCGAGAGTGGTGTTCTTTTAGTGCCCTAAGGATTGCATGAGCATGAAAATTGGCTTCAACTTCCAACATTTTCCTACCTTCTCGAGCTCAATGTGATCCAAGTGTAATGAACACTCGATCAAGGGCATTGGAAAACATATTTCATAACAGTAAATTCTCATGCTACATAAAATATGTTTCTCGCTCCAATTGTTTGTTTAGGGTCAAGAATTAAACCACGCAGTGGTTTCGATTTCGTCCCACTTCACAACCATCAACTTCCAGAGCAATTGTCCAAATTTGTGTGAGCTAAGCGGCACATCGTAGGGTTTTGAATCTTCCCATCCATCAAAACTTCAAACAACGCTTTTTGCATATATAATGTGAAAAGCAAAGGCGACGGAGCTTTGAGATGCCCTAGACAATCATGGCTTTCATTGATGGCTTATTTCCCTCGACTCCCATTGCTCGACATCGCAGATAAAGAGCTATAAAAGAGAATTGAAATCCAACCAACTTGTTGAATGACTCCCGAGCCACGACTTTTAAAGACAGCCAGGAAATCCTACATGAGTCATTCTAAAATCATTCAATGTTATCCTCACTGTCTCACCCTTCACACGCATAGAGGAAATCAAACCCGAGATAGGACCGGAATACAATGACCCCTATTAATGATTCAGATCATAGATTAATGCCTTTTACATAAGGAATATGGAAAATTATTAGTCCATTTCTTTTGAAAAATCCCCTCTCTTCTCAACAAGCCAACCCCCATATTAGCTAAATGATCTGCCGAAGAATTCCCAGACCTGAAAATATGAGAAAAACGGACCTCCTCGAACCCAAACAGTCTTTGAAGGATTTCCAAAATAATCTGATTTAAAATCCAATCCTTAGAGGAGCGAGAGGAGAGTGCATCAATGATGATTTTAGAATCAACTTCGATCCAGATCCTTTTCCAATGAAAGGGGTCAATTTCTTTGATCCTCAGGAGAGCCATACCTTCCACAAGATTGTTGGATGTTCTTCCACAATCTAGAGTCTCAAACAATACAACCCCCACCAAACCCCCCTACTAGGGCCATGGGTTACCTTTTGAGGCCCCATCAAAATTCAGCTTTAAAGAATCCCTCGGTGGTCGTTGCCATCGATTTTCTAATTTTAATCTAGTTTCGAGCCCCATTAACAGGGGAATTAAATCAAATATTTTGATTAATTTCTTATGAAAACAATTTCTATTACATTTAATTATGCATTGTCATCAAATTTGTTAATTAATTTTAACCATTCAAACTTCAACGGCTATTCATCCCCGTGGAAAGATTGAAAGCGACGTGTATTTCAATTTAATTTATTAAAATGAATATTTTAAATTGTAATGTAGATATCTGTTTATTGAGATTTATATTTTCCTCTTTATGAGATCCTTTGAATATTAAAATAGGGTAGATTATTATTTGTATAAAAATTATTATTAATTATAAATAGATTTTTTTAAATGAATATATAATATGTTATAATCAATTTTTTATATATTGTTATTTGTATATTTTTCTTTTCATAAATTTCCTCTAAAAACATCGGGAGGGCTTGGTTTTGACACGTCGCTTTTGTCATAAAATCGTCGCATATTTTCTCGAATGCTAAACTCGACAACGACAAACAATCCGTAAAAGGATTTTTAATATGTTGTGAAAGGGTGACTTAAGGTCGTCGAGTGTCATCTTCAAAATGACTTCCATTTCAATGGGGACGATGAAAATGCTTTTGTTCCTACTAAGAACCCTCCAACATCGCAATGATATCTCGACCGGGTTCAATCAAGTACAAGCAACAAGAGGACACCATCTACAATCCCAACGCCTCTTTCACTTGCAAAGACATCTCCTAGCAAGGAAATGAAGGTGGTAGAGTCTATGAGTTCGGGTATAAATATGGACCCGGTTCTTCCACAATTAGAGTTTTGGCTTATGGAACATTCAGTCTCATAAACGAGGCACCTTCATTGAGGTCGTGGGTGCTCCTATTGGTGCTAAAGGGATCTAATTTGGATGTAGTCATGACCATGATGGTGGTTTTGATGACGTGGACAATATTGTTTAGCTTAGAAGAAGTTATATTTCAATGGTTTCTCTATTGGGTGACTCTATTAATAACAAAAATTATTATTAGCTTGCCTTCTATGACTCCAAAGATATATTTCTTTGGATTCAATGATATGCCATGTTTCCTACACCTTGCAAGGATTTGCTCCGAATGACAGACATGCTCCTCTCTTTTCTTTGAAAATACCGTGAGATCATCAAGATATATGACAATGCAATGCTTCAGATCTTTGAAATCCAGTCCATTGCTCTTTGGAATGTTGCTCCCGCATTGATTAGGCCAAAAGGCATTCTACTATAAGCAAAAGTGCCCCAAGGGGTTGTGAATGTTGTTTTGCTACAGTCTTCCTCTGCCACTTTGATTTGGTTGTACCCTGAAAACCCATCAAGAAGAGAGAGCATCTCAGATCCAGTGACTGCTTGCAAAATGTGATCCATGATTGGCAGAGGGTAGTTGTCCTTGAGTGAGGCTTGATTCAAATTTTGAAAGTCTACACATATCCTTATCTCACCATTCTTCTTCCTCACTGGCACAATGTTAGCCACCCATGTTGAGTGATGAATGGGAAAAATGATTCTAGCATTCAACATCTTGGTCACTTCTTCCTTGATGATATCAGCAATCTTTGGGTTATAAGGCCTTTGTTTCGCCTAAAAGGTTTAGCACCTTGCTTCAAAGGAATGGAATGGTGCATTTCCTTTGGTTGGAATGATTAATTGAGTTCCTCATGAGGAGTAAGCTATTTTCTAAATTGTGACAGATGGAGTTTGTGAGACTAGTTCGCATAAGCTATAGAGTGACCCTAACTTATTATATTTACTAAAATAAATTTAATGTATAAGTTTTTATTTTATAATAAACAAAAACTTATACTTAAACCATTTATTTTAGTAAATATATTCCTCCCATAAGCACATATACCACATAGCAAATAGGAACATGAGCATGTTATAGTGTGTTCGTGTTATAATACAAGTGTGTTTCATCTTCTTTGGGTTTGAAATTCTCAATCCATAGGCTTGGATTTTCCTTAGATATCCAAACCAAAGGTTTGAACTGTGTAATCCATGAATAAATTTGTGTTTGATGTAAAAAACATCAAAATATCACATGTGTACACCGATATTGTGATGCCCCGTGCGATGGTTACCCCGATTCTTGTTACAGTGACCCCTTTCTTCGAGCGTTGAACGACCGTGTAATGCTTCCTGTGGCTTTGCCTCTGCAACGATCGTTACTTTTCCTTATTTAATGAAATTTGTGTCTTCGAAGCCTTGAAGGCAGCCGGAATAACGTTTGGGTTTTGATAGGGCGTGTCCAGTTAAAAAGAGAATGCCCATAATAATAATAACATTCCTTTTAAATTCGCTTACCTCATCGTGACCATTATGACTATAATTGATAATTATTGTGCAAGCTGTAAAATGATAATAATGATAATAATAATAATAATAATGACATTATGATTGTATTATCGATCAACGATTTTATTTTATTATTATTTTCTTTATGTCGATTGTTATCGACATCATCCTTTGATATCTTTAAACTATCCTTTTAATTTGTTTGTTGCTCCCACTGATCGAGCCTCATTACACAAACGAGGAAGAGTATGTTTTGTGGTGGCGCCACGGTTTGGGGGTGGTGTTTGCGTAAATATTTTATTTAAGTACTCAACCCCGTTCTCCTCCCGGGTCAACCGATCCGTCAATCTTAGGATTGTTTTAAATTACTAATAACTAATGTAGATTTTTATGTCCCCAACCGACCTTGTCTCTCCCTTTTGATCTCCTTATGTACCACGTTTGGCGTGGGGAAGGGAATGTTAATGTCTTTTGACTTTGTTTCCTTGGTTGGCTAGGAGGTGGGTGGCTTTAATAGCCACCTGCCATTGCATTAAAAAACCCCCATCCTTCTTGGCGTGTTCAACCTTCCTTGTTGGCGGGCGCACATGCTCCATTTATTAATTTTTTTGATTTGCAAATATGCATTCCTTCGTGGTCTGCCTCAGTATTCTACCACAGCCACGTTGTTTTGTGTGGTGAAAGAATTTTTGCCTTGTGTGGTCACATGGACTCATTTTTATCCCGCCAAGGCATGGATATTGTCTTCACTTTACCAATTAAACATTTGCATTGTTTTCAATCAGATTGTGACATCTGTATTTAAATGGGGCTGGACTATAGTTTTAGGTTTTGATTTTTGTATGTTGGCAACCTTCCATTGGTTACTCCCTTTATTTGTCACTGTAGAGGGAAAAAGCAAATGTCCTCTTGCACATTGAATGTATTTACTATTACCCATTAATGCATTTACTATGCACTATGTAGGGTTGGTGATTTTGTGTGGCTCGAGGATGGTAATGTTTTATGTTTTTCTTTCTTTTCGGGTTTGCTTTGTGAACTGAACTCGCCGGATTTTTCTCCATTGAAGTCCATGCAAGTTCTTGATTTGACGGCGTTGTGGAAGGTAAAATCCTTCCACTTGCCGTGACCCGGACGAGTCCCACATCCTCCGTAATTTGAGCAAGAACAACGTAATTGGATGAGGAAGCTCTGGAAAAGTTTACATGGTTACTCTCTACAATGGGCGATGGTAGCAGCTTAAGAAGATCCGAACATCATCCGATTTGAGAAAAAAACCCGACGGGAAAAGGATGAATCGGTGGAAATTGAGGTGGATACATTGGGGCTCATCCGGCATAGCAATATACTAAAGCTTCTGTGTTGTATTTGGAGTGAGGAGTCTGACTTCAAGTTGTTGGTATACGAGTACATGCCCAATGGGAGTTTGTTCGAGCGCCTGCACGATGACCAGGATCGAAACGATATAGAAATGGTTTTGAAGTGGCGAACACATCAAAATGGTTTTGGAGTGGCGGACACGCCTGTAAAATTATTCTTGGGGCAGCTCGCAGGCTGAGTTATATGCATCATGACTGTTCGCCTCCAATATCTTGTTGGATGCTGATTTTAATGCCAAAATTGTAGATTTCGGTCTATCCACGGGGCCGGGATAGGTTGGGTGATGAGCATACCGTATCTACTCTTGTCGGATCCATCGGATATATAGCTCCAGGTTGGTTTTATTCTCTTTTTTATGGAATGATTTAGTCTTATTCCACCAATATTGTCTGACATTTTCCTTGTAAAATTAATGCGGTGTGTAGAGTATGCAAATAGACTGAGAGTGAGCGAGAAAAGTGACGTGTACAGACTTGAGTGTAGTCTTTGTTGGAAGTGGTAAGTGGGACGAAAGCGACGGGTGAGGTGGAGTTTGGAGAAGGGGTAAACAATGAATTCACAGTGAATTTCTTGGTTCTTTGGGAAATTTACCCGAGCTCACAATACTCGACCTTGCCGAGAATGCTTTCGCTCCGAGCGAAATACCGCAAAGAACTCGTGTATCCGATTTAAACTCGTGGAGCTCTACTTGTTTATTTAAGTATTTGATGTCATTTTTATGGAGGGGATGGGAGTGGGATTGGAAATGGGAATGGGTGGCGTAAGAAGCAAGTGCAATGAGTAAGAGATGATGCCTGTGGTGGGTCTCGTTGTCTTTTTGAAGTGGCTTTTTGCTTTCTGTGGCAATATCTTTACAAGATGGTGAAGAATCTAGAAAAGGAGGGTCCACTTCTTCCAACTTGCAACTCGCTGACTACATAATGAGACAAGGCTTGTGAAGCATTAAGGAAGACAAGAAGAAGAAGCATTCTTCACTTTCATAGGATATTATTCAACTGAGTTCATATTTTACAGTGGCCTTGATTCATGGCATGTTCAGAGGAAATGCTCAATGATCTTGTTTAGCTCATGGTTGTGCAGTCTGCACAAAAGAACCAGATCTTAGGTGAGTCCATGTGCAAAATCTTATGAGTAGCTCATGAAATTGATGGACATGGTTTTTTCCGGTGATTTGGATGTTTATATGAAACTTAATCAGAAAAATGAAAAAGGTATTGGGTTTGTAGGCTCTTTCAAGTATGCTGCATATAGATAAAATTAGCAAAAAGAAATTGATCATAGATTAGAACAGTGTTGTTCTAGACGATAGATGAAAGAGAGTCTCTGGTATAGAGTTTTGGGTGTGTTGCAGAGGTTAAGAGTTTTTGGTGTGTTGGGGCAACATATACTGCCTGTAAATATTGAAATTCTAGATGCATGCGTCTTGGCTGTTTTATAGTTTTTGATGGGTTGCAGAGGCCATGTATATCTTGCATGTATGCAATGAAATTCTTGATGCATAGGTAAAGTTTGTTTTAGAGCTTTTGATGTGTTGCAGAGACAATATATATTGCATCTATGTATTGAAATTCTAGATGCATAGGTAAAGTATGTTTTGGAGTTTGTGATGTGTTTCACAGGCAAAATATACTGAATGAATGTATTGAAATTCCAGATGCATAGGTGAAGTTTGTTTTAGAGGTTTTGATGTATTGCAGAGGCAGTATATACTGCATGTTTGTATTGAATTTGAAGATGCTTAGGCAAAGCTTATTTTTGAGTTTTGATGTATTGCAGAGTCCATTTATGTATGGGTAATGTTTGAAATATTGTTCTGTAAAACCCAGTTTCTATTACCAAGATTTGATACATCTTGGATCTATAATGTTGACCTCATTCGGAGAAAAGTTCCAGGAAAATAATGGAGGAGATGCTCTGTTCCTAGTCAATTTTATAGGTGATCACATAATTTTGTTGGCATCACAGAAGATACTCTGTTCTCATTTACTGGTATAGGTGATCAAAACAATAATGATGACCTCGTTGATGAAAAAAGTTGCAAACAATATTATAGAGGGAATCTTCTGTTCTGAGTCATTTTCATAGGTGATCAAATCAATATTGTTGGCATCACAGAGGAAATCCTCTTTTCTGATTCAGTGGCATAGGTGATTAAATCAATATTTTTGTCATCACCAGGTTTTAATCTTGTAGCCGGTATCATTTATTTGCAATCAACTAGTTAAATAACCCCATAAAGGCCTTACCTATTGTATCTTGCTGAAGTTCTGAAGCAGAGTAGGCTACAAGCATTTTTTGTTGTTGGAAGGCCATAAGCCATCAATCTATGATGTGGGTATGCTTGAGTTTTGTTGCATGATATAATTTTTTTGCTTTTCTTTGTGCCAAATCTAACCGAGTTGAATATCTATTTGTAATGGTGATTTGTTTTACCTATTTGCTTGTCTTAATGCCATTAAGATCTATACATGTCTTTTGCCTTGCAGAATTTTAAGGCACAATCTTTGGTGAACCATCTCATATACTCTGCAACCATGAGTCTGACATGTTTGACCTGTCAAAATGTAACAAGAACTCACTCTGATCTAAGGAGTTACTCATTTCACTCTCAAGATGAGGAGAAGTGGGGAAGATCTGAAGGTGGTTGCTGGTCTTCTTATAACAAGAAGAACCCACAACAACATCATGGTCATCTTCATCTTGCTTCAGCGGAAATGACAGTGAAGAAAAAAGTAGCTCCAGTGCCGCCATCATCATCATCTTTTGGAGCAAGCAGAAATCCTAAAACCCAGGATCCTGATACCCCGAGATTAACAAGATGTCATGCTGTTCGTAGAGACATCTTCAGTGACTGGCATTTTGAGGACTTTCCAGAGGGAAAAAGGCTCTGCTTAACTTAGATCAGTTGTATTAAGCATCCTAATCGAAACAAAAAATTTGGGTTATAAATATTGATGTATCTGATTTCTAGGATTTTCAAGTTTGACCCTAAACTTCCATACCTATATTATGGTATTTTGTACTGTACATAAAATGTGTAAATGAATGAGGAACTTAAAATCTGCCGAATTTTCTAATCTGGGCATTCAATCTTGATAATTATGGATTTTGTTCTACAATCTAGATAATTATAAATTTATTAAAATTTATTGAAAGTATTGATTTCCCTATTGGGTAGTGTATAATACTGTTAAATTTCTCTTTTTTCTTTTTTTCTGGTAATTTGGAAGGATGAACAGATACCTAATAACTCGAGATTTTTGAAAAATATAACAAAATTAAAAATTTCATCATAAAAATATTGATTTTGCCCATAGATAATATACAATATCTCATCAGAAAGCAACCTTTAGATAATATTTAGTACCAGTGAGATTATTATTACACATCAAAATTAGATTCTGTTTAGAAATGTATATCATATCTAGATTCCAGATTTGTTATTAACTAGTTCTGAATCCTACTCATATTGATATTATGGTATACTTGTCGGTATTAGCTGGAATTATTGATGAAAGTATGATGCGAAGAACAGGGTGTCTTGATTGCAGTAAATGAAAATATTATTATAAAATACTTTTTATTGAAAAATGTCATTTTCTAATAATTTGTATTCGTTGCCTATACCTTTCCAAGTTTAGGACCTTGTCTTATGTTACTGTATTTGAGCCTACTAATATTTTATTTATTTTATTACCCTGCCGAAGGCTAGGATATTGTTTTCATCTTAGCAATTACTTACTTTGATCAGTTTCAATCAGATTGTGCCATGTGTATTTAAATCACTTAAGGCTAAAGTTTTATGGTGCAATTTTTTGTTTTGGCTCCAAGTGATTGGTCTACCCCTTTATTTATCACTGTTTGAAAAGAACAAAATTTGTCCTGGTCTATATTTAATGTGGACACTGTGCATGAGAGCTTTGATTGTTGTTGTGGGGCTCGAGATTGGGCCTGTCTTCTTCTGTCCTCGAACTAATTGTTACAATCATATTTCATTTGTATTTTTTGGGTCTGTGACTGTGTAAAGCATGCCTGCATTGTGAAACCCATTTTCAATAGCACCTACAGATTCTGAGCAGAAATAAAACCAAACCCATTAATAATGGGCAGCTGCCTGAGCAAGAAAAATGTGAAGAAAACACAGCCCACGCAGCATGAATCTCCCGAACCCACCAAGGATTTCACAGCCCCGTCAATACCCACATCCGTTTTTCAGCCTGTAGATCCTCCTGCATTGGATGAAAAGCCTGTTCCAGACAACGTTGAAGCCGTCAAGGAGATTCTCACGGACACATCGACCATCAACAAGCCTGTTGCCGATGACGCTGAAATAGCAGAGAAGTCATCAATGGAAGAACCGTCAAAAGTCTGCTCCTAAGAAGAAGCCCGAGCGTACAAACAACTTGAAAAAGAAAGGATCTTTCAAGAAAGAGGAAGACTCAGACGACCTGGTGAGGTCGTCAAGCGCGAAAGAAGACGTCGACGCCATTCTAATCCAGTGCGGAAGGCTCAGCAGGAGCTCCTCAGGAAAGGCGTCAAATGACAACAACAGTGTTGCTCGTCAATACTCCGGTTCGAAGCGTCAGGCATCGGACGAGGTAGAGGAGAAACCACGAGCCAGGCCGTCACACAGATGATCATCGAGCAGGGATTTGACGGCGCGATCGGTGAGCCTTGACGGCGTGAGCAAAAACGCGTGTCGCCACCACTAGATTAGCACTTCACCGCCGCCGGAGCCATCGCCGGGACGGCGGTTGGAGAATTCCACGGAGAAATTGCAGGTTCGAAACGCGGCGAGCGGAGGGGTTTCGAAGCGTCCTGCGAAACGGGTTCCAATTCAGGGGAGGTCGGAAATTCCAGTGTGCCGGCCACGACGTCGCGGTCTCGATCCCCGGCGCCTAGGGTTGACGGCGGTTTAGGGCTTCCTCAGTCGCTCAGCCAGAAGTTCCTCGAGAAAAGCCGAACAGAGTCCTTTCAGGCGGAATCCTGAACATGAACTTTGTAATTGCTACACTGTAAAAATATCATATTTTTAAATCAATTGTAAAAGCCCATGTTCAGAATATTCATATTTTCTCATAAAATGATTACCTTTGAGGCATTTTGTCAAACAGTTCGTGGACCTTTTGTATGCTTGCACATTGTTTGTGTTATAGTCTTCGTTGTAATGGGATGCTACTATTATGGCAGAGTTTGGTAGTTCATTTTCAAAGCTATTATGGAAACACCAAGCTCATACAAATGACTGCACAAAATTTGTTTCCTGAGATTGATCCACTGTCCATAGATTGTGCCCATGCTCTCTTTCTTGTGATTTGAAGAGTGACGTGAAAGAAAGCTCTAAGTTTCCTTTTTTGTTTTTGAGTTTTGATTCTTTATTAATGAATCCATTGGCACATTCAAGGCGTTCTATTTGTGATCGTAATCTAAACTCTACTTCTTTGTAAATAAGAAGCCCATTGATACAAAAAACAAAAACACTGCAATTGACTCCCTTAAACAGAGAGAATGGTTGAATATAGACAACATTTCAGCATTTACTTTTTTAACTTCAATGTACCATTATTCGGTAGCATAAAATTCTAACATATGCATATTGAATCAGCATAACCTCTTGTTTGCACGTTTCCCAAAAGAAAATTTAGCATATCCTCCAAAATTACCATGCTATCACTATTTACAAGAAACAGAGACCAACAGACAGAGAAACCATGATATGCTAGGGTGATTGGGCGGAGTGAGTCAAGTCTGAGGTAATCTTTTGCGTTAAGCATTTTTTCAAAGGACGACATTCATATTTATGCCTTTCATTTCATCATTTTGCTTCGTCTCATGGCAGAGGTCTATGATAATGTATATTCCCTAATGTATAACTAAACATGGGGGTCATTAAATCATGTCAAAATAATTACAAAAACATTGTACAATTATGTCAAAATATTTACTGAGCTTGGAGTATTTATTTCTTACAAAGATTATTGGATTGCCACAAAAGATTCACTAATATTAACAATATATATACAAGTGTAATGAACCAGTGTAACATAAAAGACTTTAAAGACATCTCAGCTTTCGTCAACAATCTCCTTTCTCGATTAAGCATTTAAGGGGTTCTGCTCATCTTTTCGGTTGATCTCATGCCTGAGGTCTATGATGATAATGCATATATCCTGATGTATAAGTCATTAATTGTGTTAAAAATGTCATATAACTTAAGCATAGTTAATTAAATTAGTTTTTATAAACTTCCGTATAGCTAATTGTGCCTAGTATCATATTTTTTAGGCACATTTATCTAGTTAATCTACCATATGTATTATGTCGTATAACTTTCTAGTCGCAATTGCCCACTAAATGTGGTGTATATATCCTATTGTATAGCTGAAATTGTGTACACAAATATAATATATTTTAGACACAATTACTCAGTTAAAATAGCATATATTAACCTTATGCATAGCTACAGTTGCATAATTCAGTAATTGTCCATAATATCATGTATTCTAAGCACAATTACTCTCTTAAACTTGAGTATATGCCTTTCTACATAATGAAATTAGATACATTTACTACGTATTTACAACAATAAGGGATTCTATGAAAGGGATACTCAACAATCATGGTTTCTAAGCCCAATGTTGTCCTACAAAAAAATAATTTAGCAATTCTAAAAATATATTAAGAAAAAATGTCTATTATTTACAGTGCACACCCTATAGACAAGGCCAAGTGCAACTACAAGGTGTCTATGATGGAAGAGATACCCCTTGACCATGGCATCTAAGCCTCAGGTTTTCCTATTAGTCGCAGAAGTTTTCTCTATAACGGTATTTACCATACAAGTCATGAACCCAAAAAGAAGCATTGCTTCTTTATTCTTGTTTCAGATAAAGTTTTACTCCTCTTCCATACCACAAAACTTCAGCTTCGACAGGATTTTCCATATCATGGCCTTGTTTTATCTCGGGCTCTTGCAGACTGGTTCCCTGTTGAGGAGGGGGCGTGGAAAATTGCTAGAGATACGTGGTTGGTTCTAAATCTCTTGCTTGGCTGCGTTTCCCCCTCTCTTTCCTGTACCAAACGTGGAATCCTATCATTCCTACCCTGCGTACCATTTTCTTCTACTCTGCCCCGTAGATGTGGGCCTGATAGCACAATATATGGACATGATTTTATGTTGTTTCTTGATGCATTTTGGGGGAAAAGGAGCGTTGTTTTCTTTTGCTGGTGGCGCACAGGTGGATGTTGCTCTATAGTTTTATGACATGCTCTTTCCATGGTTTACTTTATTCTCCCTCTTCCATGGATTTGATATGGTGGTTATAGATGAAGCTACCAGCTAGTGAAGTAGGCGTGTTACCTCCACTTTCTTTGGGTGCTGTGAGGTGTGTTCTTGTCGGGGATCCATAGCACTGCAACGAGTAATTAGCCAGAAATGGCATGTTGCGGATAGTAGAAGCCTTTTTGAGCGCTTCCAACAAGCAAGTTGTCCAACTATGTTGTTATCTGCTCAAGATCGAATGCATCCTCAAATTCGGGATTCTCCTTCAAGATATTTTATCAAAATCAATTAAGTGACAAGAAGAGTGTTACCAGGAGACCTGATGAAATTTATTACAAAGATTCTCTATTGAGACCTTACTTGTTTTACGATGTAACTCATGGAAGAGAATCTCATAGAGGTGGATCTGTTTCATATCAGAATATTCATGAAGCACAATTTGCTGTTGCAGGGCCTGTTTCAGCGTGCCCTTGTCTTGGGAAGCGCATTAAAGGCATGATAAGACTAACCCTCTCTCTTAATGATTTATTTCCTTTAGCATTTGGATAAATCAATCTCTGCAATTTTTGTTTGAATTATTTCGTAGATGTGAGTTTCTTTTGATTGTTCTTTGTGTTATTCTTTTTACTAAGTAAATAATGTTTGGACTCTTGATATTATTTAATATTTATTTACATATATATGTTGACTCTTTCTTGAAAGAGATGCCCAAAAGAAAGGGGTTTCAATGACTTTTAATCATAATTGCATGAGCTGCTCTCTCTCCAGTGATTCTCGCTTATCGATCTTATAAAGTTGGTTTATCATTTTGCCATGATTATTCCTGTGAACAGTGGTTTCTGTAGAAAATATTGTGGTGTGTGAATGAGATTTAGAATATTTCTTGTCTTGTTTTTATTATGTAGAACATGGCTTGAAAACGGGAATTTTTCTCTAAGACTGTGGTTTGTCTTTTTTAATGTGGATTGATAATAATATAACCCCCAATTAGGATTGGGCTTCTATTTGGGGGAGTCGATGGTTTTACTAGTCTTTCTAGATACCATCTCGACTCTTTTGATTATCATTTACTTTGGGGATTATTGAAAACCCCTCACCGGCCCTCTACTATTATTATTACTATGAGCTTATTTTTATATTGGAACGCTCCTGAAGCATGTGTTAATGGGGTTTCTATTTTGTGACCTTTTTGAATACGGTAAGCTCTCAAGACATTAGTTTGTGTGGATAACTATATGGCTTAAGTTTGAGGCACTACTTAGATCTTCGAATCAGTTAAAGTAATATTGGATACATCGAACTCTCATGAATGTGTACATTCTTCAAGTTTGATTGACATGTGATGGCCCTCAGGCATATGAATTCAGACAATGCTTGAAATATGAGATTTTAAATTTATCCTATACTTTGACTTCAAAGCTTGTTGAAATGCTTTTTGGTAGGAAAACAGATGAATAGGGAAGTTATGAGAACTACCCTAAAATGGATTCATACACAGCCTTAAGTAAAGGTGACAACTACCATAATGGGACTGTACATACCATATATGACAGTAAGGATAGAAGTCGACCTGAAATTATTTAACTTCATTATATAGGACAATGATTAATACCCATAAATTGAGATATGCAAGTGGAGGTTGAATTATATAATATGAAATATTTTGTTATCAGGTAACCAGTAAGGATAAATATGTTATTTCAATACTTGGTTAACGAGTGGAATATTTTCTGGCATTTACGATGATTATTATGTTAGCTAAAAATTGATACTTGCATCTCAATCGGGAGTTGAGATAATGTTGATACTTGTATTTATAGTGGCTTGGACCACGCTTACATATCTTAGCTAGTCAAATGTATCTTTGACATATTAGCAAAATATGACAATACTGTTGATCGTGACTCATTCCAACGAGTTGGACTCTTATACTAATAGAAACATATAAAGACATGGTAATAAGCAACCAAAAGGATATCTAAGTAATATATGAACTCATGGATTGGCGGAATATTTGTTAACATAAGTATATTCTTAAAATTGTGAGGTAAATATCAAAATTATACTTACATATAATCATTGATTATCTATGAAGGTTTGATGCTTGAGTAATATCGATGAATAATATAAGATCGATACCAGTATTTATTATAGAACTTAACATCATTGGTGCTTTGTTATTTAATTAAAAGATAATATTATTGGATACATATGTGGGAGAAGTAGATCAAGGTATAAAGTGAGCGATATTATTATTATTGTAATTTAAGTATGATTAATTGCATGGTTAAGGTCAGTATATCTAGTCACTTGGAATTGTGTTCTTATGTAAGCAGATCTTAAGGAAGTGAACATTAATGAGTATGAAATGTATTATCATGAGATGTGCGTTAAGTTTTGAATTTGTATGTTAGAAATTATTTGATAGGGTGTATCAGCAAACTTTCGTTTATTTAAATGCTAGATGGCATAAGTTATTAGGTGAGGTTTATATCTTATCATGCTCAGCCTTCTAGCGAACTCGACTCTAGTATATATTTGTGCAGCAGATGGATTATGCAAGTAGATTAAAGGAAAAGAGTGTAAAAGTTTCATCATTTCAAATTATGAAGTTCTTTGTAGAAAGTTCAATGAGTTGTAAATTTTGTAACATTTCTTGCAAGGAGTTTAGAAGATCTCTTGTCTTGGTATGTTCGGAAAACTATGTGGTGAAGTGTTCTTTCCCTTTTGTTGTTAGAAAAGTAACTTACCTTGGTGAGAAATGGTATTCAATCATTACATCGGCATAAGTATTGTAAAACCTTGATTTTGAGAATAAAGTGTTAAGTCAAAACTTTCTCGACACCTTGTGATGATGTGTTATAAGTAAAATTAAATGGAGTGGTTAACCCTTATAGAAGTTAACTAAACATATATATTCAAATAAATTAATGTAGAGATGACTTACTTGAGAACAAGAGATTCTTGAAGTAATCAAAAGTGAAACTATCCTCAGTAAAGTAAAATTTTAAAATTTGATATCCCTAGCTAAACTAGTGAACACTACCACTTTTTGGTGAACTCTTAAACAAGCTTAAGGGAAAACAATGGTTAGTTTCGGAAGATAATAAGATTTAAGCAAGTAGAAAAGAAAATTTAGAAACCACTCAATTTATCTCTCAGCCTTTTGGAAAGTAAATAATCTCCTTTTGTAAATCTCTTTCAGGGAAGCCTAAGTAAAATCGTTAATAATTATGGATAAAACCTCAAGCTCCAATTAAATCTTGGTAATAACTAATGACGTCTTAAGGAGGAATTCAACTTGACCTCCTTCTCTTAACTTTTGCCCAAGGTGCTTTGTAATTTCCTCTTAATTATGTTGAACACGAATCCATGTGGTAACAAGGTTTTGAGCGAATTTTAGTGACGTAAGTATGGATAGATGGCCTTGTGGAATTAAATTATATCCTTTATTAAATAATGGAATTAAACAATTAATTGTCATAAAGGAGAAGACTTTAAGTGAACTACTCTACAATGTATAAGAAAATAACTCAGTTGGTAAGATGAATTTGTGCGAATCATATATTGAATCTCTCTGAAAACATAAGTCATGAGTAAAAGGGTGTTTTATCAAAATAAATAACCTTCAATCAATTCTTACTGTGGTTTGCCCTAGTTGTGAGAGTGTCATGTGGTTGGACTTCTATGTTGTTCTGTCAAAAAGAAAAGTGTATTATCCTTTTGGGTGTGAACATTTCCGTGTTGACCTTGTGGTCATCCTCTTAATAAGTGGTTCCCAGAGTTAGTTGTAACCTTGGTGACGACAAGTTGTGTCGTGTTATGTGTCAAGCAAGTCAAAAAAAAAAAAATTATCCTGTGTTTTCTCCGTGTTGTTCGTATGACTTTTTGGGTCGCATTACGATATCTCATGCATTATAACATAATATTCAAAAATAAATTATACTACGATGTCAAGCTCATTTTTACCTTGATGACGATATAATTATTTCTAAAATCTGATTAGTTTAAGGCTTTCATCCATAATTTCTTTTACTAGTGCCTTATTTTCTTGTGAAAACCTATGCATACGTTTTGGTGCACAATTTATGATTTTTTCATCATTTTTTTTTAAATGGTTTTTTCTAAACTCCATTCTACACACACCAAAAACAAAAATGACTTTTTTCTCAAAGTTATGGGGGTGCACACACAAATATTTTATTTTCGGGATATGTGCACTTTGAAAATTAATAAAAAATTATATATTCATCCAAAAATATGAAAATTCAGTGGAACCTCACACGTGGTCATAGCTAACTTTTTACCAAAGGGATTTGAAAAATAATTTATATAACTCAAAAAATGTGGGTGGTGCACACACAATAGGTTCATATCTTTTTGATACAAAAAGACATACTTTGTGTGCAAACAACAATTGACCCTCTTAATCTCCACCATTTTAAGAAAAATTATTATTTTAAAAACTAGATTCCAAGATCTACGGTACTCATTCTTATCACTTTGTCAAATTTTGAGCATATGCATGCTGAATTATTAGATGAAGTTCAGGTTTCGTTGATTTTAGGAAAAATGTGTCCCTTTTTACCCTCCCTTTTGCCTCTCCATTTCCATGCACTTACCCATTTACTTAACTTATATCATAGGTCTCATATTTACCTCTCCATAAAATTTTAAATGTTGTTGTCATGTATCCATAAATTATTATGGCATGGAAGGTGATTTGGTGTGTCTTACCTTTAATTGATGTCAAATGGATATTAATTTGTCATCGAAAGCAAATCCTATAGTTTTCACATGAACATATTTTGGAGGGTTTTGTCGAAGATAAAATCGGTAATGAGGTTCCTTCCCCTACTCTTTCTTATAACCTTTATGTATATTTATACCTAATAGAAAATTATTCTTTTAATCGTGCAATAATAATGGCAACACTAGAATAAGCTTTAGTAAGTTTTTAAAAGGCTACATACATGATTTTTATGGATGGTCCTATTGAATTCAACGAACAAGCACTCACATTTCAAGAATTTCTTCTCACCTTACCCATTCACAAAATAATCATGTATGTTTCTTTTACAGGTCGAAAGCATTAGATTATATATTTTGTCTGGATCCAAATCTTGTTTGAATTTCAATTGAATCAATTTTTCTCAATATACCTAAATATAATTAAATTATTAAACTTTTATATTTATTCTTTCTTTTGTGCACTATTACCATTCTAATTTACAAACATTATTGTTAATTTTTCCCTATAAAATCAATTTCAAAAACATATCAATTATTGAACTACTTTTGTCAGTTGATTGTCAATAACTATCAATCTCAAATTGAAAAACAAATAAAAAAATGTCAATCCTAGATACCAACCTCAAACTGAAACAAGAACTATGTTTGTATTTTACTTAACTCGTATCATAGGTCTCATAATTACCTCTCCATAAAATTTTAAATTTTACTGTCATGTATCCATAAATTATTATGCCATGGAAGGTGATTTGGTGTGTCTTACATTTAATTGATGTCAAACGGATATTAATTTGTCATCGAAGGAAAATCCTATGGTTCTAGTGCATGAACATATTTTAGAGGGTGATGTGGAAGATAAAATCAGTAATGAGGTTCCTTCCCTGCTCTTTCTTATAATCTTTATGTATATTTATACCTAATGGAAAATGCTTCTTTAAATTGTGTAATAATAATGGCAACACTAGAATAAGCTTTAGTAAGTTTGTAATAGACTACATACATGATTGGTATGGATGGTCCTATTGAATTCAACATTGAATTAATCATTCTAGATAAACTATGAGGTCACATTCTTCCTTATTATTTCTCTTGCTACAAACATCTATCGTGGGCATTGGCTTAGTAAAAAAGAGAGTTGAAGATAGGTAGATGTATTCACAACTATTGTCTTTTGGAAATTTTGGCCTACACACCGCACTTTTACTCCATTTCCATACCCACCACATATGTTGTTGCCTCAACTCCTTGAAAGTAATTTGATTTCTCTTCCACCTCCTCTTGAGCTAGATCCTAATAGGCCTCATGGCAACAAATTTGATGAACATGCACATTATGAATATTCACCGACTAGTAAAATATTTTCCATCCTCCCTTAACTTAATGAATGGTTATTTTCTTCCACGCCATGCATGTTGTATTCTGCTAATTTGAAATGGTATCCTCACATATGAGCAGGGGTTTGTGCCTGCTTGGGTTTCGCTACTACCTTATCTAGCTAAAAGATTCATACAAGCTATGTTACCTGACTAAAATGTTTATATAATTGAATTAAGTTGCTAAACTCTAATATTTACATACAGGTTGACCCAAAATTTTCATTTACCAAAGAAGAGACAAAATACTTGACAAACAATTTCTATTTCTTTGTTGCATTTGTAGTGTGGTGGGAGCATTTTTCATTGTGTTAGGTTTTTATGTTGTGATTTGGGCCAAATCAAAGGATATTGTTAGGTTTGATAACCTACTGGTATAAACCCTAATAGTGATCCATCTAAAAAATTCAAGAGAAACTATATTTATAAACAATTGTTTGCTTCAAGAGTACTTTTACACCGCTCCTTACATTACGATATATCTCGGGAAATAGTTCCCTCAACGTCTTACATAACATGAATTTTCTCCTTTTTGAACTATAGTCGTTATTGTCAAGTCATTATTCGAGAGTAAACTTTCCCATTTATCCACAAAGCCACTTTCCTCTTCCTTGGTCTTCTCCCGAACCCTTCATCTTCCTCTCTCTTCCTCTCCCATTGTTTTTCTCCCTCCAATTTGACTTCCTCAATAGATCCCCTTTGACGTTTCCATCGTACATTTCGCGTATGATTGCTAGTAAACTACCATCGAACATAAGTTTTAAAACTTTATCTTAAATTCTAAGTGGCCCTCATATCATCTATACTCCTACGCGGCCTATGTTTTTAAAACATTTAAAAATTGTACCCATGGTTGATCTAATAAGTATTGGAATATGTTGTGTATTTTGTTGATCCTCAAGGTAATTGATCTTACTAATCTTCCTCATTGTTTCTTTAATATTGAATTCTTTGTCAAGAATATGAACTTTTTGCTCTTAAGAGTAAAAGCAAGAGACTAGGGAAAGTTGTCAATGACTGTGCATGGGCCAATGACACTGTGAGTAGATATGTGAAATGAAGTACCATTAGTTGTTTGAATTAAAGTTAAAAATGAAATAAAAATTAGCCAATAAAGTAAGTCTCATCAAGTCACATCAATAAATTAACCAATGAAATGGTGACACATAGACAACCCATAAAAGGTGATTTTATTCTCAAGTAATGGGTTGCCTTAAATTCCTTTGTATTCAAAAGTACTTATTTTAAATCCCTTAAAAATATATTCTCCACATAATTTAAATTTGTGAAAGAAAATCTGCATATTAAAAAAACATGATCTATTAAAAGGTATTCAAAAAAATAATGATTGTTAAAGAACCGTTGACATTATGATTCAAGATAAGTGGTATGAAAAGGTGCTTGAAAGTTAGGTGGTTTTGAATTTAAAGCAGTATACATAAATTATAAAAAATATATTGTCTTGAGTTAAATACTATAAATTGTTTGAATTGAAGCGTAGCTAGCCATAATTATCAGTATATCGGGTGTACGAAATAAATGTGTTTGCGTGCCCAAAAGGACCAAATGCGATTATGTAAGTACATGGAATTTTCCTTGTATGCATTTCAACAATTATCTAAATTGTAGTTAAACTAGCAATTGCGAATGAGTTGTGACAGCAAATTACGCGCTAGAAATTGTGACAGATGGTAACAATATTTAGTTTATTTGAATTGTATTTTGCGTTGATATTCTGGATGTCTATATGTTGTCATTATTAAAAATATTCTCTTATTTTGTTGTTGTCCATATTTTTGTAAGACACAATTATGATAATCGCCAAACTAAATCACGTTTCATCATTTGGTCAAACACCGGACATTTATCTATTAAAACTTTCGAATCTCAAAAAAAATATCTTTAACAAGATATATGACCAATATTATTTTCCAAAAAAGCAAACTATATAATTTACTTTATGAAGAATAAAATCAAAATCAAAATCGAAAAACTTTTGAATCTCAAAAACTTTGAACAAGATATATGACCAATATTATTTTCCAAAAATTAAACTATAAAATTTACTTTATGAAGAATAAAATCAAAATCGAAAAATTTTGAATCTCAAAACTTTTTGAACAAGATATATGACCAATATTATTTTCCAAATAGTAAACTATAGAATTTACTTTATGAAGAACAATATCAAAATCAAATATGTAGGATAGTAAATATCTAGGACTGTAGAAAAATATTTAAAATCCGGCAACCTTTAAAATATCTAAAATCCGGCAAGACAATAAATATTGGAGCCGCCGGAATTTGACACTTTCTAGTAAGGACATCTTCAAAGTGGACACCTACCGGTAAACTATTCCATCATGGGCCGCGCACATGCACCAAAAACAGGAGGGCACTTGGAGTTGGTGCTGCCAAGGCTAACAAAAGGCAGTCGATGGTGATTGACAGGTCCGTAGAAAATTGTGACAACATTTAATGCATGATTAAACGTTTAAACACAGCGGAAACTGCCACGCTATGTTTTATATTTCTTTTATTATAATAAACTCAAAATTTTTGATAGACGCAGGCATAGCACTTCGTTTACATGTGCGCGAACGGGGGAATAATGGTGTGCGTTCATATTCATGTGCGGAGCTATCATGATCGCGGCGTCATGATCCCCGCACATGTAAAAAAAATTCAGTCCCTAAAGCGCACTCTCCAGTGACGTCAGAGAGCGTTTTGGCCCAGGATGCGCACATGGAAAAAAATATGAACTGGGTCTTGGTTACGGATGATACAGTTGTCACTACAGATGATACAGCTGTCACATTTTTTTATAATTTTGCAGTAATTGGTTGGTGGTAATTGGTTGGTGGTTTTCCCAAAAAAATCAGCAAATATATATAGAAAAATTAAACATGAAGTGACAATTTCGTACAGAACCCGGGGGCGGCCTAGGCAGTAGCAGGGATTGCTGGGTGGCGCGTACGGACGCCCTCCACCTGCCCTCGAGCGCGCTCCAAACATGGATTTTACAACCATGTGCGGGGATCATCAGTTAACCATGTCTGCCCCAGCTAATACGGAATCAACGTTGTCATTTGCTGACAGAAGCGGCCAATCCCAAATAATTATTTCCAGCATATTTGTTAGAGGTTCAAAACCCACAACTCCCGCTCACAACACCATCTTAGCAAATTATAAAAATATATCAAATATATCTAAATAACTAAATAAATATAGTAAATAAATACTGAATTAGAATCACATTATTTTTGTATATTTGAAGGGCGGCATTAAAACATTATCTTCAAAATATGTTAATATTAATAAATTAATATTAATCGCAATGTCTTTACATTTTTCATTTTCACATAATTGTAGTTTCATAATGTCTTTTTCGGAATATATGTGTGTATATTTAAATTATTTATAATTTATTTAATGTAGTATTGTATTTAATGATCTGCGGAAGACTTTAAGAAAGTCATTATTAATAATTTCTTCTATGAAATTTAATTATTAGTTGGGAAATTACATATTTTACAAGGATCATTGGTGGTCTATGCTCTCGTCTATTTTAAAATTTTGTATTTTATTTACTTCTTTATGTTTGGAACATGAAGAGCAGGGGTGTGTCACAAACCTCAGGGAGGGTGCCACATTTTCAAAAAAACTTCAGTCGACGATTAGGCGATGGGCTTGGTTAAAATTTTATAAAAAAATTGATAACCCATAACCATTCATAACCATTCACTTTGTGCATTTGTGATTCATTGTTTACAAATTACAGTTTCAACTTTCACTTGTTCACATATATTAATATAAAAACTCCTCCGTGGTCCCCTATTCGTTTTTTGTTCTCCTGCATCGACCTACATTGGAACTTCTCCCCTCAAGTCAAACCCCGACCCCTGTATCTCCCACTCACCACATTCATGTTTCTTCCACTGCCGTTGGAAATCATTCACCCACTGGGCCACTCAATAGTTGTTCCCTGCGCAGCTTACGATACATGGAATGGTGGAGGATCTCTCACCATCTCGATCGTTTCCTAATTTGGCTCAGTGTGAAACGGTGAACATTGAATCTTGAAGGGAGTCTGGAGACTGGACTGTCACTGGAGTCTAGGAGTGTGCATGCAGGCTGCGGAAGCCGACAACGCCATTGGCCAACACTGTAGACTTGACACTTGTAGTCTGTGAGTTACGGTTACAACTTACGGTTACCTTGAAAGTTGAATGAGAATCTAGGTCTTTTCAAATGCACAAGTTGAGGCACTAATCGCGATTGTATGCTTTTCTTAAAAAACATTCACATAGAAGTGGGTCATGTTGGTCCCGGGTGGGAGGGGGGTCACACGCTCCGAGTACAGCCTAGGGCGCTCGGAGACCTTAATTCAGCCCTGACGAAGAGTAGTTATGCTAATAGGAATGCACATTACTAGTTGAAGGATTCCCATCTTTGACACATACAAGAAAATCTACAACTGATGTCTCACGGTGGTACATGCATTGATGTATGGGAAAATTGAAACCATACACATGGTGCACTCAAGGATCGACATTTCCAAAATTTTGTTATTTGGTTTCTATTGTCAAAGTGCATGTCTTCTATTTTCATGGAAAGGGTTATAAGAAACTCTATAATGAAGAAATGTTGTCTTTTTAGAGATAATTACTATGTGAAGGAAACCAATTTTTGACATGGATGAGGTTACACTATTTTTTATTTATATGTCATGCAGATTTGATGGCCTACCTTATGGAGGCCATAATTTTTGATCTGATAACACAAATAACTCTATTTTTTACTAAAAGCTCTTGAAAATATCTACACTATCTTAATTGTGTTGGTTGCTTACGACACAATTCAACAAATTTTGGAGGCCAAAATTGTTCATCTAGAGCCCAAAAATTGGATTTCAATTTTTTTCGATTTTTAAATTAAATTTTAAAATATTATAACTTTGGACTTGTGAGTCAACTTGAGTTGAAACTCAAGTAATAAATAAATTTAGACATGTGGATAATGTATGCAAGTTTGTAGGATCTGGAAAGCTAAAATTTGAAACTTACTAAAAATAGTTATTGCTAAAACTAGTAAGTATAGTCAAGTTTGGATAATAAGTCAAGTTTAATTAGGATTCTATTGCAATTCAAATAAGAGGACCTCTTATGTAATTCAAAAGGAGTAAATAAGGGGAAATACAAGATTTTTTTAAAGAAAATTCATTCTTCATATTACATTTTTTTGTTATTGTTTAATTTTCCTTACCAAGATGTATTGTTAGTAGGATTGAAATTGACATGTCAAAGGCCTTTCTAGACAACAAAGTAATTCAAGTTTCTATGCAAATCTTGAGAGTGGTTAGAGTTGGAGCTTGTGTAATACGTCAATTACAAGTCCTAAGAAACCATTCTCGATAGTTGTAACTTTTCATTTAAGAGAATTTTTTGACTAAAAGAATTGAACTTGATATAAGAAAAAAGTGTGTTAGATTCAGTTAGAGGAAGGAGGCAACCATCGTGGAATAGATCATCGGTTATTAGGTATCATATTCCACATAATTTGACTAGCTGAAGTTGAAGTCAAAAACCTCTTGGTTTAAAAACTCGGAGGGAGATCACACCCTCGACAAATATCTCGCCATTGTCTTATATGGGGAGATGACATAGTGAGAGATTATCATCTTCATTTTCTAATTCCACCTTTGAATCTTCATACACATCTCAAGAAACTCCTAATTTTTTATGTTTGTCTAGAAATTCAATATTATTGTACTCTAATAAGAAAAAGGATAAAATAGTAAAGCTCCAAAACCTTGAATTTAAAGCAAAATTCTGCCTCCTAATTTTCTTCTTTGTAAGGGCCAAAATATTATACTTACTACCCACTTGTGGGTCAAGGCTAGGCTTATTAGTGGTGAAATCGACTAATTTAAATTTATTGATTATCAAGATGGCAAAAACCACCTAACCTACCATGTTTTGTGGTTTTCAAATTCAACAACTACATTGACCCAACATGGGATTATAAGTCCCTCTGACACATCCCTATCACTACAATTTACCATGGTAAATGTGTTGGGTTATAAAATGATACTTTTAATGAACCACAGTCAAATAGGGGACATCAAGTCCCTCCTCTTTAATGGGAGAGGTTCCCTTATTGAAAGCAAGCAACAAAACTTATATACAAATGTACAACTTTCAAAGTGTGGATTCCTGATACTTTGAAATGTTTTATGCCCAAAGATCATCAATACGAAAGAATGGAAGAATTAAGGAGATGAGGAAGGAAGAACATAACAATACCTTCAGAAATATAGATGACAGTATCACCTTATACGTATTGAACCAGGGAGTTGCAGAGTAGAATCATTCACTTTCATAACCAATATAATTCCACAAACAAAGTTCCAAAAATTACATAAACAAGAACACAAAGTTTCTTATCATAAAGATGGATGATTCCCAAATATTCAGACAAGGAAAGAAGGAAAAGAAAAGGAAGAGAGGGGAAAAATTTTGTATTGATTACTTCAATCTATTACCTTTACATAGAGTACCAGATCCAACCCTAACAATGGCGTGGAGAAGCCATTAAATAACTTCCAAGAACAGTTACATTCGGTTACAAAAATGATGAAAACTGATTCAAGAAACTAATGTCTGAGTCTCTCCAATGCCTCGGTCATTTCTATGTCTCAGCGGTAAAACTAGATGAATAAATCGCAGTTGTTCATCTTGCCTTTTCAAACTTTTAATTCGAGCCTTCCACGTGGGAGAGATTAAAAATGAAGTAGGCTTGAGGATGCCTTTTGCATTTTGTGCCCTTTGGAGAAATGGAACTTTGGAACATTTTGGCCCACCCACCCGCTTTTGATACGATCTTAACACGTGGCCTTACTTGAGTGGGGACAGAGTCACGGTTCACTTTTATAATTTTACCTCTTTTCAATTCAGGCTCAAAAACTCAAATTGCTCCATCGGCCCGCCTTCCCGCTTTGAATCTTGATGCAAGCTCAATATTTGACTTTTTACCTTAGCATGGGTGGGGCCATGGGTCACTTATAACTTTAAGATCTTTATAGAAATAAAACCCAAATTCCCAAATCACTCCAATGGCACGCTTTCCCGCTTTGACTTTTGATGTAGGCTCAATATTTGACTTTTTACCTTATGGAAACAAAGCCAAAATTCCCAAATCGCTTCGACTACCCGCTTTCCCGCTTTGACTTTTCAAAAACATCAAAACACAAAAAGGGCCCGCCTCCCCACTAATGCTTGAAACATGGCCATGTGTCCTTTGCAGTCGTTTAATTTGAGAGTATTTTTACATTTTTTTACTAAGTCCCTTTTGTTTGGCAGGGCCGTATATCTTCTCCCTCCTCGACACGTGGAGGCTAAGTGCACATTTTGGACTTCCGAAGATTTTACCTTTAAAGGTGTGCCAAGTGAACATGGAGGCTTCCATGAGCCCTTCTATACTTAGCCAATTCAATGGTTGGCTCTAACCTTCTTTGACTCTAGATCATGGCGAGGCCGCGCACACTTGAGGACCTACTCTTGATTCTTCCTTTGAAGTTGCACCGAGAGACACGTGGAGAGCTCCACTGGTTCTTTTATACTTAGCCAATTTAGGCCTGCTTCCCACTTGACTTATGTTGAACCCTATAAACACATGGAGAGCTGGTGCTCATTTGATTTTCCACTTTGGATTCGCCTCGAAAGGGCGTCGAGCATGATGCATGGCTCCTTTCGCCGATCCTAACTCTTAAACAAACCAACCTTTCACAACCCATAACCATACACTTGACTCATCCCTCATCTTCGTCTCCTCCTTTGACTCGACCATGTGGCAAGCTAGCACTCATTTGGATATTGGACCTTTGGTTTCACTTCTAAAATTATGTTGTTGAGGCATGTGGAGGCTTCCAAACCACTTTGACCCTCTCATACTTAGTTAATTAAACGATCGATCCTGTCTTTTTTGACCTAGGACACATGGAGTGCTAGTGCAAGTTTGGGAACCGACCTTGGTTTTGACCCTTGAATTTTCACTAATGAGGCACGTGGCGCCGTCCTGCCGAACCTTCCATACTTAGCCGATTTAGGCTTGTTCATTTCATTTCGGACACTGGAACACGTGGAAAGCTCTCGCTATTTGAGGAGTCCACTTCCGCTACCACTTGAAACATGGGGCTTTGTTTTGATGCCACATCCAATCGATATGTCCACGTACTACCCATGGATGTTAGGGAAAAATTTGAAAGGAAGATGCAAAACTCCCACATTTACCCACTGTCTCCGATTCACGACTATGGAAAAAGAAATAATAAGAAAGGAAAACCCCACCTTTTATGCCCAAATTTCAAATTGTTATCCATGGAATAAAAACTTTAAACAATACTGTTTAAGTACGCGATATATTACTCCAAGGTAATAGCCGAATCAAAATTTCCAAAACTTGACTTCAAAAAGAGGGGAATTTTGAGGACAAAACAACAATGGCTCTTTCTCGGGGATGACTTGACTTCAAAAAGAGGAACGAGGAAAGATCAAGAACCATAAAAAAAACTCGGGAAAGCGACAAATGCCTTATCCATTGGGAAAATAGAGTCAAAGGCAAACCAACACAGAAGACAAAACACACAAAAAGAAAACAAACCAAAAAGGAAAGATAGAAACAAAACACAAAGGAACGACCAAAACCAAAACATTGTACACAATATACAGAAGGACTACCTAGTCACCTAGGACTTGAACAACTTAAGATACTTCCCACTATAAGGAAGTGGGAGAGGAGAACCATCCATATAATCCAAATAGAAAGAATTTTCTCTTAAAGGCCTCGATTTAAATTCCTAAATCCACATAGATGTGAATTTCACCATTCTTCTTCTTGATAGGCACAATGTAGAAATACATGTTGAATGATATATAGGGAAGATGATCTTTTCCTTTAACAACTTTTGGATCTCCTAAAAATAGTGCCAGCACCCTTGGGATTGTATTGCCTTTGTTTCTTCTTGAATGGTTTAATCCCAGGTTTCAGAGGGATAAAGTGTTACATCTCCTTTGGCTGAAAAGCCTTGAGATCATCATACAAATAGGCTAGAACATCAGCATACCTTTTTAGTAGATTTAATGCCTTCTTCTTCTCCTCTCGAGTGCAGTATTTTCCAATGTTCACCATATTGGGTTCATCAAGATTCCCAATATTAAATTTTTCACATTTAGTAGACTATCGATCTCCTTGGGAAGCTTTAGAATTAATGTACCTATCATGCTTATCAAACAAATATTCCAAACTCACCAGCCCTTTAGGGATCTTGTTACCTTTCAATTTTATGCAGCCATCTTGATCCATATTTTCCTTGATATCCCCTTCATTAGAGGATACACACTCTCTAGGCAAGGTCTCACTTCCTTCAAAATATAGCTGGTCAAAATTATCCCTAAGCTCCAAGAATGAGAGCAAGTGTTGATCATCATTGAAAACCTACCAGTTATTTGCATTATCTGGTACATTGGGCCTATGAATCATTTCAATGGTAAATTTCTCCTGAGAGAAATTTGGGTGAGGAATCAAAGAAAGATCCTGAGACAACTAGAGAATCAGCTCTAGTGTTCCTTTCTCTTGGCACAACTTCAATGGAGAAAGCATCAAGAAACTCAATGGAATCCCATAAAAGATTCCTATAATGCTTCAATATCCTATTCTTCACTTGAAAAAGATCTCTGACTTGCTTCACAATCAGCTCTACATCACCACAAGCACAAAGATTCTTCACTCCCATTTCTTTTGCCATGTTCAATCCAAGCATGAGTGCCTCATATTCATTGTATTGTTTGTATTTTCAAAACAAAGCTTGAAAGAAAAAGGATGAATGTTCCCTTCTGGAGAGGTCAACACCACTCTAGCTCCAGAACTAGCTGAAGAGCAGCTTCCATCAAACTCCAGAGTCCAAATGCCATTGGGATCATGAATCACTCCCTTAGGAAGCCTTGCCTCATCTTGTGACATGATCATGTAGTTACCATGCCCTATATCCTCATAGAGTATATGTGCTTTTGGATCATCAGTCTTTTGCACAATGTATTCAGTTTATTTCTCAGGTAGCAACTTCTTCATTTTTCCATTGACTAAGATCAAAGCATGTGACTAATCCATTTGAATTTCACCTCCTACCTCCTTACAAAAATTTCTACTCAGCAACATCCCATATGAGGGAGGAATATCAGCTACCAAAATGGTGGCTAAGACCCTCTTCTCTAGAAAAGTAGCAAAAGCTACTTGTGCATCTTTAATTCTTCCAACCAAAGGCACTTTCCTACTTTCCATGGAATAACAAGAACCAAAGGCACATGTTAGGGTCAGGCCCAAAGCATGAGCTACTTTTGTAGGCATTACATTGTCTGATGCTCCTGAGTCTATAACACAATTACTGAGTTTATGGCCAACTATGAGAAGAGTCACATAGAATGGTTCAATTTTCTCATTAGGGGAAGTGACTGCAGCCACAAGGCTTGATTGAGGTGAGGAAGAGGGAGTGGGAAAAAGACCTTAGAAGTACTAGATGAGACTTTGGATTTGGAATTAACAAAGTTTACCATTTTAGAAAAAGATTTTGGATGGGTCTGGTAAAAATATGCCTCTAAATTTGGATTTTAGTCTTTTTTAGGTGATCAATGATATCAAAATATCTAGAGGTAGATGGGGCATCATTGCTAGGAACTTGAGAGAATTTTGATCTATCAGTTTTAGGATTTGAAGGAGAAAGAGTTTTGGAAACAAAAGTAGAAGGAGGATTAGCATTACTCATCTTTTTGTGGAGGTGGGAATATGAGCTCCTCTTCTTGCAACAACTGGGATAGTTATAGGAAACTCCTTAGATTTCTTAGTAGGATGCACCACTTTTTATTTTCTGTTTGTTTTCTCCCGAGTCATGACAACATATGAATCATTATTCATATATGTCACTCTTCATCATACTCATCTTCATCATCCATACCTTTAGTGGTGAGGAAATGAACTTGAGATCCACCAAGCTCCTCTAGTTCTTCATCAACCTCTTCTTTTGGTTCTTCACAAGAGTTCATTACACTCCTCATCATCAGGTTCTTCAACTTCACAAGTTGCATTAATTGGAACCTTGATGGGTGGGCCTTCAATAGCCAATCTAGTCTGAGAAGAAGGCAAATGGTTCCTGGGCTGAAAATTCTTCCTTGGAACATCTTGGTAAGGAGTATGTTGAGCCAATTGTTTCTTGAGAGCAATGAGATCATTTGCAAGCTTCTATACTAATTGATCAGAATTGGCTCTAGGGGAAGAGGAAGAGGAAGAAGCTTTAGATTTGGAGGATTCTTTTTTAGTTTACTAGACATGATTAAATCATCCTCAACACTAATAGCTAAACATTGATCAACATCCAAAGTTGCAAGGTTAGCTCTCCTTAGTGCATAACTCACTTCAGGCAATTGGGCATTGAGGAAGAAGAACTTTTGGATTTGATCCACTGATGAGTGTTCTGTGGAATTTTATTAATTATCTTGTTGAATTTAGCCACAAAATCCCTCATGGGCTCAAATGGTTCCTTCTTGATATGAGAAATTTGTGCTAATAGAGCATGCACATCCTCAACAGGTTTGAAACACTTTGCTCAAACTGAGTTGTCATGGTATTCCAATTAGTGATAGACCCAATAGGAAGATGGTAGAACCAATCAAGTAGCATTGTCCTACAATGTCTCCACAAAAATCCTGACAGAGACATCTTCATGTTCAACCCCAAGAATCCCACATGCAATAATGAAGGTTGTAATGTGTTCATCTAGATGAACCTTCCCATCACCCCGAACTTGGGAAAACTTTTCTTGTTACCCCTAGGTAACTCATGCAATGGCTGATGAAGAGAAAGAGGCCAACCTGTTGTCCCCAAAGAAAAGGAACTACCATCTTTGGAAAAATTGAATGAAGGGGAACTAAAACACCAACAAGTATCAAAGCACAAAGATTAGGACTGAGATGTTCTTGAGGAACGCTATCCTTGGAATTTTTGTCTTTAACAAGAGGTGTTCTTGTAGAACAATTTCCTCTATTCCTTCTTGCTGGAAGAGAGAATTTTTGTTGCTCAAAAGTTGAAAATGGGAATCCTCAACCCCGAGAGCTTTCTTCCCACATGTATACCATAGATTCACCAAACCAAAAATGATCTTGAAGTTGTTCTTTTAGAAAGGGATCCATTTGAAACAAAATCCCCAATGGAGTCACCAAAAACTGTTGGGTTTTAAAATGATACTTTTAACAAACCACAATCAAGGGACAACAAGTCCCTCCTCTTTAATGGGAGAGGTTTCCTTATTGAAAGCAAGCAACAAAACTTATATACAAATGTACAACTTTCAAAGTGTGGATTCCTGATACTTTGAAATGTTTTATGCCCAAAGATCATCAATATGAAAGAATGGAAGAATTAAGGAGATGAGGAAGGAAGAACATAACAATACCTTCAGAAATATAGATGACAGAGTATCACCTTATACGTATTGAACCAGGAGATGCAGAGTAGAATCATTCACTTTCATAACCAATATAATTCCACAGACACAAAGTTCCAGAAATCATATAAACAAGAACACAAAGTTTCTTATCATAAAGATGGATGATTCCCAAATATTCGAAAAAGGAAAGAAGGAAAAGCAGAGGAAGAAAGGGAAAAAATTTTGTATTGATTACTTTGAATCTATTACCTTTACAGAGTACCAGGATCCAACCCTAATGGCATGGAGAAGCCATTAAATAGCTTCCAAGAACGGTTACATTCGGTTACAAAAATGATGAAAAATGATTCAAGAAACCAATGTCTGAGTCTCTCCAATGCCTCAGTTGTTTCCATGCTTGGTAGAAAAACTAGACGCATTGAATCGCAGTCATTCATCCTACCTTTGCAAACTTTGAATTCGAGTCGTCCACGTGGGAGAGATTAAAAATGAAGCAGGCCTGAGGACGCCTTTTGCATTTTGTGCCCTTTGGAGAAATGGAACTTTGGAACATTTCAGCCCGCTCACCCTTTTTTGATATAGTCTTGACACGTGGCCTTACTTGAGTGGGGATGGAGTCACGCGTTAAATTTTATAATTTTACCTCTTTTCAATTCGGGATCAAAACTCAAATTGCTCTGCGCGCTTCCTCCCCACTTTGACTCTTGATGCGGGCTCAATATTTGACTTTTACCTTAGCATAGGCAAGGTCATGGGTCACTTTATAACTTTAAGCTCTTTATAGAAAAAAAACCCAAATCGCTCGAACGGCCCGCTTTCCCGCTTTGAATTTTCAACGGAATCAAAACACAAAAAGGGCCCGCCTCCCCGCTAACACTTGAAACATGGCCACGTGTCCTTTATGGGCCAATTTAGTATTTTTGCATTTTTGACTAAGTCCCTTTTGTTTAGCGGGGCCGTATATCTGACCCTGAACACATGGAGGCTCAACGTACATTTGGGACCTACCTCCGGATTTTTCCTTTGAAGTTGCGCCAAGCTGACACGTGGAGGCTTCCACAAACCCTTCTATACTTAGTCGATTCAATGGCCAGCTCTACCCCTTCTTTGACTCTAACCATGTGGCGAGCCCGCGCACACTTGAGGACCTGCTCTTGATTCTTCCTTTGAAGTTGTGCCGAAGAGACACGTGGAGAGCTCCACCAGTTCTTTTATACTTAGCCGATTTAGGCTTGCTTCCCACTTGACTTATGTTGAACCCTAGACACATGGAGAGCTGGCGCTCATTTGAGTTTCCGCTTTGGATTCACCTCTTGAAAGGGCGTCAGCTAATGCGTGGCTCCTTCCGCCGGTCCTGGACTCTTCAACAACCAACTCTGTCTCTCCTTTGACTCTGACCACGTGGCGAGCTGGCGCTCATTTAGAGATTGGCCCTTTGGTTTCACTTCTGAAATTGTGCCATTGAGGCACGTGGAGGCTTCTACCGACCCTCTCATACTTAGTCAATTAAATGATTAGCTCTGTCTCTTTTTGGACCTAGGACACATGGAGGGCTAGCACAAGTTTGGGGAACCGCCCTTGGCTTCGACCCTTGAAGTTGTGCCAATGAGGCACGTGGTGCTTTGTCTGCTAAACCTTCCATACTTAGCTGATTCAGGCTTGTTCTATCTTCATTTCAGACCTGGGACACGTGGAAAGCCTGCACTTATTTGAGGACTATCCCATGGGCCCTTCTCTTGAGTTACACCTTTTAGACGTGTGAAGACTTCTGCTGCCACTTGAAACATGGCCATGCCACATCCAATCAAAATGTTCGTGTACTACCCGTGGATGTTAGGGAAAAAATTGACAGGGAAGATATGCCCGTCATTCACGACTGTGGAAAAAGAAATAACAAGAAAGGGAAAACCCCACCTTTACGCTTGAATTTCAAATCTTTCTCCATGGAATGAAAAATTGTAAACAATACCGGGCTCGGTGATCCATTACTCCTGTGTACCGACTCACAATTTTTGAAACTTGACTTCAAAAAGAGGAGAATTTTGAGGAAGACAAAAAAACGTAAGAAAATCCCCTAAAAATGGTGTCGAGTCTAACTATCATGGTGTGTCCTCTAAATATTGGTTGTAAATATTCAAAGGTGTTATAAGGGCTTGCCATGTTGTGTCATGAAAATATCACAAAATATAGAAAAATTGTAGGCATCCTTCCCCATATCTTCCATTACTTGATTTTCCTCCTAAAAATATATAGAATTCATAATGGCAGGCCCTTATATCTAAAACAAATGTAATTTTGTCTCCAAAATAAATATATAAATTTTATTGATCATTGCATTTGTTTGCAACAAATGGTTTTCTTAATTTTTATAATAAAAAGATTGAATTCATTAAATTTTCTTATTTCTCATTGCAATGCAAAACATATAGGATGAAATACCTTACTTGACCCAGATGAATATCAATGTAAGGAAAAGTTTCTTCTCTCTAAGAGCGAAAAGGTTATGCTTACTGACAACTTGTGGGTAGAGGTTGGACTTTTCAATGGTGTAATCAACCAAGTTAAAATATTTTTTATACGAAGTTGGCACAAAATGACTTCACCTATCATGTTTTATGGTTAAAAAATTCAATGAATACATCATCCTAACATGGGATACTAATTCCCTTGATGTGTGAATGAATAAATGAAAAATGTTATATAAAATGATGCAATGTTTTTGGTGATATATTTAACATGGAGTACTTAAAGAAAATTTTTAGGGAGAATGTGAGAATTGTGTGATCATGTCCTCTAACATATGTTATGAGGAGGGTCATGGAAGAGAAGAGGATGTCACTTCATATGAGCCCAACCACCTGGATTCAATCTCAATATATGAAGTGTATTAACAAAGGAGGCATTCTTTTCACAAAATTGACTCTAGGCCCTCCAAGAGTCTTCCTCCCAATATCTAGAATCTCCATTTCAATGTTTGGTATGGGTAAGTGACCAAGTTGGGGGCCAAAAGGGGGTCTTAAGTGGACGCATTTTTCTGAAAAATAAAAAACTTCAACTTGTATGAGTTTTTCGAAATAGTTACACTCAAAATTGGAAGATGTTGTAGAAATTTGAATCGTAGCATTTTGAGTCTAGCGGATAAGTTTAAGTGAGTCAAACAACCGAAATACCAACAGTGCTCATGTTTTTGTTAAAAATATAATAGAGTGACTTTCATGCCCCCACAATTTTTTGAGCTCCATTGAGTATTTTTGAAAACCCTTTGGTAGAAAGATAGCTAGGAGCATCTAGTTTCAAGTAGAATTTTTATATATTTTTTAATGAGTATTTTTTTATTTATGATTTTTCTAGTACAAAAATTTTATGTTTTGAAAAATAATGGAGCTTCGACCGTGCCCTCCAACTACCTCAAAAAATATCGAAAATTAGATTTATTTTTTTAATATGTATAGAATTATGCCTAGTTTGTGCTAGTATAATTTTTTTCAATTTTGATGACCCAAACAAAAGATACATGATGAAAGATAGACATATTTAAACTTCAAAAAATAGCTATAAAAAGGCATAGTTCGAAAATAAATAATATGGAAACCTTATATTATTCAAAAATCTGAAAAATTATATTTTTAGAAAGAAGAAACTCTGCTCTATGTCGTGGTATAATTTTTTTAAATGGATCGATTGTTTTATTTTGATTTATCATAGAGGAAGTGAAATTTTTACATTTTCCTACAAAAACACGTTGTTTGTTGTGTTTGTGCAAGTCCATGCATCGGGGTTGGGGATTCAAACCGGATCTAAAGCATTGAAGCATGACTTGGAAAAAGATAAAACACAAAACGTGTACACGTTCGTATAGTATAAACATTGTATATGCTTTTGACATGCTTCTATTTACAAAAATAAATGTTTAAGTATAAGAACTAATAAAATATAAATAATAATAAATCTATTTATGTAAATATAATAAATTAGGGTCACTCTGCACCTTATGGAACTAGTCTCATAGCTCCATTAGTCACGGTTTAGGAGATAGTTTTTATAATATAATCTGCGAGTCGATACATAGGTAATTTTCAAGCTTCCAAAGCATTCAACCTAAATATTTTAGCATTTAAATTATACAATCAAAACCCTAAACCTTAAACCCTAAACTCGAGGCCCTAAACCTAAAATTTAAACCCTAAACCATAAACCTTTAAACCTAAATCTTAAGCCTAAACCCCAATCCTTAAATATTCATCCCTAAGCATGATCCCTAAACCCTAAACCTTGAACCTTAAGCCCTAAAAACCATAAAACATGAACCATGAGCCTTAAATGTTAAACCCTAAACCATGAAAACTAAATCCTAAACCCTAAAACCTAACCCATAAACCCTAAACCCTAAACACTGAATCCTAAACCCTAAACCCTAAACCCTAAACCCTAAACCATAAGCCCTAAATCATAAACACTAAACCCTAAACCCTGAACTCTGTGACCTAAACCCTTAACCCTCAACCATGAGACCTAAACCCTAAACTATAAACCCTAAACCCTAAAACCAAAGTAATAAATCCTAAACCCTAAAACCTAAACCCTAAACCCTAAATACTAAATCCAGAGGCACGAGCTCTAACCCCAAACCTTAAACTAGTAACTCGAACCCCAACCTTAAGCCATAAACCATGAACCATGAACCCTAAACCCTAATACCTAAACCATAAACTCTAAACTTTAAGTGTAGTGGCCACTTCCCTTCGACACTCTTTTGTTATTGATTTCGATACTATCGACTATACTTATGGATATTATTGTAGCTTTTGATTTAACATGATGTTAGATATTAAAGATAATGAACTCGTTGTTGTTGATTTCGATTCATATATGATGTGTGTGTGGATTATTAGATAAATTTTATATTGATGTTGATATGTTGTTGACATGGTTATATATATATTTCACATGCGATATTTCGTCATATTGAGTAGACCTAGACAATTGAACTAATATTATGATCATATGGATATTGATGAAATGTAAGATCGAGATGTTGTTAGAAATTGTAAATGATATCGTTACTTTCCTAGATGATGTTTTGATTCATATATAGATGATTGTGGAGTTATATTGTATATTTATTTTGGATGTTTTGATGCGGCCACAAGGTGAAGGAGGTGTTATGTGTTTTGCAGAGTAAACATGTCACAACAAACATCGAGGGGATTGGAGACCAACCACATTAGAATTCTAGATGAATTCAACAAGGGTCACCATGGCAACATGTATTTTGTTGTGTGTGTGTGTGTGTTTGAATTGTTGTTAGGGGTTCCCATGGGGGATCACCTCCAATTGTGACCAAGGGGTTATGTGTTTTCTTTCATTTAGTTTCCTTTATTTAATTTTAGTATGTGAAATTTTAGTGATGTATTTCCCCTTTTGTTAATCACTTGATTTATGTCTAGATTAGTAAATTAATTAGTTTACTAAATTAATTAAGAATGGGTCAAAATAATTCATTTATTAGAATTGATGGCTCTTGGTTTATGTGTTGTAAGTTGAGTGCTTGTGACCTTGAGTGTTGTACACTCTACCCCTTCATGAAAATTCGGATTTGGCCTTAAAGGCCAATTTTGGAGGCTTGTGGGACAAGTTAAACTTGTCCCACACCTCTTAAATTTCTATACCAACCCTACCTATGGGTTGGGGGGTCAAAAATAGACCCCATTATGTGTTTTGGGATGACAAAAAAGGTAAAATATTATTGCACTTTCCTTCTTGAAATTAAAGTTTGTCCTTAGGGGTGTGGGCTTGGATTGTGTGTGTAAGTAACTTGTCATTCCTCTCACCCACAAATTTATGGTGCATTGGGGTTGAGGTTTGAATTGTGAGGTGGAGTTGAGGATGAGTGATGTGGCATCCTACATGGAGCCACCTCACCCTCCTCTCCCCCTTTTATATTTATTCAAGTTCTTTTGCTTGTTTGGGGTTACTTCATTTCTTTGTGCTCTTGCATTTTTGGGAGTTAGAGGATTTTGGAATGCTTGTGGATTTGTTGGAGCTTTTGGTGATTTCTTGGGCTTGAAGGAGCTTGGTGTGGGACTCTTGGATCAAGCTCTACCATGGAAAGGTTGGAGCTATACTCTTGTAAAATATTTTCCTTGTATATTGTGTTTATGTGCATGTTTTTGAGTGTTTTGATATGCTTGTTGGGTGCTTGGGTAGTTTGCCTAAGTGTGGTATAGGAGGGGACTATGGGGATCTTACATGTGGGGAGACATAAGAGTTCATTTTATGTTTTGGAGGGAGTTGGGTTGGGTGCCCCACCTTGGACAAGAAATTTTTTGCATTTCTTACTTGGTATATTTTTATGAGGGAGCCATAAGAGATTTTAGGGAGGCATAAGAGAATGTGGGAGGTATAAGAGGTACTTGAGGGAGGCATAAGAGTGTGTAGGGATTTGAGATGTTTATTGGAGGGTTTGTAGGTGGGCACCCATTTCCCATTGGGAGGCATAAGTGACCTCCCCATAGATCTTACTCCTTTGGCTTTTACATGTTGAAGCCTTGTGTATTTTGTTGTTTTCCTTTTTGTGATTGTAGTTGTATTGTTTGGATTTTGGTATAGTTGTAGAATCTTGTATTGTGATGTGGAAGCTTGTTTTGTTGCCATGAGTTGAATCCATTTTTCATTGCAATGTGGTTAGGGGCTCGGGGCCAATGAGGAGGATGGCTTCTCCTCCTCATTGGAATTCTTGGTTGGGTGGAGAGTGTTGTCTCTCCCCCTTTTTGTTGTGATCAAATGAAGCATGGTGGATCTCTCTTGTTGTTGATGAGAAGATGGAGCTTGGTTGGAGAGTTGATCTTGGAGCTATGCTTGAAGACAAATTGAAGTTCATTTTAACTTTCATTCTTGTAAAATTTCCCACTTTAAGTGGAAGACATTGTATTAGTATTTGTGAAGAAAAAAATTGTTTTGATTATTGGATTTCAAAGTTGTGTTTGAAAAGCTAGTTTGTTGAAATAGAAAATAAGCTTATAAAAAGGAAATATATTATTCCATTGTAGTTGATTTATCCCCATAAAAGGGTGTTGCTCTTGTTGTAAAATATATAATTGGAAATATTGTTGTAAACTCCTTTTTGGAATGTTGGAAAATTTGTATCAAAAGATGTTACATTTCATTGTGTTATTGGAAAGGCATGTATTGGAAAAGATAGACTATTTATACTTGTTCTTGTATTTTTGGATGGAAAAGAGCTCATATTATGATTGTCTTATATTTGGTAAATGAAGTGAACTAAGTTCTAACTCTAGTATGTGATTCTCATTTAAAACATTTATTGTAAATCCATTATAAATGGTTAAGGAAAATGAAATTTAATCCTCCTCTACCTTCCATACAAATTTTATCAAATTGTTAAAGAAGAAAGTTTTAGTGTACACAATATATATATATATATATATATATATATATATATATATATATATATAAACCTCAACTTGTTAAT